>CAXIVR010000006.1:68220636-68875636 GCA_964035755.1 Teleogryllus oceanicus | reverse complement strand
AAAAGACTTTCACATTACCTACATACGCTCCCTCTTTATGAACTAGTATTTCTTAATATTTTAAATATAAAAATGTTCATTCTACATGCACTCTTCAGACCCACGGCGGAGAAGGAATGTAATAAGAAAATAAAAATTAGAACACAAGAGTTATTAACGAATACAACAAAGTAGCTCAAGGAACAGAAATTAGGCAAAGAAATGGATCATTTGATTTTTAACTCTATCATAAATAACTCTTATTCATTATTACTGCCGTGCATATGTACTCCCGTTCTGCATTCCACAATCCTCAATTTTAGGATCTCACGTTTTCGTCTACTGACTTTCATGGTTTCAGTTGTCATTTTTCAACAAGGTGTGATTAACAGAACAGGCTGAGGAAACCTTGGCACTTTACTGTTATTCTCCTTGAAAGGAAACGGTCGTAAATATAATAAATACTAATCTGGCTCGTATTACTCATACGTATGAAAAACGCTTAATAAACTCAAGACGAATGTAGCTCAATACTTTAGTGGCAATTCAAACTAACATATTTCTGGTCGTTTCAATAAAATATCAATTGAGACATGAATCTTCTTGATCTAAGAATGAGTGACTTTCACTCTAAGTAGAATGTTTGCTCCAGTTCAGTTTATCGGATGCTCCAGTTCAAGACCAGTTTATTGGCTCCAGCAAAACGATTTGCCCCAGTTTAGTCTTAAGAAAAGTTTCAGCAATAAATTCCAGAGATTATTGCTTCAAGTAAGATGGATTTACACGAAAAAGAGTTATAAAGCATTCGAAACTTATTATATAACTGTTCTTTATAATGTATCTTGCATTCACATAAGTATTGGGAAAAATTTTCCTTAATTAAAAAAAAATTAATTTTAGGGATATGAATCTCTATTACTAAATTACATGTAAAATAAAGCATGTGAAGTAATACAGTGTCAAACCATATTTGAAGACAGTAAGAATATTAAGTTAAACATTTTCTTATTTATATATTGATGGATTTTCTCCTCAATAGATTCGTTTTTCAATACCATTATATCAGAATAATGTTTAGGGTTTCAGTGATTCGAGCAATTTGAACATCACTCAATCAACAACAAAACATACTCACATGAGACCGCCTTAGACGGATTTTACTTCGAAAGTGATAGGCAACAGAGTTACCTCAGAACGCCACAAGAGTTCGTGGCCTTAGTATCCATCGCTCAATTTCCGCTTTGTCGCTCAGCAGTAGCCACCGCAATCACCGGTTTGCACAACCGATCGCCCACCACATAGCGCCCTCGTTGGCTCATTGGTCGTCTCCGGGCGGTTGGTTGCGCGTCATTTGCCGCCGCAGCCCACCCACGCGGAGGTTCACTCACCGCCTCACCTGCCCGCTACCATACGATCTCCCTCCTCCGCTTACACCCTACGCCCCGATCCGCTCTCTGTACTCGCTTAACAGCGTCTCTCCACCTTCTGCTCCCATCACTCATCCTCTACTTTTTCCCCACCTTCCCCCCCCGCCTCTTACCTCACGCACCAGCCTCCTCCCCCATCCCACCAGCCTCAACCCCACACCCTTCAGCCTCCACCCACTCCACCAGTTTCCTGCCCTCGCCACCACCCTTCTCACTCCCACAGCCTCCACCCCACTCCCAGCAGCTCCACCCACTCCCACAGACTCCACCCTCCCCCATCCCACCAGTCTCAACCCCACACCCTTCAGCCTCCGCTCCACTTCCACCAGTTTCCTGCCCTCGCCACCACCCTTCTCTCACTTCCAGCAGCCTCCACCCCACCCCCAGCAACTTCCTTCTCTTGCCACTACCCTGCTCCCCATTCCTCCAGCCTCCTCCCCCACTCCCGTCAGCCTCTTTCCTTCCCACACCTCCAACTTCCCCCTCCACCAACCGCTCTTCCACCGCCGCCGCCACCGCCGCCGCAGCGCCTCTTGTGCAGCCGCAGGCCTAATGAAGAGGCGGCGGGTGGGTGGGGGTGCGCTGACGGACGTCGCGTGATTAAAGCGCGCGGGAACGCACACCTCGCGGAAGCCGCCGCCTCCGGCGCTAGCACGCACGTGCGCGCGCCCGCTTTTTGGAGCGGCGCCGCGGACGCGAGACTCAATCAAACACTATCATTTGCAGGTGCGTTAACTACTCGAGGGTCTTCGATTCCGAAAGCGCAGTGCATGTATCCCAGTATATGACGGAGTTGCTCCCCCTGCTGGAACGTTATATCCGGTGCCGACCTTCACTTCGGCTAGCGAAGTATTCTCATATCTCGGTATCTCTTGCAGTCCTAGCAGCACCAGCTAGGGTCTCCCGCTATATGTGGGAGTGTAGTGCAAGTGAGTTAGTGTTTATGTGAGGTTGAGGGACTATTTCGTGTTTCCGTGAGAGTCAATTGCTGAGGTTAGTCTCTTGAGTGTAGTGTATATTTTTACCGCGAGAAGTGGTAGTGTTTTTCCCTACTGGTTGGCAAAATCCGGCGCCGACTTACTCGTCGGTGTGTTGTTTTTCCCCATTATGTATCTCCCAACAGCGTGCCACCGCCCCACCCAGGACAAGCTCTAAGCTCACGACATGTGGAGTAGTGTAGTGCATCTAAGAGTATAGTTAAGGGGTGAGGATAGAACAAGGAAGAGGAACGAAAAATTGCACGCGGGCCGCGATCCGATTGTTAGGGTACTTCTGCACACGCCTCTTGCTGATTGGAAAAACGGGGGAAAACTATCAGTCAAGACAGGTGGAGGCAGCAGATAGAGGCTGAACTCGAAATAGCTATCTAGCTAGTATCGAAATCCTGCCACCGATGAGACTCGAACCATAAAACCTCCCGACCACAGGCTCTGCCATGACAACAGTTGATGCCCTGAGCTACCTCAGCAAGTATGTACGTAGGGGGAGATGTGGAGATAAACATGCGGTGGTATAACGGTTAGCGTATCGGATTACTGCACCCAAGTTTGGGCGTTAAAACCCGATTGAAGCCGTGGATTTTCAAGACCGAAAACATCGTTTTTACGCCCTCCTCGGGGGAAGTGAAGCCAGCTCTCCCATGTAGTAGATTTACTGCATGTAAAATATCCTCAAGCCCAAAAAGCCTATGAGCTAAATTGAAATCGCCTGTTTCGTCGCCCAGCATAATACCTCCTTTCTCCGCTAGATGTCGAAAGGCGCGTAGCAAAATCTACGTGGTCAGTCGGAAGACCGGACCTAATGGTCCGAGTCTCGACAAGTAAAATAAGGCACTAACTAGCTCAACATGAAGAATTTGAAACCAGTACAAAATAATACGCACAGGCTCTCTCCCCGGTCGAAACTATCCGCGGCGTTCCGCTTCACAAACATTTGGTGCGTTCCCGCTCAAACACGAACATTCTGGAATCGTGAAAACCCGCGCGGTGCAATTCGCGTGCTAAATATCCACGGGGGCTTCGCTGCGTGATGCGATTCCCAGGTCGCTGCCGCGGGACTCTGCCACCCCAAGCGCTGCTTCCACCCCACTCCTCAATCTGCCACGTGAGGTGGGGTCGCCCACGCTCTCAACAACGCCCTCTCTCTATCTCTCTCTCTTCCCAGTTATATCGCCACCCACACTGTGCTCACCCCGGAAATCATTGACACGCTTCCCCAATGTTTGATCAAATCAGGATGGATTTAGAAATTGAAATTGCTGAATTTTGGAACGGTATCTATATTTGGAGATCCCTGTAATGTTGTTAAAGCTTGTGGGCATAGCCGATATAAATCTTTGAATTAATCAAAGTACTATATTAGATTCGTATTCGTGATTTGGCATATGCTGGGTCAATGGGTCACGATATATTATAATCCTTATTACCTTTATAATGGATTATAGGATCCGCTGACTATACAGCGCAGCTGGGAATCTGAAATAGAATGATTCTATTCCTAGTTCATTTCTGTTTGGATTGACTAAATGAAAGATCACTTTTTTCTAAAGAACAAAATTTAACAAAGTTTATTTTACCTTTTAGCAAACAATTTAGTGAATTTATGTTATGCCTGTGATCAAGATATCTTTAAATTTAGAATTTTATACCGCGATTAACTTATCTATTCTTTGTTGATGTCCTCGTAGACTTCTCAGTCGAAATATCTTGCGAGCTTGCCGTAGTCCAAAGTCCCAAGAAATCCTCTTCTGCCCCTATCCAAGCTGGTCTCAAACTATCAAAATTATCAGTCCGATTACGTCCTATGACATAGTCCGAACTCGATTACCACTCCCGACAAAGTTCCAATTTATACATCAATATTACTTCCACATGAAAATATCGGCAATATCATTCACTGTCCTTAAAATTTCACTGATAACACAATTCTGACTATCTGGATTATACTCGTTCCTCTCACGAACCTACGATCAGTTCAGAAGCGCCATGCCGGTCAGAATGAAATCCTCCTGCATGATTCACCCTCGAATACTTCGTATTAAACTACCTTCCTTTTTTCATAACATTTGACCGTCCTTCTCTCACCCAGCCAATCCATACGTTCGTTATATTTGGGTGTAGCTGACCTTTGATCGTCTAAACGTCTTCGCCCAATCCCAAATTTTCTACTTTCGGCATCCAGACAACTCTTAATGCATTTAGAAAAACAAAACTACATTGTTTATTCACGGTCGTTGCTAAGCTCTAGCTCTCGTGATATTTCGTAATGCATGTTCCACCATATTGTCTACAAATAAATGTTAGTTTATTTTAACGTGACATATCGGTATGTCACAATATCCTAAATGAAAAAAAAAACAGTCTACGAAAACACATCAATATCAATGTGTAATTACACCCATTAAATATTATATGTAAACTATTATTTATCTTGTTCGTAACAACATTTTTCTTTAATGAAATTTAAAAATTAATTCATTGCTGCAAGTTTTATTAAAATCACAATTATATAAATGTGTCAATTTTTCTGTATTTGTGACATTGTTAAGTGCAAATTCCATTTATAAATCAAAGATTTGAATCTTTCTTACAACAATATTAACATTGGATTGATATTTGGGAAACACTGTTAGGATATGTCTTGTCTGTGGTCTAATTTCACCAAATCCTGAAAGTGGCAGGCCTTAAGATATCTGAGACGCATTGCTTGGGATCATTCCTTCTCCATCCTCTCCCCCTATCAATTCGAAACCTGGATGAATGCTTTAACACATTTTACTTTAACGTAACTACTTCATAGAAAGAGAGTCGTACATGTTTGTAAATGGATGGATGACAATTTGTGGAAAACATAATAAAGAAAAATGTGGAATAGTTTTTAAGACTATCTTCATTATGTATTTTTGAAAAATTGGCACGATTCCCCCCTCCCCAAATTAAGCCTACAGTACTCATATTTTAAAAGAATTGCCTCTGACATGAAATAACTATAAATTTTGTGGAATGATTTCATTAAGAAAGAAATGCCTGGATCAGAAGCCGAGAAACACTGTTCGTGGTCTCTTCCCATCAAATGCGATGAAAGCAATACCTTAAAACTAATGCAAGGTCCACACGCATTCTTTTGTTTCTCCTCCTGTCCCCATCCACGCCTCCACTCTCAGCGATGATTCATATCAATACGACATCTCTCACAAAAACAGTGACAGAACAAGTTACAAACTGATCCCAGGCACAAACAGGTAAAAGAAACACGAAAATTGTTTTCTACTTTTTCACCAAGTAAAAGGCCACTTCCGGCCATTTCCCGATGCCAATCGGCAAATGGCCCTGTCCCTCCGTTACCTCCTCGTTTCGGGGGGGGGGGTGCAGCTACCCAGAGGACTCTCGGACGAGGATCCTGGACATTTTTACTCGCGACATTAAAGGAACCGTAACTGCGGGCTCCTAAAAGGTCTCGTAAGGCGAAGAAAGGCAGGGGAACGGGCGGTTTTGTGCCGACGCTGGACAAAAATAGCCCTAGGAAATTGGGACGTGTTGACTTTTAAACGACATGTCCTCATTAGAAGCGCATTAAAAAGCGAGGTAGAATGGATTTAAGTAAACTTTTTATGGGGCAGTAGCGCAAGGAAATCTCCTAAGTGGTGCTAAATGGATATCAGGTAAAGAGTAGCATAGTTGCCATTATCCATATTATAAATGTAACTTCATTTTCTGTGCACGTCTTCTAGAATTCAATGGGAAATGCAATTATTCAAACTATCGTTTCCATGTTGTCGCGGCAGGAAGTAATAAGAGCCAAAATTTATTGCTTATTTATCCTTGAAAATAGATTTTATTACATGGGAGTTTTTGTTTTTTCTCCTTTCAAAATTCAAAATTTATTGCTTCTTTATTTAGAAAATAGATTTTACTGCATGGGAGTTTTTGTTTTTTCTCCTTTCAAAATTCAAAATTTAAGTAGTATATGACTTGGTGTAGGGATCACAGAATTTTGAAAATGTGCACACAATTCACTTTTCCTCATAGGACGTCATACGCAGTTTTTAAATTTTTGACGTAAAATAAATAAATAAATAAATAAATCCATAAATGCATGTGGTGTCTTTGTGTTAAACGTGCGTGTCGGTAGGGATACGCGAGACTTTGTACTATGATCCGAAAAAAATATTAAAATTCGTGTTAATCATATCATTTGGAAGGAAAATATCTGCAATTGGCGATGAAATAATGTAACAAATAAATGTTGGAAAAATGCTATATGAGCATTTTTTAGCAAAGTAAGCGAAAAGTGTAGCATTATTTATAATTTAGTTCATTTATTTTTTGTTTCTAATTTTTTTTTATTTTTATATTTATTCCGTTCCGACACGGAACTAACAAAGATGTGAAATACAATAAATGACATTTTTCTTTAAAAGTTTGCAATGGAAAAATAAATTATATTAATGTACATTTACATATATTTATATAAATACTTTTTTTCAAAATATTTTGAAACTTCTGATTTTAAATGTATATCATCCATCATGAGTGTCTCTAATTTATCACTATCATTTAATTAATGCAAGTATTTGTTTCTTGTATTCTTTAAAAAAATGTTTTCACTATATTCCATTTGTGGTTCTAAACCAAATGAACACGATTTCCTAATTGCACTAGGATGAGGAAATATTAGGAACCCTAAATGTTTGAAATATTTATTAGAATATGGCGATGCGGTAAATAGCGTAGAAGACTATGTGAAAAAACATTAACTGCACTGATATGCACATCTTTTCTAGGTAAAGAGTTCTATTTGTACCAGGGTAAAAGCAACAGATTTACCAAATTGTGAATTTGTGGAATCGATTACAAATAATGTCTAAATTTATGCAAAACCATCATGAGGACTACTACTTTATTAAAACATAACTTTAACTTAACCTCTTCTAAAGCATCACTAATTTCATTTGTATTATATATACTATCCGATATTGTTGTGCCCCTACGTTTTAATACTTCTTGTACAATAAACACTGGGTTTCAATTTCTCATCCACCACAACTGAATTAATAATTTTAGGGGCAGAATTACAATTAACATGTTGAAAAATACAATCTTCCTTATTCGATCAATAATGGTTCAAAGTAATCAACTCTAGTTTGCTTCTTATTTAATCAAAAGTACTGACAGACATGTCATTTAATCTTGCAATGTTTTCTTTTCCACTTTCTTCAATAGTAGCAAGCTGATACTCGTTTTTTAAACGCAATTTCTCTTCTTAAGAACTTTTCCTGTAGTAAGTGCTTGGGCGATTCCAGTAAGCAGGACAATTAGGCAACAAAGAAGACATAGATGCACAAGACAGCTGTGTATCTTTTAAAGGAAGACAGATTTTTAGTCCATTATCACAATAGAACACTGAATTATTTAAAATTTCCCAAGTTCGCAAATGCAATTCACAAAGCTGAAAGTAAACACTGAACATAGCAACTTACACATTTCACTTTTTACCATAATTTTCTCACCTCCGGACACTGCCCTCATTCATCATGATTCTCACAATTTCAACCACAGACCAGGAGGTCCTAGATTCAAGTCCTGACAGCGACAAAATTTTCGAGACTAGCTTTTCAGCTAGGTCGAATTCAGTCGCTGTCTGGAGGAGAATTCTAGCGGCCGGCTGCTCTGATCGGTAGTTTTCCGTGGTTTCTCCGATCAACACCAGGCGAATGCCGGAGCAGTACCCTACCAAACGGGCCACGGACCGCGCGTGATCTGTCCTTCCTCTTACTTGTTCTATTCTCTCCCCTTATACACATACTTACACTAACATGCATTACACTACCACATATTCCTGGAGTCCGGTCGGGAGCTTTGATCTCGTCCCAGCTGTGGCGGTGCCCCGCTGGTGGGAGAGTCCTGGATAGGGTGAAGCCCCGCTAGCCGACAGTAGGTCGGCGCCGGATCTCGCCATCCAGCGGGGGAAGATCACCGCCATCTCCAGAGGGAAAACATGTACTACACTTACGGGACTAATGACATACCCTCTTGACGTGCCCGGAATCAATAAACAACGAACCAACCAACAACAGACTACATCTACGTTATCACAACTCGAAAGCTACACGTGCTACTCAACATGCACAACTGGTTCGCCTCAACTTTAACAAGTCGCCCTGCTCTAGCCGCCATATTGGCTTTGAAAAACTCCAGTGCACAGTCCGTGTATGTCTAGGTGGTGTTGATCCACATCACTGAGAAACCAGTGAAGGGGAGAAAACTTTTAGTATCTTACCATTGTGGTGAGTACTCGATTTACGTTTCCTTTTGTTACAAGCTGCAGCTCGAGCTACCAACATAATTTCTGTTGCTACCACTCTCACCAGCAAGGTACCACTGCGGAAGGCCTTTCCTGGCGCACTGTGTTTCTAAAATAATTTTGCACTGATGTCTTAGAACGGCAAGACATCTTCCCTGAAAGACCTCTTTCTTCATTTTTCTCGTTCATTTTCAGGAAGACCTCCGCGTAACCGCGTAGGCGTCGCGGAAGGCGCTGCGGGCCTCAGACCGGAAGACGAAGCTACGACACAATCCGGAAGGGCAGCGGTGGCCGCAAGTAGGCCAGTCCTGGAAGGCCGGTCTCCCGCCGCTGTCGCAGAGCGGGCTACAGGCCGAACGTAAATATTTGGCGGCGGCGGCGGTGATGCGGTCGGGGTCGGTGGAAATAGCGGGGTCGTCGACCTTTCACTGTCTGGGCTTCCCCGCCGCCGCCATCGCCTCGTGTTCCTTCAACGGGGCAGAAATCAGCTAAGAACCTATGCAAAACAACGCGGTATGCGGTGGTTCTTGGGAAATCTTCACCCAATTCGTACTTGGTAGAGCTGTAGCGGACATGACCAAGGAAGAATATACTTCTCTATTAATTACTTTTAGGAATCCAAGACGAGAGTTCAGAAACTGCAAAAAGTGTTCATTCAAGGAAACACGAAAGGCTTTGGCGGAGGGCGAAATTATATTTTTGAGGGGATTGGAAGAAAAAATTAACAGCTTACCTGAAAAGTTTAAGGATTTTAAAAATGTTTTTATATTAGCGTATAGACAAATACTTTGTTTACTTCGTGAGGTTGGGATATAGAGTTAAGTTTTTCTAATGATCTTGTAATTATTAACTGGGTGACTTTAGAAGATTATTTTTTCAATAAACTGGTATTCTTCCACCTTCTTGCAATAACTTTCTATTTTATGTTAATGATTAATAATTTTTGATGCGGAAAAATAAAAGAGACCATTCGTCGGGAAACAATTTTTTGCGCGAGACGCAAAAAGCAAAATATGTTATTTCTTTTTTCATTGAATTTAGTTTTGTAAATAACATTCCAACATATATTTGAAATATTTTCCCATCAAATTATGTATGGTCCTTTTAGTTTTCCGCATCACAAATAATAAATAAAAAGTATCTTAGATAAATCAGTCAAGTACTAATACATGGTTAAATTTAGCCTACAAATTTCATCTCAGGATTCATTAAAGTTTTACTCGTGTGTATAAGATTCGAATCGTATCTGATACGATCAGACGAAAGCATTTTGATTTTTATGTTCTATTCACAGTTTTATTTTCACGTGTGAGCATCGCCTCACTTTTAGCGTGAGGGCAAAAATTGACCTTTCTGCTTGCTTTGAATGCTCTAAAACTAACTACTTTCACCAGGGGCAACCTAAAAAGCATTGTCTTGTACACGTGTACTGTGAATGTAATCTATTGTTGACGATCCATTTTCTTGTGCACGTGTATTTGTAATAAACAACTATTTCTCTCTCGAATTACCTTTGCTATGACAATGAAGAAATGGGGCGGAAGGGCAATTCCGGATAAAGATATAGCGTGTCACAATAGCACCCACGTCCAGCGCCCTGCGTCCAGAGTGCGCTGGACATTGTTCGCCCGAATGGGCAGATGGCTGTTGTTGATGGCGCCACCCTCGCCGGCACACGTGCATCGCCTCCGCAGCTATTCTTTTGCAGTTGCCCCTCCACTCTGACCCTGAGGAGGCGGAAACTCATTAACTAAATGGCTTACAAGTAAACTGCTGCCTTGCGGCTTAAGCAGCTGAGAGGGAGGGGGATTTCCGTAACATTAAGCTAATACTAACTAAAACTAACTTCATTTTTAATTTAATTCGCTAGTTATTTACTTTGCACACCTAACTTTCACAATATTATTATTATTAATATTATTATTATTTATTATTATTATTTATTATTATTATTATTACTATTATTATTATTACTATTAATTCTAAGTAATGTTTTGATTTGGTCTTACTAGGTGAATTTCTTTTATATATTTTTAACTCGTCGCTGCTCATCGCTATGCGTCTTCCTCCGCTATTTCTCCCACCAATTCTCTGAGTGTCGCCTCCGCCACCCCACCTTCTATTCCATTCCATTGGAACAATCCCCACCACTTTTTTCACATTTTTACCCGTCTCCATCCCGCCATCTCCCCGTCACTTTCCCAACCGATTCCCTGCAAGTCACCCCGGTATTTCCTGCTTCCGCCCACGCCATCTCCCACACTGGTTTTCCGTCTTCCTGTTCCTTTGTTGGTGATCTCGCCTCGATCCCCCGTCAATTCCCCGCTTCCGCTACATCTGCACCCCGATCTCCACGTGCGTGGGGAAAAAATCGAAAATAGCCGAACCGCCGCATCCGTATTTTCGCGGTTCGCTGCTGCCCCAATATCGCAACGATGGCGGAGGCAAGGCCCACGCGTGTAATGTGGCTGGCTCTCACCCCCTTCACAAGAAGGGCGAAGCACACAAAAGAGACGAGAAACTTCAACACCATGCGTTCCAATATTACACATTTTCTGTCCTGAGAGAGCCACTAAAACACCATATAATTGAAATATCGTTCGTAGCAACGTTTATTTGAATAGAGAGTGCGTATTTATAACGTAAGAAGTTATATTTTTTCCTTTCGATATGCCCTAAAAGCAAAAGTACTCACTGATCGGTATCTTTGTAAATAAACTAGCGGAATACAAATTTATACGCCGACCTGGATGGCCAAGGTAGCTAAGAGCGCGTACCGACTCAGCGCTTCGGTCCGAAGGGTCGCGGGTTCGAGTCCCGCCTTGGGCATGGTTGTTTGTCCCTTGACTTTGTAGTAAGTGTTGTCGCGGAGGGCCTCGCGTTCTGCTGACCTCAGATCAGAGGAGAAGTGTGTTGGTCTAGTGAATGGTCGAGTATGCATCCCATCGGGACGTAAAGTGTAACCCGCTGTTGGCTGGATAAAAGCCCTAGAAAAAAATTATACAATCGGTCAGGAATTATGAATAATTTAAAGTGTATCCGGAATACGGAGGGCGATGAAGGTTTCTGATAAAATATTATTGGTTAACGGACATCTGAAACAATGGCAGAATGTTCCTGCGATCTCAGTTGGAGTGATGTACTTCTTTTTACGGTTACGGCATTGAATGAACTTCCTTTTCAAGGAATTTTGTAAAAAATTAATAGTCTTTATGTATAATGCATTTCATTTGTGACTAAGCACAAATAATATGTTTTAAAGAAAATAACACGTGTTAAACAGAACATGGTGTATTATTAGATAGCTTTCAACTTATTGAGTGACAATCATTTCTTATATTTATCAAATTATTACCCTACATTAAACTGGTTCTTCACACTGCAAAATACTTTACAAAAAAAAACAGATTAAATGTACGTGTCCTGGGGCAATACTTGGCGATTAACTTTTGTGAACACTCTTTGTGATTGGGAAAACAATTTCAAATTTGGAAGAACTCAGCAGAAAAATCAAGAAAAATGTGAAGAACATTTTCTAATTAAGCTAGCAACCTGTTTGAAGTTGCGTTCCATTCTTCTCGCTCCTCCTTTCTGATTAATATCAATTGCAATCCAATTAAGACCTTCGTTCCTAATCGATGTTCCATATTCTACTCTCGATCTACGAGTTTTATGTACTAGATTACCACCCGTCTCACTCTTTGCTACGATCTTGTTGTAAGTACTATCGGTAATATACGGAACTTACCTTGTTTCACTTTATTCTTGTCTACAATTCTGCTCTCCATGAGCATATATTTCTAACATACACGCCTATCAATGAACGCCAAATTACATCCATCAATATTTTACCGTACAGACGCTGGCACCATCTGGGGAGGCTACAGCAACTGTTATCTCAGTTCGCCGTTTTCCGTGGGCGTAATTACTCCGATGATTACTACAGCTCGTTTCCAAACTCCTCTGGCGGACAAATGAAGCTGCTCCTGGATATTAAAACATCTTTAAAAGTTTAATGTAAACTAAGCGTCTGCCGCCGGCAGCAAAACTTTTTCTTTTTTTTCTCAGTACCCTCTCACTCGCTCACCTACGCTTCTATCACTCCCTCCCTCTTCCTCCTCTCGCTCGCTCACTCACGTTCCTCCCACTCCTTTCCCCCCCCCCCCCAATTCGTTCGACCTTCGTTCTTTCCTCCTTCTTTCATTTCTCTACTCACCCCATGCCTACTTATCCCTTCATCCACTTGCCCCTCAGGTCTGTTTGAGCGGGAGAGTTGTTTCGGTCAGCAACAACTGATGTCCCTTCAGTCCCTCTGACGGGGAGGTTCAAGGTTCGAGTCCCGGCGGGAGCAGGGCTAACTTGTCAGCTAGGTCGAATTCAGACGCTGTCTGGAGTAGACTTCTAGCGGCCGGCTGCTCTTATCGGTACTTTTCCGATCAACCAGGCGAATGCCAGGGCAGTACCCTAACAAAAGGGCCACGGACCACGCGCGATCTTACCTTGACGGGGAGGTTCAAGGTTCGAGTGCGTATACACTCACACTAACATGCACTACACTACCACATGCCGGGAGGCCGGTCGGGGACTTAATACTTGTCCCGGCTGGAGCGGTGCCCCACTGGTGGGAGATACTTGGTGGTAGGAAACCCCGTTTGACGGCGATAGGTCGGCGCCTGATCTCGTCATCCAGCAGGGCAACACCGAGGAAAAACCACCGCCGAGGAAAAACCATGGACTAGACTTACGAGACTAATGACCTGTGTACACGACGCGCCCGGAAACGCTAACAACCAATCTGCCAACCATCGGGACTCTTCGCAAACCAACTCAGCCGGCTAGTCGTCCCTCCCTCCGCCAGCACCCGCCGCGCCAATTGCAGGCAGATCTCCCGAGGACAGGATAAAGCCGTCTTCGTCGCACAGAGCGCGCTGAGCTGAGGCAGAGCCCATCGAAAGGACTGAAGGGGCAAGGGGGCGGTGATAAATGGTGGCAGCTAACGCCGACCTGCGCCTGGGTCGAGGGAATTATTTACAGTCGCGTTTACAATGGCTGTGTCTGTCGCCAGAAGGCAGAGAATTCTCCAAGGGAAAATTCACAGATGAAAAATTAGCAACGGGAAGAGCAGAATGGGATTCAGAATAAGAAAACACTGACAGTTTTAAATATATTTTTCATGCGCATTCAAATTAGTGTATTTTATGAATTCATTTGAAAGAGGGTTAAATCATCTACTATAGATAAAACTTTATTTAGTATTAGAAGAAACATAACAGTCGTCGAACGTTTCTGAACCGTTACATTCGGTGAGTAATATTGAATTTTTAATGCAGTTTTTCTTGCTATTCTCGCTTTTCCAAGACTACCGTGCTCCCGTGGCACCTCATTCAAATTTCTGCTTCTCTCTTCTCCTCTCTCCTTGTCCCTCCTCTCCTACGCCTCGAGGGCAGAGCGTTAGAAAGTGAGCAGGGAGGGATGGGGGAGGGGGACCCGGAGTAATCTGGTGTCGCCGGGAGCTACGCATCGGCTTCTTCGGATCGCAACCCCAGCGGACAGACTTCGTCAGGCCGATCGCGGGAAAGCAGATTCCACAATTTGCTTCGGGCAGGAAGTGCCTGCCGACTAGCTTCGCCGGAAAACGAAAGAGATCGAGGAAGACAAAAACGTATGAATAGAAAACTTGGAGGGGTAAAAATAAGAAAAACAATAAAGGTTCGTAAAAAAAGCTTTCAGTTTGCTGAAAGTCAAGAGGAAAACGCGAAGCAAGTAGTGAGATATACAATTAGTATATTAATGTAATTTGCAATTATACTTCAGATTCATACTACAGTAGTCACTTCTTTCATACCGAAGAAAGTCCATCGACCTTTATCCAATGCCTTAATCACCCAAAATAAATTTTCTTCCACGAAAAATGTATGTGTTCATATTTTTCTATTAACCTTACAATGTCCCTATGAATTTTGGAACATATGTAGTACGTATGAAATCACAAAACGATGACAGTGAATGAACTATATGGACATATTTAGGTAAAGAACTTTGAATAAAATCAAACCGTGACTTTCCACTGGATTCATTGTTGTCCACAACAAAGCGAGCGGAAGGACAGTACTTCTGAGATGTCAGGGAGCTCGAAACCCGTTTTTCCGTCAACACATCGATTTTTTCGCAGAATTACAGCACCTTCTGTACGCTACATAGAGGAGGAAGTGACACCGAAGTGAACTCCGTGCGTTAGTCAATGTCTGAGAGAAACTAGGTGAAGCGATCAAATACACCAATGAAATCAAAAGTTCCCGGAAAGCAATTACGGAAATAAACGGAAATGAACTGGCGCGTTGTGTTAAAGCGGAGAAACTTTCAACAAATTTATATCAATACCCATTTTTTCTAGTACCTACCCCAACAACATGGCAATAATTGAAAAAAACATGGAAAAGGTAATACTATTTTTACATCTGTGGACATCTATCGTTTTTTAGCTCTCCATCATTCATTTGAGATATTTAGCAAAGTTAAACATCCGTCACCATCTCACGCAAACAGGATTCGTTATCGCTTATTTTCCAGATTTTGTCCATAAATTAAAATACTTCCTTAAAACAATGCAATTAATCGATTCAAATAACCAGAAAAGATAAAACCTTAAAAATTGGTTTAATTTAGTCTGGACAAGAGTAGCAACTTTCTTCAGATGCAAGGTTGAATTTACACGTCTGCCTAACATAGCATAATAATTGTTACCCATTGTGGTAACAGGGGCAGACGCACTTGAACATAAGTGTACCTACGCTTTTATATAATTTGTTTTTTATTTTGATATCATCATTAGGAAAAGGATTTTTATGCCCCAAAACGTTGAAAATGCCTCTAAAAATATGCATTTATAATCTAAAAACTCTGAAATATGCATTTTAATATGTAATTAAAATTAATAATATTTAATTTCCTCTATATATGTTTCGTGATTAAATTCAAGAGAAACATGCTTGGAATGAAAAGATCTATTTTTGTTGAAGCTTAATATAAGCTACCCGACTTCGCAACAGAAATAATTGAAGTAAATATTCACATTAGAGAAGTACATTGTATATCTTGAAGTATTTCTTTTCATTGGTTTAAAAAATATCAAGAAATGCCCTACATTTACCCAAGTATTTTTTCATCTATACAAAACCAAAATACGCAGACTGTGACAATCTCTGTCGAGTCAATGAACGCTCACAAATAAATATATTCAATGAATAGATGAAGCGCTTTAGAGTTAATTCTTTATATTAACAAAATATGCGGCTATGGGCCAATTTTTAAAGCAAAGAACAAAAAATGCAAAATCATGGAAATCAACTCCCAATTATCATCATCATTTTTCCTATTTTCGCATGAAAATTCGTCAAATTTCAAAATAAAAAACGATGAAATATTTCTGCAATAATAAAATTAAATATGTAAATTGTAAGAAATGTTTGTCCCACCTGTCAACGTTGTTATCCCGGGTAACAGGAGTGTTCCATTAACCTCCGTATTATAATGTTTACAATTCTGTGAAGAATCAAACGTCATGAAAGTAACACGTAATATATAAATACACATCGAAGCAATTTAAAATACTCATAGTGCCTATTCATCAGCAAAATTGTGTTAAGACAAAAACCATCAAATCAAACGTACAATGTTCAAGAAGGAATAGAGCAGTGATTCACATTACCAATATCGACCAAAACCCAGCCAAATCGAATGAATCAAATACCAGTTTTGTGTCGAAATTAAAGAATTCGAGAAATTCAAGAAACTGAATTCGCATTTGGGGCAATTTTGGGAGAAGGAAATTATCCATTTCGACCACACCCTTCAGCGATTGTGGCGATCGGACGCTGGTTACGGCACTTACGCATCGCGCCGCCCATCGCATTCTACGTCTCCCGCCCCCTCTCCACCCACAAAATGGCTTCCGCACCCCCACTCTCGCCTGCATACGCCACAATGCGCGGTCGACCTGCTGCCTTGGCTGAAGGCTGGAAACGATTGCGGAGCCAGTTCGTAAAGCGGGGAAAGCGAGGGGGAAGCAAGCGGGAAAATGAAGTGCATTTGGAAGAAGGCATGCGGCAAAAAGAGCTAAGAATGAAAGGAGTTGCTAAAAAGATGGTGAAAGTCCGATTCACGGTCGAAATGGATGGGGAGTTGAAGTCGGAAGCAGTGAAAAAAGAATAAAGACGGAGGAAACTTGATTAAGGATGGAGATGAAGGATAAATGTGGCAGGAACAGGAGGCACAGGGGCACACATGGAGCGGGGCGGCGGGCGGGGAACGGGCGGCGGGGAACGGGGCGGCGGGGAACGGGCGGCGGGGAACGGGCGGCGGGGAACGGGCGGCGGGAACGGGGCGGCGGGAACGGGCGGGGGGAACGGGCGGGAGCGGCGGGAACGGGGCGGCGGGGAACGGGGCGGCGGGGAACGGGGCGGCGGGGAACGGGGCGGCGGGGAACGGGGCGGCGGGGAACGGGCGGCGGGGAACGGGCGGCGGGGAACGGGGCGGCGGGGAACGGGGTGGCGGGGAACGGGGCGGCGGGGAACTGGGCGGCGGGGAACGGGCGGCGGGGAACGGGGCGGCGGGGAACGGGCGGCGGGGAACGGGCGGCGGGAACGGGCGGCGGGGAACTGGGCGGCGGGAACGGGCGGCGGGGAACTGGGCGGCGGGGAACGGGGCGGCGGGGAACTGGGGGGAACGGGCGGGGGAACGGGCGGCGGGGAACGGGCGGCGGGGAACGGGCGGCGGGAACGGGCGGCAGGGGCGGGGCCTGGGCAACGGATTCGAGACCAACGGTGGTGGAAAGGCGAAGGTGAAAGAGGGATGCGGCTGGGATCGTTGGGCTTTGAGGCTATCGGTGGGGCATAGTCGTTGAGAGCGATGGGCAGGGCGTGCCGCCATAACCCTCGTGGAGCCCATAACCTTTCCCAAACCCATTCTCGCCGGATCGTATTCGGCGGTTCCAAGGGCTGTGCAATCTTAACGTGTTTCCACTAGAGCTATTTTGGCTATCAAAAGCGGGAACGGATGTTCCTTCCCGAGATTGTCGATACTGGAGGAAGAATTTCGTGAAAGGCTAGTAGAATTTCATGCATCTTTAATGGAAAAAATGTTTTCGGAAAACTGATTCAACATTAACGACAAAATCCATGCATAAAATCGTATATATTTACATGCAGAAATAGATTAAAATGCATTTCTATATGAGTAAAGAAAGTTTAAAGTTACTAATGTGTTTCTAACTACAGAAAAAGAGGAATATCTGAAGTTACACGAGGGGGAAAGTCAGTTTATTGGGCATAATTCTTGGGAAATTAATCCCTACGTTCTAATAAAATGAGTTAAATGATAAGTTATATGACCATCAGAATGAACAAAATCTTATAAATGAAGCGCTTAATTTATAATAGATGACTCAGAAATCATTCTTTGCACATTTATACAATAAGTAACAAAAATAAGGAACCGACGATTCGCTATGAAATAAGGTGCTGAAATAAGGTGCTGGCAGTACAATTCTGTAGTGACGGAAATTCTGTAGCTGGAGTGAGTTCGAGATTACAGTAAGCGCACTTGGAGTTTGAGATTTAGGAAATTTGTCAAATATAGTAACACTAGTTAGGCTTCCCTAGATTGATTTCGATTGACAATTTTCTTGATTTGGTGTGCTTTGACAAAAACTTATATTAACGTCTACGATTTTATATTCATATTCCTTGAGACTGATTATTTTTTGCTGATGAGATGGTCAAATTAATTGGCTTATAAAATTATATTAAAATCTTAAAATTGAAAAAACACTCATTCTTCTATCTTTTTAAGAAATATAAATATTGCGCATTTATTTATTATTTTTTTACGAGAGTTTAATTGTCTCGCTTTGATTGCTAGGTGTTTGCATTTAGACATCCAAAATTATTGAAATTTAACGCCTAATCTCAAACGTAAGCAATTATAATCTTTCTTTGGGATGAATTAACAGCAAAGGGCTTACATTTGAAACGCCCCGCGCTCGAGTTCATTTTCCCACCAAAAACCGCCGATTGCATTACAGAGAGAAAGAATCAATTCGCCTAAGAATACACCCTGGAACTACTTCAAAGGCGGCCATACGAGCACAGGACCTCCCCAGACCTCCCTGTACTGCTGATGCGAGCGCTCCGTCACACTCTTCGTATGTCGTTATTCGAAGAAATTGGTTCCTTTCAAATAAAGACGCGCTCAGTGACGAAAGGCAACGGCCGAGACATCTGGGCAGCGAATCGCATCGTTCGAGGAAACATAGGACATCCTAGCGTATCGGCGTCGCTGGAATGTTGAATTATTTATGCACGGTCGTGTCTTTTTATGAGTACGTGGAGCTAAATGCTTCATGAAACCGTTCTTTTGGTGCATCAAAACAGAGAAAAATCTGCGTGCTTCATACCAGTTCATACACACATGAATAATGGGATAAAACAAGGAACGTAATTGATTCCCTTCTCTCAGGACACAGAATCCTCTATTGCACGAAAAACGTAGGAAGACGTATTTACAAGGCTTTGCAGCTGTTCTACAATCAGCCATTTCGACGCCTAAACACTATTACATAACAAAAATTCATCATAAAAATGTACTGATATTATTTCTCCAAAACGTGGACTTTTAAATAACATTGCGAAAATAAAGTATTGAAAAGTGCAAACATTAACACATGATTTCGAAGGAAATACTTATTTTCGATGTTCCTGAAAATTAATTTTATATCATTGGCCCGTACACACAATATGGAATGATCTTAATTTGTTATTAAAATGACAATTTAAAAAATTCTTAACAAAATTTTCTGAAAATTAATTTATTTCCCTGTAAGAGTCGTTTTCCCGAAGTAGGTACTGTTTTCACAGAAAAAGAAACTCTTTCAATATATCTTCTTCCCATTCTCGGTTTCCAACCAAAATACGAAAGAGACTTGTTACCATTCTCCTACTTCCCTAACCCTTCGATGGTCAGCAATTTTTCTGTCCATCCTATTCCGCAAAAGTCTTGCTTTACCCACGCATAACTTATTCGCTAACTATGACCATCAAACAAATCACCTCCTCCCAATACTTCTTCTCAAGCTCACCTTCTCTTCCTTCCCCTCTTCAGTTCTTTCACCTCTTTTCCCATTTACTTTCTCCCCCACCCTTCCCTCCCCCTCTCCCCTCCTCCCCTCCGCATTCTGGTTTCTTCCCAAACCCCCCCCCCTTCCCCCCCACCCCCCCCCCGTGTCCTCTTCTGGTCCCCTCAACCCGATTCCCAGACCCTCACCTCGTGACCCAGCCGAAAGAACACAGCGCGAGACGCGGAGGGAGGCGTGGCAGGCAGACCGGTGGAGGGGGTTGTTCGGGGGGAGGGAAGAGGAGGGGGAGGGCCAGCACAAACAAACCGCGGTGGTCCGGCGGCGTCGGAGCGGTTAATCGCTCGCGATTGAGGCCGCAGGGTCGAGTGGTGGGGGTGGCGGGGGCGTGACCCACATCTCGCCACCCCCGATGCGGAGCGCCTCCCCTCGCCGCGGATGTGGGGGATGATGGACCGGCCTAGAGCCGTTTAAAGAGCCCCGCCGCGCCGGGGAGGCTGGGCGCGGACACTCCAAACTCGGCGATGACCCTTTCGGGGAATAATTCTGCCAATCCTCTGCTCGGAGAAGTGGCAAAACACGGCGTCCTACATTTAAGTACATTGATCGCTCGAAGGTGAAATTAGACTACTTTTGCCGACGTTCTTGTTCTCTACGTCTCGGTAACCGCACACTTTTACACGTTTTTGTAATACTGTTCTGTTATATCGACTTACTGCGTCCAAATAGAGGAACGAAAAGACACTCTTAACGGCCGTTGAAAACAATGGAAACAAATGAGTTGTAACTGATCACGGTGGACGTGTATTCTTACTTCAAGAAAAGGTATTTATTTGTTATGTTGCTTTTTTTATAAGAAGATTGTTTTATAAAAAGTGTTGAACAATACACAGCAAACATCACAAATAACGAATTTTGTTCTTAAAAAGCTTTACTGGGCTAACGCTTGAGTTGACGAACATTATTTTGTTGTATATCGGTCTCATGATGTTTTTAACTCTTTTACACCTTTCTATGTAGAACAGATTCTTCGTAGAATGGTCGTTTCCTGTGTTCATCACTTCGAAATAAAAATTGTTCCAAGGATAAAAGACATATTCAATTCATAAGGAGAGCTCCAAATGCCCCACAAAACTGTTTTAACCACAAAAGTACATCTCAGGTTGATATAAAACAATATTATCTTAAACCCAGCAATTTAAAATTTTACAAACAAATCTTAAAGAGACGGCAACCAAGAGTTCTTGGTAGATTTTATGGAAAGACACTTCAGAAAAGATAAGGCAACGGAAAACTAGCAACAAACTATTGTCGAAACGGACGTACTTCCTGTGTCCAATCTCTACGAACACAGCGTCACCATTCACACAGTTTGAATTTGATTATGTGACTAAGCTGTGACCAGCATAAAGGACACGGGCAGCCAATTAGAATGCGCGATTACGTCAGTGACACTTGTCCTGTCGCGCTTCGCTGCCGCATAGAAGAACGTGACGACCGTCCAACGGAAGTAACAAGCGCACCTGCGCCAATCAGCAGAGAAGACCTTCTTTGCAGCAGAGCGGCTGCAGCTTGACCCGCTCTCCTTCCGCTTCCCGCTGCCCACTCCACACTCCCCGGGGGCGCCGCGACCCAGAACTTCAGCCGCGTCGCCGACCCGCGCCTCTGACCTGCGCCCCACCGTCCCCACGCCCCACCCCACCCCTGGCCCCTGCTCCACCGCTCCCACACGCCTCTTCCCACTCCCCACGCCTCTGCCCCCGCCCACGCCTCTGCCCCCTCCATGCCTCTGCCCCCTCCCACGCCTCTGCCCCCTCCCACGCCTCTGCCCCTCCCACGCCTCTGCCCCTCCCCGCCTCTGCCCCCTCCCACGCCTCTGCCCCTCCCACGCCTCTGACCCCTCCCACGCCTCTGCCCCCTCCCACGCATCTGCCCCCCATGCCTCTGCCCCCTCCCACGCCTCTGCCCCCTCCCACGCCTCTGCCCCTCCCACGCCTCTGCCCCCTCCCACGCCTCTGCCCCTCCCACGCCTCTGCCCCTCCCACGCCTCTGCCCCCTCCCACGCCTCTGCCCCCTCCCACGCCTCTGCCCTCCCACACGCCTCTGCCCCCTCTCCCACGCGTCTGCCCCCATGCTTCCGCCCCACGCCTCCGGTCCCTTCCTCCGCCTCCACCCTCCATATCCCCCACCTTTACTCGCCATTGTCACCTCTCTAACCCACGCCTCCACTCCCTTTGCCGCTTCTGCCATCCCCGCCGCCGAAACCGTCCCAGCTGTCTCAATCCGCCCCCGCCACCCAGTGAGACGGTCAATATTTTCGCTTCCGTCGCGCTCCCAATCTCCAGATTTCATTCCGCGCAGCGCCGCCCTCGCTCTCTTGCCCCGCCCCCGCTTTTAACACACGGGTCTCTCAGTCAGCGCACAACGAAACGGCAAGCGCCATCACACATCGGTGGAATAGGGTTTCAAGTGGTACGGCAAAGATATTCGCCATCGTATAAGCTCGTGGGGCGGACGGAACCTGAAGCTTCATTTTCACCCCCAACGACTTACGAAATAAATAATATGTGAAAAATCATCAACGTTAGCCACGTAAGTACTTAATACATAATGGTGCCCAAAATTATAACTAGAAGATCTTCCATTTAGTTGCAGAGTCATGGAGACTCCCGACGGTGGCTATGCTAATTGTATTACCACGTTTACAGAAAGTACTTCTCAACATTTCACACTGCATTCCCAAGTCTTCCCACTTTTTTTGCGACTTTGCTGCAAAAACTACCTTTTTTTCGTTATTCACACGTCCAGATGTTGTTTTTCCCTTCTTCTCGCGTACTTACAGACTGCTACAGGAGCAGTCTTTTGAAATTCACTACTTTCAAAAATGAACCAAATGTCTCTATTGTATGGACTATTCTTAGAGTTAATATTAGCGATGGGTTAGCGATATCTGATACCATGGTGTTTCTTGGCATGTAATGCCACCGGCTGATTTAGATAATAACCAACATTGCCGTTGTTTCTACACAGACTCTGAACAGAAGGTTCTAGACTCCTGATGGGAACGGATTTTCGACAGTAGTGGGAGAATTATCTGAAGAAAGAAGTTCCTGTCCCAGTGTGGGTCGCCGTCAGATCTCATCACCCAGCAATGAATTTATTACTGAGAAGTGATTCCAAGCGCGTCAAATGCTACGGTCATAGTACCGCAAATGTATGCTTTTTTTGTCGGAGGAGCCGTTGATCTTCCCCAGTTGGATGATGAGAACCTGTCGGTGTGCGGGGTGTCCCTCAACCAGGTATCTCCCACCAGCGGGGCACCGCCCCAGCCAGGACAAGATCTAAGCTCCCGGCATGTGCAGTCGTGTCGTGAATGTATAAAATGTAAGTATGCGTAAGTAGGGGGTGAGGAAGGAAGGGGAAGGAAATATCGTGCGCGGTTCGATGCCCGTATGTTAGGGTTTGGAATTGATCGGAGTGACGACAGAAAACTGCTTCCAACAGGGAAGAAACACCGCCTCTTCCCGGGATAAAACGTTCACTACATTAATGGGTAATTATTATCAGTTCAAACGCAAAAACATCAATTTATCTCTTAATCACCAATCGATCAACCAGAAGACCATACAATGAGTATATATCAGAGACTTTCGTGTTATCCGGTCGCCCGATAACACTAAATGTGCAAACATCAGGTGAAATGTATTGATAGTATTAATATTATTCCTATTATGTTAATAATTGCATTTAAATTATTTAAAAATAGATGATCTAATTGATAAACGTGTTACGCAAACACAACCGTAAATTTACTTTTTAATCCTTCTGAAACGTCAACAGTATAAATATCAGTTCAAACTACATCTAAGAACGACATCTTAGAAGGACTGTCCCGAGTTGTATTTTATAATTTTGATTTTTTATCTATTTAAAGGTCTCCATTAAATCTTCACGTAAAGTTAAAATATTGTAGAAGAAATAAAATTATTGCGTTCAGCCTTAAGGAGAAAAAGAACGAAAGAAGAAGTTGGTTCGCGACCCACGTCTTTATTCTCTAGATATAATCCGAGAAAAAAGAACATAGCCCCAAAAAGATTCGGATCAGTAGAGCAGAGAACAGTTTCTATTTGATCTATCTAAAACTAACTACTAGAAAGAAGTTACTCCTATCTTTCCGGTTCTGAAGCGAAACACTTCGTGTGCTTGAAGTTAAAAGTTGCGAACCCTGACTCAAAGAATTTTCTGGCGAGAGGAAAGAAAAGTGCCGAACATGTTATGACATTTTACGAAGGTAGTATTGAATTACTTTTATTTCTTTTCGTACTTCTTTTCTTCATTCTCCAAACCTGCTGCGTAATTACCGTAAGTGGTAACCTTTACAAAAGCTTTCTTGCGGAACAACAAACGGAACAAGAAATAACAAAACAGATTATATGGGACGTAGCTCGATGTAAGGAGGCGACTGTTTTGTAGAGCAGGAAACGTCGTCTAGTTGTTGCACCTCGTAACAAAGAGCGCCAAACAGGGCGAGCGGTGAGGTCTGCGTCCGCCGCAGGAGACAAAATTGTGGGACGGAAGAGGAAACATGAATGGAGAGAGGTAGAAGGAGAGAGAGAGAGAGAGGTAGAAGGAGAGAGAGAGAGGTAGAAGGAAAGAGAGAGAGAGAGAGGTAGAAGGAGAGGAGAGAGAGATAGGTAGAAGGAGAGAGAGAGAGGAGGTAGAAGGGGAGGGAGAGGTAGGGAGGAGAAAGGGGAGAGGGAGGTAGAAGGAGAGAGAGAGAGAGAGAGAGGAGAGGAGAGAGGAGAGGAGAGAGAGAGTAGAAGGAGAGAGGAGAGGTAGGAAAGGTAGAAGGGGTAGAAGGAAAGAGAGAGAGAGAGGTAGAAGGAAAGAGAGAGAGAGGAGAGAGAGAAGGAAAGAGGATGACAGGGAAACGGCTAAGAGGAGCAGCAGAGGATGGAAGGTGGACAAAGGTGAAGGAGAGTAAGGCGCAAAAGGATGTAGTGCATCTGCACAAGGAGTGAGATGACCTTATCTTATACGTCCGTTTAAACGTCTCTCTTTCTCTTTAAGACATTCGCTCAACATTTTCTTTTCTTTATCTTTTTTTTTCATTTAATTATTTGGATTGTTGCTACGTTCCTGAAACCCTACTACAGCTTTGCCGTAAAGAATTATTTTGTGTAGTCGCCTCCTTTGGTACAATTTTCTAAATTTCTAGATATTAGTTTCATGCTGTAATATTACTCAGAAGGGACGCTTATCGAAACCTTTATGTCTGCTAATATATAGAGTTTAGTTGTCACATGGCATTTGTCACTCTTATTTTTCTCTATCTCATTCCGATTTACGCATTGTTAATAAATATTAATTTTCTTCAATTTCTATACTCCCTTTATCTGACACAAAATGCATTACATCGTCGCTCCGCAAATACCATTGTGGCCACCTTTTAACGTATATTCATTTTTCATGTTCTTTTGTTGAATGAAATGGAGGTGAGCGGTTCGTCATCGGCATTGGAGCTTCAACAGCAGACCGAGAGAGTGGGGGAGGAGGCGAGGGCTGAGATAGGCGACAGTTCGTCTGACACGATCGCGTCTTCCGTCCAAAGGGACGGGGGTGGGGGCGGTCCGTGGGAGGTAATTGCATTGGACGACGACGGCTTCGCCGACAGACGCAAGACAAGTGACTGACGGGCGGCCGCCTGCCGGCCGACTCAGTTAACGCGCGGGCGGAGATATTCAACTTGGGAGTTCCGCTGATGCGTCCACTTCATTAGGCCGGTAGTTTTCTATTTAACAAAACACTTCAAAATGTCAAAAATCAGTTATATATTTTACAAAATATATTTAAAATATATTTTAAATGTTTCTTTTTAATCAAATCTAAATTTGTTGATATCTTGTATGTGAATTAATGATGACAAATCATGCATTTGTTGTTTGAATGAAGCAACTCACAACATTGAAATATATTTATAAAACAAACATTAAAAGAATATGAATAAAGATAATATTACAGGAGCAAAGAAATCCGTAAACAAATCAGTTTTCTAATACAAGAGTGCGACGAAAACGCAAATATAAGTGACAGGAATTCTTTAAAATTTCAATATTTTCTTAGCCTTCCTCACACATTTCAAGCTAGATTTAACAAAATATGCAATATCATTTACATATCGTTTTTCATTTTCTCCGCAAAGTCGAGACCACGAGCAATCCATGCATCGGTTGCGTAGAGCGTCGATCTGAAGCTATCCTCTGGGAGCAACAAGTACACACGAGTGCACAGCGCCATCATCTAAAGAACCCCGTGCACTTGCCGATAAGAGTTACTGGGTCAATGTGCCCCTTGGCACCTCTCAACTCACTCTGGGTCACACGTCCTCACCGCACGACCTCGCCCTCGCCCTCACCGCGCGTCTCCTACGAGCAAGCACACGCTCGCGCCCCCGCCCACGCACCCTGAGCTCGCCTCGCCGCCCCTGCACCTTCCGCCCGCCCACGCTCCTGCTGCCATTCTCATGCGTCTCTACTCTCACCTCGTTCGCTCACGCCCCACGCACAACCTACGCTCAGTCCCTACGTTCGCGACGCCCTCATCTCGCGACAATCCCCCTACACACCCACACACACACACACGCACATGCACAAGCGACCTATGCTCATTCTCACGATTTCCGCGCCCAATCACCCCCAATCCCCATGCCTCCATAATCCCACCGCCCCTCCAATCCCACCGCCCCTCCAATCCCACCGCCCCTCCAATCCCACCGCCCTCCAATCCCACCGCCCTCCAATCCCACCGCCCCTCCAATCCCACCGCGCCTCCATAATCCCACCGCCCCCATAATCCCACCGCCCCCATAATCCCACCGCCTCCATAATCCCACCGCCTCCCCCAATCCCACCACCCTCTAATCTAATGACCCTTTTAAACTCTCCACATACGATCTGAACCGTGCGTTTACGCTTTCACATATCTCCCGACACACCATGCCGACAATGCAGCAGAAATCACTCATCAATCGCCGACGTATCTCCAATGTAGGTCGACCATTTGTTGGCCAAGGCTCTCAACTGGTCGTAAATACTTACTCGATGCTCCGCAATCGTCACTTAACCGGAAAGAAATGGTATGCTTTTGTCGGAGAAAATACTTTTTCACTTTAATAGTGGGACGATACACTAGCACATACATTTGATGATCTGATTTAGAACGGCGAATGGATAAAAATTCCATGTATTTTCAATTGAAGCAACTGTAAGGCTTCCAAACAGATGAATAGGTAAAGGGACCGTGCCAAAAACGTGCCTACAACCGTTACGTGCCGTTGCGTAGCAATAAATATCAAGAGAAGCTTCTTAAATCTGTCTTAAATAATTTTTAACTGATTTACAATAAATTAAAACGTCTTAAAATGATACTAATGTTATAGATTTTGTTAGTACCGCCACCAAGTATTGAGCAGCAAGTTGCGAGTAATGTAATTGAATGCATCTTGAACGACGTTACGCCAAAAATCATACTATCACCAAGTACCATTTACGGTAGACTCGTGGGACGATAAAGTGTCCCGTAGATTTGACAATTTGATGTAAATCCTCGCGCCGCTCCGATGGGGAAAAAAATCTACTTACGCGGCTGGTGCCGTCGCTCCCACTGCGTCCCATACTAATCCAGAGCGTTCGAAGCTAGTTAGCACGCACGTCTAAATAGCTCGTTTCGCCAGCCAGCCAGCCAGCGAGGCGGCCGATGTTAAAAGAGTTTCAATAAACAGCTTCATTACGTCTAACGAGCTGACATGTGAGGAGACAGGATAAAAATAGGTCACACATGTGGCACGTCTGACCAATTCCAGAGCATTGCCAGAGAATAAAATGCAAATAAGTTGCACACAATGCAATCGCCAAAGTTATTTTAGAATGTGTGACGATTTCATTTCGAGGATTCGGTGGTAAAACGGTCAGCGTACTGGACTGTTGTACCCGAGTTTGCGGGTTCAAACCCGATCAAAGTCGTGGATTTTTAAGGGCGAAATAATCCTTCGGAGGGGAAGTAAAGCCGGATGCCCCATGTAGTAGATTTACTGTATGTAAAAGATCAAACCTATTTCGTCGCCCAAGATAATACCTCCTTTCTCCGCTAGGTGGTTAAAGGAGCGTAGCAAAATTTGCGTGGTTAGACGGAAGAGCGGGCCTGATGGCCCGAGTCTCGCCTCGTAAAATAAGGCATTAACTAACTATTTCGTTATCAGAACTTAGCGGATAAACGGAATGTTCTCAAACAAAACTGAAATTATTTTGTTATGATCAATATCTTTTTCCAGTAACTAAGGAATGCAATACTCGTCAAACTTGCAAGAGCAGCGTTGTTAAAACTTTTAACAATTGCATTATTGAAGAGAACAGGTGGTGTAGTATATGGACTTAGCCTTCTTGATATGCATTGCCTTGCTTCAGAGTCTTCACACTACTTTTAGTAGTTTAGCCAAAAGGTTCATTGAAATTCTTGTTTTAAAATACGTCAAGATAGTTTTAAATGTATATTTCCATTTCAAACATTAATATTTTTCTTAACTAATGGGATTCTTTCAGTGCATCTTCGTAACCAGAACACTTTCACATGTAAAGAAACGTTTGTTTATTCACACGTTTTTGTTCATATTTTGCACCGCCTTATTCGACTATATCCTTTATTAAATTTGAAATACGAGGAAAACCTCTGCTATAAGGAAAGACTATTTCCCCTGACAAGCTCCATTTCCTCCAACTCGATTCTCATCTTTAGCATAATAGTACGCAGACATTTTGAGTCATTTCCGCGGTGGTACTTGCGACAGTTTCTTTGAGACCGCGCCCTTCTCAGTCTTTCCTAGGAACCTCTTCGGATCTCTCCCAGGCAGTTAAAGTTTCCATTTCGCGAGAACAAACGCCGGCTCCTTCGGCGTCTCGTTTTCCTGAGAGAACAAAAGAGTGCAGGCGAAACGGTTGCCACACGGGGTGCATCGAATATCCCCGCGCCTTCCGACGGCAGACGGAATGGAAAGGAACTTGCACGTCAAAGCGGAAGGCGCCCTTTGTTAAGAGATTCAATTCTAAAATGACAGGGACGTATACTTCCATTTCAATGTACTGTTCCTTCAAGGTTAGGAGCTGGAAAGGAAAAGGGGGGGGGGCGGCACTGCCATCCAATCGGAAGCTTCAATACCAACAAATTAAGTATTAATTATGCTCCCGATTGATTAAGTGCCCCCCCTCTCCTTCCGGATCCTGACCTTGAAGGGGCACCATGTTTAAATAGGAGTATAATGTTACGTCTTGTATGGTACTTTACGGTTTTACACGACCCTTAGCCACAGTTGCGGTCTTTTGAGTTAGGATAGTAAATTTTCAATTCTTTAAGATTACGTAGCCAATAATGAATTAATCATTATGTATTTGTTAGATGTTTAAAAAAGTTTTCCAAATTCACGCAAACTGCCACAATTGCTATAGGAAGGATAAATAATGAAAAGTTGTAGATATTTTCATTCTTGGTAAAGTGGAATTAGAGAATAGACATGGTATAAAGAAGGAACCATATTTTCTGAATTATTAACTTCTTTAAGTCATTAGTAGTTTCCAAATTATGTAATTTGGATGCTCAGAGTGAACATCAGTATTTTACTCTCAAAATGTGTGAGCGCAAATACAAAAATTAAAAATTTTCATACCATTTTCGATTTCTATGTATTGAAATACGCCTCCAGAGAGAGCCGAATACAAATATAGTATAGTGTTTGTTGTTTGAAAGAACTGTGCCAATTAATTTATTTTAAAAAAATCTTTACGTGATATTTTGGCTGAGGTAAGTCATCTGCACATTTACGAGACTCTCGTGATGGAAGAACGTTATCCTCTGAAACGTATTCGAGAGTGCTGACTCTAGTAGGCACTCGGTAGGTAGTAATTAGGAAGACCCTTCAATTGTATTGTTCATATTTAGAACGACTGATTCTCATTCAGTGAAGCTGATATTTGAAAAGACATTCTTCGGTAGCCTTTTGTCAAACTCTGCAACTGAAGTATTGCACGATAACAGTACTACTTCAACGGTACCACAGAGTAAAAATAAATATTACTTCATGCATATTACCTTTACATTATGTTTTACACTATCAATTAAGATTTTACATTTGAAAGATAGTTCAGACTTCAAAAGAGTTAACGCAGTCCCAGAGAAACGTTCAAACGATTCGCTGCTGGAACAACGTCTGTAAACACGAGGCGGCGTCCTTGCCACGCTGACAATCTTTGCTCGAGGACACGATGTATCTTTGGAGCCAAGTGGAGGGAAGGTGCAGGCAGCACAGTGTGTGTGTGTGAGAGCAGCGTCCGTCGCTAGTTTACGATCGCCCCAGAGCCGCTGAACGCTCTCGCACGCGCACTCCCGTCACGCGGCGGCCATTCGCGGCGGCGATTTGCGCCAACGCGACGACGGGGAGCTAAGGGACAGAGGCGGGGGGCAGTTGAACAGAGGGGGAGATATGTAGAAAAAGATGGAGAGAGGGGACGAGGATACAGCAAGGGGAGAGGGGAAGGAGAGGGGAGGAGAGAGGGGAAAGGGAGGGAGAGGGGAACAGGGAAGTGAGGGACAGTAGAAAGAGCTGGAGAAAGGAAGAGAATCAGGAAGAGGCGAGGACAAGAGGAGTGAAGAGTGGAAGAAACGAAGAGAGCAAGGGGGAAGGTTGAAGACAGACAGGGTGGAGGGAGAGGGCAAGGAGGGAGAGGGCAAGGAGGGAGAGTGCAAGGAGGGAGAGGGCAAGGAGGGAGAGGGCAAGGAGGGAGAGGGGCAGGAGAGAAAGAGAAAGAGAGGAGAAAGAAATACCGCGAGGGACGCAGGCAGGAACTTGTCCTGATTTATCTCGGTTGAGGAATAAGGAAAGTGAAGGTGCTGACAATTATTGGGGCAGTTCGTGTAGCCAAAAAGTGACCTCAACGAGATCTCAAAGATGTTACAATCAGCTATTGTAATGATTCAATATTCACCTTTTTTCTCAGTTACAGAATTCTAATAACACGAATACAGACGTCATGAGTTACATTTATCAGATTGATGCACTCCGAAATATTAGTGAAGAATTTTAAGAAAAAAAACTACAATTCACATCAGACAAATTTAAATACCCATTCATTACATACATTTTAATATCTATCAAGAGGATATAAACTATATATTTCCATCTCCCATTTCTATAAATTTTAGGTTATTTCGTCCAGCCGTACAACCCACACCGCGCTCTTTTCACGAATTCCCCTCAACCGCAGTGCTGCAAGAAAGGCAACGTTATCCCTTGGAGCTGGCATCAAGGACACTCCGCGCGAAGGCTCGTCCGCAAAGCGGCGTCGCGCACGCGGCCTTGGTGCGCGCGAGTTGCGATTAATTGTGGCGAGTGGAGTTTCGCCGCCGCTCAAAGGCAGCCCCGCTTCGCAGCACCCTCCCCGGTCGCGCTGCCGCTAGCGGAGCGGGGCAGGGGGAGAGGCGCGTCCTCAGGAAAATTGTCACAAAATGGCGGCGGCCTGGGTGGAGAGAACGGGTGTTGCGTACGCACCAGAACGAACGTCCTCGAAATGTTCTCATGTGATTCCATATTACACGTTTGGTTAATATATGTGTAAAAGGACATGTCGTGGCCACACGGATGAAATCAAACTTATTTGAATATGAGTACGAATAGTATATTACTTGTGAACACATTCGTGTGCTGACAGGACGACTATAAATAACTGAATGGGTGAAGGATTGAATAATAAGTCAAAAAATCGAGTTTGTATTAATATAAAGTTATTTACATTATGGAAGGTAACTTTTTGTATTCGAATTTGATAGCCTGTATACCGAAGAAACAATAACGGTTGGTTTTCTTCACAGATATATATTTAATAAACACGTAATCCTACTGCGTTAACTGCATGTAGGAGTTAATCTTTTATATTTGGCCACAAAGAATCCGTTCCTTTTAAAAATACTCAATTTTTTTCTTTGCAGCTTCTATTTTACTTTTCACTACATTCACTACATATTTACATTCTGCCTATATTTACTTGAGTGCGATGTTTTCATAATTTCCCGTTTAAAGCATTTTGTATTAATAATTAAAACGCACGAATATCGAATAAACATAACAACGAATAAACACATCATGATGGACCTCCTTGTCATACAGTTTTCACCGTCAGTCATCATCAACGCGCCATGCAAATTTTATTTCAACACTATCAACAACAAAATAATTTACGGTTCAAATTATTAAAATGTTTAATCAAATGATTCCATTACCACATCCAAGGTGGTTAGATGGAAGTTCTAAACGATTGTGCCACGATAACAATGTCGTTCATCGCGGACGGTTGGGTGAATATTTCCGTAGGATGTAGAATATGGATCACAGGTGCATGCCCAACCATATCACACAGAATGTGAAGTGCGTGTATAGGTCGTTTAAAGCCGACAGTCCTCTCACCAAAAAGTTGAACGTATTGTTTCTAAATTTAAAATAAAAATATTAAACCCGTGATCCATATCCTACAACGTATTAACGGTCGTGAATTCTACAATGGTGAATATTTCCTGTAGATTAACAGGAAAAAAAGACGGGTAAGGTGAGAGTGAATAGACGGGAGACTCCGCAGATGACCTTCAGGGCCCAAATTATTTAGTACAGAAAAAAGAGAATATCAGACACGACTTAATATATCCAGACGCATCCTAGCTTTCGAGGTCCGAAGGGACTTTTGAAGCCCTCTGCACAATAACGTGACGCAAGAGCGCGTAGCAGGAGGCGCGTACGCGGAGATGCTACCTGGCGGCCCTCTGGACATGTGACTACGACCTGACGTAAAATGACTTACGAATGTAATGGAGGATTACTCCCGCGCAAAATAATGGAGGATTACTCCCCAGCGCAAAGCGCTCAACGCCCCCTAAGGGGCTTGGAGACGCGTTGCGTCAATATGTAGACGCAACAAATAAAAAACAAATAACAGTGGGAGACTCACCACCGGGATCAGGAGGCAGGCTGTAGGTGGCCGCAATCTCAGTCATGGCGTCTCGGTCGTGGCATCATGGACGTCAGCAAGGCTCCTGCAAAAATTCAGACGACAATTGCATTACCTGATTACATTGCGCGTTCTACCTGAAAAATATAGATTCACAAGCATGCGAGTTAATTGAAAATGAGAATTTTTTAGACAGTCATTAGTAAATGCGGTTCTTTCATGGCGTACGTAGGGTGCTTAAAGTTGATTGTTTTTGCACTAGTACTAAACGTGATACGATGTTCAAGTGCTCCTATAAATCTGTGAATATAACAAAGAAACCAAAATACTTTCCCTTCACCGCATTAGCTATTAATGCCATTAATATAACATATTTCGTAAGAACGTAATTTATATTCCGAAATAAACCAAAAATGTTACACTAAGGATTGCGTCACGCGGCCTGTAGGCCAAATTCCGTAAACTTTCCTAGTCTCAAATTAAAATGTAACTTCTACCACTCGTATCATAAATAACTATTTTCTAAATATAGGTTTTTTTATTTTTTTTAAATTATCTCCATCAGTGTTCAAGCATCTATCCCACCTGCTCACCTTTTTTAAATTTCTTTTTTACAAGAGTATATTGGTTCCTAGTATATATCACCGTTTCGTAGCCTCAATCACTTCGCCATCGGCGGCAAACAGGCTCCTTGCCAGGCCACTTTGAGATTGTAAAATATGGCCTACAAAACGTGAAAATTGCATATCTCCCGTCGCCCGATCTCCCGGCACCTGTGGTAGTGTAGTGCATGTTAGCGTAAGTGTGTGTGTAAGAGGAGGAGATAGGACGAGGAATGGGAAGGACAGATTGCGCGCGTTCCGTGGCCCGTTCGGTAGGGTACTGCTCCGGCATTGACCTGGTGTTGATCGGAGAAACCACGGAAAACTACCGATCAGAGCAGCCGGCCGCTATAATTCTCCTCCAGACAGCGACTGAATTCGACCTAGCTGAAAAGCTGGTGAAGAAAATCCTGCCCCTTTGGGGAGTGGGAACCTAGGACTTCCCGGTCAGAGGCGCTGCAGTGATATCAGTTGATGCACTGAGCTACCGCTCCCGGTGCGATCTTTCCTTCCTCTTCCTTGTCCTCTCCTCTCCCCTTACTTGCACACACATCCTCACAATTTCACTACACTATCACACACGGGGGTAGACCATTCCGGAACTTCGAGCTTGTCTCGGTTGAGTAGGGGCCTCGCTGGTGAGAGGATATTCCTGGTCAGAAAAATTCTGCAATTCGACGTAGGTCGGCGCTGGATCTCGCCAGCCAGAGGGGGAAGAACGTCACCACCGCTCTTGATAAAAGCATCCACTACACTTACAGGATTAATGAGCATAGCAGTTGACTCGCTCGGAAACACGAAGTACTCAAGCCAACACTTATGCTACACGCGTGCTTCGCAGTTCGGCGGGTTGCATCATCTGCTAGATAAGGGGAGGCGATCAAAGGAGACTGCGTGGGAGGAGACTGTGCGAGTGTGAGAGATAAGAGAGGCGGAAGAGCTTCTGTTACGAAGGAATATCGGCAAAAATTCAAAACTACAAAAGGGGTGACTTCACGTGGTAGCGAGTGATTTTAAAACTATTCTATTAGTTTTTATCGGACTTTTATCGAATGTTTATAAATCAATGGTACAATTAACTTGTAAATTCTGACAGAAGAATGCACTGCAAAGTTTATATTCCCTTGATGCAATCATGGGAATATGTAGTTCAGCCTATCAGTCAACAAATCAGTTACCCATCCAATACAAAGTTCACCTTTTCTGTTGTCAATTTGGTGGTATTACTATGTGCTAAAGGTATTACTAGTGGTGCTAAAGTAGCACGTACTATCTCGCTGTATTTTCATACAAAATTACGCGAAAAGTTTTCAAATTTTCGAAAAATTGTACATGACTTTATTTCAAAATCTATCTGTAAGGAAAAAATTAATTTTAGTAATTTTCTAAAAACTAGCGTTTTTAACGAAAATGACTCCTACATCATTATCTTAAATGTTCTTCACACTATCTAACAACACAATTTAGTAAAAACGATGGAGCCTTTTTTAGTTTTGAAAATGTTCCAGGAGCTTCATATAAAAAAACAAAATTAATATATCAGTTTCAAATTCCAGGAGCCGCGACCATTATTGGTGAATATCAATTTTGGAGAAAATAGGCTGAACGGTTTAAACACTAGCGTTGTTTACATCACGGATTTATCCAATTTTTCGTTAACAGGGTCCTGTTATAAGAACATTCCCCGTTTTTCGTGCAACATTACACAACTTTCTCTCCACTGCGTAAGCGGTAACGAGAAAGTAAAATTGAATGTGCGTGTATATATATATATATATATATATATATATATATATATATATATATATTTTACAAATGATATTTTTCGATCTATAAGCAAGTGTCAGCAAATTTCTCGCACAACCCAACGAAAGAAATAATAATGATCACGAATATATGTACTACAAACTCATAACAGGCGAAAATCTATAACAAACGCTTTGTTCACCACAAATACTCTGGGGGTACCCGTGAATGGAATTCCGATAACCACACGTACAAGGGTTGCGCGATACTCTCCGAACGAAGGGTCTAACCTTGGGGAGAGGTCAGGGACCAAAGCGAGCGTCGTTTACTCGAAGGGGAGAACGTGCCTTCAAGGCAACGGCGTCCGTCTAATTGGTTGGCGCGCGCCACCACCCCAGGACGGGCCGCCTCCTCGGCCCCAACTACCACCTCACCGGCACGTGTACCTTGTGTTTCGACATTGTACCTTGCCCCACTCCCATTGCCACCGCCGCCTCAGCCATGACTGTGGTTGGGCGCCACCGTCGCCGCCACTCCGTCTCCCCGCCGTCGCCGCCATTACTGTGGTCGGCCGCCATTCCGTTACCTCACCACCGCCGCAGCCGTCTCCCCAAGACCTACGCCATCCCCACTGTCGCCCCCCCCCCGCGGCCAACACCCCCTTTGCACCCGCCACTGCCATCACCCCGCCGCCGCAGCCGCCTCCACCAGCGCCGTCACCACCATATTACTACAGTCTCCCGCCGCCACTTCCGTCCGATATTACTCCCGGCTCCACGCCGCTGCCACTCCGTTCTTCCTCCCCCTCCTCCTCTACTGTCCCGGTCATTACCCCTTCCACTACCCCGCCAGTCCCGACACCTCGCCGCCTCCCCCGCCACCGCCACTTCTGTCGCCCTGCCCCCGCCCCCCTCCACCATTTACACTCCGGTCCCCTCGCACATTCAGCCACAGCAGACGCCTCCACTACTGCAACCAGTCTCTTCCCACCAATTTCCCGCTCCCCACCCCATGCACGCCGCCATTCCCTGAGGTCCGTCGCCTAAATTACTGTCCTCCTCCTTACTGTTCCCGTACTCCAATCCTGTCGCCCCGCCGCCTCCAACCGCACTCACTTCTTTGCTGCCTGCCCCGTCGCCACGCCCACTCCCTTCACTCCCACCACCGCAGTCCCGTCAGGTCACGTCGTTATCATTTCAACCTCTTCACCCGCCTCTAGTGACTGTGCAAGTAATCCAGCGGATACCGCCTCCTTGAATGCAGCTCTTTTTATCATTGTTTTTCAAGTCGGTGTCAGTGACTATCACGGTTAGAAAACGAAACAACAAGATATGCGGTTTCTTTGACAAACATAATTGACTTTTGTAACGCCGTGAGCAGCGTCAGAGCCTCCTAAGGAATACTGTGGAACTCAAATAAAATTCACTAAAATTCCAATTTGTACCTTGATAGTATATTATTTACAGATCTGATTTTCCAAATAAATAGCAAAGTGGTTTCATCATGTCTGGGCTTTTTTCCTTTTCCAATTTCAATCGCTGTATACACATCATTGAAGTCGACGCTAAGAAACACCTATGCAATATTCATGCACTTTTTAATGCGTACAGAAAAAAGTTATATTGAGCGAGACAATTAGATAGTCAACATGCATGGAACATTAAAAACGATAAAGAAAGTATTCGAACTATTATAAGTAATATTTATACACATAACGTATTGTAGAATATACGATATCTAACAGTATTACTTTAATAATCCATAATATCCACAAAATACGGAGCAACGCGTGTTCACATGATACACCAAAACGAGCATAAAATACAAGGATGAACTCGAATCATAATTAACCTCAGGGAATTAAATAAAGCATCATTTAGCTTAAGTATATAAAAAATAGACAAAAATTGTAAAACTTTTCAAAGATTGTTTGCAAATAATTTTGATCAGGAGACAAACAGAATCAATAACAACTTTCATACAAGAATTGACGCATAAGCAGTCCCTATTCTACATCAAAAGAGTTTCACATAAGCTGAAAAAGTAAGACATCCAAAAACCATTTTTGGCACTTTTTTGCCATTAGTTTCTGAAACAAATTTCTACGTTAAAAATAAGTTACAGATGAGAAAATTCTTCAACAATAAGACACTTGAATGCAAAGAAAGTTCTTAATTTCCTTCAAGTTTGACAATTTTCAAGTGACAAGTTTGGAGGAAAATCGAGTTCTACGTTTCTTCAAAGATATATAAAATGCTTAGCTCATCGTGAAGAAAACTTCACAATGCAAAAAGAAGCACTCCCAAATTTACGAAAGCCTATTTAATTCAAACTTCTGAATTCCTTCTCACTACAAGTCTTGGAAATACTTTCGAATGCAGTAGATTCATCCCTGAGTTACCACTCTGCTAATTGGTCAAAATAATTTTACCATTGTAACATACTTGTCATTTAGATGTTTGTAGTTCATCATGATAGACCGAAAAAGACGAACCAAAAGTAGGAAGAGAGGAAGAATTAAGAAGATGGAAAGAGGAAAAGAAGGAAGAAGAAAAAAGAAGAAACGGAAGGTAAGGAGAAGGAGGAGAGCAAAAAAGAGGAGGGATGAGGAGCAGGAGATGAGAAGGAGGGGAGGACGAAAAGGAAGAAGGGAAATTGAGAAGATCAGAACAATGAAATGGTAAGAATACGACAATCACCAGAAAGACGTTACTTGCAAGGCGCTCTGACGAGATTCCGAAAGCCGGTTTGCTACCATGGCTGTGGTAAGTAAATATACGGCAACACCGCACGCACGTTATCCCTACCACAACCATACAAAAACGACTGACACTCTCTCCTCAATTGATTGCCTGAGTGATTGATTAGCAATTCCCGACGCTTCAACTGTCAAGGACGTTGTTCCCGCAACTGTAGTGCATGTTATTTTATTGCTAGAGGTGGGGGTGGTTGGCGCGATTTGGTACCAGCCTACATCAGTCTATGGGGATTTTTCCCTACCAGACATCTCCCACCAGCGTGGCGCAGACCCTGCCGGGACAAGAACTAAGCCCCTCTGCTCTCTCGACATGTGTGGTAGTGTAGTGCATGTGAGTTTGTGTGCAAGTAAGGAGTGAAAAAAGGACAAGGCAAGGGAAGGATAGATTGCGCGCTTTCCTTGGCCCGTTTGCTTGGGTACTGCTCCTGCATTCGCCTGGTGTTTGTCGGAGAAACCACGGAAAACTACCGATCAGAGCAGCCAGCTGCTAGAATTCTCCGCGAGACACCGGCTGAATTCGCCCGAGCTGACAAGCTAGTGCCGAAAATCCTCGCAACGTCAGGACTGGAACCCCAGGATCTCCGGGTCACAGGCACAGTAGCACATCAGTTGCCCTAAGCCAACTTTGCCCACCGCGCCAACTCTACCTGCCGCGTGCAGTACAATGCAATCCCCAACCGCCCGCGATTACATGGGCCGCTTTTGTGCAATACCGTCGGCCTGCAGTCTAGGCCTAAGCCCCCTGAACGCTGGATTTGTGTGCTGTGTTTCCGCTTACTCCTGTACGCCTCTCCCAGAATTTGGCATTCGAGGAGGGATATGTCACTTAATTCTCTCTTTGTGTTGTCAAATCGGGGCTTACATTGTAACAAACTTGCAACAGAGAATCCATGCACATTATATCAACTGGAAATTGAATAATATTCAATAAAAACGTGTTCGTATTACAGAGAGAGAGAGAGAGAGAGAGAGAGAAGAGTTTGTTATTCGTGTTGGATGAATCTGTAGATTAATTCAAAATATATCCAACATAATTGAAGAAGTGAGGACTACTTGCCATCACATTTTCAGATACTGCAACATGTCAAAATAATCTGCTGTTTTAAAGTAAACAAGTCGTATATACGACCATTAATAATTAGAAACGTATTCATAACAGTTCAGTTGAATCCTCTACCTAATCACCTAAAATCTGTTCCTAGAATTATTGTTAGTAATAAATTGAAGTTATTATAATATAAATAATTCGTGAATTAGTTAATTAATTCCATCTGAGAGAATAAAGTTGAAAATTTATTCGATTGACATGAAATTTGCGGGTATAGCGAAAGCTCAGACATCCCCTTCATCCATCTCCTCCAGTATAAATGCCGATTCCTTACCAAAATGATTTATTTAGCATTAATTCATCTAGCTATCTCATTTCTTTTGTCACGCCTGGGAGAGCTCAGTAGCACCATTTCCGTTGCCTCTGTAGTATATATGACTGGAAGGTTCTGAGTGTGGAATACTGACAGTGGGGAAATTTCGACAGTAGCAACACAGCTACGTCGCATTCAACCACTGTCTGGAGGAGACTAACTAACACAGATCGGAGAAACCACGAAAAACTACTGATCAATACACTGCAAATTCCAGAGTAGTACCTACACAAACGGGACAGGAGAAATCGCTCGCGATCTTCGCTTCCTCATTCTTGTCCCCTCTTCTCCCCTATACACACACACCCTTACATGCACAACACTACTACCACACTTGTGGGGACACTAATCGGGAGCTAGAGCATGTACCACCTAGGTCGATGTTCTGTTGGAGGAGATACCTGGAGGCGAGAACCCTCACATAGGTCGGCGTCTAATCTTACGTTCCAATGAAAGGAACATCGCCATTTCCTGGGATGTAAATGCACTAATCTTTAGAGACTTGTAATTACAGTAGTAGACGAACTTGGAAACACCAAACAAACAATCAATTGTGTATTGGGCATCACTATCTTCAAAAATGACGAAGACATATTCGCAAAAGAATCAAACTGAATTCCATCCGGAAAGCGAGTTCCCAATTACTACGCTACAAGTGTTCTGACGGATGAGACTCGACAGAACTTATTAACGATTTACGGTCACAGTGGGGCCACGCGGGAGCAATTGATTACACGACGTGGTTCATTGCATATTGCTTTACAATGTTCACTCATATGACTCAATGCACCGCAGGGAGAAATTCTTAATCAACGCTTCAGAAGTAAGAGAATAAGCACAAAACTATCGTTTAAAATAAGTAGTTATTTATATGTTGTGTTTCGTAAGTACAGAAATAAAATATTCAGTATCTTAGTTCATAAATGACATGTCATTTGAATAAACTAGACCACTAAACCTAGACAGCGTTACCAAATTACACGTGATACAATCGCACACTATATTCTGATTCAGTGTTGCAACCAAAAAAGTAATAATCCAGACCTTAATATTGACAATAAAATAGTTTTAAGTAGTAAAATAATTGACAGTAAAATAGAGTAAAATAGTTACAAACGTAGTTAAACGAAATAATTTAAAATTTTTAATTGCCTTACACCTGTATTGGTTACTGTTTACTTCCCAAGAAAATGAAACATTTCTGATTATTTTTAAACAGTAGAATCAATAGACGATGATTTTCAAATAATTGGGGTAAGCGTAATTGGGCACATATCTTCAATTCCTTCACATGAAGGAGGCTTGTACGTCACCAGAAATGTCAAAAAATCAACGTTTATTAATATGACAGATGTTATCAATAAATTTTGGAACAGATTGGAACTGGAAAAGGAACTACAAATTCCAAAATTTCTCGAATCCGATTCTTAAAAGACCCTCGAATTGGTAACATTTAGTATCTTCTCACAAAACACAGTTTATCTTACCACAGCATTTGCCTTATGAAATTAAAAATCTTACGTAATTTACACTTAATTTTCAAAACGCTGACACACAGATATTAACGTATTTATTAGACTTATTATATTCCTTATTATCATTATTATATTTATTAGACTATATATTCAACTTAAAACTACGTACCTTCCTCGCAATTTTTCAGAATGAGAATTAGAATAATATTACAATCTGTAAATTATTGAAATTCAAATGTCGCGTGGAATAAACGCACAGTATAGATCTGATGCCACAATTCGTTATTTCAAAGTCTTTCAGATAATTTATCATTTCACACAATGGTCCTTTCGCGTCTTCTGAAATGATTTTTAAGCTCTCTCTAAGGCGATGACAGCGCGCACACATTCTGGATCGACCCCAGTTGGTTTGCCAGCTGCCAGATCGACTTTTCCAAGGTCAGTTTTAACAAGGAATGGTTTGCCTCGGCATCGGTAGAAAAAATTTCCCTGCTCAGAGAGAAATTCAGGCACTGTCACATCAAATTGAAAGAGTAAAGCGAATATTTAATATATCAACCTATACTCCATTAATATTAATAATAATAATATAATATAGCAATATTTTGAAGGAAACGTGTTAGTGTAACTTATTATATTGTTGTTTATTACATGCCATTCTGGGATCGTTAAATATTATCAAAACTTATTTGATGGTGTTCGGTCAAATGTAGTTAAATCATGTGGAAATAAAATTGTAGATTTTAACATATATATCACATATCTATATAATTTCAACTTCATAAAAAATGACGTAACTGTCTTTACCCGAACACCGTCAATTTTTAACAAATTATTTTTCCCAACCTAAATGTTCAACGACTCTACTGACAGTCATCATTTTACTGTATCATAATACTCACGCAACTACCTTATGCCTTTAACTTCTGTTCGATGTCACTAACCTTACTCATATGTCACAGACCAACTTGAATATATACCTAACAATCGAGCGTCTCGCAAAGCCTGACAAATTGGTAATCTCGTATTTCACAAATTCTAACTAATAAAACAATATACTACTAAATTTGGGTTTACTAATGAAATATTTATAAGTATCAAATCAATTTGAATGTGTAAAACATTGACAATCAAGTGAAGGTTCATAATTATTAACATTGAACATACCTGGATGGCGGGAAATAACGATGAGTAGTTGAGCTTGCAATGTAGGAATTTTACAATGTCAAAACAAAGATCATCCGATGAAGACCTCGATGATGATCGGAATGTCACCAATGTATATACTTGTTTACACGAAACAATAAATGCTCTTGATAATCTAAATAAATTCACGTAGAGTATCTAATGCGATTTTCTTACAGAACCAAACAAGAAAGCATCGAACACAGAAAGATCGTGAAAAGTTCGTTCACACACATTTGGCACTAAAACAGCCACACCGACATCACTAACACGATAAACCAAATCAACAATTTAACAACCTATTTTTGACACGCAGTTACGTTAATCTGACAAGTTTATGGTCTTTCCACACACGATTTCACTTGACATACGCGAGACATCAACATCGTCGGCGATGACACAGGTTTGAAATGTTTTGCTGTTCGAGCACGAAACCACGATGCCATCCCGGAAGCGAAACACGGCTCGTGACCCAGTGCGGTTCGCATGCCTTCGAGTTGGCCCGGAAGTGATTTTAGACGTGGTTGTGACGTGAGACTAGTTCCGGCGCAGGTGTGCGGAACAGGCCGACGTGAGTTGGTTGGGCAGACGGCGCGCGGGCTGTGGTGTTGTCGGGGTGCGGCGACGGTGGCGCCGCGGTGGCCGTCCGCGGAAGCGGAGCGGTGCGCTGTGCACCGGAGCTGCGCCGGCAAACGGCCGCCGCCCGCCCGCCCTGCACCGGCCGCCGCCTCCCCCCCCCCCCCCCCGGGGTTGCGCCCCCGCGCGCGCCGCGCCGCCGCTGGCAGATGCTGGCTAATTCGGGGTCGTTCTGTCCATCTGATTGTCTGGACCGCGAGACAGTCAACAACCGAACTCCACGAAAAGATTCAAACTACACGAATTATTCGAATTAGGCAATGAATATCAAATTTGTTGATGTCCAAAAGGTGTCTATACATTTAAAAAGTTTTCTCTGCTCTGAACGTTTTTACATTTTCTATTACTATTTCGTTAGTGACTTGTTAAATTCTATTTAATAAGTTCCGTTCCTTTGACCTATAATAAATTAGACAACAAAAAGAGTGTCAATTACATTAAAACATCGAGGGGATCATGGGCTTTACCCCTCTCCCAAGAAGCCAATAACACTTATTCATAACTACTGTTGTATCCTAAGAAACGGGTCACGGGCAGTGGGCGATCTATTCTTCCAATTTTTTGCCATATTACCTCTACACACTTAACTGGAAGAACTACACTTACATGTATGTCGGGAGATTAGTCGGCAAATTAAAGCTTGTCCCGGGTGGGAAGGGACCCATTTCTAGAGATATCTGTATGAGAAAACCCCATCAGTCGACGTGTGAGTCGGTGTCGGATCTCACTCTCTTGCGGTGGAAGAACACCGCCACCACCCACGATCAAATTATACACTGCACTGCAATGACCGAAGCAGCTGGTGCGCCCGGAAACACTAATTAATTATAAATCATCAAATTCATCTTTTATTAATTTCTGAAATAACGAATGTAATTCAATATATCAATTGTATAAGTTGTGGATAACTATAAATCAAGAATTTAAAATACGTTTTAAATTGATCATAAATGAAAATTAAATTGAACATAAAATGGAAAATTTGGATTTTAACTAAAAAGGCACATGATGGAAGCAACAGCATAGGGAGAACTGTCCTTTTACAGAGTTTCTGAGAGGAGAAAATTGAGGTCAATTAATTCCCTTCGTGGAAGGAAATCCTGGTTTTACCAGTTCAACATTATAAAGGCGACGAATTTCGATTCTATTAATTTTAACAATATTAGTATAAATGATTATTCAATGAGGTAAATTATTCAATTTAATTGGCAAAACACATGTTTAGTAATACAATATTATTGAATGCAACAAGTTCGATTCAATAACAAAAAATTCAAATGTATGTTTTACAATGTTTAGCAAGGCAACTTATTTACATCATTACAAAAAATTATATATATATAATAATAATAAAATAGAATAATTAGGGAACGGACTTTATTGTAATAAAAAAGCAAAATATGTACATATATATATATATATATATATATATATATATATATACTTATTTTTTTCAAAAATATGTAAGAAAAAATAGGAAATATGTGAAATAAATATTCGTTATAAACGTTTACAATTCCATACTTCAAGCATTTTCAGAGCAGAGTAACGTTGCCGATCAGAACTTTACATGGATTCAGAGAGGCTGAATGAAAGTTTTACATCTACAGAAGCAATTATTCGCTAGTTTCTTCCGAAACATAATACTTTCGTATTATATACAATGTTGTTTACGAGGAGCCGAAGCTCAAGTGAATAGTACCGTGTAGTCTGTAATAGAAGGGGGTAAAGGGAGCATACTCCCACCCCAACTGCAGAAAAGGGATAAGACAATGATCTGATTTTTTTATCGAGTTACGCATGGGGTCTATGAAACACGAGTAAGCACGTGGTTGAAGTTCCTTCTGCTTCACATACATCCGCTCACGCTATTTCCAAGAAGCAGTGGGGCGGGGGGAGATAAGTTTGGCAATTAACAGCGATTGTCCGGCGTTAATTCAAGCGCATTGCGTATTTTTAAGTATTTCAGTAACTAAGTTAGTTTTCAAGTAACATGTATTTTGAACATCACAAGTGAAATGTTCATTTTCGACCTATAAATATATTAAAATGTAACGAAATATGTAGCTATAGATAAAATATAAAAAGTAATATATAAAAATAAAAAATCAGGGGTGTATTCATGAGAACAACTCACTAGACGGTAATAGTAACAGAATTACTTTCAGTTTGTTTAAACCTAAAAACTATAAATTTAACATTTTTTTAATCCTACAAGTATCGTTTCACTTTTATTAAAACTCTTGTAATTGTTTGGAATTCAACTGCATTACGTGCTTTCACCAGTAAATAATTTGCCAACAGACCAACCAAAATTCGTGTGACCTACTTTCTATTCAGCCACGAAAATTCCAATTCGTTATATGTAATGAATCTGTTTAGGGTGCCTCCACTAGTGTGGTACAATTTCAGAAATGAAATGCTTTTTGTTTGAACAACCTCTTTAAAAATGCGCGACAATTTGTCATTCAAAATCCTGTTGAACCATCTAATTTGAACTATGAGTGGTGCAATATCTCTAATTGTCTAAAATAAATGTCAGTAATAGTATGCATTACCTATGTAGGAAACAATAACAGTTGCTAAACTCTGTGACCGACATCTGAATCATTGTTTGTAAACGTATTCTGACACACAACGACTAATGAATTTCAAAAAATGATATTTCAATATCAATAATAGCTTGACATTCTCTATTTAATTGAGTTGTTTCTAGAATAATTGAAGTTGCTTGTCTAAGACTTTTTTCATTTTATTTTTTAAATTGATATTTTGGACATAATAGATGTGGGACAGATAGTTACAAAAGCTGCAGCTACGTTTTCGGCATACTATTAAACTCAATCTGCTCTCTGAATCATGGTTTCAAAATTCCGCGTTGAATTTTATGGAAATTCCATCCGCGCTTCCCGCCTGTTGTGGCCACAGCTATAGTCACTTCCGTCCACGAAATAGCATCAGACTCAGGAACTGCATGATCAGTGCGGTATAATGCCACAGTATCAGTAGCTATTTCTACAACGCTCGTGAAAACCAGATTATTGTTGGGATGCCATGTCGATGATCTTTCTAAAACATTAATGTTTTATAAAAAACATCGATTTTTAAACATTGATTGATTAAATCTGATGTTTTTTTAACATCGCTGGTTTGTACTCCATGTTTTTAAGTTTTCGATAGGTGTTTTTAATGAAAAACTTTTCTAAACTTATTTATCCTTGAAAATAGATTTTATTACATGGGAGTTTTTGTTTTTTTCTCCCATTCAAAAATTCAAAATTTAAGTAGTATATGACTTAGTGTAGGGATCACAGAATTTTGAAAATGTGCACACAATTCACTTTTCTCCATAGCACGTCATACGCATTTTTTAACTGTTTTTTGACGTAAAATAAATAAATAAATAAATCACAATTTTGTATAAGTTAAAATATTTATAATAACATGTGTTCCAACAAAGTGAAGGCTCATTGTACCATCCGAGAGATGACCCCAGTTGCCCTGAATTTTTTGGGTTTTCCACGTATTTTACACGCGGAGAAGCAATTAACGCCCTTGTAGGTCTTGTAATTGCAAAGGGTGTCCCCCTTCTTCCCGAATAACCCTACGGTCAACTGGGAAACGCTGACCTGTTGAGATGACTTTGGGCATTCAGGTTTACAGACTCAATTTTGTTAATTATTCTTATTTAGATAAATTTTGATTATAAATTAATAAATAACATAGCGAATTTAATTCTCCCCCACGCGAATGTATATGTAAGAGATTACTAAAACGATAAAAAAACGCATATTTAAAAACATCCATGGGTTGGGGTCAAGTATTACTAACAACGCATTTTTAATTTTAAGCATCGGTATTTTGAAACATCGATGTTTTCTTGTCGATGTAGCATCCCTAGATCATCGCTCCTTTAAACATCAGAAACCGATTGAAATACTATTTCAACCAATAAACGTTTAAAACCATTGAAGCCTAAGTTAGTTTTTTGGTGACGTGTTATTCGTGAGTACACAGCTGCTCTAAAAACCCAAACGAACTGCTCCACTCCAACCGCTCGACTCGAAAAGGAACATATGTAGAAAATTTGATGACTTCCTAAAGCCATGATTAGTCATTCTCTATAAAACGTTGCTTATGCCTTGCACTTTTTTAATTTTTTCATAATGAACTGGGAAAATTGCTAATTTGAGTTTTATCCGACTTATTGAAGTGTCAATAATAGTTTCTTTACCTAATTTGTGTTAAACATGGGAAAATACGGTGTAATACTTTGCCTCCGCCGAGCTTTTACACCAAATATCAAATAACGAGAGGACCTGAGTTCTGCACCGCGAAAAAATATTAAAAGCTCTTGAGTGTGCAGGTATGCATAGATGAACGTTTATAATTTATATATCCAAAGGAATAAGGTTTAATGTCTATACAGTCATATTCATCAATCATAGTATATTCAATATCAAAAACGTAGATAGAATTGTAAGATGAAACTAAAATTAAAACTATACTCTCTTTTCCAAAACACCGCACTAACAACCAAGAGTACTTTTCGCTTACCTTGAGACACTACCAAAAAGGAAACAATTATTCGATAACACAATTAGTGAATGACAACCTTGGTCTGCGTACTAGTTAATGCACACTCGTCCCTTACACGCCATGTACTGAAATGCAACTGACATGCGTGATGTGACAGCACTAGATCATGGATGTTTGAACTTGTTCTATTGCGGTCTGAAGTGATGCAGAAGAAAATCCATACACGTTTTAAGAACTGCGAACCTTTCAAAACCATAAAAGATCCCCAACTAATCCATCTAAACGCAATGGAAAATTAATTTTTCACCAGCTAGATGATCAAAATTGCACACTATGCGGTGTCAGGATTTTTGACCAGCAAAGATATCAAAGACGAATCCAAACGCTGACTTAGGGAGAATTCTAGCGACCCGTTACTCTGATTGGCACTTTTTCACGGTTTCTTTGATTAACACATGGCGAATGCCGCAGCAGTATCTTAAAATTAGGCCATAGATTACTCGCAATCTTTCCTTTTTTCCTTGTAATATCCGCACCTTTGCACACTTACACGCAATACATTACCACAAATGTCAGCGGCTTACAGTTTGTCCTGGCTGGGGCGGTGCCCCGTTGGTGGGATATAGCTGGATGGGGAACATTATGAAAGCAGACGTGTAGGTCGGCGCTATATCTCACATTTCAACGGGAAAACACCTCCTTCTCTTGTACTGGGAGCGGTAGATCAGTGCATCAACTGATGCCACTGCAGCGCCTCTGACCGGGAGGTCCTAGGTTCCAGCCCTGACGGCAGCAGCTTTTCAGCTAGGTCGAATTCAGTCGCTGTCTGGAGGAGAATTCTAGCGGCCGGCTGCTCTCATTGGTAGTTTTCCGTGGTTTCTCCGATGAACACCAGCCGAATGCCGGAGCAGTGCCCTAACAAACGGGCCACAGACCGCGCGCGATCTTTCCTTCCTCTTCATTGTCTTATCCTCTCCTCTTATACACACACTTACACTAATATGCACTTCACTACCACATATTCCGGGAGACCGGTCGGGAGCTTAGAGCTTGTCCCGACTGGGGCGGTGCCCCGCTGGTGGAAGAGTCCTGGTTAAGGGGAAAACCCACTAGCCGACGGTAGGTCGGCGCCGGATCTCGCCATCAAGCGGGGAAAGATCCCCGCAATCTCCCGAGAAAAAACATGAACTACAGTAACGGTACTAATGACCAAACAAACGTTGACGTGCCCGGAAACACGAAAAAAATCAATCAATCTATCCATCTCTTGGGATAAAATATATACTAAACGTACAGGACTAACGATCATCAATACACGAAATAATCAATCAACAATTCAATTAAAAATGTAAGTAATTTTTGTGTTATTTTAAAAATTTTAAACAATTATTGTGTCAAAAACGGTTTAAAAATGTATTTCCTTTATCTGTAAGGAATTTCACAATAAAATTTTATTTTAAATACATGTGAATACATCCGAAAAGATCTTTTTTACTGCAGGTTTGCAAAGAAATATTTGTGTATTAGATACAATTTTACTTTAAATTTCATGTAAAAATTTACGTTTTACTGTCTCAAAGTTACATTTTTACAAATGATATTATCTTGATGAGAGCTATTTTGAGAACTGAGTGTGTGACAAGCTACGCCATTTCTAAAGCACACATGTCCAACCCTTCGGCTGCTCGGAGAAGTAGAACTTCACAACAGGGTTGTCTACTGGAGTTTATTTCCGTCTCCTCAGTTATTCAGTCTACAGAGAAACTAGCTCTGTAGTTTAGTTCTTAGTTTGAATCTGGTTCACTCGTGTATATTCGCTCTGATTCTAACTACTGTTGAGAACATGGAAATTTCAAGATGTTGGTCTATGACCGCAAACATTTAAAAATATGAGTAGGTAATAGAATTTTGAATTCAAAGAAAACACTGGAACCAGCTGGGTTTTTGTATAATAGCAAGATAAATTTACAAGAGAGGGAAACTTAAGTTTGCGAAACAACTTTCTTGTGACGTCTCTGGTATTTAACGTCTGCGCGACAAAACGGAGGTCGGCTGTTCCCTTTGCTGCTACCTCCCAATGATTCTCCCGCTGCGATTAGCAGAATGTGTGATGTTGCAATCATTCGTGCCGTAAAATGCTAATACGTCATCATTTGTGCGGTAAAACGCTAAATTATGAACGATTTCTTGCACGTACATTTCTTGCGTTAATAATGCTGGTATTCAAAAATAATAATTCACGGTACCAGGTCTGAAAATGCTACATTACTACTGTGATACCGGGAGCGGTAGCTCAGTACATCAACTGATGTCACTGCAGGCCTCTGACCGGGAGGTCCTAAGTTCGAGTCCTGACGGCGGCAGGATTTTCGACACTAGCATTTCAGCTAGGTTGAATTCAGTCGCTGTCTGGAGGAGAATTCTAGCGGCTGACTGCTCTGATCGGTAGTTTTCCGTGGTTTCTTCGATCAACACCAGGCGAATGCCGGAGCAGTACCCTAACAAACGGGCCACGGACCGCGCGCGATCTATCCTTTCTCTTTGCTGTCCTATCCTCTCTCCTTACACACACACACTTATACTAACACGCACTACACTACCACATATTCCGGGAGACCTGTCGGGAGCTTACAGCTTGTCCCGGCTGGAGTGGTGCCCCGCTGGTGGGAGAGTCCTGGTTAGGGGGAAACCCCACTAGCCGACGGTAGGTCGGTGCCGGATCTCGCCATCCAGCGGGGGAATATCACCGCCGTCTCCCGAGAAAAAAAACATGCACTACACTAACGGGATTAATGACCAAAGCAGTTGACGTGCCCGGAAACACGAAAACATCAATCAATCAATCAATCAACGAGTGTGATGTTTCCAGCAGAGGCGACGTTGGGAGAAAAAGCTGGAATTTGAAAAGGTGTAATGTCACACTTCTCTCCGTATGCCTTAACACGTTTCATTTCAAACTAGGTGTCATTTTATGTATTCTGGAATGAGGAAAATGATTTCATTAGCGGTACCGTTGCACTTTTAGAGAGAATACACAAAGCTCTGGATCGAGACCTCACTATTCCGTGGACGGACAGTTCAGGACACAGGATACATTGAAAGGGGTGATGGCCGCCATTGTAGTGGATTATTTGCGCGCGAAACTCTACAATTGCATTCGTTTTCATCATTATCTTTGTTTTCTGGGTGAGTGCAACAGAAATAAAAATAAAATGAAAAACCAAATATTAAAGTTGTAACTTGCTCTTAACACAGTTCCAACGATGTCTATGTAGCACGCACGTTTCCACTACAATGGCGGTCTTCAAATTATTCCGCGACAGCGGTGCAGTGAGTAAGTCTAGTGTAAATCTATTCCAACTCCTTTGCTCTGAATTGATCAATGAAGAATCTTAGGCCTTGTATATCATTGTTTAGTTGAAAACAACATTGAAGCAATTCATTTATTGTGCTACGTTCCTAATGACAAGCACCCTACAGACGGCTCTGCTTAATTATTAATATTTAAAATAATTGTAAGCTGCTGCCTATTCTCAAGAAAGTAATGATATTTGCCTTATTTTTATCTATAAATATTTTCTGTATCTGCTATGTCCATGTAATCATTGTTTTAGTGCGGAAAGTCATTTGAATACGGTAAAGTAGTACTTTCAACACCGTTTTCGAATCTGGAAAAGACAAAATGGAATTTAGTGTGAAATAAAATAATATCCTTGATGAAACAGATCTCGGATAATTGTATTTTTGGATAATAAAATCAGGAAGGGAAAAAAAAAAAATTTCATAAGAGGAAAAAAAAAAAATAGTGCTATTTAAACAAATGTCATTCTGTAAGAGCAACCTCCAACTTATGTTGTTGTTGGATGATCTTGGCTGATCAGCCCTGAGGAAGACCACATGGTCGAAACGTCAACACAGCCTTCAACGCGGCGTCACCTGGACAGCCAAGATCATTTACACGATTCCAGCCGCGGAAGCCTACGACTTCACTTATGTTGTTTTTTCTAGGGCTTTTATCCAGCCAATAACCGGTTACCCTTTACGTCCAGATGGGATGCATACTCGACCATACACTAGACCAACACACTTGCGGGCTCCTCTGATCTGGGGTCAGCAAAACGCGAAGCCCTCCGCGACAACACATACATACAAAGACAAGGGACAAACAATCATGCCCAAGGCGGGACTCGAACCCGTGACCCTTCGGACCGAAGCGCTGAGTCGGTACTCGCTCTTAGCCACCTCGGCCATCTAGGTCGGCGGGCTTACGGTAATCCGGTTAATTGCAAGGCTGAATAAAAAAGGCTAGAAAGCAAACTATACACATTTTTTGTAACAAGTATGCGCGTACGAGCAAGTTCATCAGAAATCTATTATTTTAACAATTTCGCTTGGCAACTCCTAGACAACAATGCCACTCAGATGCATCGGGGATTGGATTTAGCTAAATATTGTAAAAACACACATTTTGCGGTAACCTGTCACAACTCGGTAATTTTTTTATTCTTGGCGGTTCCAAAGTATTCATGTAAAATTTTGTAGCAATTATTCCAGTGATCTAAACTTTTTGTGGCCTATATAAACATATATAATCTTACTTTTACATAGGGTTAATCCATACAAAAGACCACCTTAAACATTCTCTAAGCGGTTCCAAATATTGAGATGGAATTTTCATTAAATGTATTAGGACGCAAGAGGTTATCATTTGAAGCTATTTTCTTTTCCGCAATATTGTTTTTATTTTAAAAATACTGAACTAACTTCGATTTTTAAATGGGAAGCTATACTGATTTTTTCACAGACAGATAAATATTGAGAAAACAATTTCAGCATTGCTACGTAGTGTGTTGATGGATAAACAACACAATAGAGTATGAAATACAGCGTCATACGAGTAGGTACCACGAGTTCGTAGCACAGTGATGGACAGCAGAAGGTCGCTTGGCATTGCAGTCGCCTTGCTGACAGAGGTCAAATTTCCCTTTTAAGAACGTTTTGGAGAAGGCCTTCAATATTACGATCATCCGACTAATGAGTTTACTTTTCGTCCTCAAGATTTAATCGAAGCAACAACAACAAATCGCCACTATGATCTGATTAGTTGTTTTATTCCTCAGGCAAATTAAAACTTCGATTTTCAAAAGGAATATTTTGGTATGCTGTGTGGTAGTATAAGTCTTGCGAAGTGCTCTCCTCAATAAACTTTGCATCGCTGCTTTTTTGATAACGTTGCGCGTCGAATCGCACTTTAATGCTTTTGCCACTGTTTTTTAAACGCAACAAATATATAGAAATACTTTTCTCGACTCCACCATGAAAATCGCGCTATTTCCGATCAATGGAGAATTCAACTGAGCTGTAACTTCTTCAGAAACGGAAGTGCTGACATTAAATTTATTTTTTAATGCAATTCTTCAATCTTATCTAATACGTACTCGTGATTTTGTATTAAACCTTCTAATTAATTTGTATTAATAAGAAAACGAAATAACTTTTACTTGTATTATGATGTTTGTAACAACAGAACTAGCTCGCAAATTTCTAAACATTTGTATATAGACTGTACGCAAAAACGACGCACGGCGGAGTCACAGATTTCTAAATCTGACTTCATGAATACCTTGTTGAGGAGCTTCGCATAATAATGTGCGCAAGCTAATATACAGGGTGGAACAGCTAAGTGTTAACACCCCTTGTATCTCCTCAACCGCGCAAGATACGAAGATGCCGATTGGATTGTCGATTGCTGGAACAGGGGCTACTTGATTACAGCATACTTCGTCTTTGCGCTATTTTTTACTATGAAGATATAAGGCCAACTTTGTTTTTTAAATGGAACCCTATGCTAAATTTTAGCGTATGCGCTTAAAAAGACGATTTCAAATATGTGTATATCTTTGTATTTTAGCGAATAGTTTTTTAGCAATTGATGTGCTTTTGTTACATATTTTTGTACTGAAATGGCAATTTTCCACTCGACCTTCCGTGCTCTCCGGTGAGAAACTAAAGGAAAATGTTTTGAGAATGGTTTTGCCTACTTTCCGAAAACGATCGAAAGCCATGTACTGCGTAGATAATAGGACGGAGGCCAGAAGTATAAAATGCGCCGCTGGGGTTATGATAGCACACTTCTACCAGTTTCTTAGAGCAGTCACACCATGTACACCAATGAAGAGAAGTTAGATATGCTACTAGTGTATGGTGAATGCGGAAGAAATGCCGTTAGAGCAGTGCAACGATATGGAGAGCTGTATCCTGATCGTCAGCTTCCTTCACGCCAGCTTTTTGCATGTATGTGCACGAGACTATTGGAATCGGAAAGTTGGAACACCAAGCAGAGGACAAGGCAGAAAATTGCAACTGACGAAAAACATGAAGAGGTTATTCTGGCATTGACGCAGTGCAATACACATGCTAGTTCGCGACGTGTAGCCCAGGAATGTGGTGTGTGTCACATGAGTGTCCTTCGCATATTGCGTAGAAACAAATTCCATCCGTATCAGTTGTCATTGCATCAAGCACTCGGAGGTCGGGATTTCGAACGGCGCATGGAATTTTGTCGGTTTGCCTTGCAACAACTGAAAGATGATCCATTTTTTTTAAACGAGTGCTATTTACGGATGAAGCGACTTTCACTAAGCGCGGTAATGTGAATTTACGAAATATGCATTACTGGTCATTAGAGAATCCTCACTGGATTCGGCAAGTACAACACCAGAAACCTTGTAGTGTTAACGTGTGGTGTGGCATCGTGGGAAATTTCATTGTGGGACCTTACTTCATCCCAGGCATGTTAAATAGTATTATGTACGAACATTTTCTTCGAAATGTTCTACCCACAATATTACAAGAGATACCACTGAACACGCGTCAGTGCATGTGGTTTCAACATGACGGCTGTCCAGCTCACTCTTCACGTGTGGCAACAGAAGCATTAAATGAGAAGTTCTTGAATTGTTGGATAGAACGGCGTGCTGAAGTAAAGTGGCCTGCCCGGTCTCCTGATTTGACTCCTCTTGATTTTTTTCTTTGGGGAACAGTCACAAATAAAGTTTATGCAGAAGTTCCAACAACGCCAGAGGATATGAAGCGACGTATCACCGAAGCTCTTTCGAGTATATCAAGTGACACCCTCACATCTGTTCATTTGTCCTTCGAACGGCGACTGCAAATGTGCATTGCAGCAGATGGACAACACTTCGAGCACATGCTTAAGTAAAGCATTGTTCTGTAACAATGTAATTGATATGTTTTTATTTCTTTAATGTGTATTCTTTGTACGTGACACTTAGTTACGAATACATTATGATTAATAAGATATTGTTAATTTATTTTTGTATTATTTACTCCCAATTGATAATAGAATGTCACAGTTTTCAAAACAACAGAATTGTAATTGCGTGGCAAAACACGAACTTTCCTCAATCTTGAATGCAGCATTTGAGTCTTCTTTGTACGAAGTAATCTTTCGGCAAAATTAGTATCGAAGAAAGTAGTTGCTACTGTGCTGAAGTAAATGAGCGCTTTTGTCTGAAGGACGGACTCGCGAAGTTCCCCATTTAGGTAGCAGGAAGGTCGAACAGAAAATCGCCGCCTCAGTGGAAAAATATGTAACAAAAGCACATCAATTGCTAAAAAACTATTCGCTAAAATACAAAGATATACACGTATTTGAAATCGTATTTTTAAGCACATTACGATACGCTAAAATTTAGCATAGGGTTCCATTTAAAAAAACAATGTTGGCCTTATATCTTCGTAGTAAAAAAAGCGCAAAGACGAAGTATGCTGTAATCAAGTAGTCCCTGTTCCAGCAATCGACTTTCCAATCGGCATCTTCGTATCTTGCGCGGTTGAGGAGATACAAGGGGTGTTAACACTTAGCTGTTCCACCCTGTAGAATTGCTAGTAATTGATGCAAACTTTGTTCTCTCAAATTTGAAAACTCCCTTACTATAATTTTATTATTTGTAATTTACATAAATAACAGCTATTGTCTGAGAAGACCAGAGTAAATAATTTCAATCTGCAGTGTCAATTCCTCTTTAAAGGGCACACTATTCTAGACATCTTGCTCGTTCGCATTTTGAACCGACGAACGACCGACGCCGTGGAACTGTTTAGAAATCCAACCGAGTTTCCAACTGCCGAACCTCCTATAACCCTGGATTACATACACTCATTTTTACATGTAATAATTTATTAAATATTACTCTGTGACGCATTTTTTATTTTGTCTCAAGACCTATCCATTTGTATAAAAAAAGTATAGTTTTCCATTAAAAACAAATTTTGTCAAATACCTTCAAAATAAAAAACGCTATGAAAAAGCTAATAACGACAACTGATGACAACCTCTGTTCTGAATCGTTTGAAGAAAGTACCGTCTCAATTTCTTGAACTGCTTAGAAAATATTCAAAGTGGATGATTTTATTGACTAACAGAATATTTGATATCGCGACCGAGGAAGAAAAATAAGTCTCTTGTCGCTGCGATCTCGATGCGATCTCACTTCTCCCAAACTGCAAGGCACCGGGAAGGTTACGTCGTGAAGTACGGAGTGCAGGTCTCGACATGATAATCCAACACCTAATTACTTCCCAACCAACGCAGATTGCACAAAACGGCGTCGACGTTTTCGTTCTACAAACTGATTTACATTACTAACTGATTTACATATTAACCGTTACATTCCTTTCAATAACACTTTGCATTTTTTGGATAAAGTCTCAATAAAATTGACGTTGAATTTCCACACTGTTACTTTCCATATTCCATAGAAATTTCAGGGGGAAGGTTAAGATTTTATCTTTGTAACGAATGTTTTATATTTTACCGCGGCGTTTCTGCTTCTTTTGGAAGGGAACGAACTATCACAAAATTGCCCCTGAAGGAAAAGCCCGCATTTGTTCCAGTTCGCATTCAACTTCTCTTAATTGAGTTAGAATGTTTCCGGAGCGCTCACATTCCGTTTGCTGAGTTGCACGAACTTGAAGAGTGACCACATTGGCTGCAACCGGTAGAATTAAAGCCCCTTTCTCATGCTAGAAGCAGAGTTGCCAAATTGGAGGATTTACATTCTTCAAACTAAATAAAGTATGTAAGGACTGTGTGGAGAGAAAATGGGAAAAGAAAAACTTGGAGGAGAAATTCGAGGCACGTTTTAGTAAAAGCAATAATGAAATTAAGGCTAGAAATTGTTCTACAATTTGTAGATTTCAGTCAATAAGTTTACTAATAAAATTCAAATTTGGTAATATTTTGTTAGGGAGAAATTTGTAATAGAATGGATTGATTCATATCAAGGTTAAAATTAATTATTTTTTCAAAATTGATGAGAAATATGTTAATAAATAGTTAATAAATTCACTTGAAAACAAATTACAAAAACAACAAAATCATATTTTTACTTACATTCAGGGAAACTTAATGCTTTAAAACGAAATTTTCACACGTGTGTGAGAAATTACCTACAGTTCTGGCAACACTGGAGAAGTGCTCAGCTGAGTCGGGGGTTTTCGTGTATTCGTGGCAGAGCGGTCGACCGCGGTGGGACGTCAACAAAGTTCTTGTGAGGCGGAGTCTGCTGAACTTGGAGGGTTCGCCGCATGGGAATGACCGTGCTTTTGGGCGATGTGTGGCCAATTCAGTTTATTATGAACCTCACCCCCCTGCAGCGGACAACGAACTCGCAGGAAAGCGAGTTATCTCTGGAAAATAGAAGTCAAAGGCGGCAGAACGCATTTGGCAATCCACTCCCTGAAGCGATTACTTCTAAAGGTCTCTTATTCATTTTTTATAAGATGTTGAGGAGAGTCATCGAATTCTTAACCATTGATTGATTGATTGATTTTTTCATGTTTCCGAACGGGTCAACTGATTCGGTCATTAGTCCCGTTGGTGTAGTGCATGTTTGTTTCTCGGGAGATGGCGGTGAATTTCCCCCGCTGGATGGCGAGATCCGGCGACGACCTACCGTCGGCTAGCGGGGTTTTCCCCTAACCAGGACTCTCCCATCAGCGGGGCACCGCCCCAGCCAGGACAAGCTCCAAACTCCCGACCGGGCTCTCGGAAGGTGTGATAGTGTGGTGCATGTTAGTTTAAGTGGGTGTGTGTAAGGGGAGAGGATAGGACAAGGAAGAGGAAAGACAGATCGCGCGCGGTCCGTGGCCTATTTGGTAGGGTACTGCTCCGGCATGCGCCTGGTGTTGATCGGAGAAACCACCAAAAACTACCGATCAGAGCTAGAATTCTCCTCCAGACTGCGACTGAATTCGACATAGCTGAAAAGCTAGTGTCGAAAATCCTGCTGCAGTCAGGGCTCGAACATAGGACCTCCCGGTCAGAGGCGCTGCAGTGACATCAGTTGACGCACTCAGCTACCGCTACCGGTTTCTTAACCGTCTTTTAGCTGAAGTGGAGGTATCCTATTTCAGATTGAGATCTAGACCCGACAACACACAATATATGTTTTCTGCAGTCAGGTGAAAATATTAATCTAATATAAATTTAGCCAATTGAAACAACAACCACTCACTGTGAATTCTTCAACATTCAGCAGACGTTTTGATGTAGTAAATATCAATTTTAACAGTCCTTGATTCTGTACAGCTAAGAGAATTTTACCAAAGGAGGCAATCCGAGATCTATCCTCTTTAATATTATATATTCCTAATATTTCCTTTGCCAAGAATAAATTTTTGAAAGTACCTAAGAGTGTTTTAGAAAAGCTCTATTTTACAAACATTTATCATATGAATTGGAAATTGACTACTAACTACAATTTGCGAACAATTTGTCGATTAAATAACGCAAGCGTAAGAAACTGAATTAGTTATTAATACCACTTAAGTGAGTGATCTGGTTTTCTTGTTTACGATTAAGTAGCTTGGTCATTTAGTGCATTTTATAACCAGGAAGTGGAAGTATTCCTCCCCCGTTGAAACGCGCCGACGTGCACATCCGCTTGGTGAAAATCCCACCTCAAGTTATCTCCCCGATCAGTCCTGCAGACACAAGCTCTCGAATAGTCTCCAGATGTGTGTAAAGCATGTAAGTATGTATGGGTGTGGGTGTGTGTGTTCTGTATTGGAAAAGTAGGAAACATATAAGAATGCAGTCGATGAATCGCTCGGGGCCCATAGCCGGTTATTTAGGAATTGTACATACATGCTCTTTGTTTTGAACGGGGAAACCACAAAAAACTTCCGATCAGAGCAGTCGATCGCTATAATTCTCTTCCGTACAGCGACTGAAAATACCTCGTGTCAGCCACTGCGGTGCACCGTCAAGGATCGAACTCTAGGACTTCGTGGTTAGAAACGCTGCAGAGCAATAGTTCTTGTCACTGAACCTTCTCAGCTGGAAACAATATTTGAAATATGGAAATCGTTTATATTATAAATATATTTCAGTATAATCACAAAGGAACGGTGCAGTTGGTCAACATTGTCTTATTTATTTCACTCATCAGGATAATGTCATCATAATATCTGTATTTATTTGTATTGCTTTCTAGCATTGATCTCCATATTTACATAGTGTGTTCATTTGTTTCTGCACTGGCTTGGGGCATAACAAATTAATTGTGTTAATAACTTGAGTAGAAATAGAATCAAAATTTGTGGTATTACTTCACAATGGAATGGTCAATTAAATTAATCAAAAAGAAATTAAACGCTTACTTTTCTAGAATTCGTATGTATTCGTATGCAAATAAATTTGATCTTTGATTTGTTAAATGTTTATCAAACAATTACTAAATTTCAGTAAGTAGGACATGTTTAAATGAAAATGAATAATTAGGAAATATATTTAATAAATGAAAAACCAAGGGTGAATATTTAATTTCAACTACAGATGTAGATCTATTACAAACTTTATGAATAATTTGAATTTAAAGGACACTTCATATTTAATAAGAAATAATTACATAAAATTTAATAATGCTTAAGAGAATAGAAATTATCAAAAATGTTTTTAGATTCTGAATTGTATGTAGCTGACATTTAATCACATGAGATAAAACTTGGCTACAAAGGGACAAAGTTCAACGTTTAGTAATTAAAAGTTAGCATGTTACGATTAATTTCAATGTATCATTAATTATTTTAAGAAACAATGTCAATGAATATTTCATATTTTGTCTCAAAGTTCATGCTATGAGACTCATTACTTTGTTCACTACAGATATTATTGTCAAGTTATCGTGCAATAACTACTTGTATTGTTTGGGCAAGCTCTTATGTAAAAATATCCACCATTAATGTATGGTACTAAAATGTATTAGATTTAAATAACGTTCAATTCACAGTTCCTTGGTTCAAAATTCCTTTTGTAACACATTTCGTAAGACTTATTGGTTTGTATATTACTCCTGACTTGAGCAGAGTAATAGAAGACATAGATCTTTAGACCCACCCCATAAAACGGACAAAGAATTATATTAACTTAAATGTTTACCAAAAAAATTATGAAAAATTGTCCAAGAGTACAGGTACAGTACAGTACAGTAAGAGTACAAAAACAACTACTGTTAGAATAAAATTTACTACATACGAAAATATTTCCGAAGTACCTTCCTCGATTTTATCCAACACCAAGAAATTATGTGTCACTCAGCGCTACATTCATTGGTTCATATACTGCTGATATTATCGATCTTTTGCCAAGCGCGAAGTCATAAATTCTCACAAATTGGAGGGAGAAGATATGGATCTATGGGCACGTTGGGTGCGATCGACAAGCTGAAAATGAGAGGCTCCAGACATCAAGATTGCGAGTTACATCCGCTGTGGAACCAGCAATCGGGCTCGAGTAATTTGAAGCTTTCACTCCTGTGAACGGACGTGGTTTCAATTGCCGAGCCAATTAAACGCCAACGATCTGAACTTCGTTTCGTTTCCTTTATTACCGGAGCTAAAATTAAGTACATGTCCGGAAGGAAACTAATTTGCTTGGTATATAAACCAAAAAACGTTGTATTAAAATGCCACTAATGTAATGTTGTCAATTAGAGAGATATTTCAGTAATGTATTAAAAAAATAAATATTTCATTATTAAGAACTGGATTATCTATTTAAGTTTTAAAAATCATCATTTCAATGAAACCAAATGGTCAGAGGTAAACGCATACGATCCCATACGAATAAAAATAGTAATAAAAAACTTCGAACAACTATCGAACTTCCAATATTTAGGATGCAACATAAGTGAAGTTAGTTCTTTTGATGGTTTAAAAAATTAGCAGTAGCGTGTCGTGCTTTCTAACATTATATTTGCATTTCATCCTTTACGCCTTATTCTAACAATACGTTAGTTTTCTTGACGAGGAATATAAGAATGGACATAATAAAGAATTAGCATACGCTCAACATTTTAACGCATATATTTTTATAATTTCTGATACTCCATAATTGTTTCCTATTGTGTACTTACACTACCACACTTATTTCTTATACATTAGATTGCAAGAGTTATGTTTCCACTAATACATTTGTTCCATTTTTATGGTTTCTTTCGTTTATTATATATTCCATTTATAGTTTGGCTGACATATTATCCATATCTTCTAAACCCATTTTTTTCTGAGTGTTCCCAAGTTTCTCAATTGAAATAAACGTAATAACATGAGGTGGAGTAACGAAAGTACTATTAATTTCATTGTTGTAAGCACCGCGCAATATGTATTTGATAGTCAAAATCTTAATCTAATGATGATGTTTTAGTACTAATTCTGAAAAGTGAAATTTGCCTACCAGCACAATTTGCACAGAAGTACAAATAGCTGTATCAAATCGAATTAGTCCAAGTATAAAGAAAGAAGAAAAAAAATTGGAACGGATATTTTAAAATACGTATCAGCAACGTTCGCTTCCACGTGCCGCCCCATTTCATCCAAACACTTTACCAGCGAAGAACGATTCAAGGTCACGAAGGTGTGGTGCGCCGTGTGCGCTGGCGTCTGTCCTTTTGTACCGTCTCGCGCTCATTCCAAACAAAAGAGTGACGCTTTCCGTGTGTCCTTTTAGAGCAACCGCCTAGAGGGTTGATTCCGCATGCAAATGCGATGCCACCTGAAAAAGCAGTCGAAATTCACTTCGTTGCCAACGGCACTCGACTCCGCATCAGCACTCAAGGGCACAGCAGATGGAAATTTATGAAGTTTGCGCCGAGCTGAGGACGTGCACGAGTCGCGAAGAGCTGCTCTCCGATTAAGCTTCTCTCCGATTAAGAATATTGTTACTCGCGGTTCGTTTTAGGTGTGATTTAGCTAGTCGGGTTTTAAAATTTTCAAAACAAGTATACATTTTTATTTTCAAATGGTAACCATTCATATTCCATCTGTGAAACACAATTACGATGAACTCAACTCCCAACCATAGTCTTCATCATGCAAAATTTTAAAATCCTAAGTTTTTGAATTGTTTTTATTGTTTTAATTAAATATGTATTCGTTTTCCATTATTTTTATCCACATTGGTTAGTTAACGTCAAACTTTATACATTTCATTCAATTTTGTGATGAAGTACTTTACTTCACTAGTGCGGTAAAATACTTCATAACGACACTAATATTTCTTCTTTTGAAAATATTCTAGACTTCATTGCCTGGTAACCATTACTTTACTCTTCAAAAAAACGCTAACAGCTGCGTAAATGTATAATATAATCATTCAATGAAATTGTGATTCAAAACTTTCAGAAATATGTCCAAAGACCACTCCCTTTTCTTCTCAGCTTCAACAGAGAAGTGATACCTTTTCTGCAATGGAATTATTATATTTTTTATATATCAATATTTAAATTTATCATACGCACGTATTGTATATTTGATTTTCTGTAATTAATGTTGGTAATGCAGCATTTGCTGCTATTTCTATATCTGAATCGAAACAGTCACGCATTTTCAAAGGATTTCAGTAAATGTATTTCAGTCATATGCTTGTTGAGAACATTTCTATTTCCGGAAACTTCCAGAAAACGCCACTTCCAGAAAGAAAAAAATTATGAAGAGTAAATAAATGCTTAGTATGAAATGTCTGATTAAATGTAATTTTTACTAAGTGGTCGTAAATAACTCTAGTAACTCCTGTAGTAAATCTAAGTAATTTTACTCATTTGTTTTCCAATCTTGAAAGAGTCTCCTTTGGCAATTTTCCAATCTCGTAATGAATTAAAATGTATTGAAACACATATTGTAAATAACAATTATACCCCCTACAATTTTGCAAAGTATTTGGTTTATTATAATTTTTACATTTTAAGCAAAAAGTAGACTATGTGTTACAATGCGTGATTTCTAAAGCAAAAATTATAAACATAGCAAAAATTAAAATAGCGAAAAACATCATGTATTTATGTCTCACAAAAATTAATATGACGGGTTGGTTCCAGTTCCGGTATAGATAATCCATTTTCGTATCACACGCGCCTCGATGTAGAGCATAGACTAATCGATTTCTGAAACACAAGTGGCGAATTTTAGAGCTATCTACCGAAAGATTGTCTTTCCTGGTACAAGAAGAACTGTCTCAATTTTTTTTAAACGTTTATCCCATATTTTCTAAGACAGAAATAATAGTAAATCGCGGAACGGGTCTCCTCTGTGAATTTCCCGGGCTATATCTCGGGCACAAGAAAAACCTCGGGCCCTTCCTCATATCGGCCACTGGGCTTTGAGCTGCCTTTCTCGTCACTTCACTTCCTCCATGGCTTCCGCGTCCGTTCGCTGGGCGGCGAAATCGAACGGAGAAATCTCAGCGGACAAAGGGCGGATCCCTTTCGCCGTCGCCGTCGACGCAGCCTCCGTCACCAGCGCACCCCCCCCGCAGTGCCACACACGCAACCCCGCTGCGGTCGCCTCTCATAACGTCACTTCGTAAGATCGCGATGCCGCCACCAACACCAACACCGATAACATCTCTAGCACCACCGATATCAATACCACCGATACCTATTTCACCACCACTATAGCCGGCTGCTCTGATAGCTCTTCAGCTAGGTCGAATTCAGTCGCTGTCTGGGGGGAATTCTAGCGGCCGGCTGCTGCAATCGGTAGTTTTCCGTGGTTTCTCCGATCATCACCACGCGAATGCCGGAGTAGTACCCTACCGAACGGGCTACGGACCGCGCGCGCTCTGTCCTTTCTCTTCCTTGTCCTATTCTCTCCCCTTACACACACACACTAACACGCACTACACTACCACATATGCCGGGACACCGCTCGGGAGCTCAGAGTTTGTCCCGGCTGGGCTCGGTGCCCCGCTCGTGGGAGAGTCCTGGTTAGGGAGTAACCCCACTAGCTGACGGTAGGTCGGCGCCCGATCTCGCCATCCACCGGGGGAAGATCACTGCCATTCCCGGAGAAAAAACATGCACTACTTTAACGGGACTAATGACCAAAGCAGTTTACGTGCCTGGAAACACGAAAAAATCAATCAATCAGTCAAAAATCACCACTATAACTACAACCACCAGCGATATCACCGCTTCATCACCGGCACCACTGTGAGCATCGTCATCATCGCCAATCGTCACAATGCAACATCACCGCTATTGTCACAATCACCATCGCCACTTATTATTTTCTTCCCCCCCCACTGCACCACTGCCGTTACCCCAAGATCAGTATCATCACCACCCCTGCCAGTACCACCGTCGAAAATATCAACCGGCTTAGGTAGCTAAGGGCATCAATTGGTGCCACAGTACTGCCTCTGACTGGGAAGTCCTAGGGTTTGAGTTCTGACGGGGCATTTTTTTGGAAAATGGGGCGATCGCCACTTATTATTTTCTTCCCCCCTTCGACACTAGCTTTTCAGCTAGGTCGAATTCAGTCGCTGTCTGGAGGAGAATTCTAGCGGCCGGCTGTTCTGATCGGTAGTTTTCCGTGGTTTCTCCGATCAACACCAGGCGAATGCCGGAGCAGTACCCTAACAAACGGGCCAAAGACAGCACGCAATCTTTCCTCCCTCTTCTTTGTTCCATTCTCAAACCGTTACTTACATTTATCTAATGACTAATGACATAATCAATGACTCATCAATGAATCAATCAATCAAAGCAATTATCAACACAGCTCATCCCAATCATCACAAATACCTCCAACAGTATGGTCTGCACACAAGCTTTTAAGCTCTCATTTTGCTACATGCGAGAAGAGTCTGTCCTTTCGTCCACAGATACACGAACTGAAATCCGAGGAAGAGAACGCAAGGAAAGATGTCGGTGGGAAAGTGTGCGATGGGAGAGGTCGGAGGGAGAGCGCGATGAGGAAGAGCACGAAATTAGGGAGTCAGAAGGGGTCGTAAGGGAGTGCGGTAAGGGAGTTCAGTAAGGGTGTACGGTAAGGGGGGGAAGGGAGTTTGGTAAGGGAGTGCGCTAAGGGAGTGCGGGGAAGGGGTGAGACGGAAAGGGGAGGAGGGCAGGGGCAACGAGGATGACTTGGGACGGCGGAGGCCAAGCGGGGAAGGCCCAAAAGGATGCGCCCGTGACCCCATTCGTCTCAATGGAGCCAACGGCGACTGCTCACAGATCTCAGCGCCTCGCCCCCACACCCGCAATGCAACGTCACATCAGACCGCAGTGGATTAATGACGCACAAACGCACATACTAAAGGGATATTTAACTTTTAAGGGTCTCGACGAATTATAACAACGGAATTTGTAAGATAATATAGTTTTGTATGTGATAATAAAGGGTAATCTTAAATCCTCAAAAAATATCAACAGAATTACTTTTTGTTTCCTTTATTGGGAAACATAGTAAAAACATAAATCCAAAACTCTGATGAAAGTATATACTAAATTTCATTCTGTAAAGCTTTTGCGTACCAGATCTATGTATTTGATTTATTAAGTAACGTATTAATAAGTTGAAATCACGATTAACATTCAGAAGTGACTCAGAGTGTTGACGACGTCAGAATTTTCGACACTAGCTTTTCAGCTAGGTCGAATTCAGTCGCTTTTGGAGGAGAATTCTAGCGGCCGGCTGCTCTGATCGGTAGTTTTCCGTGGTTTCTCCGATCAACACCAGGCGAATGCCGGAGCAGTGCCCTAACAAACGGGCCACGGACCGCGCGCGATCATTCCTTCCTCTTTCTTATTCTATCTTCAACCCTTACACACACACACACACACACACAAACACACACACACACACACACACACTAACATGCACTACACTACCACATATTCCGGGAGACCGGTCCGGTCGGGAGCTTACAGCTTGTCCCGACTGGAGTGGTGCTCCGCTGGTGGGAGAGTCCTGGTTAGGGGGAAACCCCACTAGTCGACGGTAGGTTGGTGCCGGATCTCGCCATCCAGCGGGAGAAGATCACCGCCATCTCCCGAGAAAAAACATGCACTACACTAACGGGACTAATGAGCAAAGTAATTGACGCGCCCGGAAACACGAAACATCAATCAATCAATCAACCAAAGCCGTTGAAAAACACGAAAAAATCAATATATCAATTCAGAAGTGTCACATTTTCGTAAGCAAATCGTTATTCAACGTCTCTCTGCGTAACAAAAGGCAGTGCCAATGCCGCGATAACGCGTGACTGGAAAATGAACTCGCGGCTTAAGTGTAACTGCAGTGCGTCTCGCCGGGAGGTTCTGAGATTCGAGACTCGATGGTCGCAGAATTTTTGCCTTTAGCTTGTTAGCTAGATTGCATTCAGCCGCTGTCTGGAGGAGAATTTTAACGGCCAGCCGCTCTGATAGGTAGTTTTACATGGTTTCTCCAATCAGCAATAGGCGAATGCCGAAGCGTTCCCTAATAAACTTCCCATGGACCGCCCACGATCTTTCATTCCTCTTCTTTGTACTATTCTCAACCCTTACTTACACACTCACTTGCATGCACGAAACAATCACATATTTGGGGGTGATAGCACAATGCCATAGCTGCGGTAGTGCCACACTTGTGAGAGATACCTGGTTGGGAATATCCCCGCAAGTCGATGTAGGTCGGTGCTGAATCTCGTCGGAATGCGGGGGAATTTCACCGCTTCCTATCCGATAAAATATGAACTACACTTACGGTACTAATGTCCTTAACGTGTCGGGAATTACTAAGCAGTCAATCACTGGAAAATAAACTCGTGTCTAAATTCGCTTTTCAAGTGGATGGTTGACGCACTAAGCGTCACTTTGAAAGGACGGAAATTAAATTATTGACATCACTTGAGAGGTAATTCGAAAAACAATGTTTAAAAGGGAGCTTCAAATTTCAGAAAACCCTTTTCACAATTAAAATCAACTTCAAGAGAAACCATTTCGTATGTTCACACTGTGAGAGAACATATCAGGACATCATTAAGAACGGTGGAGTTTTATTGTCACACTGTGAGAGAACATATCAGGACATCATTAAGAACGGTGGAGTTTTATTGTAGTTGTTTTTCAAACTCATTTTCTGTGCAGACCTGTAGTTTTTTTTCAATCCTGTGATGGTGGTATCTCTCATTACACTTGAAAAAGAATACATGCATTTAATGGCATGATAGTCACGCTTTTAATGAAATATTTTGTGTAGTCTAACAACATTTTCATGAAGATTTGACTCTGAGTGCTTTTGATAAAACCTTAAGAATATTCATTCTCTTGATATTTCATCATTTCTATAATCAATTGCATTGGATGTGTAAAAATAATTATACCAAAATCCATTTAGAAATTTTATACTATTTTTATATTTGTTTATTTTCACACTGCTTTATATTCACAAAGGTGTCTTAGGCATAACGGAGGACACCATGAAATCCAGGCAGTAATTACCGGCGTAAGGAATGCTGTGGCACCTGATTTCTTAATAATCTGCTAGTCCGTCATCAAAGAGTTGCCCTAGCACAGAACCCGCCCTCACGACCTAACCTCAAAGTAACATTTCAATAATTATACAAAAATTTAATGGTCATAAAATTGTATAAATTACTGATAATTGGACACATTTTTCAGAATCGCACAAAATTACATGAGAAAGTCATTTTAGGTATTCCTTCACTGAACTTTATCTTATTAAATGGTTTTTGATATATTACCTGTTATGTTCTTTCTAATTGCAGATTTAAAATTTTAAAATAAAATTGCTGTATATTATTTATGCATAAGTCCATACTGAATTTAAATAACATAAAACACTAAAAGAATAATACTTATAGTTTTGTATAATGTTAATGACTAAATTTCACATAAAACGTGGGATAGTCCCTTGTTCTACCCCGTTCAATTTTCTTTTAATTTTGTCTGTAACGTGTTTTTTGTCCTATTTAAATGTATAGATTGAAGGTCTGGAGCTGGAAGGAGAAGGGGAACACCGTCATCCAATCGGGAGCTTCAATGCCAATGATTTAAGTCGTAAGAAAGCTTCCAATTATATGACCGTGGCCGCCTTTCCTTTCAGCTCTAGACCTTGAGGAGCAACTACATTTCAATCAGGCAATATTGTCCGAACGAGGATACTCACTTTCGATTTCCACCCAGGATGACTATTGCTTGGAACAATTTAAATTTGTCTATAAAGATTTAGCAAGTAATTTGTAAAGTTCCTATTTCACTGTTGCACTTACATACATGTATATTACAATATTACGAATTTAAATTAATATTTTTTGTGAAGTTATGTATATTTCGATTCAATGATGTAGACAAATATCAAATATTTTTAACACTTACGCCATCCCATCGCAGATATTCAAAATAAAGACGACATCTATTCAATTTTCGTGACTTGTTGACACAAGCAAAGTGGCACTTGACCCGAAAATGCTCCACTGTATTGAGTTTCACAAAGAAAATGAAATTTCAACAAAATAACACGATTTCCACGTCATTTCCTTCCATCACTTCAACCTGGAAGCTCGCACGAGGTATAATGTTTCGAAGAAGAAATAAATTCGAAGCCGACTCCGCCTTAATCCACTCCTGTTGGTTTGAGCCGTGAGACACGTTTAATCAGGTCCCCGCGTAAACAGGCAGCATCAAATAAATTCTAAGCGAGAGCAGGTTGTGGCTTTCTCCGAGGATTCATCTTACACCAGGGGTGGCCAAAGGGGATGGACTGCTTATGAAAGAGTATGAATAACTTACAATCAAGAACCAAAGGATGTCGAAGTAATTGAGTGTTGTGTTAATTGATTGTTAGTGATTCAGGGCACGTCAACTACTAAGGTCATTAGTCCCGTGAGTGTAGTGCATGTTTTCAACTCGGGAGGGGGTCTTGACATTCCCCCGATGAATGGCGAGAGTCGATCTGCCATCGGCTAGCGGGGTTTTCCTCAACCAGGCATCTCTCACCACAGCCCTAGACGTGACAATCTCTAAACTCCCGACTGGTCTCCCGGCATGTATGGTAGTGTAGTGCATTAAAGCGTGTGTAAGGAGAGGGATAGGACAAGGAATGGGAAAGTATGATCGCGCGCGGTCCGTGGCCCTATTGGTTGGGTACTGCTTCGGCAGTCGCCTGGTGTCGATAAAAAAACACGGAAAACTACCGATCAGAGTAACCGGCCAGTAGACTTCTTCTCCAGACAGCGACAGAACTCGACCTTAGTATCTGGCTGGAATCGAAAATTCGGCCACCGTCGGGACTCGAATTGCAGGACTTACCGGTCAGAGACACTGTATTGACATCAATTGATGCCCTGAGCCACCTCTCCTGTGTGGAGTGTGAACAACTTAAATCATGGACCAAAGAAATAAGCTTTGTAGTGATGATGAGTGTCATTCTCATTTGACAAGCTTTGAGAAGGGAGAAGGCTTATACCTTTACGCCCTCTATCCCCGGTAGATGTTCACAGAGGTAGATTACTGTTGCACACAGGATGGTAGGATGATCTTGAAGCATGAAATATGATAAATGAATTATTACTTATGAGGTAGAGTTCGGATAGTAGAGATGCGTGGTTGTATAGGAAACCCAAACACATAACAATCTCATGACGAAAATATCCATGCCTCACAAGATACAGGAACTACAATACCTCAGAATGAATGATCCACATTTTAGAGCATAAAAACGATCACTTTCTCCCATCAAATGAGTATTGGAAGAGAAATATACTCGTATAAGGAAATTATAATAGTTTCGTTGTCCCGTGATTGGTAGGCAATTTATCGTGTTTGGTAGGTATAATGCTGCCGCTGTCAATTCGTGTACATGCCAAACATCGATGAAAAATCATTTGCCTACTTGTCAGGAACACGTATCCCATGAATATCTTCGTTTTATGGAATTTCCCTCCAATGTCCATTGACAAAAAGTGATCATCTTCAACCACTCAATTCCCCTGGAACAAGTAAGCTTAGAGCTCGTCCCGACTGGGACGGTGCTCCGTTGAAATCTGGTTGGGGAAAACCCCGTAATCCGACGTACAGGTCAGCGCCAGAACTCACCATTCAAATGGGAAAGATCACCGCCACCCTCGCGATAAAATAGGCATTACACTAACGGGAAGAATGCCCTTAGCAGTGGATGCTCCCGGAACCTCCAATGAATGAGTTCAACCGTACATGACCTAGAAGTTTGCAACATTTATTCCGAGACACCCCGCATGTTTCCCACCCCTGTCGTGCGCATCGCAGCTGGAGCCGTGCGGAGGGGGTGGGTCGTGCCGAGGGGTGGTCAAAGGGCTAGAGGGCAGGGCGGTAGGACCAGTGCGGCCTCGCGACCTACTTCGCGAAGTAGGTCAGGCGGCGCGCGCGGGGCGGCTCAGCACGCCCGAGAGCCGAGGACGGGGCGGGGTGATAGGCGCGTTCATTTCCCTGCGACCCCGCCCCCTCTCCCCCTCCCCGCCCCCGCCCCACCCCCGAGCGCGAGACGTGAGACCGAGCGGCGCGTGCGACGCCGGGGGGGGGGGATGGGGGATGGGGAGCGGAAAGCCGCCGGGGGAAAGTGAGAAAGCGCGGCCAGACGCGGATAATTGGGACGACCCGGGGAGCGGTGCTTAGTCTGTAACACTGAACTTCCGTGTCCAGGATTCGAATGCCGGTTGGACGCTGAAGAACTTGTGATGGGCGGAAGGGGTTTGCAGTGAGATCTCTTGGTACTCTCACTTTCTCTCTCTCTCTCCCTCTCTCTCTCGATCTCTTGGTACTCTCACTTTCTCTCTCTCTCTCCCTCTCTCTCTCCCTCTCTCTCTCCCTCTCTCTCTCCCTCTCTCTCTCTTACCCTCTCTCTCTCTTTTTCTCCTTCTCTCCCTCTCTCTCTCCCTCTCTTTTTCTCCCTCTCTCTCTTTCTATCTATTTATCTTTCTACTCATCTAATTATTTCGATATATCTTGTATAATTATTATTGTTTTCCTTTTGCTATTAATACTCAGCGAATCTCTCTTATCATCCAAAAATGTTTGATGACGAAAGGTCTATAAAGGTAGGTTGGCCTGTCGATAACTTTTAGTTCTATCTTATTTTCCTATTGCTCTATTATCACTTAGTTCTTCGATGACTTTTACCGTGCATCATTCAGTTTTTAAAAACCATAATAATACCATTACTTTGTGAATAAACAAATTTATTCGTAATCGCTTTCGGTGTAAGCCTCTAAGTTCATGTACAAAAAAGGAGATAGTATTGTGCTATTGAATCTCTAAATAAATATACGTGAATGAGTAATGTTGTTACTTACCTATTTCCACATTTTGTTTTATTTATTATCATTTATGTGTATATTCATTAATTTACATTGAAAACCGTAAGAATAATGTTATCAACACAGCATATGCCCTTTAATTTTACTGCTACTTAGTTACAAATGAGCGCTAAAAAATTAATAGTGTGTTGCTAGTATTTGATTTCTCCTTTCTGCGTTGAAATACGAAATTACTCAGGCCTTGTGGAGGTCCAAAGAGAACAAGTTCACGAAGTGTTGTCTGTAAAACTCAAAACTTCCATTTACATGCCAAGGAAGCAAGGCTTTAAGGAGACTCTCCAACTGCCTATGAACGGGGCTTATCGATCGCCTTCCATAGATGCTGTAAAATGCCTTCCGCTTGCTTCTTCCCCCAAATGGAAGCCATAAGAATACTCTTCTACTATGAATTGAAAAATCCCTCATCTGCTCCTCTCACTAGAAAGAAGCATTCCTGCATGAAGTACGAGATGGCGTGCAGTGATTTTAACCCGGCAACGAATGAGTTGGGTCTATGAGACTCACGAGGTTACAAAAACTTCAGCCAATCACATACTGATAGTACCAGCAGTCTGTTCATCTCTCCACTTTTCTTTTATTTTCGAATGTAACGTTCAGTGTGATAGTTATGCCGTACATGTTGTAAAGGAATCTATATGCGTAATTTGTTTCGAACTTAGTCTCTCAGATCCAACCCATCCGTTCATGTAAATGTAGTCAGGTAGATATGTATCGTATTTTTAGAATTATTTCTTTCTGCGATATAGAAAATTTTGTTTTTGTGTTGAATTGTACATAATTAAAGTCAATTTAAACGCTGATTTCAGAAATGAGTCAAGCTTACTACTGGAATAACGACGATGGTGGGGAAGGCCCTTTTGTGCTCCTCCTTAAATTTACCAAATATTTTTATAGGAGTAATAAATATATAGTATATTAACAAAAATCCTTTCTTTTATATCAAAATTACATAATAAAGTCTTCTAACATTCATATAAACAAAATATTTGTCATGTAATTTTGGTTTTTCGATCCGGGTCTCTCCGACCGTTTGTGTTAGATTTTTTCTCCCATCCGTCGTCCGGTGAAACTGCCATGCACTTGATTGATTGATTAGTGATGCCGTGCGCATGAATTGCTAAGGCCATTAGTCCCGTAAATGTAGTGCATGTTTTAGTAGCCGGCAGTTATCCTCCCCCGATTGCGGAGGCACGGGGCAGGGTGGAGCGAGCGGGGTGGGCGGAGCGGGGCGGGGCGAGGTAGCGTGTCGGGCGGTATGTGCTGGAAGCTCCGGGGCCTCTGAATAACGCGTGTGGGGTGGTCTGTTTTTGGAGTTCTGGTTCCTCTTCGTAGCGTCTGCGGACCACGCTCCCGCCTTCTTCACGCACCGCTCGATCGCACGCCCCCTTCCCCCTCCCCTCCCCTTTTGGCGCCCGCGTGGTACAAAGCCCACAGGGTGGTATGACACGGTGAGAGAATCTTTGCCTCTTTGCGGGGGACCAGCACGTCATCAGTCACGTTATTAGAATGGGGTCTGGCAACGAACGTAATAATTCAGTTATAGATTCAGCAAAAAAACAAATCGGTGGGCGGAGCCTTTGAACAACACGGAATTATCTATCGTTTAAACGCAACTATTTCCTACCAAAAAAGATAAAATATTGTTTCTTCATGTTCTTAATGTTATTTATTTTTGCAATTAGAGCACAATCTAATATTATATCCGAATATTTTAAGATGCCTTCCATTCCAGACTCATGTTGTGTTATTTGAATCCTAAGTTGTTATTGTTTGCACTGCTGACAGTGACGCAATGATTTTTTTACCATTTTATTATATGATGATAGAAATAATTTCGAGAATATTCAAATTCTAATTTTTCTATCCGAGAATGAAAATTGCCAGTTATAAAATAAAGCACAAAAATAATATTACAACATAGTGCACCTTTCTCCTAATTTCTGTAATCGTTATTTTACACATAAACATCTATCAACTCGTATTTCAATTCCTTATACATTTATCATTTAAAGCACTTTGAAGCAAATGAAACGAGATATGACAACTCGTTGACCATTGCTGACAATAGCAAAGAACGTCGTGCAAGAAATAGAATACAATATAGGCCGCAAGCGCATGAAGAGAAGCACTGACGTGTCCGATTGGTGGGTTTCCCACGATGGCGGCGGCGCGCGCGCTGGAATAACACCATTGTCGCTGGTGGCGCGGTGGGCGTGGCGCGGCGGCTGCGGGAGGGAGCGCGTAACTGGATTAATCGCGCGCGCGACGCAATCTGCGTGCCAACGTCGCAACGCGCCCCGCCGCGCCGCGCCGCCCGCCCGCCCTGTTGCCCGCTCGCCCGCCCGCCCGCCCGCCTGGCCCGCCCGCCCGCCCGCCCGCCCGCCCGCCCGCCGCCGCCCGCCCGCCCGCCCGCCCGCCCGCCCGCCCGCCCAGTGCCCGCCTGCCTGCCCGCCCGCCCGCCCGCCCAGTAGCCCGCCTGCCTGCCTGCCCGCCCGCCCGCCCGCCCGCCCGCCCGCCCGCCCGCCCGCCCGCCCGCCCGCCCGCCCGCCCGCCCGCCCGCCCGCCCGCCCCGTAGCCCGCCTGCCGGCCTGCCCGCCCGCCTGCCCGCCCGCCCGCCCGAGCCGCCCGCCCGCCCGCACGCCCGCCCGCCCGCCGCCGCCCAGCAGCCCGCACGCCCGCCCAGAGCCCGCACGCCCGCCCAGTAGCCCGCACGCCCGCCCAGTAGCCCGCACGCCCGCCCAGTAGCCCGCACGCCTGCCGCCCGCCCGCCCGCCCGCCTGCCCGCCCGCCCGCCCGCCCAGTAGCCCGCCTGCCTGCCCGCCCGCCCGCCCGCCCGCCCGCCCGCACGCCCGCCCGCCCGCCCGCCCGCCCGCCCGCCCGCCCGCACGCCCGCCCAGTAGCCCGCACGCCCGCCCAGTAGCCCGCACGCCCGCCCAGTAGCCCGCACGCCCGCCCAGTAGCCCGCACGCCCGCCCAGTAGCCGCACGCCCGCCCAGTAGCCCGCACGCCCGCCCAGTAGCCCGCACGCCTGCCTGCCCGCCCGCCCGCCTGCCCGCCCGCCCGCCCGCCCGCCCGCCCGCCTGCCCGCCCGCCCGCCCGCCCAGTAGCCCGCCTGCCTGCCCGCCCGCCCGCCCGCCCGCCCGCCCGCCCGCCCGCCCGCCCGCCCGCCCGCACGCCCGCCCGCCCGCCCGCCCGCCCGCCCGCCCGCCCGCCCGCACGCCCGCCCGCCCGCCCGCCCAGTAGCCCGCCCGCCCGCCCGCACGCCCGCACGCCCGCCCGCCCGCCCGCCCGCCCGCCCGCCCGCCCGCCCGCCCGCCCGCCCGCCCGCCCGCACGCCCGCCCGCCCGCCCGCCCGCCCGCCCGCCCGCCCGCTCGCCCGCCCGCCCGCCCGCCCGCCCGCCCGCCCGCCCGCACGCCCGCCCAGTAGCCCGCCCGCCGCCTGTCCTGTTGCCCGCTCGCCCGCCCGGTCGCCCGCCCGCCCGGTCGCCCGCCCGCCCGGTCGCCCGCCCGCCCCGCCCGCCCACTCGCCAGCCCACCTACCGCCGCCCCGCCCGGAGCCCTCCCGTTCCCCGTCTGCCACTCCGCCACTGACGAACCCGCCCAGTTACTCTCTCGCTAGGGGCCGGAATAACATGCACTAATAATCTACGAAATATGTATGCATTTACTCCTATTCACTAAAAACTACGATTGATTGATTGGTGTTCCCGGGCGCGTCAGCTGCTTAAGTGTTATTCCCGTAAATGCAGTACTTGTTACTATCGCGAGAGGTAAAAGTGATTCTCCCCCATTGAATGGCGAGATCCGGCGCTGACTTAGACATTCCTACTGGGTGATTGGCAAGTGTTTTCGAGCGAGTATCCAACTCCTGAGGTACTTAGTTTTATAAGTGTTTGCATGTTTCCAACGGGGGAGGTGGCGGTGATGATGGTGTAATCCAAGTTCACGTCATCTATGGGGGAGAATTTTCCCTACTCCTTTTTTTACTACTACTGCTACTTCTACTAAATGAAAATATTTTCTGGAAATGTTTAATTGGGCGAAATATCCCATTCCGATTTAAGGAGGATCATTGCAATTGCTTAATCTTTTGTTGGGTTTGCAATTTTCATTGGTTTATTTACTTAAAACAATTAATAATAAAAGCATCAACCGGAATGCAATTTCAAATCAATTGCTGGATAAACAAAAATAACAAATAAAACAAATACAGATCTAAAAGAAATCCAAAATGTGTCACTATTAACAGAGAAGTCGAATAAAGAGAAAATAGATTTTGCATATATACTCCGATTTAAATGCAGTGTCCCTTCAACGCCACGTGCTAGATGGAAAGGGAGCACTGCTCTCCAACCGGTAAATTCGTTACAACTTAAATTTTTGTCATTGAAGTTCCCGATTGTATGACTGTGCACCCCCCTCATTCCAGCTCGTGACCTTGAAAGGACAATTTTAAATCGGAGTATAAACATATTAAGTGCCTTCAGTATGTAACGTATGTTAAATTACACTTAAAAATGATAATCAACTTGAAATTTAACAAATACGATGAAATATTTATTTAATGCATGAAACAATATTGGGAAAGTATGACGACGAACAAAAAGAATTTACGGAAAAAAATCTAGTTGTGAAAGTCGTTTTTAAAACGCAAGGTTAATCATTTTAAAACTTAATAATTAATATGCTTTAAAATAATTTATGATTTCTATATTTTTGAATCGGTAATATTTAACGCATTTAAAAGTAACGTATTTTAAACATTGAAAATTATGAGAAGATTAACAAAAGTCAATTTATTTTCAAGCTTTTTTGACAATTAAATATACAGATTGAGAGTAATTTTAAATTAGATCGCGTTCAGTATAAAAAAACTGAAAAACACGAAAGAAAATATGATCTGACCCTTTTCATGAAATTGAGTTGTTACGCAAAATTAGATTCCCGACTACAACTATTCTTACGAAATTTTTAACGAACTTCACTAAGTATGCTGCCATTTGTAGTCGACATTTAAAGTTTCTTAAGTCTACGTTACTTAACGGTTGAAATGATAGTTTTATTAAATTTAATGACTACATATGAGTGTGGTAATTAAATTTAATTAATACTGAAATACAAACTGGACGGCTCGATTGTATTTTCTCATTTTGTGTGGCATAAGGTTATTCGGTCCCAACGCCTTCTTTTCAATAAAAAAACGTTTCCTTTAATTTCAAAAAATCCCGTCTCCTTAAATAGTTTCCGAATCCGCCCTTGACACCGCCGAGACGGTTAACCAGGATTGATGCGCAGCGGGCAACAGTTGCACATCGCCCGGACGCCCGCGAAAAGTCGTGGGAGGGGCTGACGAATGGGCGAACGCAGCGCCCGCCGCCCGCGGCACGCAGATCCCGGGCTTCGCGCGCCATTACCCCCCCCCGGCCCCACCCGCTCCGGCCCAAGCTAACGCGCGCTTCCATCTTGTGTTGGGGCAGGCTCAGGTGGAAGAGCGAGGCAGCGGGCGAGGAGGGGCGGTGGAGGGATGGTCAGGTTGGGAGGAAGGGGGGGGGACGAGGAGGGGGAAGGAGGGGGGGGAGAGGGGGGAAAAGGGAAAGAGAGACGTAGAGAGAGAGAGAGAGAGACAAAAGGGAGAAAGGAAAAAGAATAAGGGGCAGGATAATATACGTAAAGTACGGGAGAGGAAACAGGGTTGGAAAGAAAGGGAAGGAAAAAGGGTGAAGAAAGACGATGGGGAGATAAAGGACGGGTAAAAAGAGAAAGAAAAGGGGACGAAAGACAAAGGATAAATCGGGAGATATGGCTCAGGGCATCAACTGTCACTGCAGTGCCTCTGGCCGGGAGGTCCTAGATTCGAATCCCGACAGAGGCAAGATTTTTGACGCTACTTTGTCAGCTAGGTCGAGTTTTGTCAATGTGTAGAGGAGAATTCTAGAGGCCGGCTGATCTGTTTGGTAGTTTCCGTGGTTCCTCCGATCAACACTAGGCGAATGCCGCAGCAGTACTCTCACAAACGGGCCATGGACCTCCCGTGATCTTTTGTTCCTCTAACTTGGCCTATTCTCACCCCTTACACACACTTACCCTAACATGCACACTACACAATCCGGACCGGTCGGGAGCACAGAGCTGGTCCCGGCTGGGGCGGTGCCCTGCTGATTGGAGATACCCGCTTGGGGAATTCCCACTAACCGACGGAGTGGCGAGGTGGGCGCCGGATTTTGCCATCCATCGGGGAAAGATCACTGCCACCTGCCGATGAAAACATGCCCTACACTTACGGGACTAACGACCTCGTTAGTTGGCGTGCCGGAATCACTAATAACCAACCAACCAACAATGAGAAGGGAGGGAAAAGAAAGAAAAAGGTAAACAATGGTTAGAATATGGGGAGGAAGAAAGATGGTGCGGTGATAAAGGGGATGTAGTAAAGAGGGAGAAGTAGAAAGGGGAAGGGGCGAGGGTAGTAGAGGCAGAACAGCAACAGCTGCGGCGGCGGAGGGAAGTGTGGAAGCGGGGACGGAATTGGGCGTGGGAACGGGCAGCGCCGGCGCGGGGACGCGTGAAGGAAGCAAGCGGGTCGGAGGCTGTGCTGAGGGCGGGTGCGGCGGCGACGCACCGCTGGAGAAGGGCTGGAGGCGCGGGCGGTTGGCGCGCGGGTACAGCAGCGCCAATGGAGTCGCCAGCCAAGGCACAGAGAGAGGGGCAGAGGCTGGTGGCGGTGGCGGAGGCGGAGGCGGAGGCGGGGACCACCGCTGCAGCATCTCGCGGTCCAATTACGGGACGTTAGGCATCGCCGACGCGACCTGGAGGAGATGTCGCGCTGTGATCCCACGGAGCGAGAAACTTGCGTTACCGTCTGGAACATTTCCTTCGCTTCGAGATCTCTGCAGTGCGTCCGTGGTTAACTTTGCAGAACGTGCCTATTGCGATGGCAGCGATGCGAAATCTTGTTTGTAAATGTGCTGTTTGTATGTTTGCCAGTTGGTGTTCGTAAAAGTAATAACTTAGACGCAAATCACAACGATTGAACGGAAATACTTGAAAGAATTTCGTTTGAATTGTTTCATGTGAAGTCCAGAAAACATCGTAAACTTACAGACTTCTGATTTGGCTTGGATGAGTTTTCAATATGAATAAGCGCACCAAGTTCCTTTAGTCATTTGTCGTTTATCAAATGTTCAGTTTCCGTAAAGACGCCGATGTTAATCTATTTTTAATTTGCTTCTCAATGATTTCCTGTTTTAATATGACCTTCAACTGATAAAGAGGGTTAGTTTTCAAAGTGTTTGCCGTAATTAATTCATTTTGTAAAAAAATTAATTATCGTTTATTCTTCGTAGTTTGAAAGAAAAGGAACAGAACTCAAAGATCCCCAAAAATATCTCACAATTCTATCACGGGTTAACAGAGCCCATCCGCAGTTCAAGATTAACAAGTTAATTTCAACGTTAACATTCATGCATTAAAATCTTCACGTTGTTACTGCCAAGCATTTCGACGTTTGTATTTGATATTAAGAGAGGTAACTTTTTTCAACTATGAAGGTAAATCTAAATAAATGGTACTACAATAGAACATATTTTCTCGCATTATTTATAAATTTTTGCAATTGTCGTAAATTCAAAAACTTCAAAGAAAATGACCTGATCTTACGAGTATTTTATGCGTTATTTGCTCTATTTCTGGAAACATAATGAAAAATGTAGTCATTTTTAAAAGAATGTTTTTTAATCATTGCATTGACTTCGTGTAAAAATTTCGCAAACACGAATAGTTTTTAAAAAAGGTGTATATGATCTTACTTAAATATGTATTTTTCAGAACAGATTTCATTTGAGACAAAAATTAATATTGTACTTTTACAACTATATTTTTTGCAATTTTCGAAAATACAGTGTTCGCCGAAAACGGGACCAGGACTAGTTTTTTACCCTTATTACTACATACTAAATTTAAAGAAAAATTTTGAGTTATTTTTGAGAAAATAATTCTTTAAAAATTGTCTAAAATTCACGATAATTACTCGAAAACTACTCACATTTTCGAAAAATTGTACAGTAGCTTCTTCCACAAATAGTCTTTGAAGAACAGATTTCATTTGTAAAAAATATTTATATTAAATATTGCAGTTGTAATAAAACGCCAAAAACCACTTCATCTTTTTTCAATTTTCGAAAAACAAAGAATTTGAACGAAAATGAATCCCCAACATATTTTAGACGCTATCCGAGGAAAAAATATTAATAAAACAATGTAAGATAGTTTTGAGAAAATTTTGAAAATATTATTGAGACTCGGCGTCAAGTACCCTCAAAAATCAAAATATCCGCTCCATTCTCGCAGGGCCTCGACATCGTTTCGATCGATCTAAGAATATCAGGGTCCCACAATACGAAATTTCCTGTCGAAGAATCGTCGATTTCAGGCGCACTATTACAATACTTTCTCTTCTTACGAAGTAAGACAAAGTAAAATTGTTGGGTAAATGAAATACAAAGGAAATATTTGAAAAAAGGTTTACTGAGTTCCACCGCTCTTTCTGAGTTTTTTACCCCCAAATATCATACAGTGATTTTCTCCAAGAAAAATTGTTTTAAACAATAAATCCTTGTTCAAAGTTTGTTTTCAAGTTTTATAAAAAAATTAAAAAACAAAAGTGAAATAGTAATAGTAATGACTATAATTATTATCAGTATTATTATTATGATTATTATTATATTATTATTGCAGAGTATTTTTTTTTTTCAAAGAATGATGGAAAACGCCCCATCATTACGCAGCTAAGTGCGACTCAAAAACTTTCCCTCGTCATTTTGAACCCAACAGCACAAGCTAACCAAAATATGAGCCTGAATTGGAAGCTCTGAATTATTCTTATAAAAAGTGTCCCCTTTTGGCTTCGACCCATTGCGATAGATGTCGGTGCGAGGCGCCCCCCACCATCCAGCTGGGGCGCGAGGGAGGGGGGAGGGGAGGCGCAAGTTGGGCCTCGGGGCGCGGCTAACGAGGGCCGTGTCCGCCCGGGGCGGCCGGGTATCGAACTCGAGGCGGCGGGTATCGACCTCGAGGCCGCCCCTCTCCCCGGCGCACCGCACTTCGTTAGGGCGAGGGCTTCTCTTTCGCGGCCCCGGCGCTTGGCGCGGGACACAGCAAGTTATCGTACGTAAGGTCACATTCATTCTTGGAAAGCATTCACGCCGCTTGTCACGGACGGCTGTTCTTCAGTTTGTTGTTTAATTGATTGATTTTAGTGATTCCAGGCGTATCAACTTCTAAGGTCATTAGTCATGTTGGTCGAGTGCGTTTACATCGCGGGAGATGGCGGTGATCTCCCGTTGGCTGGCGAGATCTGACACCGACCTACGACATCTTGCGAGCATTTTCCCGATCCAGGTATCTCCCACTAGCGTGGCACTCCCCCCTCCAGCCGGGACAAGCTACAAGCTTCCTATTGGACTCCCGAAAGCGTGGTAGTGTAATGCATGCAAATGTAAACGTATAAAGTAAAAGGTGAGGTTAGGGCAGGAAAGAAGAAGGAAAGATTGCTCGCTGTTCGTGGTCCGTTTGTTATGGTACTGCTCCGGCATTCGTCTGGTGTTGGTCCGAGAAACCACGGAAAACTACCGATCAGAGGATCCGGCAGCTTAATTTGCTCCTAGACAGTCTCCTAGCTGACTTTTTAGTGTCGAAAATCCTGCCATCGTCTTCAGGCAATTAAATCTCTTATTCTGGACGTAAGAAGTTAATTGAATTACTGTACTGTTAAGAATATAGATTATGAAATCAATATACTTTCGATTCAAAATGTTTAATTTTATTTTCATTTGACAATTTGAAATCGGAGTGAAGAATTAATTCATTTCTTTGGAACATTTTTGTCCTATAATAGAGGAAATGTGAATTAGTACAGCTCAATTTGGGATAATAACTGTGAACTGACATCACCAAAAGACAGTCATGGTCCAGTCAGCCAGTGATATACCGCCACTTGAGAGCAACTTGTACCTGCCAAATTCCATCCTGACGAGTTTCTTTCCTGTGCAGATTTAACTAAAATTATTGTTTGATGGTATACTTCATTGATAATTTAAAAAATGTTAAATACTCAAATAAGTCAAATACCGTTTAGAATTCTGAATAAAAATAATAATCTCCATAAGAAAACACATTCTTAATTTAGAATTTATCTAACTCTAATCGCAATGTTTTTCGCAATTTGTTGTCGGTGCACAACAGAAGGTTACTATAAAATAGGAAAATATACATCGTTGCTTATTGACATAACTCTGCTAATAATAAACTAATAAGTTACGTCTTAATTATGCCAAAGATTCCAATGTTTTATTATCTTTGAGATTACGCAATTTTTTCCATCCTCTCTTCCAGTGATATTCAACCAATACTGCATTTTTTGTCGATGCACATCCTTGAATTCGTATTCATAAAAACAATTTAAAAAACATGTTCAAAGCAACCATCTTCTTCAAATCGGAGAAAGAAATTTACAACCGATATTACAACTTTTATAGATCTATAATGCATTGTGGAACATATAGGAATCCAAGGAGTTCAAGGAAATTTCTCCAATGTCCACATGTAAGAAGGGCAGAAACATTAAAGAAAAGCTGCTCTGCCAAGCGGTTGCGTATCTATCACGAAGCAAGGTCACAAACAAATTTCCGCAGACCCGACCTACTTCTGTGTTTGCCTTATAATGCCACTGATCTGCCCATAAGAAAGCATTAAGGGCGGACGGCAGCTTTAAGGCAACCTTGGCACTACTTTTCGCTCCGGTTGCGTTTTGTCGGTCTATCTTGGAATTTTCTATGCTTAGAAAATTCCAAGAAAATACCTGCAAGCGCCTCTCCTGAAAAGGAATGTATTGGAAATAATTTCATGTTCCATAGGAATGTGTCAAATTTTGGCACTGATGCCAAATTTCGAAACATTCATCAGATTTCACAAAACAAAATTAATGTATACGTAAAAAATGAAATATCTTTTTCTAAAATTAAAATGTTTTAACATTTTTTCGCATTTATGTGGAACTTCATGGCTGATGATTGGATTTCAGGTTAGACTAGAAAAACCAAATTATTTTGTCCGAAGCGATCACACTCACAAAATTCGAACAAGGAAACAAAATTCAGATCTTGGGAAATTTTCCTTTTGTAACAGAACAGTTAAAGATTGGAACAGTTTACCCGCAGCAATTTTCAAAGCTTTTCCTCTAAGTGTCCGAAGCTTTAGAAATAAGTTAGAACAATATGAAAATAATTGAGAAAGTGAAAATTGACATTAAATGAGTAAGTGCTGTGAAGTGCTGTGAAGTGCTGTGAAGTGCTGTGAAGTTCTGTAGTGTAATTCAAAGCAAAAACAGTGTAGTGTAGTGTAGTGTAGTGTAGTGTAGTGCAGTGCAGTGCAGTTAGGTGTAGTGAACGCGATCAATAAATTAAAAAAAACTTAGCCAAACGTATGTAGCTTGTATTAAACTTTAGGATCATCGACATATAATTATTGGACCTTTTTTTTTATTATTAATATTGTTATTATTATTGTAATTTTTTTAACTGCCACCGGGTCATACCCAATTGCCGTTCAAATAAATGTATGTATTATGATTTCTGGCTCAGATGATTTTAAAAAGAGAGCGATAGAGATTTGAGATGAAGAGGCCGGCCGAGAAGAAGGAAGGAGGAGAAGAATAATGTGATGGATAAAGATTCAAGTTACTACTTTACGAGGCCAAGGCCCGATCCCAGAGACCCGTGCGGCCGTCTTGCTTATCAAATGTCTTAAATGAGGTCACTGATCTCATTTACAAAGTCTTGGTTGGTGCTGCATCGCAAACAGATTGTCACAACCTGGAGGAATTTCTTAGCGAACCTTTTTTCTAGGGCCGCCAACAGCCGGTTACCCATTACGTCTCGATGGGACACATATTCGAGCATACACTAGAAGAACACACTTGCGGGCTCCTCTGCTCTGGGATCAGCAGAACGCGAGGCCCTCCGCGACAACACATACATACAAAGACAAGGGACAAACAACCATGCCCAAGGCGGGACTCAAATCCCGACCCTTCGGACCGAAGCGCTGAGTCGGTACTCGCTCTTAACAACCTCGGCCATCCAGGTCGGCCCTAGCGAACCTTAATAACAGAAAAATACAGAGTATTGATACACTTTATCCTACCTATACCATAGTTTATAAAGACACATTGTAACAGAATGCCAAGAAAACGGCCTTTTTACTTATATGGAACCACAAAAGTTGTGTCCATTCACTGTAATGATCAGCATCACAGATCGCACATAACTGTTATTATACTAATCAGTTAAAAATGTAATATTCGTCACCTGGTTAACGCTGGGTGCATGCTGTATTATTTCTAAAGCCATCTCACAAACGGTATTTTCTATTGGACTTCCTTAAGGTAGACCAATATTTCAGTATAAGATGTATAAATTTAAAAGAGTTCATCATTGTAATGATTTCCAGCTTTCCTCTCACTTTTTTGTACGAGTTCCACAATATTCAAAATGTACAATTTGTTCCCAATTTGTTATGTTTTTGACCAACTGGTTCTCAGAAGATGTTCTTACAAATAGTACTTTCTGTTGATTATACTTGGTATTTTACATTTTCGCATTCTCGTTCAACCACTTATGGACACCGCCGTCACTTTGCAAAATATTGACATTATTTTTTCAAACTTGTATATTTCTGTTACTTATTTCTCATGAACGTCGAAATTCTGCCCTTCGTTTGCCTCTGTATGTGATAATCAAGCAACCTCGTTCACGGCTGCACGAAATCCACTTCTGGCAGGGAGTCGTTCTTGTGAATTGGAGCTTCCCCGAACAAGGTGCGAGATGAAGCATACATGAATGGCAAATATCCAGGGCAACCTACCTCTCTCCTCCATTTGATCGGAAGATGCTGCGATTGCAGGAGGGGAAGAGAGAAAATTCTTTAAGCAGTTTTTTAGCCGTTTCTGAATCACAGTCGAAGTATAATTTTAATTTTTGCTGTTCAGAGTTCTTTTGGTGGGCGCCATTCCATTTGCACTTATCACGGAGTTGCACGGACCGGACTGACACTTCGGTCACGTGAAACCCAAGTTCTCTTTGTATTTTATTTTGATCACCTATGCCAACTGGAAACATTTTTAACATTAAAAATATTTATTACGATGAAATGGATAATTTTCACAGCGTAGGAAATAATATCTGTCGTGGTTGCCAAAATGTGGGTGAGTCGAAAAAGAACTCTTCAGAAGAAGTTCCGCAGTGCTCCAAAATTCAAAAGTATTTTATAAATTCCTTAAATTTCTAACATTTCTTTTTCTATTAATAAAAGGAATTTCTAAAATCTGTCGAGCCTTTGAAGAATTTTACTGTTCTGTGAACAATCACTTCGCTTCTCTTTTTCTCCCAAAGAGTCAGTATTTACTGAGAATGTTTGACCTAATTCTAACTTAATTTCATCGTTAGTATACAAAGTTGGTATGTCGTAAATAATAGCTGAAAGTACTCTTTTTGTTGGGTCCCTATAAGTAAAATAATGAATGTTATTTAGGTCACAATGTTTTGTTTTTTTTTTGGTATTTTCTGTAATCTTCTATTGTTTGAAAAATATAAAAACATAGTCGTTTTTAATTTTAGTACTAAACTCATTTTTTACTATTTGCTTAATTTCTAAGATAAATGAGTTGAAATTTCTTAGGATAACTGACGTTTCCCTAATATTCATTTGGGGTATTTTAGCTGGTTCTAGGTTATAAATAGTACTATCAGATTCATCTGTAACTTCGTGGAGTACTTGGAACGGGTTATCAGTGGGAATATTATAAACGGGAAATGAATCTTGCGAACTGGCACTTTCTTCACTGCTCATACCTCGTTTACGTTTTGAACTATTACATTCACTTTGATAAGAACTTTTACTTAGATGAGATGTACTATTTTGAGTAGGATTGTGTAACTCACTTGGGACATTCATTGGACTGTTTGGATTTTGAGACGGATTTTGCTGAAGTAGCCGTTGAAGTTCTTCTCTGGATTGTGTATTATATAGGATTTTGAACCATGTTTCAATTTAAGTCGTTACAGTTTGCAATAGGAACGCACTGGTGAGCGGTTAAAAGCGCCGACGAGATGGCCTCGGGTGATGATTGAGGGGGCTCCATCTTGGGAGACCCAAGGTTCACCCCTCCTATCAATACAAGGCGTTGGCAATTTACCTTGAAATACAGCAATTACTGATGGCCTACAGAAATAAGTTGGTCCACCTCCCAGCACGCACTCCCCACTTACAACTGACACGATTGTAGTTTAGCTTCCACTAGCTCGTAAACACAACACTTTATAAAACTGGCATTGTAATGGTAGCAGAGCTCGACCTCAGAAAGTCTGCGCTGCTTGTTCAGCATGGAAATGAGCGTTCTGTTAATCGAGTGTTTGCCGATTCATGTCTGATATTGCTAGTGGTGTGCGGTTCTTTTCGAAGATTTTTTTGTGTGTATGCGTGTGCTATCGATCACTTGTGTGAAGATGAAGTCGTAGTGAATTCTTCAGAATTTTTAAGGTAAACGTTGCAAACCTTTGTTTGCCACGTGATTTAGTGAGGTTATGTATTTGTGTACTACATAATATTGTCTTCATTAACGTTTCATTGTATTTTTGACGTTATGCATGTCGTTCACACTTGACTATAAACTAGAAGATATATTTTCATGGGTAATGTTTTCAGCTGGCATTTCACTATGCCATACTCTTCCACGATGCAGAGGGAATTATAAATCGGTCCTCCAGTTTTTTGTTGTATTTTGTTATTACTATAAATAAGCCAAATAATTGTCCATATAATGTATTATTTCAAACGTGCATACAAATATTTTCATTTCCTGTAAGGAAGATAAAAAACCTAAAGTTGTCATTGCAGGCCTAAGATAATGAAAATTACTGAAATCATTAAACTTTAATGGAATAAATGATTTTATTATTATTATTATTTATATTATATTATTACTTGTTCTTTGACAATGTATTGAATTGCTTATCTCATTCTTATTACAAATATATTTCTTGCAATCATATGAGTTTTGGTTCCCACTTGTGTTCTCTTATATTTCAGAAGCATGTCAGTTATCTTCCTAGCAATTATCAAACTACAATTCTTATCAAAGCGTTTCTAGAGAGAAACTAATGGTTTCTTTTAGCACAGGTAAAGGGTAGTTATAAAATGTTCAAGTTGTAGGAATGAGGGTGGAAAATATGATCATAAGAAACAACATTGCGGCTTGCTGCCTATTCTAAGCCATTCGAACACTACCACAGCCCCCTGTAGATCTAGTAGAATGTGACCCTACGCGTGGTGACGTTGCCATGCAGTTGCTAGGCCTGTCTTCGCGAAGGTTCCGGTTCGATCCGGTTAAGGCCCGTGGGTATTCGGAGGGTGGAAAATCCGACGGACAGAAAATAATGAGATCTCATGTTCTTCCAACTAGGGAGCTCGGATGTAGTTAACTGAGACGGACATCTGGCGGAGAAAGTGAGAATCACACATAGGGGGCGTCATTTACGGGGACCCCCAGGGGGCGCGCCTGTTCGAAAAAGGTCCCCAAGGTCCCCTAAATCCTCGCCACGGTAGCGCTTCAAAGAAAGACTGCGTCGAATACCTGAATGCGGAATTACGACCTATATCCGCGTACCCGCATAATATAAATAAAAAGTATGCCTTCCGTGTATACCTATTAGACAAGGACTTTTCTTTAATCTCGTGTTGGCTCTCATGCCTCCCAAACCTTACTCAGACTCTTTCTTAGGACATACTGAATATTAAACCTATCCGTGGACCCATCGACCAGAAACGTACTCACTACGATTTGAGTATTTTCCTTAAGTCATGCTTATCTGCTGTACGATTATTTTCCGAGCAAATAATGTCGTTGATCAAATTTTAAAATATGCGAAAATATGTAATTATTCCGAAATAGTAAAATAAAAATTGTTCCAATTCATTCAAAACGTCTTCTAACCTCTCAATCTTGTTTCTGTAAAAATATTTACTTATATGAAATTCCGTTCCCCATTCATTACTCTGCACGGTTCGAATCTCGTAAAACCTCGCTTGTGGTTCTGCGCGGCAGGTGTCAGAGTATTTGCACCTAAGATGAACGGTTTCACTACATTTTATAAAAAGTGTTCACATAGCCCTCGGTTGGAGCATTGAAGCACTCCAACAGTCTAATTTAATCACAAAAGGATTCGGCGATTAAAGTTGAAAACAACTGCTAATAGATGTCTTCAACAATGGCCTTGCACGCAACTTCTCCATGACAAAACGACTGGTAAAGGTGGTTCAGGGATCAATTGATGTCTCTGCAGGGCCTCTGAACGGAAGATCCTATGGTTTTAGTCCCGGTGATGGCAGAATTTTCGACGTTAACTATATAGCTAGGTCGAATTCATTCGCTGTCGGAAGGAGGGTTCTAGCGACCGGCTGTTCTGATTATTAGTTTTCCGTGGTCTCCCAGATCAACACCAGGCGAATGCCGCGGCAGTACCCTAACTAACAGGTGACGGACCGCGCGCGATCTTTCTTTCCCCTTCCTTGAGCTATACTCTCTCCTTACTTAGACATTTACATGCACTGCTCTACTACATATGTCGCGAGACCAGCTGAGAGCTTTTAACTTGTCCAAACCCAGCTACAACTTCACCTCCACCTACCACGATGAAAACATGCACTACACTTACGGGACTAAAGACCTAAGCTGTTCACGCACACAGTATCCCTACTAAATCACGACAAAAAGCGTGCACGACGAGCAACAGAATGGATTCGTGCGAACTGACGTCACGAATTCGGACCAATAATTTTTCGTCCGCCTGCTCTCTCTCTCCCCACCCCTGCCTCAAGGTCGAAAGCGAAGCAGCGAGGATTCCACAAGAAGCGCGGCGTCGCCCGGCGCAAGATGGCGACCAAAAAAAGCTGTCGTGGGCGGCGGGGGCGGGGCAGCGGGTGTCCGCGACGTCCGAACAAAGGCGCAGCGCGGCGCCCGGCGGGGCGTCTGACGTCATGCCCGCGCTGCCGGCGACAGACGGCGCCACCAAAAAGATCGGAGGGGAGGGGGTGACACTGAGGGTGGAAGAGGGTGGTGAATGGCAGGATGCGATGCGACGCGTGGAAAGGAATATGACGTCGCTCAGCTGTGCGGTCGGAAACTACTCAGATCCCGTGCATCGCTTCGTGGATCCAGAGAGAACGTTTAAAGTAGCCGGGGATGGTACCTGTGTTTACTATAAATTCAGCTCTAAAAGTGCAGACTCGAGAACTTTATTTTAAACGAGCTGAATCTGGCGACGCCGACCCTTTAAACTGTTTTAAAAATAGAATCAAATGTTAAATATTGCATCCAGGCAAGTTGTAAATAAAAAATTACAGTAGTTGAAATCTCTTGCTCTTTTCCCTGAACCAACCAATAGCTCTGTCCTCCCATTCACTATTTTGCAAGGAGTTATTTAAAAACACGTTCACAATATTTAGTCTTTTTAACAGCTCCCACTTTTGTAACATCTTTGAACAGTTCACAATCTTTCCCCTGGAGAAAAACGTTCCATGTCCGACCCTTCCCTGACCTAACTTGCTATGACAAAAGTGACTTAATTTAAATTAGGTATCCTCAGAAAAAAAGTATGTAAAAAACAATATATTTTAAAAAATTATAAAAAATAAAAAAGGTGGTCACAACTCTTCTTACCAAAGGTTTTTTCGGGCTACAGGGACTACATTCGATATCTATTGATATCGACTATAGTCCATAGCTATTCACCCCAGGAAATGGTGTTGGAGAACTTTATCCGATCGCTCCCAGACGAATTGTTCTGAAGAGTACATTTTTTCAGTGTATGATACAATTGAAAGCTCCTTTTCCACAATATACCGATCCATTCTTATATATTTATATTAGAATACAATTTTGTGGTCGAAATTATCTTACAAAGGAGGAATTAATTGGCACTATCTTAAATGCTAAACATAATACGTACATTTCACGCTCGCGGTTTAGTTCATCGGTCAGCGTGCTAGCTTTCCACGATGCAACGCCGGGTTCGATTCCTGGTCGGGCAATGTCTCAGTGTATGTTGCTGCGTGACGATGAGGAAACTCATTTATGAAGTTGAGAAAACGAGAACACGGCATGGGGATGTCTCTTTGCTAACCTCGCTACTGGTAGGTCATGGCCCGTACGCGAGCTGTCGCACCAAGTACATTTCTGTGCATAACAATATTACCAAATAAAATTATTATTATCTTACGGGGTGGCAACACTGGCGATGAATAGTTTCCTCCCAAGTGATTCAAGGTGTAAACCTAGTTTTGTTCACAGCGGCGTCCGAGCGATTCAATCGTCCAGCAGTATCAGTCTGGCATGCATCACCTCATTGGCGTCACATTTAGCTATCGTTAGAGCTGGTTGTGGCGTCTTCGAGGCAATGGCGCTGGAGCATGTGGTTCACACGGCCAACTTTAGATCGCTGCGCCAAAAAACGCAAAACACGTTTCTGGAAGATTCTTAGAATCTGAAGAGGAAGGAAAGATCGCGCGCGGTCCGTGGCCCGTTTGGTTGGGTACTGCTCCGGCATTCGCCTGGTGTTGATCGGAGAAACCACGGAAAACTATCGATCAGAGCAGCCACCGCTAGAATTCTCCTCCAGACAGCGACCTAGCTGAAAAGCAAGTGTCGAAAATCCTGCCGCCGTCAGGACTCGAACCTAGGACCTCTAGGTGAGAGGCGCTGCAGTGACATCAGTTGATGCACTGAGTTACCGCTATCGGTGAACACGGAATAATCATTCATCGAACGATTCGGATGTTTTCGCGAACGCAAGTATACGCAGTTTCTTTCCTGGGTCACACTGCGCATCTGCGCACTGCGCACTGCGCTTGTTCGCTACAACTCCGAAATCATTCTTTAAAAGGAAATGGGTTTCTACAGTGGTTAAATACTGTTACTATTTTCTCTTTCCGGATCATCATAAACCATTACGACATAATTCATGAGATAGAAGTTCGTTAAACCCAATTTTGCAATGGATTTAAAATAATATTTTTTTAAAATACTTTTTTATGCAACTACTCTGATCTACCACATGTACTAGCGCAAAAGAATCAATTTTCGAAAGAGAAATTTTCAGTTTTTTTTATTATCGACGTACCCATTTGTAGATTATTTAGAACTATTTAATCAGTTTTAATAAAAGAAATATGCATGTAAAGTTTTTAACACTGGAATTTTAAAGTGTACTTTTCTTGCTACATAAATGTACGTTGATATCGTGCAAACATTCTCCAGTTGGCGGAAACACAATATCAATAGAGAGCCATACTTTAATCCGAGCCATTCAAGAGCAATTTTTTTGTTAAATAAGTGTGAACCACTTGTACGTGTTAATCAGTGACCACGTCCCAAAGCGGAAACACAATATCAATAGAGAGCCATACTTTAATCCGAGCCATTCATGAACAAACAATATTGGCGGTGTCTCCATCCACTGTTCCGGAAGGTAAACGCCACGGGCACTTTGGTGTGGCGGTCTCGGCGTGATCTGTCTCAGAAATGTGTAGAACTGTTTGTAGCGCTCGCAGCGCAGAGAACGCCTATGGGCGGTCTTGTGATTATTCGTAAATACGCGAGAAGCTGAGAGTGAATGTGGGTGTAATTGAGCGAGAGACAGAGAAAACCGAGGAGGTCGAGGAAATTACAAGACGTCCCTCGAGCGTTAAACAGTTAAAATTTAACGAACTTCAAATACCGGCCAAAGCGCCATTCTGCACAGGGGTTAGTTGCTCGTAGTATGTTAACTTTAATCCGAGTTTCTAATTAGTTCATTTCGAATTCGTACCCCCTTTGTGCCTTTCTACCCAAATGGTCGCTGCAGCGCTCGTGTTTGCACTGGTCTTGGTATGTATACTCATCCGCCCTCAACAGTAGAGCTGAAAGTCTCTGCAATTTTTTCAGCCTAATACACGCGATAGATGCTGAAAAAAATAAAACATCAACACGTTTCTCGTTGGATGTCTACAGCAGATTGCCCTAAGAGGCTGATTTTTTTGTAAATTTACTTCATTTTGCATTCTCTTTCATATGAGTATCGCGATTATCGATTTGGTTCGGGGGCACTTTTCATTGCCTTACGATATTCGGCTGTACGCTTTGTGGCGGCAAGTTCCAAGTCACATCGCGACGGCTACAGAATTTTTGACACTAGCTTTATAGCTAGGCACTGTTCAGTCGCGGTCTGGAGGAGAATTCGTGCGGCTGGCTTCCTTTATCGGTAATTTTCCGTGGTTTCTGCAGTCAAAACCAAGTGAATACCAGAGCAGTATCCGAGCAAACAGGTCACGGATTGCGTAGGATCTTTCCTTCCTCTCCTTTTCCTTCATCACCCCTAAATTACACCCCCCCCCCACACACACACACACAGTCACTTACATGCACTACACTACCACGCATAACAGGAGTCCAATCGGGAGTTTAAAAATCAATGTTCAAAATACTACAACACAAACCATCAATGTTTGTAAAACTATTTTAGTAAGAAATAAATATATGCCAATAGTCGCATAAATACATCGATGTTTGTATACAAATACTAATACTTTGAAATCATCGACGTCGATGCCACATCTCTACCACCCACTCGCGTAGCACAGCTCCGAAGATACTGTCGGAGATAAAGGGGTTGGAAAAGCAAATTACAGAAAAAGAAAACAAAATATTATTTCTTGATTTACAGAAAACAGTTTAAAACAATGGTGTGTTCGTCTTGCAAGTTTTGAAAAAAATTGTAGTGCAATTCTAGCTTGAATTATAAAAGAAAGGGCCCCTGAATATTTTTATAAGTACTATGCTATAAAGAATTTCTTGAGATTACTTATCAAAATTTCCGTTAGGTAAAACCATTTGTTTTCTTTTTTTGTTATCAGGCTTTTTGGCAAAACAATTTGTTTTGTTTTTTAATTATCAGGTGACAATTTCATATCATCTAAAGTTCTCTCATCACTGGGAAGGTGGAAGATTATTTAAGATGTCTGTAATAGAAGAAATAGGTCAGTTAACTTCTCGGTCTCACTTATTTTCTCTCCAACGTTAAAAATTTACGGCACAGAAAACTTCAACTGTTCTTCGCCGACGTCATTTCACGACGGTGAGTCCATAAATAGAGATAAATAATGTGAAACCACGAAGAGTAAAGTTCTTTACTCTTAGATAGATTTTGCATTCTTAATGAGTAATGAAATCATATTTGTGAGTGCGTGTGTGTATGTATGAGATTGTGTCGACTCTTTCTTTTTCGAAATGCTGTCTCAGAGTACATCACAAAGTGAATAATGTAATTCGTCATAGTTTGGTACTACGGATATAAACGTATTGGAGATAACTTTAGTGTTTAGTTGGGGGGACAAGTCATTACATAGCTGATACGCACCCCAGACTCTCGTTCATTAGGGTAAAGGCAATTCCTAGGATTGATTGATTTATTAGTGATACCAGATGCGTCAACTACTAAGGTCGTGAGTCCAGAAAGTGTAGTTCATTTTTTAATCGCTGGAGATGGTTGTGATCTTCCCCTGCTGTTTGGCGAGATCTGATACAGACCGACACCAGCTTGCGGTAACCCCCATCCATGTATTTCCCATCAAAGGATCACCGCCCCAGTCGGGACAAACTGTAAGCTCCCGACTGACCTCCCAACATGTGTGGTAGTGTGGGGCACGTAAGAGAAAGTATGCGTATGTAAGGGGAGAGAATAGCACAAAGAATAGGAAGGAAAGTCGCGCGCGGTCCGAGGCCCGTTTGTAAGGGTACTGCTTCGGCATTCGCCTGGTGTTGATTGGAGAAACCACGTAAAACTACCGATCAGAGCAGTCGGCCTCTATAATTCTCCTCCAGACAGCGGTTGGTGTTTTTGCAGCTATGTAGCTAGTATCGAAAATCCTTCCACCGTCGGGACTCGAACCCTAGGACCTCCTGGTCAGAGACACTGCTGTGACAGACAGCCCCACCACGACGGGTTCGATTCCCGTCGAATCTCATATGAAATTTCTTCCAACGAAACGAGTTCGGCTGCTTCACAAGGGATTAGTCCAATCCCTGTGAAGTGTTCTAACCCCCCCTAAACCCTTTCCTAATTCCTTCCCATTTCTGGCCGCTGGGAAGTGACGCATTTCAGTTCACACCACCGCATTGCTTGGAGCCAACCTCAGCTGTGACGGCATTCACCCACTCACCCGAGTGAATTGGGTCGGGTCGGTGCTTGCAGTACAACAAACTGTAAGTAAAGAGAACTTCAAGAAAGGAGAGCATTCATAAACTTTATAAACTTTCTTCCAGTCGTCTTTTTCTGGTCCGGCTTACTACAAACTCACTCAAACAAGCTATTCTGTATATATACAAACATAAAATTTCAATTAATTTATTATTGAATATTGACTTTCATTCAACCTGAAGGCAAACAATCCCCTGAAACCCGTTCAGATCCCGTATGTAGTCGCACTCGCAGCACGACATCTCCTAACGTGTTGCATCAGCTACAATTGGGGAGATTCCCATGAAGGATCCCGTTCCCCCAGGATCCGGATACCAGACTGAATGGGTTCTTAGCTGCGGGGAAGGGGGCGGATAAAGGCCAAAGCCTACGTGCCCATCCCATGGAGCAATGCTCCTGGCAGTCAACGTATGGAGTAGTAGCCCTCGCAGAATGTATACTTAACACGGATCCACTCGCAACAAATTCATACAGAGCGATAGGAGTTTCCACACGGTCATCGTACACACCCAGGACTCCCAGGAACAACGTATATCGGTGGGGCATGTTAATGACGATTAAATAATGCCAGATGCAATGGGCCAGTAACGAGCTGGGTTCGACTGTGGAATGAGAGGCACAGGAAATGAAGATTCCCAGGAAACCGCCCCACCTCGCATTGCGGACAGCAAATTCCGATTGCATCGACCTGGATTCGAGCCCCAATAGCGCTGGTTGGAAAGCTATCCCTCCGCAGTACGTGGCAGGCCGCTCGGAGTCGGAGGCAGGAGTCGATGGAGGACGAACGGGAGGATGGACGGATGGGCGGGCGCGGGTTGCGGAGGGCGCGGCTAATTATAGGACGCGAGTTCCGAGGGCGGAGGGCTCGAAATAGCGGATTCCACCGGCGCCACTCCCCCTCCCCTCCCCCTCCCCCGTGCCCTCACCGCCTGGGAGAAGCATCCAAACACTCCCATCGTTATTAGTTGTATTTTAAAAAGGAATCTGTGGTAGAAATAGTTTTGTTTTAAATTCCCTCTCGGGACTAGAGTAGGATTTGTAATCGCAGTACAACCATGGCAGTTGAGAATACAGAAGACTTCCATCGATTCAACGAATAGAATTGTCAGAAAATTCATCATTTGTACTGTGCTTAGATAATCTGTATAAATTATGTTAGCACCATAGATGTATGAGGTCTAAAAATGTAATAATAATAATAATAATAATAATAATAATAATAATAATAATAAAAGTAATAATAATGATAATAGTAACAATAATAATAAAAAATAATATAATAAAGAAGGTCAATGACACGACGATTACTCTGTACTAATAAATGTATCCTGCACTCTCAATGTCTTTTTGACCACCTTCTCTCTCTCTCTCTCTCTTTCTCTCTCTTTCTCTCATAAACACACACATGTATTTCGTCGGCGCATGGTACTATAAAAGAAACACGAGGTATCGGCCCAGAGAAGTCCATCGATTGTCCATGTATGAGAGTACATTGACTTCAGTCGAATAAAACAGGCGATTCTCGGTGCAAGGGTTAGAGCATTCCCTCTCCACTTCTATTCCGTGATTCAAAACAGGGCACATAATCTCCAAAAGGATTCTTTGAAGGTTTCTTCTGGATTTACTCACATACTGCCGCTTTCGCCGCCGCTTATATTATCATGGAGTTACCCTCTCCTCGAAGGAATAAGCTCTGATGACATTTCCAACAAGATAGGACAGGGAAGGAGAGTGATAAGACAGTTAAACCTCTCCTCTGGAGCAAAAACGTCACAAAACGGAAGAAAGCTCATATCTTTAAGACCATCGTACAGATCATAAGTACCTATGGAGCTGAAACCTGGACATTGAACAAAGGGATAAATGTAGGTTGATGGCCCTTGAAATGGACTACGGAGAAGGTGCTGCCAGGTGTCCAAGATGGATCACATTAGAAATGAAACAATTAGACAAATGATGAACGTGGAGAGCAGCATCACGAATTCAATTGGAACAAAACGATTGAATTTGAATGGACATCTCCAACGTATGGGAAGCAATAGGTGGCCTAAGAAGATTTGGGCATGGACACCTCCAGAGCGGAAGAAGCGTGGAAGACCACCAAGAAGTTCTAGAAAGGACATCCAAGAAGAAATGGAGGCAAGAGGCCTCAAGGATGGAGACTGGGAAGATCGGAAGAGGTGGAAACTGAGAAGCGGCGTAAAATAAAAACTCGCAGCTTATTGATATTTATATTATATTATTGATATTTATGTTATCATACACTTTCACTATCATTTGTTATCCTCTAGGTCCCACTGGTTTTGGACGTAATCCTGGAGTAAATGTGTATGTGAGTTTAAAAAGTAATCACCTAATGAATTACGAAGTTCGTAGAATACCAAATATTGTATGTATTACGACCTCCCTTCGGTTTATTAGCTCGGCCGGTACATTTTGTGCAAGAGTAGGTCATACATTCTCATTTCTAAATTCAGGGACGCTAGGCTCTCTGCACTCTCTTTACAACGAATTACTCAAGTAAATTACTCAAAAAAAAAGATAATTACAAAATACAATTAACGCTCCCATTGAACACTTAACATTAAACACACATAACATCCATCCACATGGATCCATTTACTAAGAGAATCTGTGTAACTTTTAGACACAATTACTTAATCCATAAAAAAGAATACAAACAGTTTTGTGTTCTTTTACAATTCTTCAATTTTTAAATTGAATTTGCTATACTTGCACTCATCTCTCTGAGCCAATGATATCACTTTTCAAGAAAAAAACACATTTATCTGAATCACTGAAAACGACAATCCATAACCTACAATCCCTTTACACAATTTACAATTACAATTTTTCACAGTTCAATAACAGCTTTATTTTGAATAACACCTTGTTTATACTTTAACCTCTTTGCATTGACACTTGCATTACAAAAACTTTGCCAAACTTATTTACACTATCACTCTATCATTGGTTATTTACTAACTTCATGGATAAAGAGAGATTCGTTCTCTACCCTCTCCTACCGATATCTGCACGCATCCTCCAGCTCGCCTTGCAACGCACGTTAAAAGTTACTCTTGCACCGTTTCGTAATAAATTCACCTCAATTTATTAATGCATATTTATGAGAAATCTAATTACCTGCTTTTATCTGGAATGGTGAATTTTGCCTTTCGGAATATACGGTCGTCCATATAGGATCATTACAGAACGCCTCGTAGCTTGTTCATTCACCCAAGACGTCCACCTTGGCTGAAAAGAACTCTTTGCGTCGTGGCAACTTGTACTGGCGTCGGACAGTACGAAGTCTGTCGAGTAAAACGAGTGTTTTTTATGGTTTTAATGCACGAGTACAGGGGTGAAACGCTGTAAATTGCCATAGGTCTTCTCTCTTTCGGCATGTACTACATGATGTTAATGAATTGTCGGCATGTTAATGAAACAAATATTTTAATCATGTTTTCATGGAATTGACTCTGTCCGAAAATGAATGCTCCGGGCAGTTATAATAGGTATAAAATATATTTTTATGAATTTGTTTGCTTTGCAAAAATAATATAAACTTTTTAACATGAGTAAGTAATAAAACCGTTTATCATGAAAATACCTGTCGGAGATGCCACACTAAGCTACTTTGTCAGTACATTATCACTGGTTTAATATTATATTTTCAAATGCGTGCCTAATAAACTTGTTCAATAGTTCTAATTGAAAGGATGAGATTTCGTTTAAAATATATATTTTTGTTGATTACGCACCGCTCACAGCTGTTTGCTTTACGAAATAAATCAGTTAAAAATATACCCAATAAACGTTTCTTCAGGGTAATTTTCCTACAATAGTTAAACTGAAGACGGTTTATCATTATATGAGGTGAGTCACCTTTGAACTATGACATCGCAAAATGAATAGCACTCAGTGCTCGTATATGCATGCAATTTAACTTCTCAGTTGTTCGACACTATCTCTCCGTGCAGAGAACTCGTATTCATAGCAGTATGGGTCATTGTTTCACCGCCTTTGTTCATGGGTAGTTGAACATTAATTCATAGAGGACATTGTCTCTCTAAAGTGAAAGCTAGAAAGCGATAACTATGTCATACTATCACTTTCTCAATTCCAGTCTTCCATGCAAAAACGGATTTCGTATTCATCACAAGACGCCGGGAAGACCTGCCACGAACCCGGTTTGATCACCAAAAAGTTAAATTGAATTGATCGGGATCTGAACACCTAGATCACTTAACGACATATCACTACTCGATTCATGTATCAATTTTTTTTCGTGTGATAAGGTTAATGACTTTTTAAAATACGGCGATTATTCCTAACTTTTCCAAAAAATAATTTTGTCAATTCATTTAGATTTATATTTAATAATTATGATTACTCGATATCTAGTATTGTTACCCGGCTTTCTATGTTTCCTTGTTCTTAGCTAACTTCCAAATTACTTATCTTAGGGAAAAAGAACATTCAGAATCATAGAAAATTTATTATTATTATTATTATTATTATTATTATTGTTGTTGAGGCTGCGAAATATGGAGAGCTTTTCGGAGAGATTGTACCAAGGAACTGCGTATCGTCTTTTTGTGCTCCCTTGTCATGAAAGTAGACTCTGAACATGACGAATGTCCAGACTTTTAGCAGTCCGTGGCGGAAGGATCATTAAGTATTGAAGAAATTGCCAGTGTTACCTGTCTGGGCTAAAAGGAAATCGTTTTCCTTCCGTTTCGCTCTCAGAATTCGTGCGGTGAGCTGTTTTACGCGCTGCCTTACAAATCATTTTTTATCCATTTATTTAAACTCAAATCAACTATGTAACGCCAATTCTTGCGTCGGGCTGAGAGTCCGCAACTACTTACTACTTCGAGACGACTACACTCGTCAAAACCGAAACAGAAAAATGTTTTAAAACAAATGTTACAAAGTGCGAAGGTACTGAAAACACGTGATTCCAAGGTGAAAAATATAAAAAGTAAGAGAAAATACATTGGTACTGTAATATTCCATGATTCCCAAGAATAAGGCACAAGTCAAAGAATAAATAGAAAATGCATAACATTAACATGAACTGTAAAAACAGATGAAGGCGATGTCGCGTAGCGATAGTTTTTGAGAAGTAAACGGAAAACGCGACAAATTCACAATTGGGACAAGATAGGGCAGTAGCGTTCATGTAGCGAAGTCGTTTGCAAGTTATTTGAAGGAAATCGCATCACGCGTTCGAAAGATATGAACATTTTTGTATAGTATAAATTCCAGCTTGTAAACAGACATGATAGCCATTGTTGTGCTTTAAGGTTCAGTAAATCAAAAGGTGTTTGTGGCGAAAATTAAGAGAACGCGTGAAGCAATACAAACAAAACTTTAAGAACCAACAGAATAAATCATTTAGAAAATTATGGTAACAGTCGCAACGTTGGGAAACTTCGAGGGGCTACGCCAGAACAGAAAATGTGAATTAAATTAAATGATGTAATATTTTGTAGGAGAAGCAACAGCGATCGTGTGATGTTAAAAAAAAAAAGAGCTGACGATCCGGACACAACAATGACGTAGAGAGCGGGGTCGAAGTAGCTTGAATACGGACGCATGTTGAAACGCTCCGCAAAAAAATTTTTATTTTAATAGAAAATTGCGTTCAGTTTGTGAATAGAGTGAAATATATCGTGTTTAGTAACTGTCGAGTTAATGGAAAGATAAAACGTGGAAGAGATATTTATATATTTCACAAAAACAGCGTTCGCGGAACACTGTCGCCATATTGTCGGTCGCAGTTAACAAAAACTAGTATAGTAATTAGTGAGTAGTTTTAATCAGGATATTCTTCATTTAAAGTAAATTTGTCGTTAACAAACGTGTGTGGAAATGGATGGATGCTGTGGGAGATGAATTAATGGATGCTACGTGTATACTACGGAGGTGACATGGAACAATGGCGTTACGCGGATGGCCGATTTCTACGAAAGGAAAGTGCAATAACTTTGCGTAATTTAATAGTTCAGATAAATGGGAAGAAAGAACAGACTAGGTTTTAATGTACAAGACCAAGTTTTGCGGAAATAATAATAGGCTATATTCAGACAGAATAGGGATGCGCATTCAAGTGTGAATGATTTGTTTTGTTTTTTGTCGATTGTGTAAATAGTAAGTGTGAATGTGATTTTATGTATTTCAGGTATTGTGTTTTGTTGTTTATTGTATTGCATTGTGTATGTTTTGTTGTTATGTCTCCAGCGGAGTGTGGAGAGAGTGAAAACCAGAAAGAATAAATAATGCCGGACGTATTTGGTCTGACAGTAAGCCATATGATATGATTTCGTGATTTTGTATTAAACAGTGACCTACGCCCAAGTGTCCAAGTATCTCGTTAGGCTCCTGTACAGGCCAACCACAGCCTCACGCTCAATAGTTTTATAACATTGAAGGAGTAGCTAAGTAACGGGCACAGTTTTAGATAAAAGAGGCAAAAGTTAGCAGGGCATAAATTTGTATAGATTTTATATAGAGTAGAGAGATTCAAGGTATAGTCGTTTTATTTCATATTGTCGCCGCAACGTGGTGCGGTTACATACAGATTTGGGATAAGTAGGCAAGACGTTCCATTACAGTACGGACTCAGAATCCGTGTGCGAGCGCTGCAGGGTTAAGGCACGTACTGACACTAAACTTGTGTAAAATATCCTGTTACTAACTCTATACCGGAGCGGTAGCTCAGTGCATCAACTGATGCCACTGCAGCGCCTCTGACTGGGAGGTCCTAGGTTCCCACTCCCACGGCGGCAGGATTTTCGACAGTAGCTCTTCAGCTAGGTCGAATTCAGCCGCTGTCTGGAGGAGAATTCTAGCGGCCGGCTGCTCTAATTGGTAGTTTTCCGTGGTTTCTCCGATCAACACCTAGGCGAATGCCGGAGCAGTACCGAACCAAACGGGCCACGGACCGCGCGCGATCTTTCCTTCCTCTTCCTTGTCCTGTCCTATCCTATCCCTTTACACACACACACTAACATGCACTACACTATCACATATTCCGGGAGACCGGTCGGATAAGAGAGCTTGTCCTCGTTGGGGAAACCCCACTAGCCGACGGTAGGTTGGCGCCGGATCTCGCCCTCCAGAGGGAAATCACCGCCATCTCCCTAGAACATACATGCACTACACTAACGGGACTAATGACCGAAACAGTTGTCGCGCCCGGAAACACGAAAAATCAATCAAAAACTTACTCTATATTACAAAGGCGTCGTCATACAGCGCAAATAGTGCCGCAAGCTTCCCCACCCCCTTACCCTCAATCCCCGTTTCCGAAACAATATGCACTTTCTTTGTGAGACTCCCCCGCAGGGGGGATCACGATGGCGTAGGTTGGAGTTGTCTCTGGTGGAGTGTCGTAGACGACCACCCGGACCCTGAGTCTCGCGGCGCCGCTTACGTCGTTAGCTTGAAGGTGCAGAGCATAAGAAGGCGATACTAAGCTCCTAGTAGTCCAGTTCGCCCGGCTACTCACCAGTTGGGCCCACGAGGCGTCGCCCTTTGGGCATGATTGAGCGAAGTTTGCTTTTCGAAGTACTCCGGATACCACTTTAAAGTCCGGCGGGAAACTAGATACCACCCGTCAGATTGACCAGGTTTCGGCGTTACCCACGTCGATAATTGGCGGTAAGAAATGGGGAGACGAGATAGGGGCTCCGAGCCGCCTGGGCCTTAGTCTGGGTGGCCCCAGTTGGTCTCTCGGATTCGTCGTGGCGGTGACCCGATACTTTGAGCAAAGAGGAGGAATTTATTCCCGGTGCATGTGAGTGCGCATTGTTTTGACTCTGGTACTAGTCTGGAAGCTAGGAGCTCTGAGTAGCAGGGCGGCCCTTACCCGGCATTGTATGGGGAGGATGCCATGAGGGAAAATTGGGATCCGGCTGGATGCGGACGTCAGCCCGTCGGCGTCTTGCGCGTCGGTGGGGGTAAAGATAAGAGCCGCAAAGGTCAAACTCCGGGAACTTGTCTCTCTGATGAAGCAAAGACAATTTGGTGTTGTAAAACACATGGGGTTTATACATACATACATATATAGTGTGAGTCTCCAGTGAAACACGTAACGTTTTGTGCGTGCCTATTTCCGGTCTACACCATTTCAACACGCGTCTTCCAGTAAATTACTTTGTAGTTACGATAGTGAGTGATATTTTTGGCTCTATATTGGTTGTTATTGTAAATGACTGCACACTCTTGTAGCGTATAAGTGTTATTCTTTACATTTAGCGATCATAATGGGACGATGGCGATTATAAATAAGGTCGCATGACAAGGTACGTTTGTGAGCGCCTTTTAAAAGCCATGTGTGTGTGTGTGTGTGTGTGTGTGTGTGTGCGCGTATGCCATGTGTATATGTACATATAAAATGTGCGTATGCTCGCCGCATTGTCACAAAATCTATTCGACCGATTTTGCTGAAATTCTCGCAGCATCTCGCGATCCTTCCGACTTCTTAGTGTCGAGAGTATTTAAAGAGAGGTTTGAATTATATGGACCATGTGGGGCATTGTTTTCTGCGACGTTACCACTAAGCCGTTCTCAGAGAACATTGCTTCAAGTGCGATCTATGTTTTCTTTTTGAACTTCACGCCTCGCTTCGACTCATAATATCGAATAAAATCGAAGTTACGATCTACACATAAAGCAGTAAGTCAGAACCAAATGCAGGAGGTGTACAATGTTATGCAAATATTTGATTTTGAAAGTGTAGTACAATATACTAAAGTATAGTTTATTCGTATTTAATGTGTAGTTAATACGTAGTTAAAATAAATACTATTTTGGTTGAAGCGCAGTTATCACGTAGTTATTCTTCATTAAATAAAGTTATTTTGAAATTGAATTGAATATTTGTAATATACTGCAATAGCGAAGCTCTGCCGGATCCACTGGTTAAATATAAATCACATTCATTCATACGTCACACGTGCTGACCAATGCATTTTATCAACTGATAGATAGTTACTGGCAACTACTTTTATATTATACCTAAAATTTATTTTTACTAATTATATCTCAAATGTATGTATATCGTGAGCCATCAGTCTCTTTTCAAAATTTCACTTTTGTTTCGCTAGTTTTATCTCAGGATCGACGAATATCCCTAGTACACCAAAATAATTTTTCCGCATTTTATTAGGACCACACGTTTCTCAAAATATACTCAAGTCCTTTCTTTCTTTCTTTATTAATTTCTGCGTCGTTCTTAATCCGGTTCTCTATTTTTATCGTGTTAATTTCGTGATACTTCCGGTTCTCTTCTCTCTCTTAAATATTTTATAAATATTTCCTAATATTGAGAATTACATGAGAATGACTCATCTCAATATAATACCAACAAGTGTTTTAGATGTCACAAGAAGAGTAACATGGTGTTTTTATTTGCAATTCTTACAATTAAAATGATCGATTCATATCTCTCATGATCATGTGACAATCTTGTAAAGAATAAACCACATAAAGTTGACATATATTAAATCAGTATAGCATAGTGCTCTTTAGGGATGCCAGATATCTAATACTAACGGCACGAAACGGTATATGCGGTGTTATTTCCTACCGATACTGGGCACCGCAGTTGTCTGCGATGGCCGAGCCGACTCCTCAGCCTCTCCCCTCCACCGTCACACTCTGGTGACATCGATCAGAGGCATCTGCCTCGGGTGATCCACTCGCCAGCTATTTCCGGAGCAATCGGGCGTTGATGGAAGGCGTGACGACCGACGTACGCACTGCACACGTCCGCCGATGACGCTGAACGGCGGAGGATTTGGTACCACCACCTCCTCAGTAGAGACATAGATCGACTGATTGAATTTTTCATGTTGCCCGGCGCGTCAACTGCTTTGGCCATTATTCCCGTTAGTGTAGTGTATGTTTTTTCTCGGGAGATGGCGGTGATCTTCCCCCGTTGGATGGCGAGATCTGCCACCGACCTACCGTGGGGCTAGTGGGGTTTCCCCCTAACCAGGACTCTCCCACCAGCGGGGCACCGCCCCAGCCGGGACAAGCTCTAAGCTCCCGACCGGTCTCCCGGAATATGTAGCAGTGTAGTGAATGCGTGTGTAAGGGGAGAGGATAGGTCAAAGAAGAGGAAGGAAAGAATGCGCGCGGGCCGTGGCCCGTTTGGTAGGGTACTGCTCGGGCATTCGCCTGGTGTTGATGGGAGAAACCACGGAAAACTACCGATCAGAGCAGTCGGCTAGAAGCGATATAGCGAGAATAAACGCGTGACGGTTGCACGCGGTAGACGCGGAAGCACGTTGAAAATCCTGCCGCCGTGGGGAGTGGGAACCTAGGACCTCCCGGTCAGAGGCGCTGCAGTGACATCAGTTGATGCACTGAGCCACCGTTCCCGGTGGTAGACACACAGACCGACTTTGTACGCCAATTAATTTATGACGACTTGCAGCAGTTCAAGTGCGTTTGGTATGATAGAACACACAGGCCTGAGTACCTGGCATAGTTGAAATTGATCAACAGTCAAAACAACATTCCCACTAACCATTGTGTGATATCGTGATAACGTTGGAGTAAAAACACGGCGTCATTGGAGACATTCTGGGATCATCGCTAATGACTTGTTATTGTGAAGAAGCGTCGGCATCGGATGGCGTGGAAAACAGGGAACTCTTTCGGCCTGCCAGCCGAGCGGTCCCGAGCACAGGCGAATGCCGAGGAGCGATACCACAGCAGCGAGCAGCGTGAACTGTAGCCTAAGTGCATGAACAATTTTGTATATTACGGTAGCATAAATCCACATCTGGGAGCATGTGTATTTGGAATAATCTTCCTCGTCATCATACAATTGCAAAGTTTCTCTTGTAAACTGAACATTGTAATTTCAACTAAACAATAAATAAAATTTAAAAAAACGCTTGGAAAGGTCAGCGCGCCGGCGCACCCTAATTGCAACGGCGCGTGCGGTAGCGACCGGCTGCCCCCCGAGGGGGAAGACCTCCCAGCGGGAGTGGCGTTGGGGAAATACGCGCCGAGCGCGCGCTGGCGGCGGTGGCGTGTGATGGAACACACAACTTCGTTTGGCGCGAGGAACCCCGCCCTTCTCCCTCGGGGAGGTGAAGCTCAGCCTTAGATGAGCTACTGGTCCCGTTTCCTGCGCCTCAGTATGTCGCCTGTTGCAAATCGATTGTTGCCTGGTCTAGATTCCAGATTGAAGGAATGACCTTCAGAAGACAGCAAACTGTCTGGGAGTTTATGAATTCGTGGTGAAAACTGGGATGAAACTTCACCGGACTTTCTTGTAGTATCGTAAATGTCCTAATAAAGTGAGGACTTTTACGGATTCCTCAACATCTTGCTGTTGTTGTTAAATTGTTTTATAAGGAACCGACTAATCCGATATCTAATTATTTGGTTTCTGTCCTGTGATTAGATCTTTCTCTTAATTTGATTAACTTATCCTGTGCGAATTGCTCTCTTTTGATTTGACCTTGTTTGTTGTTGTACAATAATAGGTATACATTCATTTATATTGGGTATTTGATCACCGTGTATGTGTTGATCAGAGCTTCAACAAAATTTACCCCCGGTAGAGTATGTCGCTGACTCAGCAGCAACTCTGATAGAGAGGTCCCACGGTTCGACACCCGCTGGTGGCGGATTTTTGATAACAGCTACATTACTTCGTACTTTTCCGTGTTTTTGCCGCTCAATACCGAGTGAATGTCGGAGAAATTCCCTGTCATGGAATGCATACTAAACGCGCGCGATCTTTCCTTCATCTTCCTTGTCCTATATTTTCCTCTTTCACAGAATTACACTCCTAACACGACACTTGCATTACACTACACTACCACACGTGTAAAGAGACTCTTCTGGAGCTTAGAACCTGCCTATGAGGGGGCATACGAGACAAACTTAGATGGGAACATCCCATCAAAGGTACTCAAGGCTAGATATGTGGAGGGGGAATCCCCCGGGAGTTACGTATTTACCAGTAAACAAAGCGGACGCGTAATTTAGTTCTCGTATATAAGTTGCGATGAATTGAAAGCTATTTTAATTTTTGGGCTTGGAAATTAGCCTACACATATTTGCTAGGTAACGCAATTACGTAGGTGAGGTAATGTATGCTAACTACAAAGTATAATTGATAATACAATGGTTACACTGTACCTTAAGTTACATTCCGGTGAATGGCATAACTTTTTTTCTTTAATAATCTTTGTAATAGAAAATAGTTTCTGTATGAGTAAATCACTGAAGGAATCAATTGAATTAGGTTGACGTGGTACTAGTTTCCACAATAAGTCAATTTAGTAGGAGGCTAGTGAATACTAAATTAACTGAGGTATATTGCACTAATAACCGTTGTAATAATGCAATTAATATAAATATAAACAATAGGAATAAGAAGAACGATGTTTACTTTAGGAATACACTTTACGAGAAAATTTGACACTTTGTTTCGAGAGCTTGGAACATTATTTACGCGTTATTGTTGACTCAATTTGGAAGAGTGGTGCTTATAAAAATGCAGGCAGCACCTCCCGTTTTGAAATATTCATCAGCTTTGTTACCGACAGGCGAAACACTAGACGATGAGTAGCTCTTTTGTGAATGGGCTCCCTTCCTGCCCGGCGGATAAAATGGTAATCCGCGACGACAGCGCGTTACATAAGCACCCTCGGGAGGGCAAACGGCGGCGAAGGAGCTGACGGGATCTTCTAACGCCTTCTGCTAACTCTCCGTTCTTCACCTGCAGCCGAACCGCCTGGAAAAAATCTTGGTAGGCTTAGTGTCGGACCGAGAGCGGTGACAGAGTGCATCAAGTGCAGCGGCTCTGACCGGGAGGTCCTAGGTTCGAGTCCCGACCGCGGCAGGATTTTCGACACTAGCTTTTCAGCTAGGTTGAATTCAGTCGCTGTCTGGAGGAGACTTCTAGCGGCCGGCTGCTCTGATAGGTAGTTTTCCGTGGTTTCTCCGATCAACACCAGGCGAATGCCGGAGCATTACCCTAACAAATAGGCCGCGCGCGATCTTTCCTTCCTCTTCCTTGTTCTATCCTCACCCCTTGCACACACACACACACACACACACTTACACTAACATGCACTACACTACCACAGATGAGGGGAGACGGGTCGGGGACTTAAAACTTGCCCCGGATGGGGCGGTGTCTCGCTGGCGGGAGATACCTGGTTGTGGAAAACAGCGTTAGCTCACGGTAGGTGGGCGCCGGATCTGGCCATCCAGCGGAGGAAGACCACCGCCGCCTCCCGAGCAAAAAACACGTACTACACTTACGGGACGAACGACCCTAGTAGTTGACGCGCCCGGAATCACTAACAATCAAGCAAGCAAGCAAACAATCTTACAGACGGATTGGGGGATGGGGAGTAGAGAAAGACTCGTATGTTAATAATTGATTGATTAGTGATACCAGACGAGTTAAGGTCATTATTCCCGTAATTGTAGTGAATATTTTTGTCGCTGGAGGTGGTTGTGATCTCCCGCTGGATGGCGAGATCCGGTGCCAATCTACGTCGCCTCAAATGTTAGTGGGAGTCTGTGTGCTTTGCAGCGATTACTGAGTTCATAGCCTCCTAAAATGTGCCACCGAAACAGAGAAGAACGGGGATGGATGTGGAGAGCTATTCAAAACTATTACTTCCGACTTAGAAACGAAACGCCTACCCAGCTAATATTAAGAGATAATACGTCTCATTTCATGAAATAATTATGAAAATTTCAAGTAAATGTTCAGGCTATTAGGGAGAAGGTAATTAGTAACTGGGAAAATAGTTATAATTAGGTACTATATTATCTAATGTTATTAATTGTAATTAATTAGTATTCATAGCAATTAATAGCATCAGTAATCGAAGTAAAAATTCAGGGTCTTGATCGTTTAGCAAATGAGTGATCCCAATAGGGCGTGTGAGTGATTTAGCGTTATATAGAATGTACCTTACTTTCCGACTTCGAAAACTTTGAACGCTCACCCTCCAATTTTGTTTGAATGACCTTAAAACATGCCTGTACAAGGTTTTGTTGAGAAGGGAGTATTGTAACCCGTGCCGACATGAGCGCGAACTCGAATGACGGATCAACCACCCCCACTCAGTCAGCTCCGAGAGTAACAGGACAAGAATTTTAATTGATCGTGTCACACCTGTTTGAATGTCGCTAATCTAACATAATGTCCAATGTTAGTGTCATAGTCAGTGCCAAGGAACGAGTGTTTTTAATACGTGATAGTATTAATTATTAATATAAAACACCAAGTAACTGGACACAATTTACTATCAAATAAACAGTGCTTGAAGTATTATTTTATATCGTAAGGGTAGTTTAACATTTAGTGCAAGTTCTACACTTGTGGTCTGTGACTGCATTATCTTTGGCGAGTAAGCAAGAATTCCCACAAGAGCTAATCAGCACTGTTCGCAAAAACGTATTAACGTTATATTCGGAGTGAGAAAATTACAAAAATAAAAACGCAAACAAGTGTGAAGCTAAACATCGTAAACAGAAGTTTAGAAATAATTTTAAAATCTCTTTGATATTGCACATCCGAAGACTTTACAAATGATTAGGTCTACGTTGGAAAAAGACAATGTATTTACTTAGACTTAGAGAGACAGGACGTAAAAGCTAACTTGCGCGAGTAGACCAAAATCTCGCAAAGAAAGAGGAAAAGGCGAGAGAAAGTGCATTACGAGAAGAGAAAAAGAAAGAGAAACAATAAGGTGAAGTGTCAGCATCTTCTGCTGTACGTCCTTTATCGCCTGAAGATTCAGATCAGGAACTTCCAAGTTCAGTTGATGTCAATGTTGGTGAATTTTCGAGAGTACATCAATACAGAATGCTGCAAGGTGTGACACCAAAAATTTCATTATCCCTAAACTAATGGTTTAGGTACATGTCAGCCGATAAGAGATTCTGCATACATCTTTCAGGTGACAGGAGAGGCACTTGGTCACAAATACCCGAAGAACTTTCTAGTAATAAATCTTCTATTCTTCGAATTAGACACAAGAAAAGAAGAGAACGTTAAGACACAATTAAATTGTCTTTTAAGAGTAATTTATCTGAAATTCTTACTGTTCATTGGGATGGTAAGCGGTTGCTTGCATTAAATATCAGGGATCCAAAGGAAGGAATACTTCCCATTCTTGTTACATTTGGGGACAGTCAGTAGCTCATCGGGTTTCCAAAATCGCATAATTTTCTTTGATAAAGAGCACACTAACTCTGGAATGTGTAAACACACTGGGGTATCGAAGACCATGTACAAATTCTTTGCTGTGACACAACTGCATCAAACATTTGGCGTTTTAAAGGAACGTTGAGGAAAGATGTATTTGAATGTAAAATACGCGATGTAATCCTTAAAAATGTCTTTCTTGATATAAGTGCTTATGTCAAACCGTGGCTTCAATGTAGTGCAGCTCTAAAAGCTTCTTATCAAGACATCTGCTTTCTAAAAGTTCTAAAATCACATGATATTCCACAATTTCAAAAGCATCTCTAAAAGAATTAGACATCATATGTGGTATTTAATAGAAAAAATGTCTGTTATGTCACTATTTGATGATGTACTAGATGTACAAATCAAAATAAAATGGTATCAAATTTACCCAGAGGATATCTACACATGTAAGAGTGATGTATTCCTTTTTGTGGAGAATTGGATGGAGAATAATATGGTAAGCGCGATTGTATCCCGATGACCGTTCCTTAATTATTAATTCGTTACATCTCCTAATTTAATTTAATCTTCATTTCATTGAAAACAATAGCTTCCTGAGTGTCAACCAAATGCAGTTATTTGTTCTCTAGCGTGAAGATGGACACTAGTTTTATTCAATAATGTCTTTGAGCTTGGAGAAGCAACTCTTCATATTTAGAAGCTCCAAGGTTATTTCGAAACTTGAAAGCTGTGATTGACTGCATTGAAAGTGATGTTTAATTAATGCAAGATTTCCATGCACTACTAACTGTAGAAGAGGAGCAAAAGCAATTTGTGTTATGTTGCTCAAAAACATGGTTCACTGTACCACATATTGCAAGAAAGAAACACTGAAAAAATACTCACAAGAAAAGTAAAAACCGTAACGCAGTGTAAAGAGTGAAAATGAATTAAAGTGTAATATCGATCGAAGTACACATTAAACACGTATCAATGGTTTTCCAATGATTTAACCCAACAAAACCAATTATCCCTAACTTTCAGGTTTCGCGCTCAAGTCGGCAGGGGTTAATATCGGCCTATTGAGATGAAATTTAATTTTTAGTGTATTTGACCCAATGGAAAATATTAAGGGAGTGAGTCCAAAAAATTAACAAACTTTTTTCAATATAAGGGACACCCATTGTACACTGCACAATGGTCTAACAAGACGACAAACTTATTTTATCTTATGCGTTTTTCCCTCTCTCGTCATATTATATTTCTTTTTATATGGCTTCGGCTCGTTTTATAATGATATTCAATATGATAACGCTTGATTATAAACATATGTTCAACCAATCACAACGGTGTTTGCAATCCAAGCATGGAGACGTAATTAATTTTTGGTCATTATTCTAGTAAATGTTTTATTGGATTGTGAAAATCAGAATTACAATGCCGTAGCAAATTGATCGTGATGGTAAACCGCAACAACAGGGTAAAATACTAAAAGGTTGAATGGAAGTGAAACGGACATGAAATAAACATAACTAGAAGTACTAGAAAAAATATGAATTATAACTAGATCCAACCTTCATTCGCTTTTATTAGTTGTAGAAAAAGAACTACATAAAGCTCGATGTAATGTGTATTAATGATGATTTCGATACTGCCTAATTTCTAGTTTGTTTTTACTATACGTGATAACCGCGTTTTAATACCAATCATTTCATCAAAGGTTTATAATGTATTGTTTTGTTTTATTGATTGAGGTACACGATATTCTTGTACTTACACCATGGGCAGGCAGAGAACATCAGACGCACTTCTCACACCACTGGCCGCTTCGTCATCGCGCCACTAGAGGCGCTGGCGTAGCGCCAACTGGTTGACCAATTAGGAAGCACGCGGGTCTTCGAGAGACCCAAGAAGCGATGTGGCGTAATTGATTTTCTCTCCGAGGAAGCAAAATAAATTGGATTGCGACCTTGAACTCTGTGTGAGCGCCGACAAGCCAATGCCGACACCTTCGAAGATATTAAATTTCAGACTGAAAGAGACTCGGCAATAATTGTAATGCGAAATGAAGTGTGAGAGTGCCAGTCGTGTTCTGAACTGACATAATAGTGGTCCTCAAATGTGTTTCCGCTGCGTCCCACGTGATGAGTGAAAATAGCGCCGTAGGTAAGAAAAGGTAATGACTCTATTTATAGAATAAACTAGTAGCAATTTTACTAACGTTATCGCCACGCTCCAGTGCTCCGTCCCCTCTCTCCCCACTCCGCTCTATCCCTCTCCACTCTACCCCAGCCCGCTCTATTCCACTCCGCGACACCCCACTCCCCCTCTACCCCAGCCCGCTCTATTCCCCCCTCCGCGACACCCCACTTCTTTCTACTCACTCCGTCTACCTCACTCTTCTACCTCACTCCGTTCTACCTCACTCCGTTCTACCTCACTCCGTTCTACCTACGTGGATGTTAGTGAAGCAGAAGTAATTAGAACCACTAGATTGCTCGTGTTTCATAGTGCCCAAGCGTCACTAAAACGATATCTAACAAATATTTTTTACAGATCATCTTACCGCATTGTTAGATTTTGGCGGAGGTATATTGTCCCTTTAACCTCCTCCATCCGGGATCCATCACTGGATACACGTAACTACTATTCGCTTGAACACCAACTTTTCGTTTACAGCCCTGTGAATACAAGAAACGTATGTTTTATTTCAAATAAAACCCTTATGTGTGGTGATAACTGATGTATTTTACTTCTGTATACGTAGAAATTCCTTTTAGCCGCTTTGAATACGTATTAAGATCTGATCGACGACGTTTTGTGCTTGGTCTTGCTGTGCATAAAAGAACATATATAAGGTCTGTCCCAAAAGTTACGCATCGTAATTTTTTATCTCCACTATAAGTCGCAGAACGGTCAGATTAGTTTGTATAGGTTATGGGGAGGTTTATATTTTTCTAGTTCAGTTGTCTCCGTGCCTTGGGAGATAGAAAGTGTAAATTTGTGAACTCCTGTGTAGTACTCGTGTCGTACTTACGAAATCTTTGGATAAAAGATACGCAATCAAGTCTTGCGTGATGCTGATCAAGACGTGGAAACTTTCGGAAATTTCATCCTAATTTTTTGACACACTTATCACCGGGAAGGAGACGTGGATCTTCGAGCACCACCCGGAAACAAAGAGGCAGAGCGTAGAATGTCACACCTCAGCGACTCGGCGCTTCAAGAAGGCTCGCATAAGCAAATCGCGCGTGAAAGTCATGCTCTTCTTCTTTTTTGACACAAAGGCGATAGTGCAGAGTGAGTTCTCACCTCCTGGACAAACCGTAAACGCCCAGCTCTACAAACAATGGCTCCAGGGACTGAACGACGGGGTCACCCTCATCCGCAAGGAGATCAGTGCTCCCTGGAAGCATCACTTTGACACCGCACCGGCCGATATCGTCTTCATTGTCGGGGACGACTGGTGTGGCAACGCTCCCACAACCGCCCTATAGTCCCGATCTTGCCCAAGGTATCTTTTTGTTACCTCGAAAGAAAAGTGTCATTAAAGGAACATATTTGAAGACTTTGGAGAACATCGAAACAAATAACCGGGAGCGGTAGCTCAGTGCATCAACTGAACAGTCACTGCAGCGCCTCTGACCGAGAGGTCCTAGGTTCGAGTCCTGACGCCGAAAGGATTTTCGACTGAAGCTTTTCAGCTAGGTCGAATTCAGTCGCTGTCTGGTGGAGAATTCTGGCGACCGGCTGTTCTGATCAGTATTTTTCCGTGGTTTCTCCGATCAACACCAGGCGAATGCCGGAGCAGTAGCCTAACAAACGGGCCACGGACCGCGCGCGATCTGTCCTTCCTCTTCCTTGTCCTCTCCTCTCCCCTTACATACACACTTACACTAACATGCAATACACTACTACATATTCCGGGAGCTTTGAGCTTGTCCCGGCTGGGGCGGTGCCCGGCTGGTGGGAGAGTCCTGGTTAGGGGAAACCCCGCTAGCCGACGGTAAGTCGGCGCCGGATCTCGCCATCCGGCGGGGGAAGATCACCTCCATCTCCGGAGAAAAAACATGCACTACACTAACGGGACTAATGACCGAAGCAGTTGTCGCGCCCGGAAACACGAAAAAAACAACAAATCAAATCAAATCAATGGAAACAAATACGGCGTGTTCAATAAAGGACGTCTTCGCCGACTACTTCCTGTGAGGGTACGAGGCAAGAAAACCATACTGGCAAAAATGAATGGAGCTTAAGGGATATACTTTGAAGAATTTTAAGTTGCTGTATCTATCTGATTAATTTTTTTTTTAAAACTGCACTGCATTACTTTTGAGACATTCCTTCATGCCGATATATATTGTGACATCGCCGCCCAGGCTCTGCAATGTATTTGTTCAGAAATAAAATTCAATTCAGAAATAAAAAAGCAGTCGATTTGTGTAATTTGCGTGGTTTTTTATTTTTGTGTTATTTTTTCTTTCTGAAGTACATTAATTTCTTTTGTAAATAATGCATAATTCACATGTTTCTGGACCGTTTCTATGCTTCTGAAAAGCAAAATTTTGCTTAGAAATTATTTTTTCAAACCAACTTTTGAGTGCTTAATGCGGCTCAGCCATTCGGAATATCCAAGTAGTTTATTAGACAAAATACGTTTAAAATTGTCTTACAAGTGTAGCGTCATGACGCTACCAACGGAGTTGGGCACGTGGCATGCCCCAGGCTCGGACAATAGCAAGCTATGACGCACCAGGTTTTTCCCGGCGTGCGCGTCGCTTGGGTAAGGCAATGGAGGCGGCGGGAAGCGTCGCTAGAGGGCTATTTAAGGGCCGAGCGAACAATAGACGTTCTTCTTTGTGTTCCTGGCTGCGAGGTGTTAGGTCGTTGCAGGTGGTGCTTTGGGCACGCGGCGCAGAAGCCGGCCGCTAGGTCGTGACGAAGGAGACATGTAATTCGGTCTCAGGGCAGGTGAGGCTACGCACAGCGCACGTTAGTAAGGGGGACGGTGTGGTAGTCGTTCGAATATCTTTTCTTGTAGTGGGGTCAATTTAGTTTGTTAATTGTACTGCAGTGTTTTGATTGTTTGTGACCACGGTCGAAGTCAGTAATAAATCAGCTGTGAGTACAACCCACTCTCGTCTGTGTGTTTATTACATCCTGTATGACGCCACAGACGAAGGAGTGATTAAAATGGTGGCAGCGGATAACAAGAACCCGGTAAGCATCGCTGTAGGCCGTGATTAAAATGGTAGCAGCAGTTAACGAGAACCCGGTAAGCATCGCTGTAGGCCGTGATTAAAATGGTAGCAGCGGTTAACGAGAACCCGGTAAGCATTGCTGTAGGCCGTGAGTAAAATGGTGGCAGCAGATCAAGTGAACCCAGTAGGCATCGCTGTAGGCCAAGATTAAATTGGTGGGCGTTGTTGCAGTAGGCATTGGTTTAGGCCGTGATAATTAAACCAGGAATATCAGCAGTAGGGCTCGAGCAAGCCAAAAGTAGTAACCCAGTAGGCATCGCTGTAGGCCAAGATTAAATTGGTGGGCGTTGTTGTAGTGATCAAGCTTGTATGCTTTACCTAGCATCACGTGGTGGGGTATTTTATAAGAGTTGTTAGGACCGGCGTAGCATTAAATAGCAACCGATAGCAATTCGAGTGATTAAAATACTGCGGGCGGAGCGACGCTTCAAGAAAGAAGTAGAAGGAAGGAAGGAAGTCGTACAGGGACCGGTACGAGCACGCACGAGGACTACGCACGAGCACCAGAACGAGAGGCAGCCGGCAGACAACGCACGGGTAAGTACGTTTTCTGTGAGGCACGGCACTGGTTGGAGCTATGGCGTACTTAACTAGATTTAAAAAAGAAGGGATGATCAGAATTGCTAATGATTTGGGTATTGTATTAAACGGGACGGAAACCGTGATTAAATTAAAAGAGTTGATAATCAGCCATGAGGATTATGAGCAGGAGTTTATTGAGGGTTTGGGCGAACAACATCGCCAGGATATCGAGGAAGAGAGGGCGAGGGTGGAACGGGAGAAGGCGGAAGAGAAGGAGAGGGTAGAACGGGAAAGATAGGGAATTAGAACGATTGAGAGTCGAGGGGAAGGAAAGGAGGGCAGGGGGGGGGATGCTGAAAGAGCAAGCGTAGGAGGGAGCGCGGAAGCACGTGGCGAGGCACGAGTTGAATCGCATCGGGAAAGTATTAAAGTAGGGCAGATTATAGGTCGATTTCGTGGTGAGCAGGACGATATCACGACATATTTAAGTGCCTTTGAAAGTCAGTGCAGACAGCTGAAGGTACCCGAAAGCGAATGGGCTGTTCATATAATTGGATTGTTGCCGTATAATGTGAATAATTGGATTACGTTAGATGAACAGGAGGACGAATGGACTTATGCAACTTTAAAATCAAAATTATTGGAGTTATATAGATTTGATGCGGAAAAATTTCGTCAGCTGTTTGTTAAACACAGCAAAGGTAATAATTCCACGTGGGGTATATTTGCTCGAGAATTATTAAATTACGCGAGAGAATGGGTGTCCGGATTAGTGTAAACATGTTTGAGGAGCTATTAAATCTGATAGTTACGGATCAGATGAAGCGGAAGGTTTCATGGGAAATGCGCGATCATTTTGTTGATTCGTGGGCGGAATTTATCAATCCTTTAGATTTTGCGAAGAAATTAGACGCGTATGAAAATCACAGGCAAGGGTGGAGGAAGTCAGGACCTTTTCAGTCCAAACAGAAAGAGCCGGTAGAAACAAAGGGCGCAGCAGGGCCGGGGAAGGTAATTCCGAGTACGAGCGAGAAGGACAAGGTTGCGGCGCGGCCTGAATTCGAGAAGCGGTTTGTTAGGAAATGTTTTGTATGCCAGTCGCCACAACATTTGGCTAGGCAGTGTCCTAATAAAAAGACCGAAGCTGCGAATCATGTGTGCCGGAACGAGCGAATTGTTTCGTGAACATACCATTGTTGGAAAAATTAACAACCATCCTTGCCGGATTTTAAGAGACACTGGGGCTTCGTTTGATTTAGTGGGTGAAAATTTAATTGATGCAGCAGATTTAACTGGAGAATCAATTTGGATTAGTCAACCCTTAGATAAATTTCCCAAGAACTTACGTGTGGCGCAGATCGTCCTAGAAATACCGAGCGGGCGTGTAGTTACGCGGGCTGCTGTGGTACCTGAAGAATGCGAATTACCTTATTACATTCTCAGCAATCGAACCATGTTATTATTACAAGAGGTTAAAGAGGGCTTTGTAGAACCGCAAGAAATTAATTTAGTGGTTACTCGCGCTAGTGCGGCAAAGGCAGATCAGGTGGGGCCGGGAAATTCTGTAGAATCGGTCGTACAGCCGGTGGAGACGGAGCTGAGTGAAAGTACTGTGGAGGTAGAGGAAGACACAGGGCGACATGTGCCGGAGCGAAAGTGAAGTTGAACTCTCGGTGAAATCAAGAATTTGTTGCGAGTAGACGCGGAGCAATTTCGTACGGCGCAGCAAGAAGACGAGGAGATCAGGCAGATTTATGAGGCACATAAAACCGTAAATCAAGCTTTAGGAAAGATTCTTATTTTGTTAAAATGATATTCTCTTCAAGAATCGGCAAAGTAAGAAGGAGAAACTTTCGAAATGTTAGTTGTGCCTAAGGTTTATCGCGGAGAAATCTTAAAGGTTTGTACGAAACGGCCTCGAGTCCTTTAGGTAGCTCGAAGTCAAAAGCATGTATGTCGCGATATTTCTACTGGCCGAACTGTTTCCAGGAAATGGAGAAATTTGTTAAAACTTGCAACAGTTGCCAGATAGTAGGTCATGGTGGGGATAAGAGGAAAGCACCTTTAGTTATTGTGCCTACAATTAGTGAAGTGTTCTCCAAATTAAACATTGATACTGTAGGGCCGTTTACGCAAAGTAGTTCTGGGGCGAAACACATTTTAACTGCAATTTGTGTAGCTTCACGGTACCCCGAAGCCATTCCTATAAAGGATTTGCAGACGACCACTATCATAGAGGCTTTATTAGAATTGTTTAGCAGGACCGATTTCCGTGGAAATTCAAACGGATCAGGAACATGTTTACGAGCAACTTGATGGTAGAATTCGCAGAAAAATTTAGAATTCGACTAACTTATAGCTCGCCGTATCACCCGCAAAGTAACTCGTAGAGAGAATACACCGGACGATGAATAGATTATTCAAGGTTCTATGTTTAGAGGCAGGAGGTGACTGGGAGACGAACCTTCCGGCAATATTGTTTGCCATGAGAACGTCAGTTCATGAGTCTTTAGGGTATACGCCGGCAGAGTTAGTATTTGGGAAAAATTTGAGGACACCTGTGACACTTTTGTACGAAAATATTGTCGAAAATGAATCAGAGAGTAATTCTGTGACTGAGTATGTGTTTGAACTCATGAATAGGCTGAAGCATATTAGGGAAACTGCGCATCAAAGATTAGAGGGCGAGCAGCAGAAAAGAAAGGTTGCGTATGACAAGAAGGCAGTTGTAAGAAATTTTAGTGTGGGAGACAAAGTATTGATCTTTGCTCCTAATAGAACAAAAAAACTGTCAGTTCAGTGGATGGGACCGGGGGAAGTCACAGAAAAGGTTTCAGATGTAAATTATGTTGTAAGATTACCTAATAAGAGTTCCGGAAGGTTTATCACGTAAATATGATGAAACGTATCATCAAAGGACGGAATATGTAAATTTTGTTGGAGAGAGGAATGAAGAGGAGGCAACTGATGACGCGATTGATAAATATGCGCTAAAGCTAGAAGCGGGCGATTTCGAGGTTGAGTCAATGCTGGTAGGTACAGATGTTGCACCGGAAATGCATGAGAAATTAAAAGCAGTAATTGTGGAATTCAGGGATATCTTTTCTGATAAGCCAGGTTTGACCGAGAAAGTAGAAATGGATATCGAACTGATTGACAATACGGCGAAGGTTAGGAGTGCGCCTTATACACGTCTATGAGACAAAGTAAGATTCTACAAGAGGAGATTGCTAAAATGTTAAAGGACGGAATCATTGAAAGCTCGGATTCTGATTTCGCGTCGCCCATGATTTTAGTAGAGGCTCCTGGCAAGAAACCCAGGCCATGTATTGATTATCGCAAGTTGAATAATATTATTAAAACTGAATATTTTCCACGCCTAGTTTAGATGAGAGAATTGAAACGGGAGCAGCTGCGAAAATAATATCCACTTGTGATTTGAGCAAAGGTTTTTGGCAAGTTAGGATGACAGAAAGGGCGCAGAGATATGCCACTTTCTGCACAAATTTCGGAAGTTACAAACCATTACGTATGCCTTTTGGGATTAAGAATGCACCTTATGTGTGTAGTAAATTAATGGCGGCATTACTTAAGGATTGTTCGGAATTTGCTATTCCTTATATGGATGATATCGCAATCTTTAGTAACGATTGGTCGGATCATCTGCGTCATTTACGCACAGTATTTAAAATACTAAGGGAGGCGAAACTTCACGTTCAGCCGGCGAAATGCAAGTTTGCTGCGGAACCGTAATGTTTTTGGGCTACGACATTGGCAGTGGTCTTATGAAGCAGAACGAAGTAAAAGTATGCTCGATTAAGGAATATCCGAGACCGAATACTAAAAAGGAAATTAGGAATTTTCTAGGATTAATTTCCTATTACAGGCATTTTGTGCCGAGATTTTCGGAGAAGGCTGCGCCTCTCAGATTTATTAAGGGAAGTACACGACAAGGAAAATAGCATGGTCGCAAGTGTGTGAAAAAGCATTTATAGAACTGCGGAAGCTCTGTGCGGTGAACCGGTCATTCATGCGCCTGATTTCAGCAGGAATTTTAATGCAGTGCGACGCGTCAGACAGAGGGCGGGGATTGTACTTCGCAGTTAGACGAGGAAGGAATGAAAATCCCGTGCTATTTCTTAGCAAGAGTTTTCTCCTTCAGAGATGAAATATTGCGTGACAGAGAAAGAGTGTGCGTCGATTATTTGGGGCTACAACGATTAAAACATTATTTAGATGGAATGTTTGCCTAAAGGTAGAAACTGACCATAATCCTCTGGTTTGGTTGCAACAGTGTTCCGGGAATAATCCCAGATTGATGCGATGGTCATTGGCAATTCAGCATCTGAATATTAAGATTAAACATCGGAAGGGTAGTCAGAATGTGAACGCTGACATTCTTAGCCGTATATACGAGAATCAGCTCCAGGCAGAGTCGGGCTTTGCAGAGAGACGTATGTCCTCGGCAACGCGTGTGATGAGTGCGCGACAAGCAAGTGCCGACACAGTTCACAAAGGTGAAACTGTTGCTGTAAAGCAAGTGTCTCTTGATCGAAAACACGAGACAGCATCTGTGACATAGTGTGTTGTTGTGTGAGGAAGTGAAAAGAAGAAATGAAGCAAGACGGACTTGCAGGAAATCAATAATTTATGACTTTTGCATAATTATATTCACGCAGAAGATAAAAAGAAATTGTATATTATTAAAATCTGAATGTTAAGCAATTAGTAAGTATTTAGTGTAATGGATAGAGACTCACAGAAGAATTGAAAACTGTATATAGTTCGTGATGTGACGCAAGTCAAAGTGTGCATGTTTAAATTTGCGAAAAGGTATATTGCAGATTTGTTTATGTAATGTTTTGAAAGGGTTATACGGTGGATTTGTTTTGTGATATTGTTTGGAAGGGTATCTGGTGGATTTGTTTTGTAATATTTTGGAAGGGAGAAGAAAAAATCTTGGCTACCACATCATAGCGTTAGGAAATTGGGGTAGTAGATGAGTGTAGTTTGGTGTTATTGTAGTTATTCAGCTGATATAAGGAATAGAAAAGTAGGTTAGTAGGGTTGGAAAAGACAATGTAGTTGATGTAATTAGTTAGGTTAGGCGCAGTTGTTTAATATGTGAGCCAACTGGCCTAGGGCATTAACTTTGGGGAATTTTGTTCTGTGTTATTGGCAACTGCGAAAAATTCCTGGGGGTATATAGGAGTTTGTAGCGTCATGACGCTACCAACGGAGTTGGGCACGTGGCATGCCCCAGGCTCGGGCAATAGCAAGCTATGACGCACCAGGTTTTTCCCGGCGTGCGCGTCGCTTGGGTAAGGCAATGGAGGCGGCGGGAAGCGTCGCTAGAGGGCTATTTAAGGGCCGAGCGAACAATAGACGTTCTTCTTTGTGTTCCTGGCTGCGAGGTGTTAGGTCGTTGCAGGTGGTGCTTTGGGCACGCGGCGCAAGAAGCCGGCCGCTAGGTCGTGACGAAGGAGACATGTAATTCGGTCTCAGGGCAGGTGAGGCTACGCACAGCGCACGTTAGTAAGGGGGACGGTGTGGTAGTCGTTCGAATATCATTTCTTGTAGTGGGGTCAATTTAGTTTGTTAATTGTACTGCAGTGTTTTGATTGTTTTGTGACCACGGTCGAAGTCAGTAATAAATCAGCTGTGAGTACAACCCACTCTCGTCTGTGTGTTTATTACATCCTGTATGACGCCACAAGCTTATTTTCGACCTTTCGACGTTTCCTCCCCGGACACCATGGACATAACTACATTCTGGAGGAATGTATAGGAACAAAGTGTTGGTAGAGTGTGTGTAGTTACAAGCGACAAAAATCTGGAGTAAAATGAATGAAGGTTGAATGAAGCCCTGATGAAGGTTGAATAAAAGCCGAAACGTTGACGCTTTAAATCACGTTTCTTTTTGTGACCTAAACTCAATAAACGTCCGCACACGTTACAAGTAATGCGATAAATCTGCTATAGCACTTACCAGTGTTTTTAACTTGGATCCGTGGAATACGTCACGCTGAGCTACTCATTGTTGGTGGTGGAGATGAGTGGTGCTTGGACGCGCCAGTAGGCTGCGTGGTGGTGCCACAACGCGCGCAGTCGTGCGCAGAAGCGATTGCGCAGAGGCTCTGAAGCGCGCAGAACGCGACACGCAGGGCGCAGTTCGTGTGCACAGGAGCCTGCGCCTATCGGAGCAATGCACTCAGGAAGCCGTGGAGGGTGCGCATAGATTTCCACACGAGAAGATGTCGCTTTAGTATATGATTTTCTATGCATTTTAACAGAATTTATTCATTGTTTGCATTTCATCGAATAAAGTTTTAGATACCGTCATGAAACCTAAGATTTCAAGCCGGTATTTCTCTACCATAAAAGTACAGTACATTTTACCCAAGGGTTTATGCATACTGGCTGATCTCCATTTGGATAAACCGTTGAATAAAAAAGAAATGAAGTAATATTTGTACTTGGATTTACACTTCATACAGCACAACTTACGCTCATAACATTCACATCTAGAGTCTCAAATAGAAGAGAATGATTTCACTTTCGAGTATTTCCAAAAGTCAAATTTCACTACTGGATCTCTGTTGTACTTTAATTTCCACAAAGTTATGAACATTTTTTTTTATATTTCCACACAACTGTCGGATGTTAAATTCATAAAATATCTTACACTATGTACTTTGTATTTGCAATATGCAAGAGCATTTTATATTTTTTAAAACTGTAATTTTCGTTTCGGCTCTTATGAGGAGAGAAGTTTCGTTGACAGTATCACTTTACCTGAAATGTTCGGAATCTGAAAGGATATCTTGATATTTACTCTATGACAAATTAAAAATTTCCTGCCTTTACATTTTTGTTTAGTTATCTAAATTAATTGTTTACTGCGTTATAAATATGTCTAGATTTTTAATCTGTAAAAATCACTCATTTTTAATAAAATACATTTCACGTCTTGATACTATTAGTCCGTTAACAGGACTGCAGGTAGACCGGAGAACAAACCATTGTAAATGTGATTAAATATTACCTGATATTCGTCCAGTGGTCTTAATTAGTGAGAAGGATTTCAGTGAAATATCCTTCCGAGAACAAGTTACGCATATTTTCTCTGTAAATTATGTCCACGTCAGGCACATGGGGTTGGATTACGTTTTTCTAGGAATGCTGCGGTCTGTTATTGCCAGCTTTCATTAGGCAACCTGCATTCTGAGGGATCTGTAATTTTCCCTAATTAAAGAGATGCTCACCGATCTTAGTTACAAAGGGATCGTATACATTTTACTCAGAATTCACTAAGATCCGATTGTCAACTAAATAAGAAAAGAGAGAATACAACGAATGCAATATTATTTTTCGTAATATATACTAATATATTTCACTGATAATATTTTTAAAATGTTGATTTGATTGTGTAACATAACGCATATTAAATTAGTACTATGGTTTACGTGCGTAACTACAAACATTTTTGTAATTAAATAACAGAAAACGAAAGCAAAAGATCCCTCTTTCCTTTCTATGCAACTTTTGCACTGTATTTTCAAAGAGTAGTATTATTTTATAGAAGATGTGTGATTTAATTTCAAGAATAACATCTAATCATCAGCTCTTGTCATTATCCCCACTGTGCTAAATATTCTTATGCCCAAAATATTCAATCTTTTGAAGTAGCATGATGTTTCACGACCTGCAAATTAGTTGGATTAATATGATACTATAAATATTAGTTAAAATCAAAGAACCAAATAGCAATAATAGTAACAATTATTATTATTATTATTATTATTATTATCATTATTATTGTTATTATTATTATTATTATTATATAACACAGGTATACAATCAAAAATTTGATTTGATAATTTTCGCTAATCTTTACCCTTCTTGGTATGCTGAAAACGAAAACGAAGTCCGTCCGTCTCCATTACGTACAGATTTCTTTGAAGTCCATAAAACATAATCTCATAACACTCGACGTAGAAATCATATTCATGAGGTGACAGTATCAACAGCTCATTACAAAAAGTAACATGCAATACATGTACATTATTTTACAACACTTTGCCAGATGACATTATACGATTAAATTCCATAGAAAAGTTTAAATCCCAAGTGAAATCGTTTCTGCTGCATAACTGTTTCTATACAATTAGAGACTATACATCACAAGAAAAGTAACATTAATTTTAACAATGATACATAATGCATTATTTACCATTTGAACTGTATAAATGTGTATAAACTACCTGTAACAAGTATTGTATTGCAGCCTCCGGGTCAAAGACCCCCATCTCGATCAGGTTTTTCGTCCAGTTTCCCTGATCCATTGAAAAAATGCTGAGATGGCCCCTTGTTTTGCTTCTGGACATAAATGTAACTTCATTTTCTGTTCACGTCTTCTAGAATTCAGTGGGAAATACAATTCTTCAAATGATCGTTTCCATGTCGTCGCGGTAGGAAGTATTATTCCGAATGGCAACATGGATAAGAGCCAAAAGTTATTGCTATTTTGATGTGTCCAAATTCAACACACACAAAATTCAATAAACAATTTATTGGTTGAAAACAGGTACAGAGCTACAGTGCCGAAAATCCAGGAGAATGTACAGTGAAACGTAGCCGAGTTATCGTAACCAGAAGATGCACCACGAAATTGCCGAGTCGCTAAATCTCCGTAAAGGGAAGTCCGTTGTCGCAGCACTGTCGTCGTAATCACAATCTTCACACCGTACCGTCTCGTGTCACCAACTCGTCACTCTTACTCCGCCGCTCACTCTCTGTCCTCTCTCCGGGCCACGGCCGCTATATTTTCCCGGGCCGTAGGCCCGCGACTGGCAGGCGTAGTAGGGGCGGGGTTGGGCCTCGCCCGCTCGCTCAGGCGTGGCGGCCGCACACCGTCGAGCCTCGCTGGCCTGCGCTTGTCGCTGGCCGCTGCCGCCAGGGGCGGTAACGCCCTACTGTGGCGGCACATTCAAATCTGTGCGGCCGGTCACGACATTTTTTATCCTTGAAAATAGATTTTATTACATGGGAGCTATTTTTTCAAAATTTAAGGAGTATATGACTTAGTGTAGGGATCACAGAATTTAGAAAATGTGCACACAATTTACTTTCCCCATAGCACGTCATACGCAGTTTTAATTGTTCTTTGACGTCAAATAAATAAACGAAAAAAATTAAAAAATAATTCCTGTTTTGTAGCGATTACTCATATTTACATTTATAATCAATATTTTTCTCTTAACCGATTTCTAACATTCTAAACTCTTCATGTTCTAGTAACACTCTGTCTTAGTAGGTGGTGGTGGGCATAAAGGTTCTGTTCAGATAGGAACGTAATTGTTGTATTTTCTCGGTATTTCCCTTTTGAAAACAATCAAGATAGAAATGGCTAAAGAAGACTAAATTCAAACACGTCAACTACAGAAACATCTGTGCGAACCGCATAGTTAATTCTTGGAATAACCTTCCACACGAGCTGATCTCATCCAGCACTATCTACAAATTTAAAAGACCACTCTCGCCTCTGTGATTTTAGATTATAAATCATTAACATTTACTTCACTGTAAATTAATTCAAACTCTTTTAAATATCTTTATTGTTTATTATCTTATATCAGTTTTATAATACCGTATGTACTACGAATAAATAAAATAGCATGTGATTTTAACGTAAACTTGACCATGACGGAACACATGACTGATAACAATGACTGAATGTAAACTCAAAAAGGGACATTGATACATGTATGTAATAACCGATTGGTACTATACATACTTGAGACAAATTTTTATCCGAATCAAACGGTACAGTTCATTCAAGTACTGGACAGGGCCACGGACCTCGCGCGCTCTTTTCTTCCTTCTCCTTGCCCTATCCCCACTCCTTACTCACATACGTACACATTACACGTACTAGCACATATGCCGGGGACCAGATTGTCCGGATTGCGGAGGTGCCCCGCTCATAAGAGATACCTGGTTGGGAAAAGGCCGCTGGTCTCCGTATAAGGCAGCGGCGGATCTCACTATCCAGCGGGGAAAGGGCACTGCCTCCTCTCGAGATACAAACATACTGGACGGGCGGGTTGCCTTTGCTTGGAGTGGACTGTATTATTGGTTGTTGAACGTAGATAGGCAATCCACTCAGTCCCTTTCGACGCTCGTTAGGAATTTTGTAATAATGTGGGTTATCATAGAAACACACTTTTCACCTTGCAGAATGATGTTTAATTACCTTTGAGTTGTCACAATTGTTCTTTACAATAAAAATACACTAAGTTTTTGTTATCAGTGTGAGAATACAGGAATCTTCCATCTTGAATCACGAAGCGCGAGAACATGTGCTCGCCTGGCAACTTACTTGCAACTTCGTGTGAAATACATTAATTAGTTCAATACATACACAATTCTGAACTATAGCAAATTGAAACAATGTGGCTTTCACTTGGCCACAACTTAAGCACAGAATATTACTTTCTGCATAAGAATTTACGTGATCTTTTAACACGTAGCCCGAGACGTACTTCTCCCAAAGGCTGCTTCTCAGCGACTGATTTATACACAATGCTGAACTACAACAAATTGAAACAATGTGGCTTTACTTGGCGCAACATAAGCACAGAATATTACTTTCTGTATAAGAATGTACGTGATCTTTTAACACGGAGCCCGAGACATGCTTCTCGCAAGGCTGCTTCTCAGCGACTGATTTTTTTTTCGGTTGCGGGCGCGCGAAGAGGGGATTTGAACTGATTTGAACTGGCCAATTAGCGACTGCTTTTCCAGCGGTTGCAGTATGGCAAAGAGGGTGAATTTGAACAGTCCAATAGGCAACTGCTAGAATTTGAAAATATTCTGGAAAATTCGGGTGGCCGAGGCGAATTATCACGCGGCGCAGTGGTGCCGCTCGGCTTATGGAACTTTCCATGCCGCGCTTCCGGTGTTGCCGCCTAGGGCGAGGGAAGCGTTTTATATTTATACGTCCCTTTCTGCTTTTGCGTGTGGGCCCGAACACATACATTGCACTTACAGGACTAATAACTATGGAAATTGATTGCCCGGAGACAAAATAATCAAACCAATTGATATAATAAATAGTACTTGACACAGAAATTATAATTCAAATCAAACGACAGTGTCAATTCAAGTGCTAGAACTTGGTTAACTTCCTCCTTCACTTCTTATGTTTATTTTTACGTTTAAGTTGGCTGTAATGAATGGTTCAATTTAATATCAGGGCCAAAGCGAAGGCATTTGCTCGCTTTTACGTTACACGTATTTTTTTTCTTTCATTTCGAATGAGCATTAAGAATTCAAAATTGCCATGAAAACATACCAGTCATGACGCTTCAATCCAGGATCGAATGCGTCGGAAGTATGAGAGATATTCTCCCTATTAACTTTGAAACAATGAATACATCTAATCAATCTTAATATTAGAATGCATTATTTTAAAATTTGCAATTAAAAATTAATATTTTTAACATATTTTCTCTGATGAATCTGAGCAATCTGTACGCATATTATAAATAATTATTTTAGTTACCCCTCTATAACAAGTTGTCAATTAACATAACTTATTTTACCACAAAAATGTTTATTTTATTGTAAATTTAAAAATCTAATATTATACGGTCTATCTTTTGTTATTTTAAGTGTAATTGTTTTTTATATATTACAGTCTATAAATGATGATGGGGCTACGGTGTGCCCCGAAACGTTCTAAATTTCAACTAAATATATGCAATTGTTAACCTTATAATATAATAATTTAGATGTCTCTTTAAAATATCGAGGTGTATCAATGTGAAAAAATAATAAATAATTGTTTGAAATGTGAAAAAAGATTTAAAGAGGAACCCAATAATCTACCAAGTGACAAACCACGTTACTAAGTAAGGATACCTTTCAAAAATCTTACAAAACGTCCAAAATATCTCATTGTCACGATTAAGTAACAAATCGTCCCTTTAGATAAGAAAAAACTGTGGTTTTCAGACGGATCATGACCACACATGATGGTAACGCGCGGTACAAGCACTGTGTTGCGGGTTGCATATGCGCGAAATATTCTACTACTTTCCTTCACAGAGCGAGGCAGAAGATGAAATTTTACCAAATTTTGTTGAACAAATGACTAAACGCCGCTATGTATCGTGGGCTCTCAGCAGATCCTCAGTGTCTCCGCATTCGCCCATCGCGCTTCAAACCAACGCGAGCGTGCGTGAGCCCGCGCGGAGAAAAGCCGGACCTCCCGGGCTGCGGGACTGCCTCGTTAAAGAGCGCGCGACGGCCGGGCGACACCAGCGACGCGGAGCGAGACGTCGCGCGCCGCGCGCCGCCGTTCCGGCCCTGCCTCACGGCGCTTCCGCCCGCGCCGGCCCCCCCCGCCGCGACCCGCCCCCTTCCCAGACACCGCCAGCGCGAATGGGAGAATGTATTTGAGGATAAAATTATCGTATTATGACGGTAATTTAGGGTTCTTGTCAAATTAATGAATGGGTAAAGGCAAGCAAAGCCAGTGAATTAATAAGCTGCTTGAATGGTGAACGAATTAATAAATGAATGAATAGTAAACTCATAACGGGATTACCGGGAGCGGTGGCTCACGGCATGTGCATCAATCACGGCGCAGTGCATCAATTGATGTCACTGCGGCACCTCTGACCGGGAGGTCCTAGGTTCGAGTCCCCACGGTGGCAGAATATTTGACACTAGCTTTTCTGCCCGGTCGAATTCAGTCGTTGTCTGGAGGAGAATTCTAGCAGTCGGCTGCTCTGGTCGGAAGTTGTCCGTGGTTTCTCCGATCAACACGCGATCTTTCCTTCCTCTTCCTTGTCCTATCCTCTACGCGCACACACTTACACTAACATGCACTACACTATCTCATATTTCGGGAGATCGGTCGGGAGTTTAGAGCTTGTCCCGGCTGGGGCGGTGCCCCGCTGGTGGAAGATACCTGGTTGGTGAAAACCCAGTAAGCCGACGAATCTGGCCATCCAGAGGAGGAAGACCACCGCCACCAAAAACACGCACTACACTTACGGGACTACTTACCACGCTATTTGACGCGCCCGGAATCACTATCAATTAATGATAACGGGATTATTATATAGATACCTGGTGTGTGAATAAATGAGCGGCTGAATTGCATGAATGAGTGAATGTGTATTTGTGCAAAGTGCATGTGTCCTGTGTTTCGTGACGACGTTCCGGGTTTCCCTGCAGGCGGGCGGGCGGTTGAGTGTGTGGTGGGCGGGGCGGAAGGGGGCGGCGAGTGAGTGTGCGGGAGACGCATCCTGAGGCTCAAGAAGGCTCCGAGACTCCAGCTCGGGCTCATGTTCCTTTTCCCGACGTCCACCGTTGCCACACCCCCGTGTACGTGATGGCTTCATTCGAGACTCCACGAGCGCTGGGAGCATGCATCGCGGTACATGTTATCGGGGTAATTTAGGAGTCTTGTGAAAAGAATGAATGAGGAGTGGCAGACTAAACCAGTGAATGGGATTAATTAAGTGAAAAATGAATAAGAGTAGTGAAAACTCATGGGGTGCCAGTCATGAGTGAATAAATGCGTGATGCATTTTGTAAAAGATATTTTCTTTCGTGTTCCGACCTTCCCCGAGAAGTTTTTGCTAGTGCCGGCAGACAGTCGGGCAAGTGTACGAGGTGTGGGGGGGGGCACCCTCAGAATCCGGAAGACTCAGCGCACGGCGCCATCAGCTGAGACCCCTTCGCCCTCCCTCGCCGCCCTGCCTCCTTCATCTCAGGCTCCAATGACACGGGATACGCCTGTATCACGGTATACACTCTGCGGGTGGAGTCAGCAAGTCTCCTGAAGTGAATGAATAAATGAATGAGTGGGTAATGAACGGATGAGTAAACTACGCATGAAAAATAATTGTATGTTGTGTAGATGTGGGATGAATGGGTTCGTGACTAATGAATAAGATATTAATAGCTGGGCGATGAAACTGAGTGGTCAAATGGCAGAGTGAGGGAGATAATGAATGAATGAATGAATGGATTTTATTAATTTGAATTTTAGATCTGTATCTGTTTGACATAAAAGAACAAAAATGCATAGTCAAAAGTGCACAAGTAAATACTAAAAAACGTTATTATTTAAGAATAAATGGACAGTAAATTAAAAGATGGCATTATTAAGAAACACTCCAATTAGCCAAATGTTTGGACTTTGTTATCTTAATATAATCCACGAAAAATATATTTTTATATATTTGTAATAATTAACATTCCACGCATATGAAGAACGACAATACATGTGATATTTTAGAGTGTTCCAACTCAAAAACAGGAAGGAACGGGTGCAATCGTGTTCGTATCACGCTCTTTCATAGAAATCACAGGTTATTACTCACATTTGTAGAAACAAACAGCATCGCTTGTAGGGAAGACTAAGAATCAACATTCCTGGAAAAACAAAAATTAGTTTATCAGGTACGCAGAAGGTTTCCAGAAATCACGTCATTCCATATTTCATGTATTTAAACAGTAGCAAATTGTCAACAAATACAATATTTTATGATTATAGTCTCCTGCCTCTTACTCATAACACAAGGTAAAAAGAGATTTTTTTGATCACACAAATAAAAATTTACTCTTAGTAGAATGGGAAATTGATTACACTAGAAGGTCTACCCCTTTGATTAACCCTCGCATGGCCATGCATGATATTGAAACGCAGCCGTAAGTATGGGGGACCCAACTGATCGAGTTCAGAAAAGTATTTGCTTTATTACGTGTGTTGTTTATCATCTCACAATACTCACAATATTGTACAAGAACATTTGTCAAAATTTCGCAAATATTTTGTAATATATTGAAAAGTTGAAAAATTGTAATATATTGAAAAGTTGAAAAAACAATGCTTTTGCATACTCATCTAAGTCAAGATATCATCTTTGGAATAACTATTATATTAAACCTTTTACTTTCACAATATTATTATTATTATTATTATTATTATTATTATTATTATTATTATTATTATTATTATTATTATTACAAGACCACTTGGACAAACTTCTAGAGAACTTTTAGAAAATATGGAAAATAAATATCTACCTCTTAAATCCTTCGTCTAATATCTCGCTTACTCATAGCTGTTGTAATCGCAGATTAGAGCTTACACAACACAACTGAAAATGTAAAAAGGTGCATGGTGAGTAAAACATAAGATAATCGCTAGCTATCAGTACTTACAAATTCCTCTAACACAATAGGGTCATATTAGTCATGAAACAACAGCCTAATACAACATTAATATAAATGAACGTCAAAATATCAACAATGAGAATGGCAAATGAGAGGGTTTCTTGAGTTCTCCAGAGAAATTTGTATGCAATCAAAAAACATATTAATATGAAAGGTGTGTTAAAATATTTCAAATGAATTAATATTTACATAAAAAGTTAACCATTACTCGCACAAGCTGTAGGAAGAGACCAATAATTACACGATATTCCTAAATATATTAATTAATTAATATCACCATATATTATTCAAAGATTTTCCCGCGTTATTTATCATTGCAAATGAAAAAATAGCGGCTTCTATATATTTCTGGTGTATATGATTAAGAAGAATCCAGTTATAATATAAATTTTTTATTTGCAAATTCTACTTATGGTAAAAGTAGGAAGTATTCTCCGTAATCCTATGGAAAAGGAAAGAATTCTCCGTAATCTTTATAGATAAAAATAATATAACTTCTTTTAGGAATTAAATTCCTGGATTTTCACAAGAAAATACAGCATATATGATCAAAGAAGTTTCAAACCTTTATGAATAGTAAATGTTCAAATTAAAAATCGGCGAGTTGTCTTTACGATGATCTTCCACGATTGATACGGTATCAAATAATAAAATATGTGTGGTTGTTCTCATGAGGCTGGAATAAGACTTTCACACTTCACAGACTTCCATTTCTACCTCTGTATCTTTTCCTCTTACGCTGCACGTCGCTGAGATACACACGTGTTTATAAATTGGATATTTGATCCTGTTATGATACGAAAATATAAATTTATTCGTGTTGTGTGAACTCGTGAAAAGAGACAATTGAGGGATACAATGTTGGTTACAATGGACGTGAGGCTGGGGCGAGTTCCCGAGAGAATGGAAGCCACAATGTAGGCCGGATATATCAATGTTACATTCTGATTTTAAAACCCAATTGGTAGCGTCTTCAGGATAATGGAAGTTTGGGGAAACTTTGGGGAAGGTACAGCAGCAAACATTAATCAGTGGTTCTCAAGTAAGGAACATGATATCTGTAAAAGTGAAAAAGGTAACATTTTCCAATTGATTCTGACTACATGAATTCACGAATGTTTGACTTAGGTTTGTCGTAAAGTGTTCTTATTTAAGTTACCTCAAGAGATAGGCCAACCGACAGTGACGTTTAGTGAGTGTCAATACGGCAGCAGCTAAATGAATTAGCGTTTATTTACGATCGCGGAAATTCAATTGCGCTTACGTTGTTGCGGGAAAATTGAACATTCAGTAGATTCGCAACAGATCCTTTTGTTGATCGGAATTTTCACTAGTTTTTCATTCAATGAGAAAATGCTGATATACCCTCCTCTTGGCCGAACACTATTTCTATTTTTTTTCGGTCTCTCAAATGTCACATGTAAAATTAACTATTTATAATGCTTCATATGAAGAGTAACTAGAGATGCTCCAAAAGCACATACCTTTTCGCAATATTTTAATGTTATCGTTAGGTGATATTATGTCTGCTTTTGTTACACTTCAACTATCACTTTATATCGTAAATAAACGAAGTGTGACAAATAGATTTTTTATTCAAAACTTTAAAAAAATAAATGTTGTCGTTGAATTTAATGTATGAGGTATTCAGTGTATTCACGAATATATCCGATGTGTATTTTACCTTCACAACATTCTGCGTAATCAGTATGCGAGAAAGTAAAACAATTAAAAATGTATCAATAATGCGATCCACATGCGGCAGAGGCGGCGGTGGCAGCTTACGGTAGCCGTAGCAGCTTACGGTGCAGCGTGTTGTTGCCAGAACTGATTTAAAGAAACAATGGACGTATACAGAATACAGAAAAGGAAAAACTGGTGTGTAATGTGAATGTGTTAATTGTGAGCATTAAAAGCCTACAGTACAGAGATCGTAAAACATATTAGAGCTATTATAAAAGTGCTTTACTATAACGTTTTTGGCTGATAGTTCATGATATGACATCCTCTTCCAAATTTACTTTCTGCTGACAAGCTCATAAAAGACATTATTTGTAACACAATCATGAATACCTAGTATAAGCTCTCTATGTACAACTTTGCGTACACGAGAAAGTAAAAATCAGTATAGATAACGCGTTTGCGACAGTATGTACTACAGTCTTTCAGGAGTATGTGACATGAGGATTGTTCAAGCTCGTAAGAACGTGAGCTCCAAACTTCTCTGGAAGTTTCCCAAATAACAGCGATTACGACGTAAATTACAGTTCAACACCCCTCGCAATCTCCTGCATAACGCCCCAGAAGAAAGGCGCTTCCGGTCTAAGTTAACGCACTTGGAAAGCTCTTTCGCAAACACCCGCGAGTGGCGCAGGATGTGGCGCGGGGTAAGCGATTTCCCCCCAGGGGGTCTTGCTTCTCGGGCAGGACGCGCCGGAGGGGCGGGGGAGGGGGAAGAGGTGGGGTGGAGACGAAGGGGGTTGGGCAGGGACCGAGAGGACGCAAGCGGGAAGGGAGAGAGACGGAACGGCGAGAAGAAGTGATTGATTGGTTAGTGTGTGTGTGTGTGTGTGTAAGGGGGTGAGGATAGGGCAAGGATGAGGAAGGAAAGGTCGCGTGTTGATCGGACAAACCACGGACAGCTTCCGACCAGAGCAGGCGTCTGCTAGAATTCTCTAGACAACGACTGAATTCGACCTGGCAGAAAAACTAGTGTTGACAATTCTGCCGCCGTCAGGACTCGACATCAACTGCCAAGGTCATTAGTCCTGTAAGTGTAGTGCATGCTTTCTTCCTGGGAAGTTGGCGGTTATCTTACCCCGCTGGATGGTGAGATGAGACGCCGAGCTTCTCGTCGCCTAGCGAGGTTTTCCTCAACCACGTATCTCCCGCCAGTGAGGCCCCGCCCCAGCCGGAACAAGCTCTAAGCTCTCGACGTCTATGTTAGTGTAGCGAATACAAATATGTGTGTGTAAGGGATGAGAATAGGACAAGGAGTAGAGAGGAAAGATCGTACGCTGCAAGGAATTTTTATTAGGATTCTGCCCGGGTAATCGCGTGGTGATGAAAGCAGAAATCACGGAAAACTACCGATCAGAGCAGCCGGCCGCTAGAATTCTCCTCCCAGGCACCGACTGGATTCAACCTAGTATCAGAAATCCTGCCTCCGACTGGACTCGGACCCCAGAACCTTCCAGTCAGAGGCACTGCAGTGACATCAGTTAATGCCCTCAGCCACCTCTCCCGGTGAGACGGGAAGAAGCGGAACAGGAACGGGAGATACGAATACGACCGCGGAGGATCAAGAAATAGGTGGGATGGATGCGAGCGTGGCGGTACGGAAGGGGGCGTGGCGAAAGCGATGGGGGTTGGGAAGAAGGCACAAACAGAAAGGGAAAAACGGGGCGGAGTTAGGCGAAGAGAAGCGAAAAGAAAACAACTGGCGGGGCGGGACGGAGAATTGGCGGAGCAGGAGAAGAGGAGAGAAGAACGATGGAGGGGAGTTGGGATATGGCGGGGGAGGAGTGGAGACACGGTGAGGATGGTTAAGGGCGGACGGTGGGCTGGGATGAGGCATGAGCGAGGACAGAGGAAAGGCCGGGAGTGGACGGAGCGAGGCGAGGCAGGGCTAGGAGGAGCGCGGGACGGGACGTAAGCCGTCCTCGCACTGGCGAGGGACGAGGGCGGGCGCCGACCAGGATGCTCTCGGGGCATTGTCCTCAAGCGTTGGCTTGTCGCCTCTGACGACCCACGCAGTGTGGGAGTCGCCCAGTCAAGCGGACGAAACATGTCACCAAAAGACATTTATCATTGAATTAGTTCTTATTGGATTAACGCGTTGGCAAGAAAGGGAACATCAACATTTCGTTTCATTCCCAGTTCACTAAGCACAGAACAATGCTTCATACATCATTTGTTTTGATGTTCGCATGTTCAGATGCTAATTGTTCTATAAACCAGTCCTTTTAGAAGTTTCAAGAGAAAATTCTTAGAAAAAAGAGGTTTTGCACGCAATGTGTTAGACTTTTTTACATTATTATATTCTCAATTCTTATAAAAGTATAATTTTACTTCTCAGGAGCTAAGTAGAGCTTCGCAAGAGCTAAATATCTGGCGTAGGATAATGGACAAATGTTTTTGACTGAGCTAATTATTTGGACCCAGTAAAAAATCTTGAAGGAGACAACTTCGAAAATAGATAGTCTTTGAGTGAAGAGTAATTTTTTATTTCTCCGGGTCATAAGGAAGTTGAACAAAGCACAGAGAATTTAGATGTAGCAAAAAATTCTTAAATTTTACTGGTTTGAAATTGATTACAGAAGTGATCCCTAATTGCATTCACAAGTAAAAGCACAAGGGGGCAATATGGTTTCCTATGCACCGTTCATGTTTAAATCGATAGTTGCAACAAATACTGCTTTCCGAGATTTAATCGACAGATTTTAGTTATTTCCAATAGAAAAATGTTGTAGTGCTGATGCGATAGTGAACAAAGCTGTTTATTAATGATTCTGCGGGCTTTTAACATTTTTTAAACACTGATATTTGACTGTTTGAATAACTCAATCAGTACTAATTTCACATACTAAATATAAAACACAAACAAGTTCAGAAGAATCATTCTATCGTCAATAATATTTCACTCTCTGCTTTCATTATGCTTTCTGAAAAATATAGTCTATATTATTTCAACATTCTTATTAACTAAATTCATTTAATGGCAAAATAAACAGTATAAACTTTAGCCTCATATTTTTTCTACACATACTCTATATTTATTACAATTCTAATATTATACAATAGTATGTTTAGTAAAGTGATCTAACCAGAGTAGAATACAACTTTGCTGCAACTGCAACTGATTCGGTCTTCTATCAGTATAAATCTTCAATCTTGAATAGAAAATTTGTCTCAAATTTATGCAGTGTTATAATAAGTGATAACAGGCAGTAATGAAACAATTGAATCATCTCTGCTTTTATTAAATCTACAGAAACTGATATCGTTGAATCATCTATCATTAAATACTTCATATTTATAGAAGTGAATGAATGCAGTGTTTATAATAACTATAAACTGCAGTTGAACTTGAATCATCTACATATTTCACTCAATACATTACAGAAGTTTGTTTTCGCATTTGAGTGTCAAGACTATAATTCAAGCCCTAATTGAGATTTTGTTGATAGAGCGCTTGAAAATTTTTCTCAGTTAAGGTATTCCTTCACGCACAGTCATCGTTTGATCATCGCTTCTACTCAGCTAAATCATCCACTGCGAGGAAATCGAAGTCGAAACTAAGGAAGTCCCGAAGTGATTAGTAGATTTATCTGAGAATTTCCAAAGAGCGAGTGGAATTTAAAAGAACTATTTCACGAGTGAAATTTGAATTTAAGAATCTGGTTCATCAATATTTGTTATGTCATTTAAATCGGTATGTTTATGTATTTGGAATTATTTCCATTACTACGTGCATCAACCTTCATCCTCTGTTTACTTATCCAAGATTGTCTGCAACGTGGAGATAAAGTTATTTGTACGTACGTGTAATCCGCTTCTTTGTACTATACGAGTAAGGATTAATACTACAAATAAGAAAAATACAAAATGCACGTAATAAAAAAATATATGTTGTTTTTTTTTCATTATTAACGAACGTTACATCATTTATTAAACACAATTATTAAATTCACCGCTAACAAAATTGAAAGTATTTAACGAATGCACGTAATAAAAACACCAATTACTTGTAAACGGGTTTATTCGATCACATTTCCTTCGAAATTTTCGCAATTTCTTGAATTGGTGTGTATATTCCTAGTACACAGGTTAGGTCAAAACAAAAATTTTCAAAGTGTTTCCAAACATATTTTCTACTTTTTTGGGTATTTTCTGGAATAACTTGTAGAATATATCATCTCTTTTTTTCTCTGACGCATCATGAAATCTTTTCTCCATTTCCTTTAGCAAACAACTGTTTAAATGAGACTGGAAAAGCGCGCTGTATTGCACATCGACATCAGGGATCGATACGTATGGGCTTCTAAGATAGATGAATCGCAGCTTATGATTGGGTACTCAGGAGGTGGCAACGATAATCCATAAAAAAACTTAATTTTTTGTGAATCACTGCTCTGGTTTGTTAATACCGTACGAATTATTAAATTCTATTGGTCTTAATTTCATGAATGGAATAGTGACAAAACGAACCGTTTTAGTCTATCCGTTTTAGTCTATTGTTAATTCAGTTTACAGTTGCATTGGCATCGCCAAATATTCAAATTATTACTCTTAAGTCTCATATTGTTGTTTGTTTTCTATATGACAATGCTAGTAGACAATTTTTAGATCTTTCAAAAGCTTTTGACGTCATTGATCATGACATTTTACTTTCCAAATTACCTTCATATGGAATTCGTGGTATTGCTCTAGATTGGTTATGTTCGTACCTTAAACAACGATCTCAGAGAGTTGAAATACCTTACTGGAATGATGGAACATTACGTACGCACCTTTCCGACTCTTTGCCCGTTGCATGTGGAGTTCCTCAAGGATCGATTTTAGGCCCTATTCTGTTCCTACTGTACGTAAACGATATGCCCTCGACGATTCAAAACGGAAGAACAGTTCTCTTTGCAGATGATACGAACATCCTTTGCAATAAAGAAACCGTAAATAGTACAATATCAGATGTTTCAAATTGGTTCCGAAATAACAAATTAATAGTAAACGAAAAGAAAACGGTTTTAATGCAGTTTTCCATTTCAAATAAACAATTCTGTGCTCCATTGAAAATGAACCCAACAAATTTTTAGGCTCTCAATTCAGTCAAACCTTAAATGGAACGTCCATTTAAATGAATTGAACACACAATTAAGTTCTTTATGCTACGCGTTCAGAATTCTTGCAAATTCAGTCAGCCTTCATACTGCTCGTTGTGTATACTTCGCGAATGTTCATTCCCGCCTGAGATATGGCATAATATTCTGGGAAATACATCTTAAGCTCCCAGACTTTTAGATTACAAAAACGAATTGTCGCCTGATTCATGTAAGCCTCTCTTCATTAATCTAGGAATTCTACCATTACCGTGTCTTTTATTTACGAATCAGTGGTTTTGTAAAAATGACTTGCTTAAGGGCGGAATATTTTTTCCGAAAATGCAGAAGTCTATTACTATCACACTCGACGTAGAAATAATATTCATCATGGATCAGTATCAACAGCTCATTACAAAAAATTCACATACAATACATGTACATTATTTTACAACACTTTGCCAGATGACATTAAACGATTAAATTCGATAGAAAAGTTTAAATCCCAAGTGAAATCGTTTCTGCTGCATAACTGTTTCTATACAATTAGAGACTATACTGAGCATAACAAGAAAAGTAACATTAATTTTACCAATGATACATAATGCATTATTTACCATTTGGACTGTATAAATGAGTATAAACAACCTGTAACAACTATTGTACTACAGCTTCCGGGTCAATGACCCCATCTCGATCAGGTTTTTCGTCCAGTTTCCCTGATCCATTGAGCAAATGCTGAGATGGCCCTTGTTTTGCTTCTGGACATAAATGTAACTTCATTTTCTGTGCACGTCTTCTAGAATTTAGTGGAAATACAATTATTCAAATGATCGTTTCCATGTTGTCGCGGCAGGAAGTAATAAGAGCCAAAATTTATTGCTTATTTATCTTTGACAATAGATTTTATTACATGGGAGTTTTTGTTTTTTTCTCCTTTCAAAATTCAAAATTTATTGCTTATTTATCCTTGAAAATAGATTTTATTACATGGGAGTTTTTTTGTTTTTTTTCTCCCTTTCAAAATTTCAAAATTCAAAATTTATTGCTTGTTTATCCTTGAACATATATTTTATTTCATGGGAGTTTTTTTTTTTTTCCTTTCAAAAATTCAAAATTTAAGTAGTATATGTGTAAGTGTAGGGATCCCAGAATTTTGAAAATGTGCACACAATTCACTTTTCCCATAGCACGTCATACGCAGTTTTTAACTGTTTTTCTGACGTAAAATAAATAAATAAATAAAGTAATATTTAGTTTTTAATACATGACCTCGAGAGAAAAATTTTAATTTACTATCCAATTATTTATTAATATTTTGTTCTAAACATTTAAAATCAACAGCTTAACAAAAAACGTGAATTTACTGTCAGATAAAAGTAACAAATGTTTGTGTCGTTGGGAGGGGAGAAGAATTACTGAAGTAAATAGCCCATAAGCAATACAAGATATGAGATTCGGATTAATAAGCCAAAGTATTGAAGTGTTATTTAAAATTTTGTTAATTTTTTTATGTGTAGAATTGTACTGCGCCGCGCTGCTTGTGTATAAAACGTTTCACTTGGACTTTCCAAAAATGTTTATCGACTTGTTTTCGTTTACCATATTTACGGAAGTGAACCTTGGAGATTCGAAAAAGATAACAGCAACATGGGACATGCTAGGAAAGAAATATGATTATTCGTTGACACAAACGCATTGCGCACAAAATAAAAGAAGAAATACCGAGACGAAAACAGGAAGATGTCTGGGAGGAGACGAAAGAACTAATAGAACTTGTGTGAAAAAATTAGGTCTTCATGCAGGGTACAAACATAAAGGAAAAAAAAAACCGTTGTCTTTAAGATCTAGTTTTCGTTTTAGCTGCATTTCTTTCCAAAACTTTTAATTTTGAAGTAATTGGAATGTTTGATTTCTTTCTTGTGAATCTTAAAAAGTTACAAAGAAAAAGAAAAATTGCAATGGAGAAATTTCTCGATTTAGAGAAAAATATTTGACAGTTTTCAATTTTTTGTAGTAATGCTGACACTTGAGACTAATTCAAACCATTATGCTTCTTTCCACATGACATTCCAATAAATTAACAAGATTATAAATTGACAATTCTCGCTTTTAACAGAAAATATTTTTTTGTCCGTTAAACCTTGTAACCTAAACGTAGAAAGGTAATGATTTATATCACTCTTAAGTAAAAAGGATTTTGTTTCACAAAAACAAAGTCAAAATACTTTGTATGCAATTTTTTTAAATTTTACTCTCAATTGAGAATTTGAAATCGGACTGATGTACTATTTCATTTCCATGAATCCTTTCTTTGCCTTAAAGAGAAAATTGGAATAAATGCAGCTAAATTTGTGAAAATAACTGTCAAGTCATGGCACAGGTATCCAGTGACCTACCGACTTCATAGCAATATGTACAATCCTTACTTTTAAATCTTGTGTAAATTTCTCTGAACGCAGTGCCTGCAAGCTTTAGTAAGCTTGTTACCTTGCCCACGACGTTGATATGCTTCACGTAACGGGTGAGGATAAGACAAGGAAGAGGAAGGAATGATCGCGTGTTACTTTTAAATCTTGTGTAAATTCATGGTACCCTAACGGTCCGAGGGCCGCATGATTCCCTAACGGTCTGAGGGCCACATGGTACCCTAACGGTACTGCTCTGGTGTAGATCGGAGAAACCACGGAAAACTACCGATCACAGCAGCTGGCAGCTAGAGTTCGCCTCCAGACAGCGACTGAATTCGACCTAGTCGTGAATCTAGTGTCGAAAATTCTGCCACCGTCGGAGTCTAGGATCTCCCGTCCAGTGGCACTGCAGTGACATTACTTGACGCTCTGAGCCACCTTTTCTAATAACTCCCCTCACGGCATGCTTTCCAGTGTAGGAGAAGGGATGGGATGGTGATGAGGTTCGGATGGGAATGGGAATGCAGTCATAGAAATCGCAGAAATCACTGATCAGGACAGTGGGCCCCCGAATTCGATTCCGTTGGCTCCACAAACTCGCCCATGGAAAAAACATCAATTAAGTTCCTGGCACTTTGCTGGGATCGCACCTAGGAATATATGCTGAAATACATAGATTTATCACCCGGAAACAGGTTAAATTCAAACAAATTTAACAATTTTCGAGAGCTATGCATTTAATTTGTACGCTCTGACGTGTACGCCTTCATTCATATAATGAAGAGTAAATAGACAAGAGTAGCGGCATGCTGCTTGCGCAAGGAAGCCCATTTGGCGACAAGCGTACACTGTGTGCCGGAGCGCAAGAAGTCATTACGCAAATTAAGTTGTTCCGCAAAGTCGCCGCAGGTCATCAACGCGTTTAATCCCCTTCGCGCTAACGACGCGTCGAAACGCCGCGCGAGACGCACAGTGCGAAACCCCTTCCGCCATCTCGGGCACAACCAGGATGACAGTAGCGCGGCAAAAGTAACGTTAACTGTCGTGACCGCCCGCGCGCGGTTGAAAGACCCGCCGCCAAGCTACGTCAGCGGGGCGTCACATTAATATGTCTTTCAAGGATTTTTATGTTACATAGTATATACAATTTTTTTACTACATTTCATCATACATGTACAATGTTTGAAAACAATAATATTGACAATATAAGACAATAACTTACAACTAAGGATACCCAGGAAGGGTCCTTCAGAAAAATACATACAATATTTAGTATTGTTATATTAATATATTATATTAAAAAACATAAATATTGAATTTAGAAATGTTGGAACCTGCTTTACAGCTAATTAAGTAGGATGTAGAAGGTATTTAGAATATCTTGATTTTATTCGTCAAAAAAGATTGATTTACCTAGAGTGTACAAAGTAGTAGCTAGGTATGATGAAAGAAGAGAAGAGTAGAAATTGGAAGAAAGTCTTAAAATCCAAGTTTGTTTAAAGAAATACTATTGGATTTCAATACAAATTATTCTGTGGTATGATAGCTCTCCTGCCCTTACCGTAGGAGAAGAAACGCGTATTGTTAGTGGATGTTACCACCCAGCAGCTTTGAAAGTAAATCAGAATATCTACTCAGATGATAATAAAAAATGTAATCTCGATTTTCACATAAGTTGAAAAGAATCTGACCCCTCTACTTGATCCTTAGTGTTCTTCGAGAAGTAATTGAGACTTTAGGCAGAATATACAGAGATCTGATGAAATATCTAAACGCCCTAAAGATTATTGCGGAACTAGTTAACTAAGTATAAAAATTTGGACGACTGGGCCCGCTAATATCTTACATACAAATCTCTGGGACTCATATATTGTTGGGTAGGACATAAATTCTTTGGTGTAACAACCGATTGGAGAAATATGGTAATACTAACAATTAACCTGGTGTGGTGTTGAAGCAATTTTGGTAGAATAGTAGCGTATACCACGATATACTCCATCTCTCCTATGTGATGTGACAGATCGCCTCCGCTGCTCGCTACCCCAACAAGAAACTTACTACAGATGAACGTATGCTCCTAAGAGGCTGACGAGATTCTTAAGTTAATCAATGTAGTCAACATAGTTGCTTAACTAAGAGGGAAAAGGGAGAATTGTTGATAAAAATCCAAGAAACTCAATCACCTACGAAATGCAAATCTAGTAAAAGGTTATCAAAATATACTGGGAACCTCGTAAGATTTATAATATTTTATTTATTGCTTTCGACTTACAGATTTTATAATCACACAGAGGATAAATAAATTACACTGATTAACGCGTGTAACACTGTTTCTTATCCAAACACAATGCACAAGTGATCAGGGAAGCAACGTGAGTCAATCGTTCCCGAGGGCGCTAACTGTTATAGTCATTAGTCCCGTAAGTATAATCCATGTTTCTATAATGTGAAATGGAATTATTATCCCCCGCTGTGTGGTGAGATCAGGCGCCGATCTACATGTCGGCTTGTGGGGCTTATTTCCCTCCAAGTATCAAGCGAAGAAGTGGTTGCAAAAGGAGGAGGTGTTGGAAGACGGAGAATGACGAGGAGAGAGATGCAGAAGATGGAAGAATAGAGATGGAGGAGAGAAAAAGTGTGGAGACAGGAAGCGAGGGCGGGAAGAGAAAAATAAGATAGTGGACAAGAGAAAGAAGTATCGATGGAGGAGGGAAGGTGATTTCTAAGGAAGGAAGAGATATGGCTGAGGAATATGGAGATTAAAGGTACAAGAAGACAAAGTCGAACAAGAAGAGGAAGAGTTGGAGATGAGATGAAATGCATAGGGCGGTAAAGGAAGATAATGAATAGAAACTATAACGGAGGAGAAGAAATAAATGATCGATGAGAAGAATGGGGAGGAAATGTAACACGAAGGAAGAGAGAGCATTGGCAAGGAAAGATGTGGAGAAAAAAGAAAAATGGACAAGGATGGCGAAGGAGGAGCTGTATTCCAGAGGGCGGAAGTGGAGGAAAAAGAAGAGGAGTGCCGAGGAAGGAGGAAGATAATGGAGAGGGAGAGGCGGGTGGAGGGTTTGCATTGGGCGCATTGATCGCTAGCGCCGCGCCGTCGGGGGCGTCTTTGGATTCCGCGGCGCGCGCCGCCCCCTCTCCAGCGCTATGCCCCGGCACGGCCGCGGGATCACCGGGCCACTCCCGCAGGCGCTGCAGGGGAGAACGCGTCTGCCACGCCCCTGCGGGGGAGGGTCAAGGTGTGCGGGCGTCCCCACAAGGACACACGTTGCCGTTCACTGGGAAGGAAGGGTTCCACACTAGCTTCTCAGCTAGGTAGAATTCAGTCGCGGTCTGGAGGAGAATTCGCTGCAGGGGAGAACGCGTCTGCCACGCCCCTGCGGGGGAGGGTCAAGGGGGGCGGCCCTGTCTGGAGGAGAATTGTAGCGACCAGTTGCTCTGATCGGTAGTTTTCTGTGGTTTCTCCGATCAACACCAGGCGAATGCCGGAGCAGTACCTTACCGAACGGGACACGGACCGCGCGTGATCATTCCTTCCTCTTCCTTGTCCTATTCTCTCCCTTCACATACACTTTCACTAACATGCACTACACTACCACAGAGACCGGTCGGGAGCTTAGAGCTTGTCCCGGCTGGGGCGGTGCCCCGCTGGTGGGAGAGTCCTGGTTAGGGGGAAACCCCACTAGCCGACGATAGGTCGGCACCGGATCAACCATCCAGCAAGGGAAGATCACCGCCATCTCCCGAGAGAGAAAAACATGCATTACACCAACGGGACTAATGACCGAAGCAGTTGACGCGCCCGGAAACACGAAACAATCAATCAATGAATTGAAGGGAAGGGTACCCGTGCGTCTTCATATTTAGGTCACCTCAGCACACTACGAAACTAGAGGCGCTACAACAGCACGTACTTTCTCGCATTATTTCTAAGGTTGCACGTTTGGAAAATTTAGGGAATTCAAGAAAAATGAGACCTGCGCCGTGCTATTAAGCGTTCCTAGTTCTATCCGTGGAAAATATTTGTTTTTGTTTTATAGATTACAGAGAGAGAGAGTATTTAATCTATCGGAGGACGAAGATTAATAAAAAAAATGGTGCGACTTTTTAGGAAAATATATCAGAGGCATCATGTAAAATACCTCCAAAAATTAAAACATCGGTTTTAAATTCAAGGGAAATCTCTTTTCGTTTGGGATATATCTTTTTTTTTATAAAAATCCTCCTTACGGTTTAGCCACTAGCGTTGCTCACAGACAACGTTTTGCCTTCATCAATTCTTCAGTCTCAAGGTATCACAAACCGTGGATTCTGACTACAGAACGTGTTAGAGTAGGAAATTTGTTTCAAATAGAAACAGAAATTATCCACTTTTCTGGTATCAGGAACCTACAATACGATTTTTTCATCCAAAAAACTGACAGCAGTATTACATAACTTTCTCTATAGGTAGAGTGCATGAAAGTAAGAATACTAAAAATAACTTGAGCTGAAACATTTTTAATACAAACCTTTAATTAGAACCTAAGCATTTCGTCCAGATATCGGCGACATTTAACCTTTTTAGAACTGATCATAAATAGGTTTTTTAATAATATTTTATTAAGAAGCCATTATATAATCAAATATATAATTTAACTTAATTTTATTTATTGTCCGCAAATTCGAAGAACAATAGTTTTCATATATTTGCCAAAGTATTTGATCTACTTGCAAAAACAATAAATAACTTACCTGTTCTTAAAATTCAGGCAAGTCTCGAACTACTAGTTTCCTTTCTCCAATTTAATCAATCTTGAAATTTTGACCGTAACTGGAAGAATTGTTGAAGTGCAAGCATTATTTCTTATAGAAAGTAAATGTTTAATTTTTAATGTAACCTTTCATCCTCATTAAACCATCGAAGTATCACGGAAAATAATTTTAATTTTTGAATATAACTTTCTACCTGAGAAAAAAATTCTGGAATTTTGAGTCTATTTCGTTTTCCCTTGTACCTTTGATTTCTTCAAGCTTCTAGAGACCAAATAATTTACATTATTTTTTTATATTTTTTATAAGTATATTTAATTTTTTTTTAATTATCCAAATTAATATTCTAGCCAATGAACTAGAATTGTAGAGGTACTCTGAAAACTAAAGAATCAGGTTTTGATTATGTGAGAAAAAATATTTTTTATAAATTTATTCTGGGCATTTTAGCTATTCATTCACAGCAAATCATGTGTTACAGGCAGAAAAATAATTATAATATTATCTTTAATAGTTTATGACGTAGGTTTGTCATGTGTGAATGTGCTGAAAACTCTCAATTCGAAAAAATGCATCGTAAGTTCACTTACTACTGGCTTGACAGTTGACACTCGCTTCGAAAAAAAATTCTTAAAAACTAAAAAACGTAGCAAAAACGGTTTGAAGCATTTAAAAGAGAATAAAACAGAGCATACGACTCAATAAAAATTGAAAAACATAAAATTTCACAATTTTCCATTATTCTCAGGTAGACGGCTACCTTAATTCTAGTTAAAGACTTAACACCCTTCTTTCCATCAATGATTTTGCTCATCAGTGCTCTGAACAAACGTTTGCCATTCGACGTTTGAAATAATTAATCTCCCAAGTTGCCTCTTTTGTGGCCACGATCTTTCTTTGCCAAGCGGAAAGGAAGCCTCTCTACGGGAATGAAAATGAGATACTCGAAAATCCAGAAGGGTTTCATTTAACCCTCAAAAAGTTCGCCGCCTTTAGTTTTTCTTTTCTTTTTCGAGGGAAGAGCGCACTGTAGAGAGCAAAGCGCCCTTCAAAATAGAACCGTCTGCCCAAGTCTGTAAAGAGTATCGACTTTTTTGAAAGCATTTGTAAACGAGGCAACGCCTCAGACCAAAGACGTGTCTTCTTTCGTAAATTTGCACTTCGGATCATCCCAGTTGAGCCTGATTATCTTTTGAGCTTTTTAGGTCACGGAACGATTTACAGGGCGAATTATTTTATTATATGCAAATGGCTATTACTAGGCAGATTCCAAGCAGAGGAAAGAAGCTCATTTAGATCAAACCAGAAACAGGGTTTGAATTGAATTGATGTCTTACTTTACGTGGCGAGACTCAGGCCATGAGACCTGCTCTTTCGTTTGACTACGCAAATTTCGCTACCTCCTTTCACCAACTTGGGGAGAAAGAAGGTATTACTTGGTCGAAGAAGCAGGCAATTTGAATTTAGCTCAGAGGCTTCATTTAGACTTGAGGACCTTTTACAAGCAGTAAATCTACTACATGGGACAGTCGGCTTTACTTCCCCTCCGAAGGTAGGGTGTAGGAAAGATTTTTCGCCCTTAAAAATCCACGGCTTTGGTCGGGTTTGAACCCGCGAACATGGGTATAACAGTCCGATACAGTATGATGTTTGAGAGGAAATGCATAAATACGGCAGTAAAAACACGTCTTGGTTGGTATTCGTATCTCCGTGTGTCATCTGAAAATGGCTTTCACTATATTAATTCATTTATTTTCTTTCTACTGGTGGCAGAGATACCTCCTATCAACTACTTCCCATACAATTGTACAATAAAATCCCTTTATTTTTTTAACATCATTTAAGGCGAAATCAGTGAATAAAATCCGTGGAATAAACACCTCTGAAGATTTCTTTGGACAGCCGAATGATGTGTATCTTAGCCAACACAACTTGGTTAGAGAATGTAAGGGTGTTATCGCAATGAGGAAGAGCAAATAATAAGGGAATCAGACTGCTGATGGGAAGCGCTAAAGGCAGTGTGTGCCAAAGTGCGTAGTTTCGAGTTTCACAGTATCAGTCATAAATTTCTATTTAAATGACACCACTTAACCTCACTATATATGTACGTACTTAGACCTAAGAAATAAAAGAGGTAATCTTCGTCAACATAGTAGTACTAGACGAAAATGACCTATTTTATTTCTTCGCATAAGAACGTCAACAACATTGAAACAGAATTCTCACAGTACTTAGACCTTCCCTGGTGTCCCAGCTTCGACGGTCAGGTTGCCGTCAAGGGATAAGCTCGGGAGAAGTATATATAAATTGCTAACGCCAAATATACAATATTCAACGGATGTTACTTACGTAAGCATTTTTTAATTGTCAACCTTCAACTGAAGTTTGTTAGTCCGGAAGGTCCTGTTTGAACTGCAAACTGAATATTTTATTAAGATAACTACGGGAAATCGAATAGTCGATATGAACAAGTCGGTTTGAAGGGTAGCCTCCGGCAGATCTCACAATCATGAGGATTCATTGAATTTGCAGTCAAAAATAGCACCACCATACAGGATTCTTCTTTTGTTACGGTAATGTATCTCCTCTTTCTAAAAGATCTTAATTGGCTCTGACACAGCAAGCTCCAGATGTGCCATCAGTCTGCCGTGATGAGGAAAAGCTCCTAGTGACTGTCAATGATAGATTCTGCAACGTAGTTGAGATCTCTCTATAAACAAATCTGCTACGCCGAACATCTTGATCTCCAATCAACTTAGATTTGTGGTGGTTCTATTCGCCGCCACGTTTCTATTCGCCTCGGATATCTACGAGAATCAAAGTTTACTTTATCAGATTCAACATTTATTTCTTCTGTAAACAATTTCCTGAATGAGTGTAAATAAACCTCCCTTTGTCTTACTGTGCTTCATTCTCGTGCAATCTCGTGCAGCCCCTTCTCATATAATCGTTTTTGTATTCTATCTTGCTTTCTTCTCACTCTGAACATTATCTTTTGCATCTTTTGAATTTTTACTCCTGTCGGTCTCTTGTTTTTCCTCCTGATTTGAAATAGATTGATTTAAATGTGAAAAGTAATATTTATGAATAAAATACCACTTTATTAAAACTACTGGAGTACACATTCGTGTTGCAGGCACATAACCGACACGTTGTTGCCCCGTACAGGGCTTGTAGATATCATTTAAGCTGCGACCTCCTTTCAGGTACACCTACCATATTTTGTATATCTTACGTCTTGGAACGCCTATGTTCCCAGAGAAGTGTGTTTCGTACAAATAATATTAACGAAGACAGGTTAAAGTATTATTGAGGTGTTATGAAGCGTTAATAATTAAGGGAAATTGAGATTCTCACATCAAATACCTATTGATATTATTATTATTATTATTATTATTATTATTATTATTATATTATTATTATTATTATTTACTCAATCTACTTTGTATATGATTTACTTCAGTCCTGAAGCAGTGTAAATAAATGTCTGAAATATTATCTTCTCTGTAACCTTTTCAAAAAAAAAAATAATAATAATAATAATAATAATAATAATAATAATAATATTACATCATTATATTAAATTTTTTTTATATTATTCTGTCTCCCTTTTGGGAGATTTAATCGTAGGAGTTCAGCTTTCAACAGTTGTTGTTATTATTATTATTATTATTATTATTATTATTATTATTATTATATTGAAACAAACCCCGGGAAAATCATTCAAGCGCCACATTTTAAATACTTAGGAGAAATCATTCAACCAACAGAGATCAATCTAAGGTCCAAGGAGGAAAGAATAAGAAAAGTACAAAGAGCGTACAAACTCATATGGAATCACTACAACAAAAATTCCGTATCCATTATCGCAAAATTCTGGGGAAGACCACCGCCATCTCCCAAGAAACAAACATGCACTACACTTACGGGACTAATGACCAAAGCAGTTGACGCGCCCGGAAACACGAAAAAACCAAACCAAACCAAACGGCTCGCATCTTCTCCCTTCTACTAACCATGTCGGAGTGAGATATAACCTCACTTAAGTTGACGCGCCATTTTCCTCGTGGCATCACCAAGCACGGAAAGAAAAAGTTCTAATGTAAAACGATCGGCAATATCTTGTCGAAAAGATCTTCCTTCCAACGTTTTGGCAACATATTGCCCCGTCTTGTTCTCGCTAGTGTAAAGATGACCGCTAGAAACAGCAACAAATTGCTGAAAGATGTTGCGGAAACGTATTTGCTAGTGTGAAGCCAGCATTAGGCTTGAGGATCTTTTACATGCAGTAAATCTACTAACATGACACAGTCGGCTTTACGTCCCCTCCTAGGGAAGGCATAAGAAGGATTTTTCGCCCTTAAAAAATCCACGGCGTCGATCGGGTTCGAACCCGCAAACTTATGAGCAACTGCCCGATACGCTAACCGTTACACCATCGCCGCCGCAATTCTTGGCCGTGATTGTTCAGTGCTCAGTCTGAGCACACAGGGAGGGAAAGGGGGAGAGGCTATCCGCAGAGAGAGAATGTATGTAGTGATGGAATAAAGCTTTGTTAAAGTTGATGTTAAACTTGCATTTTGTGAACAAAACAGGACTAATCGTAAATAATAATAATAACAATAACAATTCTAACAGTCGTTTTAAAGATTAAAAATAGAAGTACATCTTTCAAAAACTACTAGTGAATCTCAAAGATAGTACACAATCATCGATAAGCGGCATTTCCCGTCGTTTGCTCGTGAAAAAATTGGCACACCCCCGTTGTTTCTGCGGACCCAATGAGTTGTGAAAAATATTTCTACCATCCGCCATATGCAATGGCAGAGTGGAAAGGATAGTTGGTATATGAAAAGGGTCCCAGCTGTAACATTTAAAGGATTTGCATTCTCTTGGTGACTGAAATAGGTAGGTTCGAAGGAACCGTTTTGCGCTAGGCATGTGAAATCGAAATTCATTTGATCTGTGGATGTTTACATCTTGTGGAGTGGTAGAAAACAAACTACCAGCTGATCCATGTAGTCAGATAAATAATTATTAGTTCGATCATAGTTCTACAGAAAGCCAAGTGTGTTTGGTGAGAACGCACTGGTAACATAGTAGTTCTGGAGGAGCGGGATAGATTAAAGACTTATATTTCGAGATGTAGGTAAAAAAGAGTGGTTCAAGCGATTTTATAGATGCTAGGTAAAAGCTTGAAGAGGTGCAAATCCGAGCGGAATAAACCTTAAAGAAGTAGGATGAGGAAACAAGTATTCTTGTCCAGACCGACTAATGAAGGAAACTCGGAAAAGAGACGAAAAAGGAGGCAAAAAGCTTGAAGAGAGGCGTCATTATTGTTTCATTCATTGATTGACGTTTATGGCCGCGCCAACCACTATAATCTTTACACCCTTAAGTGTAGTACATATTACCTGACAGATGGTGATGTACAATGCTACAGACTATCTGCAACACTATCCGCAGTGATACCAATGGTTGATGAGAGTGCTAATAACACGAATTATGTTGGTATGAAAACTACAGCTTGTAACAAATGAAAGCGTAAATTACTGTCTCACCACGATTATACTAGATGTTGGAAGTGTTGTTCTCTTCACTTGTTTCCCTGTGATCTGGTCGTTACAAACCTGAATGCAAATACTTGCATAGAATTTTCCCTGCTATATTGTGAGATCCGACGCCGACGTACAGAGTTCTCCCTCCAGGTACCCAGCGAGACACCACCCAGCCCTGACAAGCACTAAGCGTCTGACTTGTCTCCCGACCCGTGTGGTACTATAGTGCGTGGAAGTGCGTATACGTAATGGGGTGAGAATAAGACAAGTATGAGGGTGAGACATAAATAGACAGGGTGAGACAAAAATAGGGTGAGACAAGTATGAGGAAGAAAAGATCGCGTACGGTCATTGGCCCATATTTCTCCGGCATTGACCACGTATTGATCGAAGAAACCATGGAAAACTACCGATCACAGCAGACAGCCGCTAGAATTCAGTACCAGCCTGTGGTTCAATTCGACCTACCTAGTGTCAAAAATTCACCTTCATGACTCGAACCTCCTGGTCCAAGTGCAATGGCAACAGTTGTTGTCCGGAGCTATCTCAGCCTGTGAGGAGTGAAGTGGAAACGTCTCCAGGAAAGTAGCCAATAAAAAGGCTTCGGCACAGAACGTGGAGTCTGTGGAGGAGCGGCTGTGGCTTCCTGCGACTAGGTCACCTCCAGCGTCTCCCTTGAGTCCCAGCGGAACATTTGTTCTGCTCCCTCCCTCTCCCCCCTCTCCGCCCGCAGCCCCGACGCTCCGCACTTTAATATCGGAAAGTCAGGCGTCTCAGGAAATCAATTTCACTAGCTTTACCCTACGGTAAATATCTCATATCGACGACGAGGAACTTTTCAAGAGGGAACAAAAAGAGCGCAGTTAGCGCCCTGTGCTCGCACATCCCAAGGGAAATCTGTTTCGGGAAATAAAACTCACCCAAAAAGCTCGACTAATCGGTTAAGCAAACTTCGGGAAACGAGATTCGCTTAAAGCCACGTCCAGGCGAACAATTGCCGTTCAAAGTAGGTTAAAATGTTCACATACGGGTAGGCGTCCCGTAAAACGCTGGTCTACAGAAACGCTAATGGGAGAAAACAACAGAAGGACGCCCACATATTTGCCCGGTACATAGAAGCAGCAGGTTGGCGACTCCCACCCTCTAGTTAGACCCCATTAGGGTCACGACTTGGTCAGGGCACGTTGTGGTCGTGTTTTCGAGAACAAGTGCAAAATACTTATACTTCAGTCTGTGAGTAAATTTGGCTATACACGATGTAGGATATAACACCCCATTAAAATGAATCGTTACCGGTGTAAGAAAAAAATTACATCTGAAAACTCTTCCCTCCTTCTTTAATATATTTTATACTTAAAATCGAATTTTTTATAGATTAAAATGTATTCTCATTGGATCTCTGTGAAGCTAATTTTGATATTTCAAATCCATTATTATTTCTAATTTTTGTCTTTTTCTTCTAACGGGTTTTTCCTATTTCGAATTTTTTTTTATATTCTTGGTATGTAAAGGACTTTTGTACTGTGCATATACTTTTCTACGTTATTGCAGAATTTTTGAAGGCAACTTTTTAAAATATTTAATGTATTGCAATGTTATACAAGAACATGTTATGTTACTTTTGAACAACGTGCATGCGAAGTGAAGTTGTCGGCTTCCACGGCCAGATTCAAGCAAATGATCTTGGCTGTGTTCCAGTGACGCCGCGTCGAAGGCTGTAGTGCTGGCATATTTTCGTGGTCTTCCTCAGGGCTGAGTGTGCATGATACTTTTTTAAAACCATTTTGCATGGTTTTGTTCAGCAGTACTTTTGCTACTGCTGACTAGTTACAATATATTATTATTTTCTCCTAATTAACCCCTAACTACAGGCGTGGGTTTTTGTTACACGAAAACTTGCATACGGTCAAAGAGACTACTGGGAGCGGTAGCTCAGTGCATCAGCTGATGTCACTGCAGCGCCTCTGATCGGGAGGTCCTAGGTTCGAGTCGTGACTAGCTTTTCAGTTAGGTCGAATTTAGTCGCTATCTGGAGGAGAATTCTAGCGACCGGCTGCTCTGATCGGTAGTTTTCCGTGGTTTCTCCGATCAACACCAGGCGAATGGCGGAGCAGTGCCCTAAGAAACGGGCCACGGACCGCGCGCGCGATCTGTCCTTCCTCTTCCTTCTCCTATCCTCTCCCCTTACACACACACGTACACTAATATGTACTACACTACTACATATTCCTGGAGACCGATCGGGAGCTTAGAGCTTGTCCCGGCTGGGGCGGTGCCCCGCTGGTGGGAAAGTCCTGTTTAGGGGGGAAATTATGCACTACACTCACGGGACTAATGACCTAAGCCCGGAATCACTAACCAATCAGAGACTCCGCTGTAAATCAATTAATTATTTTCAAACACCAAAATATTAAATATTGTAAAAGGGTTATATTGTTTTATTATTAGATATTTCTTTATTAAATTCAATACTAAAAATATTTTATTACGACTTTTTGCATGACTAAATAGCTCACATTTTATCAATTGCAGTTTCAGCTTTGTTACAATACATTATCTGACTGTTCTGTCAATCCTAACTAAAGTATTGACTTAAAACACATAGTTATTTGTTTTATATAATTAAATAGACATCAAACGTTGAGAAACAAAATGAATTGAAAACAAAAATATGTTTGTATAAAATTTTGGTGTCTATCAGAGGGATAGTTGAGAGGCATACAGTCTATGAGACCGTTCCAAAATGTCAGTGCCAGGAACTTCTCCAGTTGAATCCAAACAGGAAACTGATAGTCGTGACTTAAGGGCCAATGAGAAATAAAGGTAGAAAGATCAACTGTATCGCCACAGAGCGGGAAATGATTAAAATATAACCCTGAAACTTTTTTGCGGTCTTCCTGACCGTATGCCTGTAATTAGAGGTTAACAAAGCATGGCCAAGCAAAAGTAATGGGACGTAGTTTTCAAATCGAATTCATTTCACTCCAAAATTGTTTCACTATTTTCTACTGATATTCTGTAGAGTGCTTTACTAAGACGATGGTATGTGTGGCAGTGCACTGTGATTTTGACCCTTCAAACGGCCGTAGCCGCCACTGGACGGACGTAATGTGTGGCGTGTTGCGTCATGTCAGGTGCTTGCGCAGGAGCCTCCGCCGGCGTGCTGCCTGTTTGCTCTGCTCGCCACCAGGAGCGCTTGCTCGTCAGAAGCTAACGCACTTTATAGGGATACCTTCTACCCACGTATTCTAGAAGCACAATCATCCAAGACGACCGTGTTCAAAGTTCAATGCGAGAATTCCACCAAATCTTTGACCGCAGACTTTTTACTGTTCAGTGCTCCGTATTTATATTAATAATTTAAAATTATTACAAATTTACAAAATACGAAGGGAAATTTATAGAGTTTGGGTAATAGAGAGGAAACCTTACGTCCCTATGATATACTTGATTATATTCAAGATAAATGTTATAATACAATAAGATTTAAGTTATAATATATAGTGTATTTAATAATGTGACATTATTAAATTATTAACAAAAGAGATTATTGATATGGGGAAGACAGAATAGCATCAAAGTGCTATTAGAACAATAAAGACATTACACGAGCGGTGAAAACGTATTACTGACGAGAAAAAAACTAGTAGATGTGTGTAAACCGCGAACGAGAGCAGACGTGTGGGACGGATGAGCCGTAGGAGAGAATGGATAGTTATGAGCAGGGAACGGGTAATGATGTGTTAAAAGAAGTTATCGCGAGGTGAGAATGTGCGTAGAAATCGCGATAGATGATATTATTTGATGGTGAAATTAATCGAACATTCATTTTTGGGATATAAGAAAAAGGAATGGTTGGAGTTGCAGCCAGAAAGAACAGGTTTGAGAACCCAGAACCAACTGCCAAGTGCGCTGTACATATACCACCAAAGGAAAGTGAACATAAATAAGAGATATATAGAACTATCATCTTCCATGTACAAGGCCAAGATTGTTTGTAAATTTTAAGACTATTAGTAAAATAAGTATTTAAAGAACAAGTTAAAACAGGTCATAGTAAACAGATTTTCAAATATTAAAACTAGTACGGATCCGAGCATGAATGAATGGAATAATTGTTAATATGTTGTATGAATGAGAATTCATTTTACTTAGATACTTTTTGTCAAGCGTTTAAAATCATTGCATGTGTTTTTTGTAGTTAACTTTCAAATCAAAAATATTATCTTATTAGACATCAGTAGACATTGTTGCGCTACTATATTAATTCTAAATTTACCTGTTGTTATTTCATATTGTAATATTGATGTGTCATGATAGTTAACCATTAACGTTAATTTTTCCTAAATATAAAAAAACTTTACCACCCGAATTCTCGTATGAGCAGTAATTTTCATATCCACGAAATTAAGTATTTAAAGAAGCCCTGACAATGTATAAGTAATGGGTAACCTGAAGTAAAGAGTACTGTTGGTAGTAAAATTAAAAACTGAGCTAGCCAAAATAAGGTAAATGTTAATCGACACATGGATAATTGTATTTCTTGTTTTTCTTCCTCTTCTTCTTCTTCTTCTTCTTCTTATTATTATTATTTTATTATTATTATTATTATTATTATTATTATTATTATTTTTTTTATTATCATTATTATTATTATTATTATTATTAATTCATGATACACACACGTGTGTGTATGTGTGTGTGTGTGTGTGTGTGTGTGTGTGTGTGTGTGTGTGTGTGTGTCCGTCCGTCCGTCTCTGAACAACTGTAGCTGCGAAACTCTAAGAAGTATTTTCACCACAATTGTTATTTCTCGCCTCCGATCTGGTTGATAACATGTCCTCTTGAATGGGAAACGAATATATTGACGCAATGTGTTGGAATTCCCAAGCCGTGTCAATGTACCGAAGTCCTGGCGTATGACCCACCCAGACGTTCTCCAGGGAAATCATCTTTCTTGTTAATCACTCCCGATGAAAAACATACTTATTCATTGTTTACCTACAGTGTAGTTTACAAATTGCATATCCCTAATATTTACTATCAATATTATAATTTTTTCGAAAATCCTAAAAAGCAACAATTATATGTTTAAAGTTTAAATAAACTAATAACTTCATATTCACAATTTAGCTACTTTACAAATGTTCACGGTACTATCTCACATGTACATTCCTACTAGGTTATATCGCATTTTCTAAACGGCCTATTCTATCATTAATATTACTTAAATTTGATACATAAATCAAGTTCTTTTCTTGATATGTATTCCGCAAAGTCTAAGTTCTGATATACTTCCACTACTAATCTAATATCGTCTTTACATGAAAACAGCTTTGAGTGTTATTTCATTCTCACAGATGTTATGTACAGATTCTAATGTCGTTATGACCTGAAATGTACTCTAATCCACCACGTCGCCTTTGAATTTTTGTTCTACACTTAATTATAACCAACTTTGTCATTGGATGTTTACAATTTTTTGACGTTTTTCTCTTTCTTGTCCCTTACTCGATACTAACGCGTTACATGATTGGCTGACACATTTTTCTTGTAGACACAATTCTTTAAACAATATTAAAATTTAATTTTTTACATTACGGTTTATTCTTCAATAAGACAACCTTCAAGCAAAAGTTCTAGTGTCGAATGTCAGGAATATAATATCCCTTTCAACCTTGATCACGCGCAAATTCAGATCTTTACAAACCAACAGCGTATACGTCTCACCATGGGAAAAATGTCCACTATATTACTTGTTTACATACTTAAAAACTTTGCCCCAGTTTCAATTCCGACTTCAATATTGAGGGTGAGATGTCGTTTAAAGTTAATAAACAACACAGTACATATGAGATATGTGGCATATGTCCATATTAAACAACTCTATTATATTTATATTCTGAACTAAATGCACGAACTTGAAAGTACTTTATTTAACTTTATTGTTGGGAACGGGGATATCAATTATATCCCTTATTGTTATTTCAAAAGTAAACTATTCATTTTTTCATAACCGTAAAATATATGGGAAAAGCTATGGAGCTATAAATTTCCATTTAGGCCTGTTTTAATGCATTCCGAGGCATCAAGGTTATTGAACTCGAAACAAATCACAATTAACAAAACGCGACTCCGCCGTGGGCCTTCAATCAATGTTTCCGCATTTTGATGTGCGCTTCCCTCTGATTGCGGGAGACATGTGAGGCCAACGCACTGCAATGGGAAAATTCGACTCTGCCTGGTCAGCTCTGTGCATCTGGCAATGCCCATGCCTGTACACTAAAGTACTTTTTATTTGGTCCGCTACGCATATCCTCGGAATCCGATGAAGTTGAAGAAATGTTACTTAAGAATTGAAAATATTGGCAAATTCATTGGCGCGATACACTCATTTAATAAAATATAGTGCGCCACAAAAGTCTCAACGCACTGAGGCAAGTCAGAGCCTCATATCAAAAATTGTATTTATGTTGGTAGTAAACACATCGCTGGGAAACACGTGAAGGGGGCAACACTTCCATCAACTGCTGTCACTGCAGCGCCTCTGGCCGGAAGGTCCTAGGTTGAGTCCTGACGGCGACAGGATTTTCGACACTAACTTTTCAGCTAGGTCGAGTTCAGTCGCTATTCGGAGGAGAATTCTAGCGGCCGGCTGCTCTGATCGATAGTTTTCCGTGGTTTCTCCGATCAACACCAGGCGAATGCTGGAGCAATACCCTCCCAAACGGGCCACGGACCGCGCGCGATCTGTCCTTCCTCTTCCTTGTCCTGTCCTCTCCCCTTGCACACACACTTACACTAACATGCACTACACTACCACATATTCCGGGAGACCGTTCGGGAGATTAGAGCTTGTCCTGGCTGGGCGATGCCCCGCTTGTGGGAGAGTCCTGGTCGGGAAACCCCACTAGCTGACGGTAGGTCGGCGCCGGATCTCGCCATCCAGCGGGGGAAGATCACCGCCATCTCCCGAGAAAAAAACATGCACTATACTAACGTGACTAATGACCACAGTAGTTGAGGCGCCCGGAAACACGAAAAAATTATCAAACAATCAATCAACACTTCCAGCTTATGAAATGATTTTGGTGAGTATGGAGCTATGAATACATGGAGACGCCGTTACCAACCTCTTCCGTGTTCTGCAAGTGAAGCCAGTCCGCCATATTGGTGGGTCCAAAACAAGTCTGTTAAAACAATACCTTCTGTTACTACAGGCCTAACACTACGTCATATACGATACACTCGATACACAACTAACACACACACAAACGTACACACGATAAAAAAGTTCTATCAAAATCGTGTTCTTGGAAATGAGCCGAACATAACCTGCTGTAATTGCTAGGCTGCAAATTGTCTCTTTGCACAGCTCTAATCCACAATAATCTACGCTTTGGATCTGCCGGAAATTTTTAAGAAAAAATTAATAAATTACCAACAAAGTTACTAAATGTTACAAATGATATGGAGTAGCTACTTACTTGTGGAAAGTAATTTCCGGTTTTCTCGTGCGGTTTGTACAGCCGTTAGTCACACAAGTGACCCTAAAAAACTGTTACAAGAAGCTAGCTACTCTGAACAAGACTTTGAAATATTAAAACCAATGCCAAAGAACACAACTGAACACGAGCACAGCTACAAGCCACAGAGCACTCACACGCAGTTAGTCTACGGTACACGCTTTCTGGGCTCCCCAATAGGGCGGAGGGGGCTTCAAGTTTGTGACGTCATGCTATCTCCCTCTATTCATTGCTCTATGGTGGCGTGTGGGGTATTTTTGTTTTCATTTGTTACACGCTGCTACCAACATAATTTTTGTTGCAAGCACCAAGGTGCCACTGCGGAGAGTCATTCCTGGTGCACTGTAGTACAATGAACAATGATCCTCAAGGATTTGAATTATTTTAGTTTCCAAAAAAAACAACACGCACTATTAAATAACCGAGTGAAGTGGCTCAAGGCTGACTTCGCATTCTCGGGTTCAATCCCTGTGCCGGCCATCCTAACCGGGGCTTTCGTGGTTTCCATTGGTCATCCAGGTGAATGTTGGGATGGTTCTTCTGAAAAGTCACGATCGCGAAGCTGGCGTCGCTAGCCGAATTCGTTAACAATGTGAAGTCACGAAGGTTAAATTCGAGACATCACGGGTTCCTGGTTGGGTGACCGACTAAGAACCTCAGGGTCAAACGGCGTCGAGGCCAATAGCCCTTTACGAGGCATATAATGGCTAAATACAAATACAGACATTAAATAAGTTGGAATTCATTTGATAGCCCACATTAAACCCCTAAAATAGAGCCACATTAAATTAATAGGTCCCAATATGACCACAATGGATAGAGCCTGGCACAAAGACAGTTTCGATCGTTCTCGGCGACGTGGCCAGCACGCCGAGACAGCTGTGTCCAGGAATGCTAGTTCCGGTACTGGCATTATCTAGAACGAACGGTGCCAATACTGTACTTCGATTTAAACATCGCTACACTTCAAGGTCACGAGCTGGAAGAAGAGGGAAACACTGTCATCCAATTGGGGGCTTTGTTAGGACTTAAATGTTTGGTATTAGAACTCCCGATTGGATAGCAATGTCCCTCTCCCCTTTCTGCTCGTGACCTTGAAGTGCAACTTAATTCGCAGTGTAGGAGTGTTTCGGGAGTGACTTCTCCGTCAAAGGAATAATGAATGTTGGAGGAGTTACCGGATCTCTCGACACCGTGTATTTCTGAAGCGCTTGTTGTGTTTACGCACCGTGTATTGCGTTTCTATTGACCATCTTAAACGCATTATTTATTACACTTTCATTTGAGGCGATAACTTAACTGTGTTCCAACTAGTATATCATGTTCTGCCACGAATTAAATCGAATTAAAATTTGATCGCACAAAGCATGTCGCAAACCTCTACTTGTGCAATTGAAACTACGCTAATACGGATGTGATGTATTTTTTAAATTCGATTTTAATGTACTTTTTTATTATTGAAATTAGTTTATGCATTTTGTCCGGCTCTAATCACAAGAATATACTCTCATTTTAATATTTTTTATGTTTATTTTCCGATGTGAAATGTATTGTTCCTGTTTATAGTATACATTTCAGAGTTATTAACTTAATGATAATATTGTTAAATAATTATTAAATAAATAATATTGTCCGTTCAATTGCTTTTGTTTGACTAGTCTTTAAACAAAATGTTGGTACATTTAATTGCTTTCTCAATTATTGGGGTATGTATTCTTAAACGTGATTATGACAAAAATATTTTCAATCCACTTTAATTGATTTTACGATTCATTAAGAAAACTTAAATTTATATCATTTCTCCAAAGACGTACATCCCTATGTTAATATATTTTTCTCTTTTTATCTCTTCATTGGAAAAAAAGTATTTTTTTTAAATTTATAAATGTAAAAATAATATAAATTCTGCGATCAATTTAGGAAAAATATTTTCGCCTCTAACATCACAAAGAAGAGATAATTATGTACAAGTATTCAATACCATTTCGTTTAAAGAGCGACTAGAAAACGTCTGGGGGTATTTTTTGGTATATTTATCTCCTTGAATGCGGAAGTGTATTAGGGAAGATGACACTTTTAGATGGATGACGTTTTTCGTCTGTCAAACCATGGTAATAGAAGACATTGGTTAAGCACGTAAACGCCTTACAGAGGGAGAAAGTGCGTCTATTTTTTCTGTTGAAGATTGTAAGTGTGACATACCATGAAGAAACATTGCTTCTTTTTTTACCTGCTCCTTAAAATGTTTTCACGAATTCCAAGATAATGGAATTGTGGTAACCGGGCAAGAAATATAGAGCGAAGGTGAAAGTGAAATCGACCCACATTCCGGAAGTTGAGAGTATAAAAAATAGATATATTTTTATCTTATAAAGAGATATTACGAATGGGATGATTAGTTTCAAGTTCTTAGTATTTGTAAAAAGGGAGTAAAATCAACAAAAAATAATCACTTTTACACGTTACCTTCATTAGAATAGAATACTATTTTAAGCGTGAAAGCATTGCATTGTACCCACCCTTACTAATCTACAATGGAATATCCAGAAATAAATTTCTTCAGCTGTTAATCTTCATTTGTTTTTTGTTAGAGTTATTGTATTTCTGATAACTTTGAAAGCCGTTTCCACATAACAAAATCCTTTCATGACAAATCTAATGAAAGTTTTATTCTATCCTTTTTCACGCCATTCAATGTCTTTCAATTGTTTCCTTGTTCCTCAAGCTAATCTTAATGTATGGGACAACCAGTAATGAACCAGTGTGTCTGTCGGAACTTACTATGTTCTAATATTCGTTGGTCCTTGTCGAATTTGCGGTGGGCAGCGGCAGTTTGCGACAGGATTCTTTATGGTTCTCCCTTTCCCTTCTTTATCACGCAACAACTCCATTTCTCTGTCGATTGACTTATTATTTCGGGTTTCCGAGCGCGTAAACAGCTGTGATCATTATTCCCGTAAGTGTACTGCGTGTTATTATGATGGGAGGTGGCGATTTTTCCCCCCGCTCGATGGTAAGATCCAGCGCTGACCTACAAGTTGGCTTGCGGGGTTTTCTCCAACCATGTATCTCCAACCAGCGGGACACCACCCCAGCAAGTTGTATGCTCCCGTTCTGTGGTAGTGCGGTGCCTGTAAGTGTAAGAGTGTAAGTTAGGGGTGAGGATAGGACAAGGAAGAGGTAGGAAATATCGCGTGCGGTCCGTGGCCCGTTTGTTAGGGTACTGCTCCGGCATTCGCCTGGTGTTGATCGGAGAAACCACGGAAAACTACCGATCAGAGCAGCCGGCCTCTTATAATTCTCCTCCAAACAGCTACTGAATTCGTCCTGGCTGACAAGCTAGTATCGAAAAATCCTGCCTCCGTCGGGACTCGAACCTAGGACCTTCTGGTCAGAGGGACTGCAGTGACATCATTTGACGCCCTAAGCCATCTGTCCCGGTTTTAATTTCACGAGTGGAATAGTTTCTGAAAGGTAATTCCTCCACTGTTGCTACGTAACTAGTGTATAAAATCCTCCGTGAGGACACCCAGGCTAGTGACACTGCAGAGGCGAAAGCAATACTCCTCTAAGTCATCGCAGCCATCATTGGGAACTACAGCCCCAGAGTGAAGACGGTTTGAGAGAAAGAATCCCAGCGGACGAGGTCGCCCGCCCCTCAAATGCCAAGTGCCGGGGAGGCTGATGGGGGCGGCAGAAGCGCTCCGGGCTTTTGGCCGGGATGTAGAGCGCGAAGGAAGGGTGGGTTCGAGGAGGCTGCACCGAATGGACTTCGGACACGCCACACCCCGCCACGCGAAGGTCGCCACGTGGCGCCGGCAGAGCGACGTCCCCATCTGCCTCCCCTCCCCCGGCCCGACGTCATTACTTCACGCTCCATGTCACTGCAGCGCTTCTGACCGGGAGGTTCTAGGTTCGAGTCTTGGCGGCGGCAGGATTTGCGACACTAGCTTTTCAGCTAGGTCGAATTCAGTCGCTGCCTGGAGGAGAATTCTAGCGGCCGGCTGCTCTGATCGGTAGTATTCTCCGATCAACACCAGGTGAATGCCGGAGCAGTACCCTACCAAACGGGCCACAGACCGCGCGCGATCTTTCCTTCCTCTTCCTTGTCCTATCCTCTTCCCTTACACACGCACTTACACTAACATGCATTACACTACCGCATATTCCGGGAGGCCGGTCGGAGCTTAGAGCGTGTTCTGACTGGGCGGTTCCCCGCTGGTGGGAGAGTCCTGGTTAGGGAAACCCCACTCGCCGACGGTAGGTCGGCGCCGGATCTCGCCATCTGGCGTGGGAAGATCACCGTCATGTCCCGAGGAAAAACATGCACTACACTTACGGGCTAATGACCAACGCAGTTGACGCGCCCGGAAACACGAAAAAGTCAATCAATCAATCATTCACGCTCCACGCGGAGGACACGGTGGCTAACAGTCCAAATGTACAGTGCGGCCACCGAGAGGTGGCTCAGTGCATGAACTGATGTCACTGTAGTGCCTTTGACCTGGAGGATCTAGGTTCGAGTCCCAACAGTAGCAACATAATACAATACCTGACGTGTACAGGTCATCTGGACTGGTAAACCAGACCGTGTGTGCCAGCCGCTGCAGGTCAAACTGCACAGGCGTAGTGACCAGCGCAGACGACCGGAGAAGAATCGAAATTCAATTCTTTTTACCTGCGCAGGCGTGTAGACCTGAGTTGATGTGAGTCAGTCCGGCACGTCTATATAGATAAGTTGGTTGGGACTATTTCCGTGAATAGAGAGCGTCGGTCATCTTCGAATTTACTTGTACAATAGTGGTATCTAGGGCTACGCATACAATACACTTTTTCAGCACATGTTTCCGGAATTATTTTGCCAAGCGCTTGGAGTGATATTATAGTAGAATAATTGAGACATTCGTATGATCGACCAGTTGCAAGAAACCTCAAAGTAGCTGTCAGTCTCTTATGGGGAGAAATAGCTCTCATAACTGTATTTTTCTTTCGTATTAGAGGTGTTACAAGTGATAGTTTTGGTAGACTTCATTCATCCCCAAATAAATACGACAATCTGTAAAATTTGAAGTTAGCTCTTTTAGTAACTTTGTATTAGTATATTCATATCTCTTTGAAATCAATATTTACACTGGACTTTGCATTTTCTCTTCCTTTTACACTTCATGGCTACTAACAAAGCGACAAAAGCGGTCGTCACAGATGAGTTTTCTTGTTTGTTTGCCATCACTCGACTGAGTTAAAATATTCTGGTTTATCGTAGCGTATATGTGCTCTAGTCTGCACAGGAATACCTTTCCGGTTTACCTGTTCAGGTTTACTAACAGGCATATAGTCTGTGCCGAGCCTAATAAAATAGTCGCAAAAGTTAACACTGCAGTGGTGACGTTATGTTAACCAGACCCAGTGTAAATTTTATTTCAACAAACCTGGAAAGGAAACTCAGCACTTAATTGAAGTTTCGTCTACTTTTCAAAATAACGACCTTGTTGAGCGGAAGAGTAATTTGTGACGTAAGGAAACTGTTGAGCCTCACTGATCCATCATTACCAGTCATATACTTCTGATCAGGAAGTCCTATGTGTTTGATTGATTGAAGGATTGATTACTAGTGTTTCCAGCCGCGTCGATCATTAGCCCCGTAAGTGCGATGCATGTTTTTTCTCTGGAGGTGACGGTATTCTTTCCATTCTGGATGGAACGTCCTAGAACGAGCGCCCGCAGAGACGGATTTTCGATACTAGCTACACAGCTGAGTGCAGTCCAGCCGCTGTTTTGAGGAGAGTTCTAACGGCTCGCTGCTCTGATCACAATGCTTTTTCTACCAATACCAGAAGGAATGCCGGCGCAGTGCCCTAACAAACGCGCCACGTAACGCGCGAAATCATTCCTTCCTCTTCCTCACCGTATCCTCCCTCCATACGCTCACAGGCACATATTTCGGGAACCCTATCTCGATTATCTTTTCATGTCTACGTATGTTATATTCAACAATGTTATACCGAGTGATACAATATTACTAACATATTTTTTGTTTATTTATACTTTCCCAGCGCAATGGTTTTTACTGCAATAAAATAGTTGAATCTCCACAAAACTTCCAGAAATTCCATCTGGCAGATATAAACGCTAGTTTTATTAAGATAGAAATTAAATTAAGGAAGAAAGAAATTTGTTGGAAAGTAGTTAAGGGAGGAGAAGCACTTTTGTTGAGAATATACGAGGTTAATTAAAAAGCTCAAGTTAATTAAAAAGCTAAAATCTAGGTGAAGACGGAATCGATTCCTAAGTTGCGGGTGATGGTTATGGTCAATCTGTCAAAAAACTTGAGAGACTATTTCAACTGAAAAAAGATGTTTATTCTATGCGATGATTGGATTTTTTCAAGATCTCTGCAGAGTTACCGTGGAGCGTTTTATTGCTACACGAATGATGATTATATTTTTAAATGTTGGTAGGTATGTCTGGAAGGCGGAACTCCTTCCCAAACTGAATGTACCTAAAGAATTGTTTGGTGAAGGAAATATTTGGAAAAAAGAAATGTGTGTCCCTATCTGAAAGCAGAACTCCGATTGATAACATAATGATATTTAATGAATTGTTTATCCTATCCAACAAACGAGGTATTTATGTATTTTTGATGGGCTTGTTAGGAAATGGGTAGGAGGCAACAAACCTTTTTAAACAGTGCACTTATCCAAGATTCATTTTATAAACCATGTTTCTATCCAACATGAAACTTCATCAAATGGTTTGTAGTTGTTCATTAGCAAGATCAAAAGCAAAGTACTGAGAAATAATTGTAATGTCAAAACATTTTAGTGCTTTGTGACTAATACAGTATCTCTATCTAAACTTTATCTTTTATTGCCTAAGCATTCTTAATTTCTTAAGTGTGTATCTCAAAGGTATCTATAGATTCAAAGATAATCAAGTTTTGCTGTATTATTAACAGCAAGATCTAAAAAAGGTGGACGATCAAATGTTGGATCCCGAGTAAGTCGAATAAAGAGGAGGATCTTGCACTAGCGGGTTAATTGTAGAATCTCGAACAAGTCGAATATGTAGAAGATCTGTGATCGTTGATCAAGTGGAAGCACTCGAGCAGTCAATCAAGAGGAAGAGCAGGTCGAGTAATGGCGACGTTGAAATAGAGGATCGCAAGCAAGTCGATCAATTGCAGGATTCAGTACTCAACGATCAAGAGGAGGTTCTGGAACAAATCAATCGTGATTAAAATCATTAGCAATTCGTTTAAGAGAAGGATCCGGAGAAATCGATCTATTCTAATATCCAGAGAAAGTTGAAGAAATGGGGGAGAGCGAACAAATTGATGAAGTGGAGGAAACCAAACAGGTCTGTTATTTGATATTAATGCATTCAGTCTAAACTGCTACCCGTATTTTCCGTCAAGTAGCAGCAAACATCTGCTTGTTCTCATGTCTTGACCCACCAATCCATATCAAGTTTAAACATTTTTATATTACTGGTTCTATTCAATTTATTGAATCATTTAAAGTGTTTTAAATGTCTTTTATATGAGAATTACAAGATTTCGAAATCATATTTAGACATAAGAAAACTTTTATTAAATTGTAGGAAGGCCAATTGTATCCACATAATCTGACATTTTCGCTGACCCGTGCGAGAGACATGGAGCCGATGCTCGACGTCCTTCCAAAATGTGGCGAAAGCCGTCTCATTGGCCCTCTGGCCGCCCCGTCTGGCTCTCAGCAGGGAATCCGTGTCGCGCGTTGATCTCTCGCATGCGAGGCCACGCACCCCCACCTCGACCCCGCCTCTCCGCTGCCCGACCTCACCCCGGCCACGCCCTCACCCCGAGTCGACCTCACCCCGCCCGCCCTTACCTCAACCTCGCCACACCCCACCCGGTCCTCACTCCAGCCCAGCCCTCCCCGCCCCGCCCTCACACCCGCCCTGCCCTCACCCCCGCCCAGCCCTCACCCCCGCCAACCGCACCCCGCCCTTACCCCCGCCCGCCTTCACCCCGCCCGCTCTCACCCCGCCCGCTCCACCCCGCCCTGCTCTCACCCCGCCCGCACTCACCCCGCCCTCACTCACCCCGCCCTGCACTCACCCCGCCGCACTCACCCCGCCCGCACTCACCCCCGCCCCACCCTCACCCCGCCCCACTCACCCACCCGCTCTCACCCCGCCCGCACTCACCCCGCCCCCACTCCCGCCCCGCCTCCCCCGCCCCACCTCATCCCGCCCACCCTCACCCCACCCGCTCTCCACCCCCGCCCTCACACACGCCCCGCCCTCACACACCACCACTCATACACGCCCCACTCACCCCACCCGCACTCACCCACCGCACTCACCCCACCCCACACCGCCCTGCACTAACCCCGCCCGCTCTCACCCCGCCTCGCCCTCACCCCGCCCGCTCACACCCCGCCCGCACTCACCCCGCCCTGCACTCACCCCGCCCGCTCCACCCCGCCCGCTCTCACCCCGCCCCACTCGCCCCGCCCCACCCTCATCCCCGCCCCACCTCACCCCGCCCACTCACCCCGCCCGCTCTCACCCCACCCGCTCTCACCACTCCCGCCCGCCTCACACGCCCGCCCTCACACGCCCCCCCTACACGCCCTGCCCTCACACACGCCCCACTCACCCCGCCCCACTCACCCCGCCCTCACTCACCCGCCCGCCTCACCCCGCCTCGCCCTCACCCCCCCGCTCTCACCCCGCCCGCACTCACCCCGCCCCACTCACCCCACCTGCTCCACCCCGCCCGCTCTCACCCCGCCCGCTCTCACCCCGCCCTGCACTCGCCCCGCCCCACCCTCATCCCTGCCCCACCCTCACCCCGCCCGCACTCACCCCGCCCGCTCTCACCCCACCCGCTCTCACACACTCCCGCCCCGCCCTCACACCGCCCGCCTCACACGCCCGCCTCACACACGCCCCACTCACCCCGCCCTCACTCACCCGCCCGCTCTCCTGCCTCGCCTCACCCCGCCGCGCTCACCCCGCCCGCACTCACCCCGCCCGCACTCACCCCACCCGCTCTCACCCCGTCCGCTCTCACCCCGCCCGCTCTCACCCCGCCCGCACTCGCCCCGCCCCACCTCATCCCCGCCCCACCTCACCCCGCCCTGCACTCACCCCGCCCGCTCTCACCCCGCCTCGCCCTCACCCCGCCCGCTCTCACCCCCCCTCCTCACCCCGCCCGCACTCACCCCACCCCGCTCTCACCCCGCCCCACTCACCCCGCCCGCTCTCACCCCGCCTCGCCCTTACCCCGCCCGTTCTCACCCCGCCCGCACTCACCCCGCCCCACTCACCCCCACCCCTCTCACCCCACCCGCTCTCACACTCCCGCCCGCCCTCACACCGCCCGCCTCACACACGCCCCGCCTCCACACGCCCCACTCCACCGCCCCTCACCCCGCCCCTTTCACCCCGCCTCGCCCTTACCCCGCCCGCTCTCACCCCGCCTGCACTCACCCACCCGCTCTCACCCCACCCTGCTCACACCCCGCCCGCCCTCCACCGCCCCGCCCTCACACACGCCCGCCCTCACACACGCCCGCACTCACCCCTGCCCCACTCACCCCGCCCTGCTCTCACCCCGCCTCGCCCTCACCCCGCCCGCTCTCACCCCGCCCCACTCACCCCGCCCGCACTCACCCCCACCCGCTCTCACCCCGCCCGCTCTCACCCCGCCCGCTCTCCACCCCTGCCCTGCTCTCACCCCGCCCCTGCCTCCCGCCCCACCCTCATCCCGCCCCACCCTCACCCCGCCCGCTCTCACCCCGCCCCGCTCTCACCCCACCCGCTCTCACACCCCGCCCGCCCTCCACACGCCCCGCCCTCACACCGCCCGCCCTCCACACGCCCTGCACTCACCCGCCCTGCACTCACCCCGCCCGCTCTCACCCCGCCTCGCCCTCACCCCCTGCCCGCTCTCACCCCGCCCTGCACTCACCCCTGACCGCACTCACCCCCACCCCGCTCTCACCCCGCCCGCTCTCACCCCGCCCGCTCTCACCCCCTGCCCCACTCGCCCCCGCCCCACCCTCATCCCGCCCCACCTCACCCTGCCCTGCACTCGCCCCTGCCCCACCCTCATCCCGCCCCACCCTCACCCCGCCCCACCCTCACCCCACCCGCTCTCACACACTCCCCGCCCTGCCTCACACACGCCCGCCTCACACGCCCGCACTCACCCCTGCCCACCCTCACCCCGCCCTGCTCTCACCCCGCCCCACCCTCACCCGCCCTGCCTCACCCCCGCCTCGCCCTCGCCCCCGCCTCGCTCTCACCCCGCCCCGCTCTCACCCCCGCCCCGCTCTCTACCCCGCCCCGCACTCGCCCCCGCCCCACCCTTATCCCGCCCACCCTCACCCCCCCTGCACTCACCCCTGCCCGCTCTCACCCCACCCCGCTCTCACACCTCCCGCCCCGCCTCCACACGCCCGCCTTCACCCCGCCCGCTCTCACCCCGCCCGCTCTCCCCCCCCCGCTCTCACCCCGCCCGCTCTCCCCCGCCCGCTCTCACCCGCCCGCTCTCACCCGCCCGCTCTCACCCCGCCCGCTCTCACCCCGCCCGTTCTCGCCCGCCCACCCTCATCCCCGCCCCACCTCACCCCGCCCTGCACTCACCCCCGCCCGCTCTCACCCCACCCGCTCTCACCCCCGCCCGCCCTCACACACGCCCTGCCCTCACACCCCCGCCCTCACACGCCCTGCACTCACCCCTGGCCCACTCACCCCTGCCCTGCTCTCACCCCCGCCTCGCCCTCACCCCCGCCCCGCTCTCACCCCGCCCGCACTCACCCCGCCCCCTCACCCCACCCCGCTCTCACCCGCCCCTCTCTCACCCCGCCCGCTCTCACCCCGCCCCACTCGCCCCCCCACCTCATCCTGCCCCCCCTCACCCCCGCCCGCACTCGCCCCGCCCCACCCTCATCCCGCCCCACCTCACCCCGCCCCACCTTCACCCCACCCGCTCTCCACCTCCCGCCCGCCCTCACACCGCCCGCCCTCACACACGCACCGCACTCATACACGCCCTCCTCACCCCACCCTGCACTCACCCCACCCCACTCACCCCACCCGCACTCACCCCGCCCCACTCACCCCACCCCTCTCACCCCCGCCCACTCACCCCCCCTGCTCTCACCCCGCCCCACTCACCCCCGCCCCACTCACCCCGCCCGCTCTCACGCCCGCCCCGCTCTCACCCCGCCCGCACTCACCCCGCCCTGCTCTCACCCCGCCCGCTCTCACCCCGCCCGCACTCGCCCCGCCCCACCCTCATCCCGCCCCACCCTCACCCCGCCCCACTCACCCCGCCCGCTCTCACCCCACCCGCTCTCACACTCCCGCCCTGCCCTCCACCGCCCCACCCTCCACACGCCCGCCCTCACACGCTCCACTCTCCCGCCCGCACTCACCCCGCCTCGCTCTCACCCCTGCCTCGCCCTCACCCCGCCCCGCTCTCACCCCTGCCCCACTCCCCCGCCCTGCACTCACCCCACCCGCTCTCACCCCGCCCTCTCTCACCCCGCCCTGCTCTCACCCCTGCCCTGCACCTCGCCCCCGCCCACCCTCATCCCCGCCCCACCTCACCCCGCCCCTGCACTCGCCCCGCCCCACCCTCATCCCGCCCCACCTCACCCCGCCCGCACTCACCCTGCCCTGCTCCACCCCCGCCTCGCTCTCACCCCGCCTCGCCCTCACCCCCCCCGCTCTCACCCCTGCCCGCACTTACCCCCGCCCCACTCACCCCCACCCGCTCTCACCCCGCCCCGCTCTCACCCCGCCCGCTCTCACCCCGCCTGCACTCGCCCCGCCCACCTCATCCCGCCCCACCTCACCCCGCCCCCTCACCCCCCCCTGCTCTCACCCCACCCGCTCTCACACTCCCCGCCCGCCCTCCACACGCCCGCACTCACCCCGCCCTGCACTCCACCCCGCCCTGCCTCACCCCGCCTCGCCCTCACCCCGCCCGCTCTCACCCCGCCCTGCACTCACCCCGCCTCGCTCTCACCCCCGCCCGCTCTCACCCCGCCCGCACTCACCCCGCCCGCTCTCACCCCTGCCCTGCTCTCACCCCTGCCCGCACTCGCCCCCACACCTCATCCCGCCCCACCCTCACCCCGCCCTGCACTCACCCCTTCCGCTCTCACCCCACCCCGCTCTCACACACTCCCGCCCTGCCCTCCACACGCCCGCCCTCACACGCCCTGCCCTCACACGCCCCGCCCTCACACGCCCCACTCACCCCGCCCTGCACCACCCTGCCCGCTCTCACCCCGCCTCGCCCTCACCCCGCCCGCTCTCACCCCGCTCGCACTCACCCCGCCCTGCACTCACCCCCACCCGCTCTCACCCCGCCCGCTCTCACCCCGCCCGCTCTCACCCCTGCCCGCACTCGCCCCGCCCCACCCTCATCCCGCCCCACCTCACCCCGCCCTGCACTCACCCCGCCCGCTCTCACCCCACCCGCTCTCACACTCTCCGCCCGCCCTCACACACGCCCGCCTTCACCCCCGCCCGCTCTCACTCCGCCCGCTCTCACCCCGCCCGCACTTACCCCCACCCTGCTCTCAGCCCCGCCCGCCTCTCACCCCGCCCCACTCGCCCCGCCCCACCCTCATCCCGCCCCACCCTCACCCCCGCCCGCACTCACCCCGCCCGCTCTCACCCCACCCCGCTCTCACACCTCCCCGCCCGCCCTCACACACGCCCGCCCTCACACACGCCCGCCCTCACACACGCCCCGCACTCACACACGCCCCGCACTCACACACGCCCCGCCCTCCCCGCCCGCCTCACACCGCCCCCCCTCACCCGCCCCGCCCTCATCCCCGCCCCGCCCTCATCCCCGCCCCGCCCTCATCTCCGCCCCGCCCTCACCCCCGCCCCACCCCGCCCCGCCCTGGCGAAGCTTCCAGCACTCCGCTCCGCTTGTGGTCGGCGCCGCCTCCGTCGCCTCTCCAGCGCCGCCCCCGCCGCCGCCGAGGCTAACGGCTGTCCGCGCCGTTTGGGCCCGCCCCCGCCGGCCCCGACCCGGCGCCGCTGGCTGCTGGGAACGGCCGTCGCAGTTTCCGCGCCGTGCCCCACTTCGCTCTCGCTCGGCGAGGAAGCGCCCGGCAGCGCTTGCGGATTTATTTAGGGACTGATGGCCGAAAGTCAGGGGATCAAAGAACGACAACATTTCAGAGGGGCGTGTAGTGCTTCAAAAAGACCCGACACGTACCGGTGGCATGGCCCGGTGACCCGGCGCCCCTGGGGTCGGGGCAAGTGCTACCAAGCACGCGATCCCGAGGACCGTGGGTTCGAATCCTGCGTAAGGAATAGATCAGCTTTAGTGGTGGCAGGGTTGTCATTCCCAGTCCCTCGTATATCACCTCTAAACCTTCGTTCTTCCCTAATCGTGAACCATTGCCCAGTAAAATAGTGTCTACCACAATTCCATAGATGACGACGGGCAACGCTGCTTGAAGAACGGGCCCCCTAATTCTGCAAAACGGTACAAGCGCCGAGATGAACGCAAGGGTGACGGCCGTCATTTATTTGTAAGGACTCACGAATTACCTCGGATTTTAACTTCTAGACGGAGATGGGCTCATGGTGCCTGGTTTAGGGGGTAAAGTGGGTGCTTGCGTTGGTTAGGTTGACTAGGTTGGTACAGATGAGCGATGGTACCAGAATAATGCCACCGATAGTTACCCTGAGCACCAGCATAGTACGACCGCTGACACATGGGACGAACCGAAAAGTTAGGTGTAATGTTTTATAATTAGAAAAGTTCACTGAACGTAACAGTGATAACTTCCAGTAAAGAAATCCTCATAGAAAACGAAGTGAAAGAGTTCCGATAGTATATATATATATATTGTACATAATAGTATTGATCATTCAGTGAGACACGCACAGTATGATAATTGGTGGAATTACAGAATTAAATATTTTTATTTTTAGTAAAAATCGAAACTATTTCATTTTTTATTAATTTTTCCAGGGTTCCTAGGTATCTAAAAAATCCATAGACATCCTTCACAAGCCTGGAGGCTGAATAGTTTTCATTAAATTTCTGAGTGCATTAGAAGTCAGTAACAGTAAAATACGACGCTTGTGATCAAATGAGGAAGTATGTACAGTAAATTGTTTCAAAAAATGTTCCTACGTTTAATATACGTGACATTCTGGCAAACCAATTTTTGTTCTGTATAAAAGGCCCCTCGATTCTCCTTAATGTGACGTTGAATGTCGCAAAAAGGGTATTTCTTCTGTAAAATCTCTTTAAGAATACCGTATTAAAGTTGTAAAAGTAATAAAGGAACTAGGGCAGAAAGTAAACGCGTAAGTCGGTGGCAAGTGCAGTGACTCATGAAAAAAGGCCCGACTAACTAGAGAAAGGGAAGCTGCCGTAACAAAAAAAAGTTGAATGAAATAAATGTCACGAAAGTTGTCAAAGTTTTATCACTTTTCAACTAGCTAAAACAAGCCAAAATTGCACTTTTTGTTCACTATTTCAACTCAAAGTGTCATATTGGGCGTTGTTTACCCGTGATTGCTATTTTTTCTATGAACTACGTCTACGTGATAAATGAAGAATGATCAATGTTAATGTTAGTGTAGAAGGAAAATGTGATAAAATTAAAGCAAAGTTCTTAGAAAATTCTTGTACGCAATAATGCAACATGAAATAATTTATGCTATTTTTTCATCGTGAGTAATTTAACTAGATTAAAACTGTCTTTGAAGAGTATACAATTTATGCACAAATGAGGTATTGTTAAACATCACATTATAATTGAAGATTGACTGAATTTTATCAATCAATTGAGTATTTTAAAAAGATGTTGCGATACTAATATCTTACAATGTTTTATCCACATTGGATAAAATCCAATGAGCTGTAATTTTAGTTTAAATTTGACTAGTTGCTCTGCGTAATGTGGCAGTCTGATGTTGATGTTAATTGGAGGTCGTGGATTATTATAACCCTATTGTCCTAAAAACTCTTATTACGAAACTGGTCTCAGTTTCGTAAAGTTTCACTTTCAATAACCAAAGTGTATGAAAAATATAAATGTATTGCCTTGGAGTCTACTATTCTTGTGTTGGACTCCGTGGATTGGCGTAGGGTTGAAGTGCATGAGCGTTTTCAGTATGTGATTGAGAATATACGAGTAGCTTCTCATATTACCAGAAATCCATCTGAACATTATTCCAACCAAAATCATTTATCTCCCTTTATCAACAACCTCTCTAATTTATTCCTTCAATTATACACATAAAAGCAAGTCAATCCATCTGCTTTAAGAAACAAAGTCAGAAAGATACAGTCCTTGTTCCTCACCTACGTTCAAAAATGAGTATTCACTTATTATCAAAATTCTCGTATACACATGAGCAGGAGAGAGGGAAAGTTGAAAAAATTCCCCAATGTCCTTTGAATTCTTCACATTGCAGCAGTAGCAATAAAGCACGATTTTTCCGAAGTTTGCGAGAGGCCGTGCTTTGCCAGAGTGAGTAGTCGAAAATAACTTTTTTTGTTATTTAAGGTCGCATCAGCATCTAGGCCATTATCAACCACTATTGGAGTTAACGTTATGGTAACTGTGAACATGAAACGATTTGATGATGATAAGGGGTGAGAGGACGAACACAAAGACAACCATGCCCGAGGCGGGAACCCAAGCCATGATCTTTCGGTCCGAGATCGCTACTACACTACTGCCTTAGCGCTCTCGGCCACCGGATCAGCGAAAAAAAACCTGGACCGACCTAAATTTATTGTATGAATGTATTTGGCATTTTGGTTTGATCATCCGATTTTGTTGGCTAGCTAGCAGTGTCTCCCACGTCTGTGCCTAGTTTAATTCTCACATTCGGGGGATAAGAGAAACATGTGGCGAACCGGTAGCGGTAGCTCAGTGCATCAACTGATGTCACTGCAGCGCCTCTGACCGGGAGGTCCTAGGTTCCCACTCTCCACGGCGGCAGGATTTTCGACACTAGCTTTCCATCTAGGTCGAATTCAGATGCTGTCTGGAGGAAAATATCTAGCGGCCGGCTGCTCTGATCGGTAGTTTTCCGTGGTTTCTACGATCAACACCAGGCGAATGCCGGAGCAGTACCCTAACAAACGGGCCACGGACCACGCGCGATCTGTCCTACCCATTCCTTGTCCTATCTTCTCTCCTTACACACACACTTACACTAATATGCACTACACTACCACATATCCCGGAGATCGGTCGGAAGTTAAGAGCTGGTCCCGGTTGGGGCGGTGTCCCGCTGGTGGGAGAGTCCTGGTTAGAGGGAAACCCCGCTAGCCGACGGTAGGTCGGCGCCAGATCTCGCCATCCACCGGGGGAAGATCACCACCATCTCCCGAGAAAAAGCATGCACTACACTAACAGGACTAATGTCACAGGACTAATGGCCAGAGCAGTTGATGCGCCCGGAAACACGAAAAAATCGATCAATCAAACATGTGGCGAACATGACATACTCGTATTCCCTTCATCGTAACCAGCAAATTTCTGTCACTGCTTTCCTTCGTGACACAGCTACAGAAACTGAAACAATTTTAAAGACAGTTCTGTTTTATCATCGACCGGCAATCATACCATGGATGATTGATTGATTGTTAGTGATTACGGGCGCGTCAACTAACGAGGTCATTAGTCCCGTAAGTGTAATGCATGTATTTTCATCGGGATGTGGCGGTGGTCTTCCCCTACAGGCGCCGACCTACCGTTGACTAGAGGGGTTTTCCCCGATCAGGGATTTCCCACCAGCGGGGTACAGCCCCGGCCAGGACAATTCTAAGTCCTCGACCGGTCTCCCGGCATGTGTGGTAGTGTAGTGCATGTTAGTGTGTGTGTGTGTGTGTGTGTGTGTGTGAGGATAGGCAAGGAAGAGAAGGAAGATCCGCGCGTCCGTGCCCGTTTGTTAGGGGTACTGCTCCGGCATTCGCCTGGTGTTGAACGGAGAAACCACGGAAAACTACCGATCAGAGCAGCCGGCCGCTAGAACTTTCCTCGAGACAGCGACTGAATTCGACCTAGCTGAAAAGCTAGGGTCGAAAATCCTGCCGCAGTCGGGAATCGAACCTAGGACCTCCCGGTTTGAGGCACTGCAGTGACATTGGTTGATATACTGAGCCACCGCTCCCGATCGAACCCCGGACCAAACCACGGGAAGCTAGTACGCTACCTTTGCAAAATGTATTGTCCCTAGTATAATAAATGATTGGTGACCTTGTTCGACACAAATACAAATGCTTTACTGGACGCGGAGTTTGCGAAGCACACGCTCTCAACGATAAGTCGTGCGCTGAAACACAGAGATGAAACTCCTGCCAGGCGTCTCATCTTTTATCCTTGCCCGATTAGCTGACAAAGCGCACTTGAGGGCATTACGGTAGGACACACATTCTATTTTAAGATCTTCAAGATGCCCAAATAGGAAAGAAGAGCAATGTACAAGCGGAAATCGAAGAAAAATACTGTGAAAAATCATAAAAATATTTGTTTAAGCGATGGAAAAATGATAATCAAAATTTAAGGTAATGTGACTATTATACAAAAAGGAATTTCTATATCAACGCGGTAACATTTACATTTCAGTGTTTGATTATTGGTCGTATGATCGTGACAATCTTAACAAAGGGATCAAACTTCCTAAACAGTTTCGGCTACAGTTTTCTTTTTGTGTCTGAAACTGTTATGATGGTTTTGTTAGCTTGTTTTTCAACCATAATATTTTTTTTATTTATTAATTTCTGAAAACTAAATATTATCAGAGTGCGTGAGTAAGATTTGATCAGTTTTTTACAGAAATTCTTGCGCCTAATTATGAGTTAGAAAAAGTATTCCCTCTTCTATCAGAAACATCCCATTCAAAGAAATAAAATATCTTATCTTTCAAACGAATATTTTTAAAAACTATCGAAAACTCAAATATTTGCTTGTAACACTACCAGTTACTTGTCGAAACGTGAACTCATCAAAATGTTGCGTAAAATTAGAAAATTCTTGTAAAACCAGAAAACGTTTTATTTGGTTACGATTTCAAAACATTTAATAAAAAATAGGTATAGGGAATGAGTTCAAATGCCACTTAAAGCATGGGTGAACATCCTATGTGTTTCTTGTATGGTAATCATTTTATTGCTTTAAGTATTGCCAACTGCAATTCATTTCCTTCACTTCCCATCACCCAGTGTTCCGGAAGTACTGAGATGAGCATTCGGGCTACCTCAGCTCCAAAGAAACGAAAATTACCGAAATGGTCTTCTTTCGTACGATTTCATGGTGAGCAGAGAGCTCATCAAATGGAATGGTGTAACTCCAAGAGGTGTGAGAACTGCAGGTAGCTCTTTCTAGACCTCCATGGAACTACAGGGTAACCATGAAGGGAGAACGTGCAAAGAGTATTGTGCAAAGTTTATACAAACTTAAATAATAAATATCAATAATTTATTTATTGTTAATTTCACATTTCCGGACGCGTCAACTGCTATGATCTTTCATCCAGTTAGAATAGTGCATGTATTATCACGGGAGGTGGTCACATGTCGTCTTGCAGAATTTCCCCCATTAGGTATCTCCCTCCAGCGGGGAACCGTTCCAGCCAGGAGTAACGGGACAGGAAAGAGGAAGGAAAGATCGTGCGCGGCCAGTGTCCTGTTTGTTAGAATACAGTTCCGACATTCGCCTGGTATTGATCGGAGAATCCATGGAAAACCACCAATTCGAAAAGCCATCTGCTGGAATTCTCCTCCAAACAGCGACTGAATTCGACCTATTCCGCTTAAGTCGAAAATTCTGCCACCGTAGGCACTCAAGTCCTAAAACCTCCCGGTAAGAGACACTTCAGAGATATCAGTTTATTCCTTGGTCACCTCAGCCGGTATCGAAGTAATGGAACTGAGTGTAAATGAATTGGATGTAACAGAGAGGAAAAAATGCACTCAAGAAACAAGAATAAATTACCTACTTATCCTGTTCCATCCTATCCTATTTAACATAAAAAGGCGCATTATTGAAACAGTTTTGTGCAGTTTCGCTTTGCTACTAAACTTTACAACATTTTGCTAATCTAAATATCTGTGACGGCTGCAATGGTAACTACGTTGCGGTGGAGATGTGACATCGAGTACATCATAAATCAGGGATGTATTTACGCCAATATTATCACACGGAAGACAACGGGAAACTCCGACGCAAGCTCTATCTTCCAACTTATTACTCATTTACTTCCGTAAAAGCCAAGAACTAAATATCAAATACTCGTTCACCTACTTCCCATCACGAATAGAATCCTGGAAAAATAAAAAATAGATAAGTATAAACAAAACGAAAGAATCGAAGAATAAATAAAAGGAGAAAAAAGAGGAAAAATGAAAAGGGAAATAAAAAAACGAAAGAAAAACAAGTGAAAGGAGACCACAAAAAAATAGTTAAAAAGAGAGAAGGAGAAAGTTCTGGATTGAGAAACAGGATGAGAATCGTATAAAGAACACTCAAGCGGCCGCTACCGCACTCCGTTCCAAGTTCCCAAAAGCTGTTCTCATCGCTGTCCCAATCGCTGTGTCAGCCGCTCCGCCTCATCCTGCTCCGCGGGTGCGTAAAGGCCGCATGGCCATCATCGCGGAATCCTCCGGCCCAGTTCTCAGAAGTGGGACCGCGGAGGGGGTGGGGAGCGCACGTGCCCACAGCGACACGCACGAGGGGAAGAGCGAGGGAGGGAGGGAGGGAGGGAGGGGGAGGGGCGGGGCGGAGTTCGCCTGACCCTCGTCCGCGCCGACGGCACCATCCGCGACGAATCCTAACGCGCGTGTGAGCGCGGGGTGCATTCAGAAATCTTGTTCGCACGAGGGGGAGGCCTGTGGGCCGGGCGCGTTCATGAATCGCCAGAACTTCAGTGTCGAAGCTAGGGATTGACCGACGAGGGAATCGTCCTGCACCGGAAATCCCGAAAATGTAATGCAGGGAAATGGCATAATAACACGCCACAACTCCAAAAATGTTTGTTATGTTAAGATAGGTATTGCACAAAAGCTTTTAATTCATTAAAAAACATAAAGAATTGCTCATTTACAATATTTTTGTTTTAAAAGATGGACTAGATTACATACATGACAGTTTATTTCATTTGATACGTAAATCGATACGGTGCTTCAAACTGTAAAGTATTCTGGATTCTGATAGCGATATTAACGCCATGCAATGCCGAGGTTAGTGAATGTATACTAATACTCTTTTTGATGCAGATGTGAAGGACATTTTCGGGGAAGTCACTAGCAAGTGGATGATTTTCGAATTATGTGTACCATTTTCTTTTTTTCTTTTCTTTCTTCTTGTGGCACTATAGGTCATATGTCTCCTTTATCTGAACCGATACACTCGCGGTAAAGCGAGTGCTGCGAGTATGTTATAGGAATTAAGACATCGTACGAACTAAGGAATGGCCTCGGGATGAGAGAGAAGGAACCAGTGTGATGTAGGGATCGATGGATGACGTACAACTACGGCATCTTTCGGAATTTAATCAGAAAAAAATACGAAATAGTTCGATCAGACCCGTCAAACTCTACATTTCACATCTAGACAGTAGAATCATTTGACTCGATTACTAAATTTCTGTCGAAATCCCCAACTGATGTGTTCACTACTTAAAATAAATGCCTTCTGATTCCGTCGTTGAGTAAAAACTTTCTCTCTTGACTGTTGCCAATTATATCGTACTCTTTTCTTTCACTTACATACTTTTCGTCTCTTCGCTTCCCCAACAATACAAAATATGTGGTAGTATCTTTTTTAATGTTTTTTCTGATTCTGAATCCTCCGAACTATAACAACTTTTTGAATTAATGTATCGAGTTCTTATTTTTTCTTGAACGGTTTACCAGATTAATGTGATATCGTGTTTTCATTGTTTTTGCATGTCTGGACAACAGCGATTGCCAACCATTGATGGATCTGTATAAAATGTTGTTGATTCGTAAAAAATCTTATTACAATTTTGTTTCTGTAATGATAAATCAAAATATTTATAAGCATTTGCAAATGCTCAGAAACAAATTTCACACCAACATGTGAAATACGTATATACTCTTTAGCTAGTTTTTCATATTTAATTCAACATTAATGATTTTGTTACAATTGAGCAATATTAAACATTATTATTGTTATTACATGTATGAATTTTCAAGGTTATTAAATAAATGATTTATAATTTGATTTTCTAAAATAGGTAGACGGATTTTATTTCGATAAAATGGAAGTTGTATATAGTTTACTTACCCGCATTTGTTGCTCGTCCTCTACCACAGTATCAACTCCAAAGATTGTAAAATTGAAGGGTGGATGTATTTAGGCAATATAACAGAACTAGAGTATTTTTTAAACATGTGCAACGAATATCCGCGAGCGGAAAGGAATCATATTGCCACATATTTTAATTACATAAATACGTTAAAGAGCAGTGATGCTAGGCGTGTCTAATTTCACCACGAGGTTCCGGCCTTTGGTCTACGCTATTAGCAAAAAGAATCAATAAATCTGTCCAATGTATAATTTTCAAATTAACTCTAGAATTTACATAAAATATCGTGCCTAACCACATTTTTACTAGAAAATAAATAATTTTAAACATTGGAACTGAATTCCTGTGTAATTAATAGCAGAAGGCTTTTAACATCTCCCTTCATCTTTCACAATTTCTACTAAATTTCACTCAACTCATTTACATTGTTGTGCTCTACCTCAATCACCTTCATGTTGGCAAAATGACTTATTATGGAAACTGACAATTGTAATGTTGGCAACGGGTTTCAACAAATGAAATACTCGTACGCATGTCTCGTAGTCTTTCCGTATGCAAACCAGTCTAGAAGTTTTCGAATGAATCTTCTGAAATGAATGTTCTTAAATTTAATTTAGTTACCAGCTGTATTTAAGATTATAAAAAGTGGTCTATGATGTAAAAAATATTTGCGACAAGTTTTTTGAATGTAATATAGCTCGTACGCATTACAATGGTCCTAGAATGCACTTTCCCAAAATATCAAGTATTTTATCTGCCACATACTTGATTATTTTTTCTTCGAGAAAACTGAACTCACCCTATTCCATTGGCATTGCCTAATCAACTATCGCTGAAAATCATGACTAAAACTGTATTATTCTATCGTTGTATTCTTTTCTGTTTTTTTAATTTGTCATCAGGAATCTTCCATATTAAAGTTTCTACATTTTGAGGAAATCACACATATTTCCGTCAATTTTAGAAAAATCTCAATTTTACCTTGTGTGCATCTGCATTTCACATCATTTTTGCATGTGTGATCTGCATTTCACCATACTACTCGCGCAACTTTTCTTGAACGATGGATTGAAGAAATGCAGGAGGAGTGGGGGTATTAGTGACAAAGTCGGCCACTAGAGTATTTACAGTATTGCTAACCTGTGGAAATCAAAGTCAACCTGCACAGTGTGCGTCAGGTCGTCGCCTGGATAGGCAACAGCAGGAACACTAGATAGGAGTTTTAGATGCATTCCTTGAAGGACCTGGACCTGCCTCAGCGATTTCTTTAGATAATGGCAATAAAGTAAAAGTTTAACAGAAGTTTTCGACTATGAAAGCAACTAGCTTTGACTAGCTTCTGTTTGCATCAACGAAGTTTTAATGTTGAATGTTGTCTTCAGTGCTCGCGGAGCTTTGTCTTCAATTGTTTTTTGCTCAAGGGAGGGGGAAGCAAGGTCATCGTTCAAGAAAAGTTGCGCGAGTAGTACATATCATCGTTTACTAAGAAGTCTGCCGATGTCTTGGTTATCTTTAAATACTGTTCTTCTAACCAGGGGAAAGTGTGGCAATTGAATACACGTGCAATAAAACGTTTGAGAGAGGTTTGTTTGAAGTTTAGGGGATAAAGTGTAATTTAAATACAATCGTTAGTTTTCGTACATGAATTAATTTATGAAGTGTGTATACATTTATTTACAGCTTTGTACTTCGAGATCGGAAGTCCAATTATAGAATCAATTATAAGATTGTATTTAATAGTGAAAGTGTATTGGTGATTTTGTATTAATGTGTGATTTATATCTAAATGTATGCAATGATGGGCCTATTAGTACCTGTTGCAGAAACAAAAGAATGATTATTGAGAGTGGAGTATAATAATGAGACACGAAGAATTTTGCGCGAGATTAGCCACTGCACGTGCACACTGGGCTGAGCGAAGGCCGAAGGCATCGTCTAGAACTAGGTCGCTGCGGCTCTTCACACGGATTAATTGGGACTTAGGCCACGCGAAGGCACCATCGCGGGCGAGAGGCGGCAACGCTGCCTGCAGGTCCCCGCCAATTGGCTACCGACATCGCCGCAGCATGAATAGGCGAGCAGCGGCCAATGGGAATGGATGAATATTAAGACGGACGACCCGCGGTGCCGCACACTGTTACGATAAAGAAAACAGTGAAGCAAAAATGTAGTTCTGACTTTCTCGTACAGAGTAATGATTGTGTAAAATTGTAATGCGACTGAGAGCAGTAATGACTAACAACCTTTTTCAAAACCATTGATTCATTCACGTGGATTTCGTGGCGCAGACGTTTGCAGCTTCGTTTAATCCGCGAAATCGGAGAGTCCAAAGCCAAATGAAGAGCCGGAGACAGAGAGAGAGAGAGAGAGAGAGAGAGAGAGAGAGAGAGAGAGAGAAGGAGAGAGACAAAGAGATAGTTGGAGGTAACAAGAGAGAGCAGGAGTGAGCCGGTAGGTGAAACGGTCGGTCAGTATATTGGACCTACGTTTGCGGGATCAAATACCATCAAAACCGTGAATTTTTAAAAGCGATAAAATCCTTTGTACGCCTTCCTTTGGAGGGGAAGTAAAACCGGATTTTTATGTGGTTTATTTACTGCCTGTAGAAGATACTCAAACTCAAAAGAAGTATAGACTCCCGTTTCATCATTCGAGAGATACAATCTTTCGCCGTTAGATGGCAAAAGGAACCTAGCAAAATTTGCATGTTCCAGCGGAAGAGCAGGCCTTACGGCCAGAGACTCATCAGGTGAAATAAGGTATCACAAAATAGAAAGTAAGATGCCAGAAAGAGCTGTAGCCCATATTTTAATTTTGGGGGAACTTTACATCAAGCTCCTGGACATTTTCAAAATTTTCAAAAAATGCATCGTTTTTAGTTAAATTTCTTTGTTGGATAGTGTGAAGAACGTTTAAGAGATTGGTGCAGGTCTCATGTTCGTTCAAAACCCTCATATTTCAAAAATTGCAAAAGTTCAATTTTTTTCGACGTCTTCTTGCAACTTTTATTATGAAGACAGATTTTTTCCTTAACAAAATCTGTTTCATAAAAATATATTTTGGAATAAGATCATGTACAATTTTTCCAAAAAATTGAGTACATTTCCCGTAATTTTGCGTGAAAATAAGGCGAGAAAGTACGTGCTGTTTTAGCACCACTTGTTATCATGTGATTTCTGTGAAACGATTGTAGCATAAGTATATCAGGTATGTTATCTGAATCATAATAATTCATCTTCCATTATCATCCACTATTTTGAAGATGCTTTTCGCAGTGATAACAAAAGGCAAACCGACACTTCACAAAGTTTTCAAAATATTTTAACACTTTTTTTCAAAACTATGATACATCACAGACTATCTGTAGTACTACGAGTTTTATACACAGTACACAAATCCAGTTGTTAATTTTTTTTTCGTGCTGAAACAAAATGTTTGCTTAATATATAACCAGTAATATTAATATCTATCAAATGTGAATTTATGTAGCAGAAAAATGAATTACAAAATCTTTCCATGGTAATCCCTCATAAAAATTCTTCCATGTAAATACATTAAGTGATAATATTTTTAAATCAAGGAATTTCGAAATTGTTGTTGATATAAAAGTCCACTTGGGAATAACAAACATTGTCGGCGTTTTGTGAAGTGATTTAGGCGCACTGTGCGCCCTTCGTGAGAAAAGCCAGAAATGGTTTCGTGTCGTAGTGAGTCCATCAGCAAGATTGCAGCCTTGATCGCATATTGGAAAGCATGTTAAATGGAGAATTTCGATTCTAATACCTCTCTTGTATGTCTAATATATCTTCTGGGAACCATTTTCCTTGAGGGGAAAGGTCAAACAGGTCTTAACACAGTGAAAAATTTCACCCAGTTTCTTCAGTTAAATCAATATTATTTGTAATCTAAACTCTCATCCCATGGATTTTCACATGGGCTAGAAAACATAAGATTTAAACAATGTATTTAAATCCAAAATGTGAAAAAATCAATGAGAATATTCATTTTGGCTGTGGAAATTCTGCATTTTACTGATTGAATGTCATAGTAAGAACAGATATGCAATAATATGTAAATATAAAAATTACTATTTCTAAAATAACACGTACTATCTCACCCGTATTTTAAAATTAAAATACTCATATTTTCGAAAAATTGTACAAAACATTATTTCAAAATCTACCTTTAAGGAATAGATTTCATTTAGGGGAAAAGTCTCTATCTTTAGTACTTAAGTAACGGCGTAGGAAGGAAAAAATTTAATATTAGCAATTTTCGAAAAATCAGAGTTTTCAACGATCCTGAGACCACCATTCTCTTAAACTTCTTTACACTATCCAAAAAGAGAATTTAATTAAATTTAAAAGCACCATTCTTTTAAAAAAAAATAACAACTGATTAGGGGGAACCCCGCTAGCCAACGGTAGGTCGGCGCCGGATCTCGCCATCCAGCGGGGAAAGATCGCCGCGCATATCCCGAGAAAAAACATGCACTACACTAACGGGACTAATGACCAAAGCAGTTAACGCGCCGGAAACACGAAAAAATCAATCAATCAATCAATCAAACTTCTTATAATTGTCCCCCTCTTTTCCCCATACACACACTTATATGTGCTGCGCAGCTACACATTTCGGGAGTTTGGCCCGATTGAGGCGACCCCGGCTGGGGGATGTACCTCTCTAATGCTGGACGGCGTTGGATCTTACATTCCAGCGTGAGGAACACCTTCCCTTTCCGGGATCTAAGATGAAGCAAACTCACGAGACTAACGTTCGTAGTAGTTGACACCCACGAAAAACTAAATAATCAATCGACTCCTATTAAAGTTACATTTTTCTGTTCAATATCTTTTTCTATTAAAATTTTACCCCGTTTTACATCTTGTTAATCAAGACACAGTAATTCGATTACAATACTTTTTAATGTTATTCATTTTGTAGTCCAAGGTACAACATTCCTAGGACAAAAGCTTTTCCTTGGTCCTAATGTAATCATCTTTTTCTTATTAAAAATGCATAAAAAAGTACTCCACATTCCGTCTACCTTGCATCTCTCTTCTTCTTTCTCGACTTCTTCCTCTCTCTGGTTTTTCGACTTCTGTCCGTCTTCTTTTTCTCTTCTCCTTCCTTCAATTCTCTCTCTCCTTTCATATAATTTAATATTAATTTGAAGTTTGACTGAACTATATTCTTAATATTTCAAATTCAAACATAAGCGAGTTAAAAATTAAAAGGTAAAAAAGATAGAAGATATTTCATGTTTCCTTACATTTATATCCAAATAAAAAATACTACCATATATTCTTATTATAAATGTTTGTTTTACTTCTACTTACATGATTATCAATCCCACTCGAAGGTAAGCTTCATGTATGACTCTGTTACCAATTTTTATTGTGATATTGTAAATGCACTTTCTGGAATTGGAAGCATTTTCAGGTGCTATTATTTTAATTTTTCTATAAAATGTTTTTATTTTGAAATAATATTTAATCACATTGTCTAAACTTCGTTTTCGAATGGGTAAATCTAAGACCAAAACAGGAGCGACCATTCATTTTTACATGCTAGCTCCAAACAATTTTGAAATAATTCTAACAAAAGACAAAACTTTATTTTTGTAAAATGAAAAAACAATTACATTAAGCTTCCGAGTTACCTGATTGTCACAAGTATGCTTGGCCCACCTTAACTCCAAATCGACGTTTTGCAATAGTACAACTGTCTTTTGCTGATTAGAGCAGCATTAACATAAATTGTTAAAATAGAAATTCGTGTCTTCAATATTTATGAACGCATTGTTCGTGTTTATACGAATACGGTTGGTGTGCGAAATCTCTTTGACAGCTTCAGAACGTGACTCTCCAAACGCCAATGTATGGTTGGTTGCCTACCAAACAGGGGCAAATTATTACACTGTGGGATTTTTTTATTAAAGTTACACTGACTACTGATCATGGGTTCAACTGGAGCCTTATATCTTCGGAAGTCATTACAAATGAAAGAAAAAAGGCCAAAGAAACTTATAGTTGTTCAGCATCACGAATCTAAATGTATGATGTTTGAATTGCACAAAAACATATCCAACATGCTCCCGTAATAATTCATGCCCGCTTCTATACCAACACATTTTCAACCATTTTGTATCACTCTTCGATATACTACTTAGTTTCTTAAATAACTATTAAGATAATAAATTGATGAAAATATTCAGTAGAAAAAGGACAATTTTCCTCATCAAATTTCTTCTAACGCATGCGATGAACGCAAATAGAATATACTGTAATCACAATACTGTTGAACAAAGATTCCAGTGAAACACACATGTCGTTCCAAATTCATATACTTGTGTAACTGTTTTATTAGATAGTAGTAGATGTAATATGAGAAAAGTTATCTGTGACTTTCGTTTTTGAGATTTCACCATAGCATTGTACAAGGAATAAAAGAAATAGGGAATGTCGTTGTGTCACACAACCCGCGCTTGTCTGCAAATTGGAGGCATTCGGAAGAGGTCTCGTCGAGTTCGCCCTTAGAGAAGGAGCAAGGGCGGAGGGCGGAGGGCGGGGGTGTCGCTCACCGCAAGAAACAAGAGACCGCCCCAGGCGGCGCATCGGATCCCAAGTTGCGCGCGCCCCGGCCTCCTCTTTGACTTCGCCTTTGTGTTTGCCTTCGCCTCCGTCGCCGAGATAAGGCCACCGCGCTGCCCTGCTCACGCGGAAGTTGTCAACGGCGCTCTTCCAGCCACCAAGACGGCCTTTTCTTGCCATTCTGTTGGCCCGCAAATGATCTTGGCAGCCAAGATCATTTAATGACTCTGGCGCGGAAGCTACGACTTCAATTCTGCTGGCCCTTCTTTTTCTCACTTCTTTCTTCGTTGTACTCTTTCTTCTCCACATCTTTACCCTGATTTTCTCTCTTAAATTATTCATATAAGACGGGGTATCAGCAAATTATCCGGCAGGAATTATGTGAGGGGATCTGTTTTGGGAAGAACTACGGTGTTGAACGTACACTGCTCCGTTATTCGCCTGTAATTAATCGGAAGAAAACAAACAATGTGTTCCGAGAAACGTACCTCTGTAATTCTGATCGAGACGGCAACGTCATGAGGCTCAGAAACGTAGATGTTGAGGACTATCCTAATTTCAATAATCAAACCTAGTTCCTGCCGATCTACGAAGTTTGAGATTGACCTTATAAGATCGATTTATGATTGATTGTTAGTTATTCCGGGCGCGTCAACTACTGACGTCATTAGTCTCGTAAGTGTAGTGCTTCTTCCATCGGTATGTAATGGCGATCTTTCCTAGCTGGATGGCGAGATTCGGCGCCGACCTAACGTCGACTTGCTCGGTTTTCCTCAAGCAGTTATCGCCCACCAGCGGGGTTTCTCCCCTGTCGGAACAAGTTCTAAGCCCCCGACTGGTCTCCCAGTATGTGTGGTAGTGTAGTGCATGTTAGTGTGTGTGTGCTGAAGGGAGGATACAACAAGGAAGAGGAAGGAAAGATCATGCGCACGGTCCGTGGCCCGATTATTAGGCAATTGCTCCGACATTTGCTTGGTGTTGATCGGAGAAGCTATGGAAAACTACCAATCAGAGCAGCCGGCTGCTAGAATTCTCCAGCGACTGAATTCGACCTAGCTGAAAAGCTAAAGTCGAAAATCCTGCCGCCTTCGGGACTCGAACGTAGAATCACCCGGTCAGAGGCACTGCAGTGACCACAGTTGATGCACTGAGCCACCTCTCCCGGTTTGATCTTACACACTCTAACACTCTGAGACTGATGACTGCTATCTTGAGGACGTTACCCTTATTTCTTAGCTCTTCGCAGACGGAAGGTCACCAACCTCTCAGTTCACCATTGCTGTCCCCGCTAACGTGTGCGCAATTCTCAAACCTTGAGTATGCGATGCGTGAGGGATATGGACTGCAAGGGAATGGACAAGCCACCAAAGGCATCTGCGCTGTGGTGGTCTTTGGAATGAACCCATTGGTGGGCGAAGGCGGGAAGGAAGGCGTGAGCCCATCCGAGGCGCCTGGAGGAAACCACAGAAGAGACGAATAAGATTAATTGGTCTGAATTCCCAGATTCAAGGGTGACCCGTGTAGGATCAGATCTATTACCTTACACCGCTGGGACTGGAAATCAATCAAAATTCATGTTTAATAAGTTGTGAACAAAACGGTATATCAGCAGCTTTTCTATGGATTCTGTGGTTATCTCTGTCTTTCATTCCTCCATCATTTATATTATATCTTCAACCTCATATATCGAGAGAGATGTCTCAGAGCATTAACTGATGTAACTGCAGTTGATCTGAAAGGGAGATCCTCGGAATACATCCCAACGGCGGCAGGATTTTAGACACTAGCTTTTCAGCTAGGTCGAATTCAGTCGAAAATTCTAGCAGCTGGCTTCCCTGATCGGTAGTTTTCCATGCTTTCTACAATCTACACCAGGCGAATGCCGGAGTCGTACCGTAAAAACGGACCACGGACCGCTTGCGAATTTTCCTTCCTTTTCCTCACCTTTCCTTCCTATCCTCACTCCTTACACACACATCCACTACACCACCACAACTGACGGATGACCGGTTGGAAGTCTAGAACTTGTTCCGGCAGGGGTGGTGCCCCACTGGTGGTAGATATTTGGTTTGGGAAAACTTCACAAGTCGACGGTAGGTCGACGCCGGGTCTCACCATCCAGCGGGAGAAAAACACAGCATTTCCCAATTGGGAGAAACACTGCTCTTCCGGGACAAATGACCTTAGCAACTGACGCACTCGCAATCACTAATCAATCACTGACGTACGCAATCACTAATCAATCATTACAATCATTCATCTTCATAAAACTCAGTCATTTTCATATATCGCCATAAGATTAGACTTGTATCATAATAAAGCATACCCATAATCACCCATTATCATCGAATTCGAATACTGAGCTGGCGTTATAAACTTCGCTGCCGCCAGCACCTTTCCGTCTACCAAATCCCAGTTGCATTCTCATAACTACGCTAATCACACGAGTAAGAGGTTCTGAGCTGGAATGAAACTCTATCCCTTGTCTTAGTCCTTTGCAAACATAAGGGCGCCGACCTTTCGCCGCTCGACCACGCATACAACTCGCCCCTACGTGCGACGCTGGGCGCTGCTAAATCGATTGTCGCTAAACCGATGAGCTATCGAAGGCATCTGCGGTAGAGCGGTCAACAGCCCGGGTAATGGCAGATTCCCGGGGGAATTTCGAAGGCTTCGTACGGCAACACCTCGCTCTAACGAGTGCAGCTCAAGGGATAATGGCTCAGGTTCAAGGCTCCGGGGCAATGCCCTCCGACGTGATCGCCCAATCGCCCAATTGACCAATCGCTTGATTGACGTGATCGCCCAATCGCCCAATTGACCAATCGCTTGATTGAAGACAAGGGTGCGCTATTGCGCATCGTACTTCAGCCAATGAGCATCAGGCACCAGTTTGCGTCACAACATTAGAGGGAATTTTAAATGCAGCCAGATACCAAAATTTTTACCTAGTTTCAATTCATTGAAATACATAGAAAATGAAGCATTGGTTAAAGTATTGCATCTTTTATTTCAATTACACCTTCATAGTGTTTTTTTGTTATAAATTGTTACTATATGCCACTTACAAAATGCTTTTCAATACTCCTCGCTCTCCATGCAACATGGCGGCCAGGGTCTGGTCTGGCTTTTCAGATGAAGTGCCCGTGTTGTGGTCACGTGGATCGTGACGTATACTAGAGCTGCGCAGAACAAGCAAAAATCGGTGCGCCGGACTCATTCACGAATATCCTTTCATGATGGGTTCGGGTGGGACGTTTACCACACTGCAGAAACACACTGCAGACCCAGAGAACAGACGAGTGCTAAACTCGCACCCCGAGTGTAGGAGACTTATGTTTTTATGCCGTCTCGTTTCTGTAAATATGACCACAATGAATGTTTTCCCTTGGTATTTAACTTGATAAATTACAAGGTGATCATAAAGACTGGAATATTAATAATGGGATGCCGTTTGAATGAAATACGTTGTGGTATGGAAATGTCAACCACACCACAATCATATAGTGGAAACACCAATGGTTGATGTGGAGGTCGAACACGCTGCTTTTGTCCTTGTGTACGTGCACTTAACACTATGCTCCAATTAGGTCAGCGTATGATCGCATGAACCATTCACAAGTCCATTTGTAATTTCATATTAAAATAAATGTAGATTCATTGAAAGCCCCAGTGATATCTATTTAATTCGTCTCTGAAGATTATGATTGCCGAACACAACTCTAGAGCGTAAGAGGAGGAGGTACACACCATTATTCCCTTCCACTTCCGTACATTGAGGATTGCTGTTGGTGTTTGCCATTGGTTTCCACTGTAAAAGTGAAGAATTACAAATAAGTGGACATTTTGTGACCGTTCTGCTTTAACACGAGTAGTAGTTGATGAGTGTTTCTCTCGCTTGTGAGCGTAGGCGAGGGAGGACACAAACAACTTTATGGCCTCCATTTTCCAGACAAATGACCACGTAAGGGATTTTCCGTTGCCGTTGGTCACATGAAAGATAGTTGGAGTTGTCATGAGGGATCAATGATGGTGAGAGATTATGGATTGGATGAGATACGTGCGACCAACTACGCCATAATCACATGGTGACAGCAGCTACGTTTTATGCGAAGCTCGAAACCTGTAGTTACAAATTCTTTCCTCTAAGACAGGCACAAAGATTTTTTCACGTCATAACTATCCTTGCTACGTCTAGTATATCTCGTACTAAAGTTGAAGAATGTTGGTGGTAGAGCGTTGTCGATGGAAAGCTAAACTGAAGAACTGATTTATTCTTTTAATCCAGTGAATTGACGCGGTCTTACAAATAACTCATCTTGTTAATAAAATCAAATAGCTTTCAAAAATTTCGTTATCACTATGCCTTTAGAAAACTAATAATTTTACAGAAACAAAATTCCACTTCAGCGAACATATTTTAACAAGTCAGAAACATTCCCCTAGAACTTGACACCAATTATCCTATATGACATTGAAAAACTTCAAATTATAGCAAATAAATTATTAAAATGCTGAAAAATATGAAAGAAAAACAAGCAATTAACCTAGTTGTAGAACGCAGGGTAGTTCGCCCCAATTACTTCCCCAACCACAATAAACTTCAAGTCAAGTAAAATAACACACTTTTGAACGACCACCAGAGAAAATTATATTTTTAAGGGGGAAATGTGGAAGAAATGATACCGTTGTACGTGCTGCTTCGGAGTAAAATGAAACTAGAAAAGCAGTACTGGCGTAAAAGCGTGCTGGGGAGGGGCACACAACGAAAGACGGAGGAACCATAACACAGAGAAGGAAAAGAAAAGAGTACGGTAGCGGTACGTGAGTGTCGGGGGGGGGTAGATCTTCTGCGAGTAGGAGAAGGAAAGCGGAATGCTCTGGTGAAAGTGAATGAGTGATTGATGGGTTTGAACGAAGGAGAGTTTAGAGATGTTAGTCAATGACGAGGGATTGAAGAAGCCCGCACCAGCAAAAAACACATCCGGCAGGGATGGAGGGAGACAGATGCGGGACAGTCCGATTGATTGATTGATTGATTTTTTCGTGTTACCGCGCGCGTCAACTGCTTCGGTCATTTTCCCCGTTAGTGTAGTGCATAGATTTTTTCTCGGGAGATGGCGGTGATCTATCCCCGCTGGATGGCGAGATCAGGCGCCGACCTACGACGGCTAGTGGGTTTCCAACCAGGACTCTCCACCAGCGGGCACCGCCGCAGTCGCGATCAAGCTCTAAGCTCCGACCGGTCTCCTGAATATGTGGTAGTAGTGCATGTTAATGAAAGTGTGTGTAAGAGGAGAGGATAGGACAAGAAAGAGAAGGACAGATCGCGCGCGGTCCATGGCCCGTTTGGTAGGGTACTGTCGACATTCGCCTGGTGTTGATCGGAGAAACCACGGAAAACTACCGATCAGGCAGCCGGCCGCTAGAATTCTCCTCTAGACAGCGACTGAATCTGACCTAGCTGAAAAGCTAGTGTGGAAAATCCTGCCGCCGTGAGGAGTGAGAACCTAGGACCTCCCGGTCAGAGGCGCAGCAGTGACATCAGTTGATGCACTGAGCTACCGCTACTGGTGGCAAGTCCGACAGGGGTGGGGATGGTGAGGAGACATAAAGGCTGCTGCGGATGGAAGAGGGAGAGAATGGAGGGGGTACTGCGAACAGATAATAGGTGAAAACGGAGGAAAGGAAAGGCAGAGGGAAGAGGCGGATAAGATAGTTGACGGTCCTAAAACCAAGGTGAAGATCGTGGAGTCAGTCGGATGATGCGAAAAGTGCGTGGTGGCTGAAACTGAGTGAGGTGATTAATTCTTTCAAGGCAATGGACAGCGACTATTATATATAGGAAGAGGACATTGAAGATAAACACGTGGTGATGACCATCAGTATAAGCTGAACGGACGTGCTAACGGGCCCTACGCTGTGAGGATAGTTGGAACGAGGCTAGGTGAAGCAAAGAACGGTGAGTTGAATCTAAAGATGTATCAATATTAACAATGTGTGAAACTTCATTGTCTCTGCTAATGTCAAAGAATATTAAAACATTAATGAACAATTTTAATATCAAGAACACAAATCTAAGCGAAACAAAAGATACTAACTAATAAATCTCATTTAATGTGATATGCTTCAATGCAAACTATGTTAATTTATATCAAACAACTCAAGTAAAGTGGTTAATTATGTTTCAATTAGTTCTTAGAATTATCTCATCCTCATTAATATTAAGTTATTGTAAATTTTATTATACAAGTGAATTGAAGGTTTACGTTTTGTGTTTTCCTGTTAATACAAGTTCTATCATTAACGTGCATTCAAGGGTTGTGAGTCATATGTTTTGTGTTGTGTAAGTTGTATCATTCAAGTGCTTAAGTGTTACAATTTATGTACTTTCTCATTGAAACTCAGTGTGCCATGCAATAAATCTCCCCATCTTTAATATAATAAATTCTTCTCGTTCTCTTGCACCCGGCACTCACATTTCTGGGTTACTTAATGAAGCTGTGTGGTCGCTTCAATTCGCCACTCCTCTGCAAAGCAGACCCCCCAACATTGGGAAAAAATGGGTCTGAACGTAGAGTTTTCCAAACAGCATTATGGGAATGGCAACGACGGTAATTCAGCAAGACGCCTTTTTGGGAAATATAAAGATTCCTCAGAAATAAGGGGTTAGATGAGGGTATAATTATGAGATTTAAAAACATTTTATTAGCAATGTCCAGTGGATACGCCATCAGCATTCTTTTTTTTAGTAGTACGTATTGGAAACTACCAAGAAGCATGTTTCCAAATATTCATGGCATTCCATGCCTAGAATCTATTCACAAATATATAAGATGGTCTCGGAAAATGTTTAAGACTGGACACAAACCAGGACATGTTTAATCTCCTATTGAGATCATCTGATCCCTTCATTTATAGCTTGAGGGATCTTCCCAAAAGAAAGTTAAAATCATTGAACAAAGATGCTTTGTCTCATTTGCCTGAGCCCGATATCACCGAAGGGAGAAATGTGCCGTAGTGAAAAATGTGCTCTTCCATTGCGGTTCTTCGGATACTGTACATGAATTTTCTTTGGCAAAGGGCATTGAGATGGCATTACTACCACGCTTCTTTATGTCAAATATTATCAATTAATATGTTTGTAATCCCTACGGTTTTCTAAAGTCAATGTTGCGAATTAATAAAATTTAACTAAGTTTATATAGAAAATATATATTTATATTTCATAGAATTAAGCAGTACATTATTCTGGTACTATGTTCCCAGCTCCCTTCCATTGTAAAGATAATCCATTGTAAAATAATTTTGGTCGTCGTAGAAAACATACTATAGCTCTCAGAAGTTTGGGCCAGGAAATCGCTAAAATGCATCACTGTGCGTTGGTGGTGTCAGACGAGGTACAGTGATGGAATGACGGTAAGGCATGTGTAGGGATGGATAAGGTTAGAACGAGGCTGAATGAGCAAAGGCGGAGTGACGGACGTAGGAATGGGCAGGTCGAGAGGGAAGCTGGAACAGATCTGTGCTGGAATGTAATTACAGAAAGGGCTCAACCCGGGGCTCCGAGGTCCTTCCGCTGCGTTGCACCTATAACCCCACAGGAAATCGAATTCTGTTCAACATGCACGGCAAAGATGCATCGGCGAAACGGCAGTGATAGTGACAAACGAATGGAAAACAGTAAGTATTGTAAATATTAAAATAATTTAAATTTTAATAAAAGATTTATTAAAAAAAAATCAGTAATATATTTTAAAATAAAATAATGGACGAAAACATTAGATTTATGGCAATGTATAACATTTTGAGGAACAGGTCACCCAGAGGAAAAATATATTCTATTTTCAAGTTTTTGGAAAAAACAAAATAGAAGTAACTGCAGTCTGTGGTCAGTTTTTTTAATTTTGGAACAACTGAAATTTTTTAAAATTACAATTTATTATTTTCATGTTTGAAAGGATTTATATTTGAGTGTTAATGTACAAATTTAATGTTTGTTTAGTATTAATTGATTCAAATATTCATTTGACTTTAGTGATAGTATATAGAAGAAAAGTAATATTTCTTTTTACTGTCGTAGCCATGATAAAAAAATTAATTTTCGAATTTTGACACTAGTTTATATATTTTAATGATTTCTAGCCCTTGATCTCATTGCTAGCCAACCTCATAATTTGTACAGTATAATTCTTGAAGTTACACTCGCCTCAGTAGCTGCTTGGGCGTTACTTTTCATGTGTTGTCGGAGCCTCCTAACGAAGCAGTTATGGTCTCTATAGGCGGCTCAAGTTCTTGGCCTGATAACCTCGAATAACTAAAATTATTATACTTTGTAATTATTTACATAAACAATATCAAATATTGAAAACGTTTTATATTCAAGTAGCAAAAAACACATTTTTGTAGTATATTATTGCATTATTGTAGTAGGGTAATTGGCCCAAATATATCTCGGGAGCTATCGTCTACCGCAGCCTAGTTCTGGAAAGAGCAGAAAGCACATGTTAAGTTTATTTACCTAAGACCCTAGGTAACTCACTTATTTCATTATTTGTAACTTTTGATATTTTCAAAAATTCAGATAGTTCAATGAAAATGAAATCTTTGTCATTTTAAGGGTTCTTTGCTCTATCAGGGGAGAAAATACTCGAAAAAAATTTGGAGCAGTGTTTGAAAAATTTTTTATGTTAAAACTGCTTTAATTCCACACAAAACCACGCGAAAATTATTCGAATTTTGGAAAAATTGTATTTCACTCCATATATGTATCCAATTTTATAAAACATATTTCATAAAGGAAAAAATTTATTCTCAATATTATAGTTTTGGGAAGACGCCGAAAAAAACATAAGTCATGCAAAGTGTATTGACCTCCGTATCGAAGGCAATAACAAGCAATGATGTATCAGTAATTTCTTTTCTAGCGACGTGTCATACTTATAATCTGTTTAATTTTGATCTTTGCGGCTCTAAAAATGAATAAGTAAATTCAGGAAACATCGGTGCATCAAGATATATCATATTGATGTCTGATAAATACCTCCATATCGGTTAGCTATTGCGATGCAAAAATTTTCTGAGTGATCTGGGATGCCGCTACTTTGGCATCTCGTATCCCGTTGAGGCTTCGCAACTAGGTCAGAGCATCTGAGCGTAGCAGTTACTGCCCCTCCAGACGGCTCGAGTCTTCTCCTTGCAGCAGCCTCGCCACCGCCAGCTCCTGGCAGCGCCGGATACGGTGGCGATATTAACCGCCGTTGCCATGGAGACCGCGGTTCGGCGCCTGACCGCGCCTGACAGACGACTCAATTGCCGATCGACCCACGCCCCCCCCCCCAATCGTCTTTTCCAGAGACCTCTCCCCCACCCTGACCGCTCCTTCCTAAGACTCGACCCCCTGCACTCTTCGATTTATAGGCAAAAGTCAAACGGAACTAACAATAGATACCTGAATTCTGACTACAAACTTCTACATCAAACGTGCTCAAACACTTTGAAGTACCCTCCTCACATATTACCACAAGTTGAATATAACCCCCTCTATTCGATGTTATGTCAGTAAATGATGAGTTGCAAATATTATCCTGCTACATTATGAAGGCATTTTTAATTTATAGAGACAATCTTTTAAATCTACTTAGTAAGTAATTGCAAGAGCGAAGCAATCGCAATTGCAAAGAAAGTGCTTGTTCACTGATAATAGAATAATGAACGAAAGAAAATTTCTGTTCGTATGGATGCGTACAAAATAATTTAGGTTTTGAGTTTATGAACTCCCCGAAAACTAAGATTTTATTCTAGAAGGAAGTGAGTCTGAATGGAGGGATATTGTCTTATGTATCTAGTAAAAGAAATGTAAGGTGTGATTATGATGCAAGGAGGTGATGTTTAATTATTCTATTCGAGCGTTCGTTAAATGAAAAGTACTATTTCCTAAACGGGACGACTTCTACAAATCACATCTTTTCAACATGCATCTACGTCAGTTTTTCCCATTGGTCCGGTGGTACTTTACAACACAGCAAATAATTCCTAGAAGAACCGTGAGATCGATAAATTGGAGAAAAGGAAATACATTTTCAGATCAATACAAAGAATGTTTCAAGAAAAAACGTGAGATGGTTTGTATTTCGGCTCCAGGTTTATATTACCACAGCTTTTATCCCTTCCACTGATCCTCAAATTCATTCATAGGTGATTTTAAATTAGTGCTTACTGAATATTTATGTTCCAATACCATTTTTCTCTTTCAGCAGCGATTCGCACTCGCCAGCTAGGTCTCTGGCCGCATTTACAAACCAAGCTCTCTGTCTAATTCGTCATTTTTCGGGTATTAACGCCACACCCCACAGCCACATCCCAGAACCACCCCACAGCCACACCCCACAGCCACACCCACAGCCACACCCACTGCCACCCCCAGCCACACCACCCACACCTCACGCCACACCCACTGCCACACCCCACTGCACACCCATGCCACACCCACTGCCACACCCCACTGCCACACCCCACTGCCACCTCCCACCCACACCCCACTGCCACACCCCACTGCCACACCCTGCCACCCACACCTGCCACTGCCACACCCCACCTGCCACACCCCACTGCTACCCCCACAGCCACACCCCACAGCCACACCCCACAGCCACACCCCACAGCCACACCCCACAGCCACACCCCACAGCCACACCCCACAGCCACACCCCACAGCCACCCCCCACAGCCACACCCCACAGCCCCACCCCACAGCCACACCCCACAGCCCACCCCCACCCCTAAAACACTCCTCTCGTACACTCCATTGCCGCACCCCTTCGCCATACAAGCCCCCGCCGCCCCCCTCCCCTTCCTCTCCCCCCCCTCCACGCAGACTCACCTTACCCCGCCCTGGAACCGCCCCCACGCCCGCGGCGAAGTACCAATCTCTTTGGTCGTCCGACGGGGCGTCGCCTTTCCTCCGTTCCCAAGGCCTTCTTCCGGCGGAAGGCGCCGCTCAAGGCCTCCTGCCCACCACCCCGACACCAGGGGCCTCTGTGATCAAGCACCACCACGAGAATGGGATCCGGAACACGTCGAGGAGAATGCACACCCTCCTTGTCAAATCTGTTCCCTTTACACGGCAGTAATGGCTCCCAAATTAGGCCAACAGGTTTTCAAGAAATTAAATATCAATATGAGATTGCAATCCTAGTAACATTGCATAAGTAGTGCTAGATTAAACTTTTGTTTCGATTTTCTTTAAAATATATATTTCTTTAAAATATATTACGAAATGCTACATAAGATTATTTTTAAAAATGAAGTATTTTTATTAAAATTTCAGTTAACAAAATATTTGCACTCGAAAAGAGCTATTCTCAAAACTCTAAAACAATAAAATATGTAACAGTTATTTATGTATCTAGGGCCTTAAGTATATGATTTTTGCCCGAGGGCGACTTCTGACACATCAGAGTCAAATTTTCCTTAAATTTGTGCGATTTGACATGGAATGACCCAATAGTGATCGCCAAAGAAATTCTATGTTCAAATCTTAATGGAGAACTTTCCGAGAGCAGGTAACTAGCAGGACGAAAAAAGTGGTTGTTTGATGCAATAATTCTATTTCTACAGGCAGGCTGCTATAATCGGTCGCTGATGGTTTCATTTTATCTTATGTAGGCAGATATCGGAGTAGGAGTCTAAACAGCAGATAAGGATCTCGCGCGGTATTGCCTTTCCCATTCCCGTTCTATTACAAACCCCCGCACAAACATGCACATGCTTTTTCGCATTTATAGAGAAGCCATTTGATAAGTTTCGACTCACATTTTGGAAGGTTTGTTCGCAGTTCGTTCGGTTGATTAACCGATTAACCTCGGATCCACCCTACCTGTGCCCTAGCGAGGTTTTGCCAAACAGGTATCTCCTAACCTCCGAGGCACCGCCTCAGCCGGGACAAGTTCTAAGCTCCCGACCGATCTCCCGGCGTGTGTGGTAGTGTAGTACATATTAGTGTAAGTGTGTGTAAGGGGTGAGGGTAGGACAAGGAAGAGGAAGGAAAGATCGCGCGCGGTCCGTGGCCCGTTTGGTAGGGTACTGCTTCGGTATTCGCCTGGGGTTGATTGGAGAAACGAAGGAAAACTACTGATCAGAGCAGAGCAGATTCCGAATTAATTATAGTTTTATTACAAAATCTTCGTTAAAATATGAACAGAAAGTTCGAATTTATACTTTAAAGCAATGTTTTAGGAATTACAGCATCGTTTTATCAGGCATACGAAATGAAAATAAAATTTAAAAAGCCACATAGTATTTGCGAATACCACTTCATGCAAATACCAAATTAAAACCATTGCTGAACTGGACAGTGTATTTCTGATCATGCATAAGTTACTCAGAATTCTCATTATTCTGGGAGAGAACTGGCTTCAGTATCTGAAAGAATATGAAGATATTTTCAAGTATTCAGATTGAAAAGTTGTGATTATATGTGTTATGTGCCTTCTCTGGAAATATTGTTAGTGTTGTGTATGTTGTTAAACTGAATGTCTGGGTGGATTCTATGAGATATTGTCTGACCGTTGGAAAGTGAAAAAGAGCTTCTGCACGTTCAGGTGGATGGCAGGGAATGAAGACATTTATTCGTCCAAACGGAGAGCTGGGGAATATATGAAAAACAAGATGTAGAAAGAGAAAAGAGAGAGAGAAAAGTGTGTGTGTGTGTGTGTGTGTTTCTGCTTGAGGCGACGCGCATGGGTGTTCGAAAGAAGAGTGAGCTTGAATTTTGGTATGGGGAGAATCTGTCGCCGTTATTCTTAGCGATCTTTTAGCATGAAAAATGGATAAGTTGCGGCACGTGTGTTTAATTTTATAGCAAGATTTCGATATGTCGATCTGTCTATATGTAGTATAAACAACACTCATCACGTGACACACTTCGATTTTTATGCTCCATTACCAGCAGTTTCTATCTTTCTCGCCTTACGAAGTAAAGAGAAAGTAATGTAATGCTGCGGCGGAAAACTGTCAAAAATGGTTCTGTCGACTATCGCCGATTTTTGGGCAGAAACGCTCGTGTTGACGGGCTCTGGTTAAGAAAAAGTAGATAAATCTTCTTCCTATATATAGTAAATTACTTCCTATAACACGTTGTGTGGACAGAATTCATGTTTTGAGGATCCTTGATACCAAAAATCGATTGCCAGTAAAATTTCTTTGCGTTCGTCGGTCTGTCTCTGTCCGACTGTGGTCAACGCTAGCGTCTACACCGACCAAACGATTTTTCCCAAAACCGATGTTCCCCAGCGGATCTAAACGAATTCGAAGCCCTGCGAGTTTAAAATGCATAGTTTGATTTTGTAGGTAGTTTACATGAAGCCTCAACATTTTCAAAATTTTCTCAAAAATCGCTGCACATTATTTATTAAAATTTGTTCTCGGGTAGCATAAAGACCGCTTAAAAACTGTGCAAGTCAAATTTTCGTATAGATCTGGGTATTTTTGAAAATTCCAAAAGCTCAAACTTTTGTCGACGTCTTTGTACAACTACAATATTGAACATAGATATTTTTCCCTTTGTAAATCTTATGGTTAAAGAAAGACGTCATCACATAAAATCATGTACAATGTTTCGAAAATATGAGTGGTTTTGCGTAACTTTGCGTGAAAGGGTAATTGGTTGTTGGTAAGGGTGAGTGGTTTTGCGTAATTAGGCAATTTTTAAACAATTATTTTTTTTTAAAACAGATCTAATATTTTTCTTTTTTCTCGTATGTCAGGGGGCAGACAATATGAGAAGCTGGTCCCCAATTTGGTACTCCAGGTAATTTCTAAAGTTGCAAAAAATTATCAATTCAAAAATAATTTATTGCAAAAAGATATTTTGATATAAAAACGGTTGTAAAGTTTTAGATCTTTAAAAAGGCCAAGAACAATTTTCTGAAAAACACCACAAATTTTCGTGTAATTTGTCCTTGAAATGAATGGATTTTTTTCAAAATGGCACCAATTTGTTTCTTTACATTTTTCCATGGATAGAGCACCATTTTAAGCTCGAAAACCCCTCGCTTTATTAGATGAGTCCTTGTTTCAGTTGGCAAGAGCTGATGGTAGTTGTCACCAAGGTACCGTGCAAGCTCATTGTGGCTCCATAACGATATGGGCAGTAGAGGCAGAATGGCTCAATATTTCTGGAAGGGACTTGCAACGACTTGTTGACCCCGTCCAACATGACAAGTCGTTTCGCACTCCGCCGGGCGAAAACAGGTCCGACACGATATTAGGTTTCCCATGAATTTGGTCACCTCAGTGTACATTCATTGCGACCACACTGTCATTTGATATTTGAAGGAACGGAATCACCGATGTTTAGTCGAAAAGGAAATGAAGATGCTGATACCGAGTGCAATCGGAGAGGGAGAGAACTAGAGTGAGAGAGAGAACTAGAGTCAGAGAGTGAAAGAGAGAACTAGAGTCAGAGAGTGAAAGAGAGAACTAGAGTGAGAGAGTGAAAGAGAGAGAAAGAAAAAGAGCGAGAAAGAGAGAGAGAATAAGGAAGAGAGAAAGAGTAAGAAAGAGAGAGAAAAAGAGAAATAGAGAAAGAGAGAGAAAGGGAGGGAGAGAGAGAAAGAGAGAAGGAGAGAGAGAAATGAGAAAGAGAGAGAAAAAGAGAAATAGAGAAAGAGAGAGAAAGGGAGGGAGAGAGAGAAAGAGAGAAGGAGAGATAGAAATGAGAAAGAGAGAGAAAGGGAGGGGCGTGGCGAGAGGACCCGGATCGGTGGTGGCAGCGGAGGGTGGTGGGGGCGGGGTGGGGGTGGGGAGGAATCCGGCGGCTGATCACCTGAGTGGAAGGCAGCTGATAAGCTCCGAGGAGAGCTCGCGCCGGAAATGGGCCACGGCTGTCGCGTCGCCGCGCCGCGTCGCGCGCATTCCGGGCGCTCTGCGTAGCCTAACGCGCACACCACACCCCTCGCAATTCAGGATATCATGCTTATAGAACCAAAACAATAATATTTTATTTGATTTAATTCCATTAGTTTACGTAAATACAATTTAAAAACACGAAATATCTTATGTACCTAATATAGACGAGAAGGGTTAGTGAGACTGAGAATTGAGAGAAACAGTAGACACTCATTGTAATCATAGACGAATTGATGTCGCTTACACAATCGGATCGAAGTAACTTCAAAATGTCATGTAGCATCCAAACAACAGCTAGCATTAGCGTTGCACAACAGCGCATTCATTGAGCCTTATAAACTACTTCAACTGGTAGTAGCAGATTAGATGCCTACTGGCGCAAGAGCGCGATGTGCATAAGAGAGTAGATAAAACATTAACCCGTGGGTGATAAAAGACGTACTGTAACTGCATATTATTGACAATTAATAAGCGTCTTTAACCTTGTAAATAAATTAAATAATTTATTAATTGATTGAAAAGTCCAGACCATAGATAACTGGTCAAATATGACAGCATTTAACAGTTATCAACAGTAGTTTTAGTGACCAATGACTCCTAACTGTGTAATTCGTTGCACACACTTAGTAGCACGAAGATCTTGTAAATATTGCAAATATCATTTTAATGTAATTTATATTTTTGAATATTGTGACCTAATTTACAACTTGACGAGATAGAGCATAAAGCATCCATGAAACGCTGCTGAACATTTGAAATCGCACGTTTTATTTCCAGGTCTTTAATCCCATCATTTTGACGACTCCTCTGTGGTCATGTCTAGGAGGTAGAATTTGATGACCTAACACTTCGCCGAAAATGATCAATAAAATGCTCTTAAAATGTTTTAGAAATGCCCTAAAACAAAGGAAAGTTACGTAAAAATTGAAAAGCAGTTCAGACGAACAACTTAAGCTGTGGATGCATTACTGATGTAATGAAGACTTCATTCTTTCGTTCAAGTGTACTCAGCTTGCGAACTTTTGGTTGGGACTGTTGTTTTGTTTTGTTTTTAACTTATTTATTGAGTGATTGGAAATTACACAGATCAGTACCAAATTACTATCTCGTGTGCATTTGCTGGCTTACATGGTAACTTATACTAAACTTAACACTAAAAACTTAAAACTAAACTACCTTATTAGAGGTGTAGGAAACTACAAGAGCCCTACTATGGACAATTAGTAGAGAAAATGTTCAAGAACGCTTCGGAAGGAAATCTACTCTTAATTCTAATAGGTAAGTCATTTATAGTGACCAGGTTGTAGTGGACGGCCGGTTTATTGTATTTAGGTTGGAGTAAAATTGACTGTTGTTTAGCAGGAAATCTCTGTCTTTGGTTATCCCAAAATCGGTCGAACTGACAATGGCGCTGAGAGGCATCACACGAATCTTAGATTATATTAGGGCCGGCGATTGGTGTGAAGTCCGAGTAAGTAATTGCCGAGTGGGGAACCCTCCCTTCTTCTCCTACCGAAAATATCTATGTGAAGGGAAAAATACAACACTTTTTTCAAATTGTCATCTTTATCATTAAATTGTCTTTACATTTATTTTATGAATCTTCAGTGGAGTTCATTGTGAGAATAAAAACAACGCTGCGCTTTGCATTTTTGATACAAACTCATTTAACAATTTTGCGAATCGAGTTTGTCAACATATCGCTGTAAACACGTAAAATCGAAAAACCGAGTGGGTATTTTACCCACTCTGAATTTTCATGTGGATATATCTACCCACTATACTTACATTATTCGCCGGGCCTGGATTATATACAACGGCTCACTTTACAATTTGTGAGCGAGGAAATCGAATGGGCTAGAATGGGGTCAAGAATATTGTGGAAAACATTTGTTGCATCTCGTAAATATTATTGGAAGAAAGTACCATTAAAATGTAATTAAAATCGATGAAATCATGGAAAATACTTTAAAAATAACGGGAAAAGGTAACAAATGACGTAAGTCGAAATTGACGAAATATACAAAACTATTAAAATTGACCATTGTCTTTTGTCATAACATAAAATTAAAGTCTACATTAAAAATAATTGTTCTAATGTGAAAAGAAAAAATGACATTTCAATAAATTCCGCCCGTTATGACTTATCCATCAACACTAACAAGGGTTTCCAAGAAAACGATATTATATAATAATAATAATAATAATAATAATAATAATAATAATAATAATATCACAACTGCTGAGGTCTGTTTCCAATCTTTCCAGCCATGAAAATCACAATACTTTGTTCTTTTCATCTGATCCACTCTTGAATCTGCTAGGGTGGTGGCGTCCATTAGCTCATCTTCAGCGACGGTGATAACTGACATATATTAAATTCATAGAATCTCTAGATATTAATACAGGAATACGGCTCAATAGAGGAGGTATTAATTCAATGCAATTAAATTTTATAATTGATTTGATGGATCAAATGGCCACATGACGATTTCACGCTCTCTCGCATTGGTGTCGTATAGAAGAAACTCGTTAGAAGGAAGCCAAGGCCGGAGTCAGTATCTAATTGGCTGTCCGGGAGACGCCGCGTTCTACGCACAGGTGCCAACGCCTCGGCCGCCTTCCTCTGCCACCTTCCTCGTTGCCAACTGCCACGCGTAACTGTAAATGTTTTCTTCCCGTAGAGGTTGGTCAAATGAAAGCAAAGGCTTCCGCGGTCCGAGTCAGAATCTAATTGGCTGTCCGGGAGACACCGTGTCCTTGGTACAGGTTGCACGAAGGTTGCTGTTCCATGATTGATAAAGAATGCAGAAAATTCTTCGTAACAACACTACAATAAATAAATAGGTTTGACGATTAATTTACTAGAAAATATTTACGAACATTCATTTATATAGCAGTGGTCAACTCCTATGGAAAGCAGAATGCGTAGTTATAATTCAGCAATTGGAGAATTATTACTGCCCACATAGAAATGTATTTCTTGCTCAGAACATACTAGGTGATAATAGGTCTCACTTCATGAAAGAATTAGGAATATTTCTAGAAAAGATTCGGACTTTTAGGGAAATGGTAATTAGGGAGTGGGGAAAAAACACTGGTTAGTAGTATGAACGGAGACTAGAGTGGAGATGAAATAAATAAGTTCATAAGTAAACAGTGAATAATTTAGACAGTAATTAAGTTGCTACGTTTAAGAGTAAATAAGGCATTAAGTAATAACCAAACACATACGTTAACTATCAAACAATATAAATGAGCACATAAGTGGGTGTCCAACACGTAAGTGCAGAGGCGATGATGCGGACGACCTTCTGCGGTGCTGATTGATTTCAGGTGTTGAGGGGACCAAAGACTGCATGCAGAATGTGTGGCATCCGCGCAAGGAGATAATAGTTTAGAAAAAGTTAAGTTTAGGTATATGAGTATGTATTCGCTTTCTGACGGCAGCTTCCATCAGGGATATTTACCTCAGCCATACCTTCTAGTGTTTTTTCGCGGCTTTGTTGCCATGAAGAGACCATTTGGGATAAATACCAGAATTCGAAAGGTTAGAACGTGATGGAATGTAAGTATTGTAATGGCTTAAAGGTCTTCCTTCTAGCAACATAGTTGTCAAGTAATGCAATTATATGTATAATAATGACCTTTAATTTTAAAAAAATAATTCAACTAAATTCAAGTAGAAATCTACTACAATATTGCACAAGTACGTTAGTTGCTTAAGCGGAAGTACTTTCTAGAGGTTCTCCTTGTCGGGACAGGTACACGTAAGATGCGAGAATGGTACACGTAAGATGGGGCGATTGTTGTCCGCACAATAAGGCAGAATGTGATGAACAAGTAGGCGAATGCCTATGATAGTGTTTGCCCATGGGGAAGATACACTTCGAGGACTGTAATTTCAAGTACACAATCAATTTAATTAACCGAAGAAAATGAAAATAATACTAATTCACAGAAATTCAGCAATACAATATCACTTAATTAAATAAAGAAATGTTATAAATGGAAGGATGATAAATTTCAGACGGTTAGCCCGTTCTCATAGTACACATGTTAAGTCGAGAGAGGAATGCAAGAAAACAAAACAATGAGCATTGTGTGGTAGTGTAGTGCATGTTAGTGTAAGTGTGTGTAAGGGAAGAGGATAGGACAAGGAAGAGGAAGGACAGATCGCGCGCGGTCCGTGGCCCGTTTGCTAGGGTACTGCTCCGACATTCGCCTAGTGTTGATCGGAGAAACCATGGAAAACTACCGATCAGAGAAGCCAACCGCTAGAATTCTCCTCCAGACAGCGACTGATCTCGACCTAGCTGAAAAGCTAGTGTCGAAAATCCTGCCCGGTCAGAGACGCTGCAGTGACATCAGTTGATGCACTGAGCTAGCGCTCCCGGTAAAATGAATGCTGTGTAACAATGTAATAATATGTGGTAAGAAACTGCGAATATTTTAATAGCTAGCCCCTGCTAATAATGTATACACAGAAGTGGAGCGAGCGGAGCAATAAACAAAACAAAGAGGATGATCGAATAAATTAAAGGAAGGAGATTGATATGTTTAAACTTAAAATGAGACAGGGATGCCAGAAAACAATAAACATGAGATTGATTCAATAAACTTAATGTTTTGTAATAGTGTATGGAATGGCGATCAATTCAATAGTTAACTCCCGCTAACGGATGGAATAACAAGAGAGAAGAGTGAAATAAACAATAAGCATTAAACCAAACCGGAAAAATTAAATCGTAAAAAATGGCGACTATTTCTAAATGGCGACTAAGTGGAGGGGGATGCAATAAAGCAATGCAAAGTTCACAACAACCATGCCATCTCCACCTGCCCCGAGCTGAACGACCAGCTGTCCAGATCCGGTCATTATTGGGAGGCCCGACACCGAGCGGCCCAAGAGTCAACAGCGGGTATTGGATAAAGTAAAAGTACTAAGTCTACGCGTGCTAAGTAGGAAATCTATTCACTCTTACAAAGCGCTAGCCTCGCTGTATGAGAAAATATAATTTTTTTAAAAAAAGTACAGAAGAGGATCATAACAAGTATCACAATGCGCCAATTGTTAATAAATAAATTCCATTGCGAGCGCAATCCACACGGCGTTGCTCGCGCGGAAGCTCTCAGAGGCGTGGGCGCGGGTACCCAAGCAGTGCGTGGGCCGCGGCGTGCTCACCTGGGCGGGCGACCACGCGGCCTGTGGCGGGCGCCGGGGGGGAGGGCGGAGGGAGCGGGCGGCCGCTAGCGTACGCACACGCCACGCTGCCCGCCCCCGCCCGCCCCCGCCCCGCGCAGCACGCGCCGCGCGCCGGCTCTCTCAGCCCAAACAGGCATCCGGCGCAACCCTAAACCCATAGAATCCCATTCCTCCTGTTCCCATCCAGCCCTTTACAGCGCGATCCTTCCCAGCCAATCGTACTACACTCGTCCCCGCCTCGCCACGCCACGCCGCGCCACGCCCCGCACAGCACGCGCCGCGCACCGCCCCACCACGCCGCGCCGGCTCTCTAGCCCAAACAGGCATCCAGCGCAACTCTACCCCCATAGAATTCCATTCCTCCTGTTGCCATCCAGCCCTTCCTCCCGGCCAGGGCGAGAGCCCGTGCAAGGAACGGGGGCAAGGGACGGTGCAGGCCCAGGGCGAGGGCCAGGGCAAGGGCCACGGCGAGGGCCAGTGCGAGGCCAGGGCGAGGGCCAGGGCGAGTTCCAGGTTGAGGGCCAGGGCGAAGGCCAGGGCGAGGGTCAGGGCGAGGGCCAGGGGGAGAGCCAGGGTGAGGGCCAGGGCGAGGGCCAGGGCAAGAGCCAGGGCGAGGACCAGGGTGAGGGCCAGGGCGAAGGCCAGGACGAGAGGGCCAGGGCGAGGGCCAGGGTGAGGGCCAGGTCGAGGGTCAGGGCGAGGGCCAGGGCGAGGGCCAGGGCGAGGGTCAGGGCGAGGGCCAGGGCGAGGGCCAGGGCGAGGGCCAGGGCAAGAGCCAGGGCGAGGACCAGGGTGAGGGCCATGGCGAAGGCCAGGACGAGGGCCAGGGCGAGGGCCAGGGCGAGAGCCAGGGTGAGGGTCAGGGCGAGGGCCAGGGTGAGGGCCAGGGTGAGAGCCAGGGTGAGGGAAAGGGGCAGGGCCAGGGCGAGGACCAGGGCCAGAGCGAGGGCGAGGACCAGGACCAGGGCGGAGGCCAGGGTAAAGGCGAGGGGCACGGCAAGAGTGTTACTAATTAACAAAGGAAACTCGTGAGATGGATCTGTCAGGTGAAATACACATTTTTATAACTAAGTTTTATTTTTCAATAATTCAATGAAAAACAAAAATTAACAGTTCATGTTCTACTCTTCTTGCTGTTTGGTTACTGCTACCCTTCTTGCCTCCACTTTCATTAATTACGTGAGGTGATTTTGGCGATTTTTCGACTCCCCCTCCCCCTTCGTCGTGAGATTAGGCTCGATCCTCTCCCCACCGATTCTAATCTCACGTAAGATTTTTCAAAATGCGTATTTTTAATGTAAATAGGTTAATTGACGATTGATTGCATTGAGATTTATTTAGAAAGCATAATTTGCTTCAATATATTTAAGACTAAATTTTATCAAAAGTTGGGTTCTTTTTACCAAACGCTCCGTAATTTTTACTTTCTCGTATTTGTACTATATACACAGTAATACATGTAGCATAGAGAAAGTTACGTAGTGCTGCGCAAAGAAACGGCGAATTTTCGGCAGAAAAAATTCACTGCCGGGCCCTGATAACGAAAAACATTCAATATCTCTCACGCCGTTAATATGCACATTTCAATAGATTTGTATACATTATTGAATTTGTGAGTGGAAGTTCTTCAAATGACGATAAATGAAGTTTTTCGAAAACTCAATAGATTCCTGTGAAAATGAGCATCAAATTTCGCATTTACAGTAACGCTTAACGCCATTTTCTTAAAAGAGGTTCCAAATTTTTCAATGAAAATTGCTTTTTAGGACAAGGTTTAGCCTTCTTCGACATACTTAAAATTATATTTCGGTTCTACTATTTGGAAACCGCAAAGTTAAGAAAATGTCAAAAAATGTATTTTGGTCAGCGATAGATGGCAGCTGGCAAGAGGATGAATGAGACAAGACCGTAAAGTCAGTCCTGACCATGGAAATTAGAAAACTTCATTACGAGAAAGTCTGTGCCATTCTGTATGACCTCTAGTTCTTTAACAGTTCTATAAAAATACAGGTAATGAGATTTATTGCATTAATGATAAAAATTTTGGTAATTTTGTTAGATTCTTTTTCACCAGTACATTATTCTACTTATTGTAGCATTCACATAACCGCGATAAAAATTATTGTGCAAGATTTAGCCATATTTTAGTATAGAAACGTGTTTTACTGACTTGTCACAGTTTTCTGGCAATTTAGCACTGTTTTTTAGCGAATTCAATAAGTAGTATTTGCCAAGACCCCCCTCTCCCCCACTATGCTACTTATTGTAGCATTCACATAACCGCGAAAAAAAATATATTGTGCACGACTTAGCTATATTTTAGTATAGACACGTGTTTTACTGACTTGTCTCCGTTTTCTGGCAATTTAGGACTGTTTTTAGCGAAGAAAATAAGTGGTATTTTCCAAGGTCCCCCCTCCCTCCCTAAAGACCTCACGTAATTTATGGATGGCCCCTTAAGTGTTAAATGGTTTAATATTTATATCAATAAAAAAGAAGATGCTTGGAGTTGCTACCAGTACACAATAATTTAAATTTTTATACTATCACAAATTATATACAATATTTGCACATGGGAAAAGGGGTGCCTGCTCACATAATTATTTAGAATCTAACGGCCGAAAAAGGTTATCATTGAAATTTAGAAGCTAATATTGATGCACCAGACTGACTTGGGGCCCAAGATGCACTCTAGGGTATTGCTGAACTACTAGGCGGAAAGCCTACAAATCGCAAAATTGACAGATTGATTCACCACCGTCTCTAATTTTTTTCTGAGGGCATTTTTCCAGCTGAAGGCGGTTACCCTTTACGACCCGATGGGACGCGTTCTCGACCATACATTAAACATCAACACGCTTCGGTCTCTGATCTGGGGTCAGAATAACGTGAGGTCTTCCGCGACGACATTCATGAGGGACAAGGGAGAAACAACCATGACCATGGCGAGACTCGAACCCTTGACCGTTCGGACAGAAGCTCTGAAGGGGTACACGCTATTACCTACCTGGTCCATCCTGTTCGGAGCCCCCCCCCCATAAATATTAATAACAAAACTAATACTCACACTGTGATACTCTCAATAGTATCCTCCTTGTCTTCATGTAAATTTTAATGAGTGTTTTTCAAAATCGTCTCTAAGAGTGTTTTTCAAAATCGCAAAGTGTCGGCTCGAGGCAGATCGACCGGGAGATATCCATTTTGGAAAAAATCCTACGTATGATTTGGGCACTAGTGGTGTTCACAGAGGGACAGACGGACAGACAGACGGAAGGACGGACGTTTTGGGGAAAAAATACTTCTTCGGTATCTGGGGAACCCAAAAACGTGTATTTCTGTTGAAACCTCGAACTCGATTTTCCGCAGCATTACATAACTTTCTCTATACCACGTATATACTCCATATACGTAGATAAACATACGAGAAAATAAAAAGAGCAGTGAATTTGGATGCTTTAAAAAGGGCCAGGGTCAAAGCGAGAGAGAGAGGGCGAAGGTAAGGGCGAGGTCCACGGCGAGGGCGTGGCCGGGCAGGGAGAGGATCTAGCCAGTACAGGGCGAGGGCCAGGGCGAGCGAGACAGAGGGCGCAGAGGGTGAACGAGGGCCAGGGCGAGGGGCAGGGCCAGGGTGAGGGTCGGGATGAGAGCGAGGTCCAGGGTGAGGGCGATATCCAGGGCGAGGGAAGAGAGAAGGGAGAAAGAGGGCGAAGGTGAGGCGAGGCCCAGGGCGAGGGCGTGGCCACGGCGAGGTGCAGGGAGAGGATCTGAGCCAGTATCAGGGCGAGGGCCAGGGCGAGCGAGACAGAGGGCGCAGGGGTGAACGAGGGCCAGGGCGAGGGGCAGGGCCAGGGTGAGGGTCGGGATGAGAGCGAGGTCCAGGGTGAGGGCGTGTAACGTTTCAACTTCGTTGGCGGATTTGCCAAAGTTAACATGAGATGTAAAACAAATATTGGAAACATTGTTAAAGGTTACGATAGTAACAGAAAGTATTGATATGATAATAAAGAAAAGTTTGAGAGATTGAAAGACGAAAACGATGTTGATAAAAGGTTGGAACTAGGAATTGTATGAATTGTATGTAACCTCTGAAAGTTTAAATAAATTGTTATTTTAAAAGAAAGAATCTATCTCATATGATATCTGAAAGTGAAGAACAACATAATAAAAGGATGTTGTATGGATATATAAAGTTGTAACGGCCAGTTAATAAGGCAAGGTAACGTGGACGTTACAAAATTGAGTGAACAGCGGTGGGATGACGTAGAAATTGTTAGAAGAAATGGTTGCAACAACTTGGTGGAACAACGCGGTGTGCCTGGATTTGTAGTTCGCGGGAAAGAGTGTTCAAAGAATCAGTGTTGGTTGCTGTGGTTGGTAATCAAGACGTATTAATTGCAGTGGTGGTTCTGCGTGGAGTGAAACATTATACGAAGGAGAACTGTGGAATGTTTTAACCATATCTGAAGATTTTGAAGAAGCCTAGAAACTGTCTGATTGAAACTGGTGGTTCTGCGGTGAGTGAAACATTATACGAAGGAGAACTGTGGAATGTTTTAACCATATCTGAAGATTTTGAAGAAGCCTAGAAACTGTCAGATTGAAACGTGAGTGACAGCTGATGTGTGTGAAACGGGTATTCAGATAGATTAATTTAAGTGTGTTTCCTTGTCGAACTGGTCAAACAAAGATAATGGCTTTTTTAAACAAATGTAAGAAAAGTCAATTAATCAATTTAGCTAGGAATTGAACTGCGAGGTTTCGGAGAAAGAAACTGTTAAGAATATTATAAAAAAAATATCGGAAACAGAGGATTATGATGAAACTATAGTAAAAGAGATTTTAGAAACGGTAAGGTTGGAGGAAGAGGATAGATTACAAAGGAGAAAGGAGGAACGAGAAAGGGAGGATAGATTACAAAGGGAGAAAACACGAAATTGAAAGGGAGGAACGAGAAAGGGAGGATAGATTACAAAGGGAGAAACACGAAATTGAACTGGCAAAATTGAGTTGGAAAAATGTAAGGTGATGTCGAGAAATACTTCTGAAACAAATAATATAAATAATGAAGGTCAATTAACTCAGGGATTACAAAGTAAAAATTCCTTGAAACTCACACAGTGCATGAAACATTTTCAATCAAATGAAAATGATATTTCTTTATACCTTCAACAATTTGAAAATTTTGCTTCTGCTGATGACATTTCTAAAGACCAATGGGGACCTTTGTTAATGACACATTTGCCAGGACATGATGCGGAATATATAACGAGAGAAATGGTAGGGGAAGTAAAAGATTATGATGAAATAGTGAAAATATTATTAAGTAAGTATAAAGTAACCGCAGAAAAATTACGACAGAGATTCCTTTCGATCAGAAAAACACCAGATAAAACGTGGAAAGATATTGCTTATGAGCTAAAAATAAGTCTTAATGGTTGGTTAGAAGGCGTAAATGTATACTCATTTGAGAAATAAAGGAATTACTAATAACGGAACAAATAAAACGATGCGTTCCGTTTGTAGTTAAAGAGCATCTAGTTAGCAAATGGACTAAATATACAAAACCTCGTGACATAGTTGAAGAATTAGAAAATTATGACATTACCAGAGAAAATTTTAAATTGAAAACTTGTGATCAATATTTACTAGAACAAAAAATAAGATTTATAAATCAGCTGATACTACTAAATTCTATGAGAAATCCAAAATTCAAAAGGAAAGTAATAAAAAGTTGATACAAAACAGGAAATTGAGGAAGGATTCGAAGAAAGGAAGAAGTACACTGTTATTTTGTAACGGTATAGGACATATAAAACCATTTTGCCCAAAATATAAAAAATGGTTGAAAAGAATATAGGATCTGAGCACGTTAATTGTTTAAAAACTTCCAGTAAAGATTTATTAGCACCTTATACGTTCGAAGCTTATATAAATGGAAAAAATTGAAAATTTTGCGTGATTCAGTGCTTCTATAGATTTAATAGGAAGAAAAATGTTAGACAAGAACATTATATTGGAGAAAGAGTCTGGGTATGTACTCCCTTAACAGAAAATCCCATATGTTTGCCTGTAGCAGAAGTAGAAATCTGTGGCCAATTTGGAAAGGTTTATGGAAAAGCGGTAGTAGTTTCAGATAAGTTAGACAGAGATGAGTATATATTAGGAAATAAAACTGCAAAATTGATAAAAGATGACAAGAATAAACATTTCACCAAATTTCACGAAGATAGAGCTGTGAAAGAAAAGGATTCTGAACCATCTGTTTGCAAGACTTCAATTGATTTGAAATGTTTATCTTTGAAGGATGAAGTCAAATCTGGAGAAGAACAGATTATTGAATTGAAGGAAAGAGTATCGGTTTTGGAGGAAGAAATAGAGAACAAGAAACATTACTTGTTGAGAAAGATAGTATGTTACTAAAGGGAAATGATAATCGGTGAGGATAATAAAGAAATTCTTGAATTAAGGGACGAAATTGCTGTCAAGAACCAGAATCTTGATGAGAAAATAAGAGAAATCAACAAATTATCTGAAACAATCAATACGTTTCAAAAAGATAACTTTGATAATGAATGCAAGATATTGTATTTGCAAAATGAATTGGAAAATCTTCAGAAATCAATTAATGTAGAACGTGAGTCTTTCAGGAAAGAAATTGAGGAGAAAGATGCGAAACTTCTAGATACTGAGAGTAAAGTGATTTTTTTAAAAGAAGAAATAATTTTGAAAGATGAAGAACTTTCGTCAAAAGTGGCAGTAGTTTCCGGGCTCACTGGTACAAGTGATGATAATTCTGAATTGCAGAAAAACATTAATTCCTTGCAGGGGAAATTGAATTCTGTCAATAAAGTTTATAATACTGAATTGGAATCTCTTCAGAAGCTAGTTGCAGATAAAGATAGTCTTCTGTGTCATAAATTGGAGAAAAGTTAACTCTCAAATATATAAAAGAAAAACAAATGCAAATTGTAAAATTTTAAGATGGAGTTTGATATTTCAAGCATATAACGTTCAGATTCAGCATAGACATGGAAAGGCACATGGAAATGCCGATTGTTTAAGTAAAGGTTCCGCAAATTCATTTCCGGACTAATCTAGTTGTCATAAAATAAAAGTTATTATTGTATATTAAATTTTAGACTTTGATTATAAGATTTATAAATTTTGGCACCAAGGTGACCAAAATTCTTGAAAGAGGGGAGGTGTTTGTAACGTTTCAACTTCGTTGGCGGATTTGCCAAAGTTAACATGAGATGTAAAACAAATATTGGAAACATTGTTAAAGGTTACGATAGTAACAGAAAGTATTGATATGATAATAAAAAAGGTTGAGAGATTGAAAGACGAAAACGATGTTGATAAAAGGTTGGAACTAGGAATTGTATGAATTGTATGTAACCTCTGAAAGTTTAAATAAATTGTTATTTTAAAAGAAAGAATCTATCTCATATGATATCTGAAAGTGAAGAACAACATAATAAAAAATAAGTGACCACGGCGAGTGCTGGAGAGGATCTGAGCCAGTATCAGGGCGAGGGCCAGGGCAGAGCGAGACAGAGGGCGCAGGGGTGAACGAGGGCCAGGGCGAGGGGCAGGGCCAGGGTGAGGGTCGGGATGAGCGCGAGGTCCAGGGTGAGGCGATATCCAGGGCGAGGAAAGAGAAGAAGGAGAAAGAGGGCGAAGGTGAGGGCGAGGTCCAAGGCGAGGGCGTGACCACGGCAGGTGCTGGGAGAGGATCTGAGCCAGTATCAGGGCGAGGGCCAAGGCGAGCGAGACAGAGGGCGCAGGGTGAACGAGGGCCAGGGCGAGGGCAGGGCCAGGGTGAGAGTCGGGATGAGAGCGAGGTCCAGGGTGAGGGCGATATCAGGGCGAGGAAAGAGAAGAAGGGAGAAAGAGGGCGAAGGTGAGGCGAGGTCCAAGGCGAGGGCGTGACCACGGCGAGGTGCTGGGAGAGGATCTGAGCCAGTATCAGGGCGAGGGCCAGGGCGAGGCGAGACAGAGGCGCAGGGGTGAACGAGGGCCAGGGCGAGGGCAGGGCCAGGGTGAGGGTCGGGATGAGAGCGAGGTCCAGGGTGAGGGCGATATCCAGGGCGAGGGAAAGAGAAGAAGGGAGAAAGAGGGCGAAGGTGAGGGCGAGGTCCTGGGCGAGGGCGTGACCACGGCGAGGTGCTGGAGAGGATCTGAGCCAGTATCAGGGCGAGGGCCAGGGCAGGCGAGACAGAGGGCGCAGGGGTGAACGAGGGCCAGGGCGAGGGGCAGGGCCAGGGTGAGGAGTCGGATGAGAGCGAGGTCCAGGGTGAGGGCGATATCCAGGGCGAGGGAAAGAGAAGAAGGGAGAAAGAGGGCGAAGGTGAGGGCGAGGTCCTGGGCGAGGGCGTGGCCACGGCGAGGTGCAGGGAGAGGATCTGAGCCAGTATCAGGGCGAGGGCCAGGGCGAGCGAGACAGAGGGCGCAGGGGTGAACGAGGGCCAGGGCGAGGGAAAGAGAGGAAGGGAGAAAGAGAGCGAAGGTGAGGGCGAAGACCAGGGCAAGGGCGAGAACCAGAGAAGACGAGCATCATGGCGAGGGCCAAGGCAAGAGGGCGAGGGTGAAGACATGGGTGAAGGTGAAGGCGGTTTTAGGGGGGGCGAGCGCACGGGAAAGCTTAGCCGACGGTGCAGGAGCGTGGTGGGGCATCTGCATTGCTAACCGACTGCTGCGAATACGTTGGAATTAACTATAACACGAGCATTTAATTACTGCCCCCTAATCGGGTGACAATGAAGCGAGCAGATGGTGACCCAGTGGCCTACTTTGTGAATCAGGCGACTTGTTTGCTTGCAACAACGCCATTTCGTTTCTTAAGGGATCACACTATATTTCGTTTCCTTGAACCAAAACTGATGATCCTTTCCTTGATGTTCAAAAATGAAATTAGATTTATAAAATATAATATATATTTTCAATTTTAGAAGAAAAATAAGGTAAATACATTGCAGAACAATTTGTATTACATATTCAGTTAAATACATTACATTGTACCCGAATAGAAAGAATGTTTCACTATTTCAAGAAAAATGTGCCAAATTAGATGAAGCAGAGTAAAATGATTGATATTGTTTAGTCATTTGGAATATTCTACAATAAATAATAACATTTCTGTAATATTATGCTGAAGCCTGACTGCCATACTGCAAATATTATTGTTAAGCCTGATAGATGATGTACATTCCAGTTGTTATGCCCGTAATAGTTGCTTCTCACAATACAACTTCACACTTGAGTTAATTATTTCTTCTAGATCTCACAATGCTGGTTAATAGTATCATGGTAACGTTTTGTAATGTGTGAATTATATTATTATGAGTGGCCACTATTTTGGACTTATTATTTTTAATTACAAGAACCTACTGTCCAAATTGGTTTAAAATGTGACAAAAACGAGCCCTTTAAATATTCAGCCAATTTTTGTTATTATTCCATGCCTTTAAAGTGTTATTGTGTTCTAATATTTTGCAATACAGATGGATACTTGACATATCTCTCTATTTAAACTATGTTTGCATCTGTTAACTGTAAAACTGAATTTTTGGTCACGAGATTCGTCTTTAGCTCAAAAGCTCAGAATACCGCGATTTAGTCCGAAAAGTTGAGAATTAAAAACGTTATGCCTTAAAGAATACACAGGGTCAGTCATGTAACTTTCGCACCTCCTATAATTTTTGAACGGTTGAAGTTATTACAATGCCGTTTTCACGAAAGAGCATGAGGGAATAGGGCTAATTGATATTCGTTTCAATTTTATCACTTATATTTTACGAGACATTGAGTTCACTTAGTGTTTTTCAAATGAAACTATACATATTTTTTTAGAATATCATGACGAGCGTAAAAAAATCAATGATATACATATTTTCATATGTTACATAAGCATGTTTTTATTAATTTTGATTTTTTGCGACTCGTGTTCAACGTATATTTTAACTGTAACAGTCTACTAACCAAGGTCGCGCAGCACTCTCTGTCGCAAAAATCAAAATTACTCAAAAAATGTTCATCTAACATATGACAATATGTATATCTTTGTATTCTTTTTTTACGCTCCTCATGATAGACAACAAAAAATATATAGTTCCATTTGAGAAAACCAAGGTACCTCATTATCTCAAAAAATACAAATGATAAAATAGAAATGAATACATGTATTAACTAGCCTCATTTGCATATTAGTGCTGTCGATGGGGAGCCAAAAGGAGGTTCACCTTGCAAATGGTGATGTAGAAGATTTTATTTTTTTATTTTGTTTATAATGTTATTGATAAGAAAAACCTAAGTTTTGAACCAGAAATCGCGAGCAATACTTCGGAAAAAGTTTAGTATGGAGAGTTATATTACACCCTAGGGTGTCTCTCGCATCCCAGCCTCCATATCTCCCTATTGGTGTAGTCTTCATTACTCAATCCTCGTTTCATCATTGCCTCTTCAACTCCTCCTCATGTAAATCTAGTCTTCGTCTTCTTCGATGGGTAGCTGGTTGCCATTTCCACAGTATTTTAAGTTCTTCGTTCATTCTTTGCATGTGCCCATACCATTTTAGTATTTTCACTTCTATGGTGTCAATTATATCAAAACTTACTTCCGCTTTACGTTTAATTTCTTCGCTCTTAATTTCATCCATTAAAGTCAGCCCGCAACTTCGGCGCCAGAAGTCCATTTCCATTGCTGTCAATTTTTGTTTGCTCTTTTTTGTTACTTCCCATACCTCACACCCATATAGGGCAATATTCTCTACAACAGTCTTATACAATTTTCTCTTTACACTCTTACTTAATTTATCTTTCCATATCAGTTGATTTAGTTGTCTTATAGCCACTCTGCCTTCTGCAAATTCTGTTTCTAATATATTACGAACTGCCTCCATTTGCATTTATTTCTGTACTCAGGTATGTGCATTTTTGACAGGGTTTTACTTCTGAACCATCATTCAGTTTCAAACATTTAGCACTTCCTCCTACAACTAAATATTCAGTCCTGTTAAGGTTAATTTCTAAACCCCGGATGCGGATCTACGGTTGGCCCACGCGTGGCCCACGAGTGCCCCAAGAGTGGCCTACGCGTTCACAGAGCTTATTCCCCAAAGCGGAAGGATGCTCGCGATTTCTGTATGTACGACATTGAGCAGGGCCTGTCGAGTCATCTCTTCAGTTGGGTGCTGCATTGTCTCGCACTGTAGACTGCTGTTGGCTCCTCCCTTTGTCTGCTTCTGAAGTTGGTGTCACTGTTGTAGGCTGAGAAACAAAGTACTCATTACTCCTACAAGCCTGATGTTGGTGTAATCTGGTTTTAGTGCCTTTGGATCGTACCTTGTTCACTACGTACCAGATAAATTGTGTACCTATTGTTTTTTGTACCACTGCTGGAATCCATCTCGTACGCTTTAAACATCGCGATGTAAACTTTATCATTTATTTAGAATTGTGAGATATCTACGCATTTCTGCTGTTTCCTGGGTTCTAGTAACGCTAGCAATATTTTCTGCACTTCATTCCGTTTATACAAATTTGCTTAACATAAACCACGGATAAAATAAATACTGCAGAATGTCTCTGTTCCAGCTACAGCACAAGATAATTCTATGGTTGAAGCTGATGAAACGACCAAAACCTATACCACCACCCCCTAGTCCGACAGCCTGGAGCCATTTCTAAATATGTAAATATTCAAAAAGCTATAAATTATATATCTAAACTTTGGTTGGTAAACGTTTTTTTGTGAGAGGGTCATCACCCTCGTATCACCTCCCTCCCTCTTGGATCTTTGCCTACAAAATTGATGCCTCTTATGAACAATTAAACTGACTGATTGAACCACAAATGGAACTTCAGTTCACTTTGAACGACAAACAGATCCTACTCTAATGCAATTAATAAAATTCCTTCCAAACAAATCCTTGCGTTGGTTTGCGAGACCACAGGGAAGAGAGTACACCACTTTTACTTTCTCTCTGGAGAATGTGGGTCAACGGCAGTTCTGAAAACAGCGCCCACGGAAATTACAATTGCAGCTGCTGGGAAGAATCAGAGGAGGAAAGAACCCTGCAGGGTGAAATTAAATTATCAAAAGCAAAGAAGGAAAATTTGAAAAGCCTGAACACGATTACATCTGGGAAAATCTAACTTGCGTGACTTCTCTTTTATTAAAACATTCCTCTGTTGACCTGAGGCAAACTTTAAGAATTGTTGCAACGCAATACAAAGATAAAGGGGATGGTTTGGAGAGCTGAATAAGAACTGACCTACATAGCACGCATCCAATTCTGACTGTGACACACTTCAAGCGCTATGAATTTTTCTTGAAAACGGATTTTCTTTGTATCACGGAGGAGAGGTTTACTTTTCTTGAAGTAAATGGAAGAAAACAGTCTCGAAAAATCTAGATTACCTTGGTGAGGTTTCATGTTAGAATCCACATGCGTGTCGTGGATCTACTAAAGTGATCCGAAGGGGCTGCATAGAAACTAGAATGTTCTAAGTGATAAATATCTTAAATGATTTTCGATATGTAGTTGCAAATTAGTTCATAGTATGTAGCCAGAAGTAGATTGATATTCAAGACGCACACTAAGTTTAAGGATTCGGCTGAGTAGGATCCCCCGGTATTGTTTTCACAAAAGTGTGTATTAGTTCCTAAACAAGTAAAAACATTGTCTAAATTGCAAAGGTTAGAGTTTATTTTCATACTATTCATTTTAACCCTCTGGTTCCCCTTGTTACATACATGTAACCACATTTCTTGGTAACTCAATTTTGCAGCTTCTGCACTATTTTGAAAATTTGATTACTTCAATAGACGGAGACATCCTCAATGAAACATATCAGCAAGTTCTTTTCATTCCTGAATGCCAAATGTCGATTTAGGCGTGGTCGCTAAGGTATTGTGTACTCCTGGTCGAGTGTACATATGACTTGCGTTGGTTGGAATCTCCATCAAAAACCGTGCTTAGATGCTATACGTCTGTGGTTAAGTCGGAGGGAGAGGCCGGTGTAAAGCAAACGCTGGTCGTGAATATGATACATATATTCACGATATTGTGTTTCATATTCATAAAAGTAACATATATTATTTGTTATATTACAATAGTATATCGTAATATTACAGATGTAAACCCGTGTAGATACTCGAACTCTAATATTACGATAGAGAATTATCAGAAAACTATACACCACCAGAATGGAGATGACCAAAATGTCTCAGTTTTTGATATGAAAAATCTTTAAAATCACAGTAAAATATACGGGTAGCAGAATGGAAATTTGAAACGTCTAATATGAGTTTGTCGATATCGATCGATTTAAGGAGCAGGAAGTGTAATTTGGACAATAATTCCATGTACAAATTTTAAGTAAATATGTAAAAAAAATTAGTATATCGGTCTTTGCCCGCGCAAAAGTTCGACGAAATTATAGATTACACATATCATAGACGTCGGTAAAGCTAGTACACACACTTTTTCAAAACTAATAATTTTGGGCTAATTTCAACATTGGGACTACCTCTAAACAGCTAGTATCCCCACATATTCAAACTTGTTTATTCCATCAAAACAAGTGAAGTTTGGACCACTTTGAGATACTTCTCAGAATTTAGAAATTTACCCCTAACTAAAGACTAAAAATGAAAACTGTCTCAATTTCTCAGAACTAAAACAAAATATCTTACACCGTATATTTTGGGCTAGCCTTGTACCCCCAAACTTATTTTTTACTACTCCAAGCCCCTTCAAAATTAAAGTTTCAAAAATAGTGTTGGTGCAGCTAGCACCCACCCACTCTTATTCAAAACTCAAAAATGTTTATACCATCGAAAAAGGAGAATTCCGAGCTACATCGCGTCACATTTAACATTTCCAAACTCAATCCCAACTTCAAAAATTAAAAAAATTCTTCCACCCTTAGTTTTCAAAACTAAAGACTTTTGAAATTAAGGTTTCAAAATGAGAATGGTAAAGCTACCAACTTCATTTACTCAAAACTTCAAGTTTATTTTGTTTTGATATCATCGAAACAAGGTAATTTTGAGCCACTTTGAGGCACTTTTTGTATTTCTATACTAGACCGCGTATATTTAGGTAAAAATCTATTTTTTTCCAGGGCACCTTGTGCAAAATGAAGTTTAGTAAATTTCCTAAATGAATATATATTTTTGTGTTATTTGAACTAAAAACCGTCAATTTGGTAGCGCATAAAAGAGCCTATTTCAACGTTAATACCTATATGTGCCTATTTTACTTTTAAAACTAAAATGAGACTAATTTTCCTAATTTATTTTGTCTGTGACTTCTTTTAACTTTTTTCTCTGTGTCGGCACTGCTCCATGCCACTACTTCCTCACTTCGTGTAAAAGCCTGCCTCCGCTTCTAGATAAAGCGATTGAATTTTCCGCGAAAAAAGAGACCTTGACCGATAAGACATTCATTTTCTTTTGAAAACTCGGAGAAAGTATTAGTAATTTATTGAGGCAAATTACGGTACGAATAGTTTTAACCAGAGGACAAACCATTAAACTTGTTCATAAATAGTATTAGCGCAAAATATACAATACTGATTCTTCATAATATTGATTTATGTTTTTATCTTTAAGAAATAAATAATAAATTGTAAAAATGTTTGTTCTCTTATAAGTTTCCTGTTTTATTTGTGTCTATTCTACCGTTTAAAAAGCCTAACTGAGAAGCTGAAATAACCTATTTTAGGCACCTACAATACATATTTTAAAACCTAAAAATCCGCTGTCTATTCATTACTCAGCCTCAGCACAAGACAAAATGTGTTTCGTTATTAAGTTAACTATAATGCATATTTTTTATCTTAAATATGTTTCTTTTCTTTCAAGCTAATTTATAGGTAGACCAGTGTCCCCCACCATCTGAGCGCCTCAGATTCCTCTCCTCCCAACCTCCTCAACAAAACTATGATACAATCACACATGGTCGACTTATATAAAGAGTTTCTAAATCATTGGGCGAGAAAGGCTTAGAGCGAAAAGTAGGTTACATCATGCAGTTGTTATCAGAAAATGACTTAGAAACACCACATATATTGACCTTCAAACACGTCCAACAATGTACAGAAAACCAATGAACACATATAAATAAAAGTGCACTGAATTAATCACACGTGAAATATAAACGTAAAATACAATCACCATAGTATCTTCATACACGGGAAAATTGAATTAGAAAGTAAATACAGAATGACGAGAGGAGAACTATTTGAACATGAGAGCGGTTCAGCTAAAAATGTCGGCGCACTTGGAGTCGCTGCAGAAGCAGACAACACGCAATGACGGCGATCACTTCCGCTCACTAATACATCCCTGAGAGTCTCTGAACCGGCATTGCGGAGCGTTCGGGATGTTCTTGAAGAGGGAACAGATCACCTTTTACGACTCTCCGAAGACTGACATGTTCCAACACCCTCTAAACAAAGAATTGCATTGAACTCTTGTGGGGATGCTTAAGCGGACCACGTGGGTGTATGCCGTGCCAGCTTCTGTGGTGGGGAAGGGAAGGGTGGCGCCGGCCCCGCAGGGCTTACTGGCGCCCTTGGCTCTACAGGCGGAACGCAGGGGACGAAGGGCGAATTTGCCTCTGTTTTTTTTCTCTAGGGCTTTTATCCAGCCAACAGCCGGTGATCCTTTGCGTCCCGATGGGACGCATATTCGACCGTACACTAGGCCAACACACTTGCGGGCTCCTCTGATCTGGGGTCAGAAGAACGTGAGGCCCTCCGCGACAACACATACATACAAAGACAAGGGACAAACAACCATGCCCAAGGCGGGACTCGAAACCGCGACCTTTCGTACTGAAATGCTGAACCGGTACACGTTTTTCGCCATCTCGACCATCCAAGTCGGCTTTTCCTCTGCTCTTAGTGTAAATATTGCGGAGTGATCTTGAGGAGAGGTATAGAATGCAGCCTCAGTTTTGAAGGTGAGATTATTTGCTTGTTTGTATGAGGTAAGCGTGGGTTTTGAGTTAGGTTAACAAACGAGTGGGCGGGTAATAATCATAAGCAGTTTGGTGGATGGTGATTTCAATCGGTTTAGCGGACAAGCTATGTTCTTACTTGGTTGCTTCATTGCTTAGCTGAATGGGTAAATAGTATTTTGTTTGTTTCCTTGGTTCTAAGGATTTTTTGTTAAATTGGCGGAGATGTGTTTTATGTCGCGGGGGCTGAGTATTTGATTTGTTTGGACAGGAAGGCAAGTTTTCTTTAATCAGCTGGCGTAATTGAATATTGTGTGTAGAGTATTTGGTATACGTGATGTCGATGATAAATAGCAGGCATATGTTCGTGCGCAAGTGTAAAAATTACTTTGTGCGCATAGGGAATGTGTTCGAAGAGAGACTAGTATGGTAGTGCCCTGCACCTAGCAAAATCCTTGCATGATGTGTGTTTCACAAGGTTTCATAGTTCAGAAGAAGTATGTCCGCCACCGGGACCAGCATGTCCCGTCATCGAGCATGGAGCTCGCAGTGCAAGTGCGTCTCACGTGCCACCAATTGAGTGTTGAGGTGGGCAGCAGAAAATTCCACCGGCCCGAAAACTGAAGGTGGTTAAGGGACCGACGTATTGCTCTCGGAGCGAATGTGTAGTGCGTCTAGCGCGTGCGTCTCACGTGCCACCGGTTGAGTGTTGAGGTGGCGCAGCAGAAAACGCCAGATCACTTCCATCCGGTCCCGCAAAACTGAAGGTGGTTACAAAAGGTAGACCGACGTATTGCTCTCGGAGCGAATGTGTGTGTAGTGCGTCTAGCAAGTGCGTCTCACGTGCCACCGGTTGAGTGTTGAGGTGGCGCAGCAGAAAACGCCAGATCACTTCCATCCGGTACCGCAAAACTGAAGGTGGTTACAAAAGGTAGACCGACGTATTGCTCTCGGAGCGAATGTGTGTGTAGGAGCGAATGTGTGTGTAGTCGGGTGACTGCTGCGTTGGCCGATTGCCGTTTGTGCCAATTGCATCGTCAGCGTTGAGAGACATTCTTCGCTCGGACGACGCTTACTCCTCTGGTCTTTCTGTTTTTGCCAGACAACTCAATAAGAAACAATTGTAGCTGAACCGCTTGCAAAAAAAACATCATGGCGGACGTACCTTTGGTAAAGTCTCGGAAGCTGCCCCCACCCTGCGGCATCTGAGATTTCTCCGGCGATAAGGGAAGCGCGTAGGCGACAAGGACTGCGAGACGCAGCGATCGCGCTGACCGCCACTCGTCATCACTACCCACTTCGTCAAAAGAGGAATTCGCACTCCCAGGAGTGTCCAAAGAAATGAATACATCGTATTGTGCAAACGCTTCTCTGCAAACCGTTTCCTTTTCTTTTAAGGGTGCACCAATTGTTTGTTGCTGCCTGGCCTTTATAAATCCTCAAACAAGTTCTATTGATTTAGATCTGATGGTAATGGGAAGATGAGAGGAATGTGGCATGTTCAATGATTATTTGATCAACGACCCAAGTTTTTCAGTGGATATACTTTGAATTATTTGTAATAATTGGGTTTTTGTTAATAACAGCAGCTTCTGTGTAAAGCACACTGTCACTGCCACGGTGAAACAGGGACTGGAGAGGAGACCGAAACTCTTCAAGACACGGCTTATTTTCTGTTGAGCGTTTGGGCGACCTCTCCTGTAGAAGCACGAGAGCTGGCGTTCGTCTGATGCTTCTCACTCATCCGTTTGTTATCACCAAACTCACAGTGTTGAATTACCGCGACCACGAGAGAAAGACAGAGGGAGAGCTATGTTGTGACAAAGAGCGCAGGCAAGCGGGGAAATATTAGGAGCTTTGGAGGGAGAGGCCACGTTTGGGCATGCGCAGTGGAAGGTTTTTTTGAGAGTGGTAGAGCAATAGGAAGACAGAAGGAACACGACACGGAGAATGGCGATTGAGCAGCTATTGCTCTACCACTCTCAAAAAAACCTTCCACTGCGCATGCCCGAACGTGATCTCTCCCTCCAAAGCTCCTAATATTTCCCCGCCTGCCTGCGCTCTGTCACAACGTAGCTTCTCTCTTGTCTTCTCAAGGGGTCGCGCGGTCATTCACGCGAGTTTGTTGATAACAAACTGATGAGTGAGGAAGGCAGCTTACGTGTTTCTACAGTAGGGCTGTCCAAACGATCAACAGAAAATAAGCCGTGTCTTGAAGAGTTTCGGTCTCCAGTCCCTGTTTGACTGTGGCTAGTGAGCAGGACAGTGCTTACACAGTAGCTGCTGTTATTCATAAAACCCAATTATTACAATAATCAAAGTATATCCACTGAAATCGATAGGTCGTTGATCAAATAATCATTGAATAGGGCCCACATTCCTCTCCGTCTTCCACCGTACCATCCAGATCTAAATCCAATAGAACTTGTTTGGGATTTAGTAAAGGGCGAGGCAGCAGAAACAATTGGTGCATCCTTAAAAGAAAAGAAACGTTTTGCAGAGAAGGTTTGCACAATACAATGCTGAAAATGGAAAGAAACTCGCGAGCATGTGTAGGAATAGAGGTGACAATAATTCACAATGTGATGGACAACAAACGATGTATCCATTTCTTTGACATCCTGGAGTGCGAGTTCTTCTTTGACGAAGGGGCAGTGATGACGAGGACAGTCAGCGCTATCGCTGCGTCTTGCAGTCGCCTCTCCTTGTCGCCTACGCGCTTCCTTATCGCCGAGAGGGGAAATCTCAGATGTCACAGGGTGGGGGCAGCCTCCGAGACTTTACCAAAGGTGCGTCCGCCATGATGGTTTTTTTGCGAGCGGTTCAGCTATAGTAAAGTCTTTAACCCTGCAGCACACGTTGACGGGACCGAATTTTCAATCTGGCGTCTGAACATACTTCCTATCAGAACAGTCAATTTTTTTCCGGTCGGAACAGCATAATTTGAACAGTATTATATGAATCCGACCGCCCCCTTTCCGCATGCCACAATTCAAACAGTTCTTGATTTGCTTATTAGTGATTCCGTGCGCGTCAACTACTATAGTCATTGTAAGTGTAGTGCGTGTTTTGCTCGGGAGGTGGTGGTGGTCTTTCTCCCCTGAATGGTCAGATCCGGCGCCGACCTACCGTCAACGGGGTTTTCCCCAACCAGTATTTCCCACCAGTGGGGCACCGTCCCAGCCGGAACACGTTCTAAGCTCCCGACTGGCAGGGTAGCACATGTTGGTGCAGGTGTGTGTGATAAGGCAGAGGTTAGAACAAGGAAAAGGAAAGAAAGATCGCGCGCGGTCCGTGGCCCGTTTGTTAGGGTTCTGCTCCGGCATTCGCCTGGTATTGACCGGAGAATACTACCGATCAGAGCAGCCGACCGCTAGAATTCTCCTCCACACAGCGGATGGAAAGCAAGCCGGTCATACGGAGAATGGGAAGCAAGTCGATCACGTGGGGGACGCGGAGCAGGTCGCTCATGTGACGGATGGAAAGCAAGCCGATCATGGGGAGTAGACGGAGCAAGTCATTCAAGGTTCAAGGCTAGCTCGAGCTCGGGGACCTCCGCCTAGCCCACTTGTCTGCTCTTAAGAGGTCCCATGCGCGAGCATTTTGCTGAAATTTGCGATAATAGCCGATCATTTTCCAAAACAATCTCTATGGGGCCTCACGCCTACTTTTCGAAGAAAATTCAGACGTCTAACTCCCTGCGAAGGATTCTCGAGCAAAGGGCCCTTAACAAAGCAAGTTTTAAATATACGCAAGTTCTCTACGAGACTCTTACGGGTGCATTGAAAATAGACTTGTAATATTACATTTTAGTGTCCATACAAGTCTCTTCAAGAGTCCCTCGAAAATGGCGGGATTCCAACCCACGCTCTCGTCCCCAATCAGAACAGCATGCACGGTCCATCGTGACACGCGCTTGAATATCGTCAAATTATTCTCTTCTCGGCATTATTATTCGAGTATTTAGTTTACACATTTTGCGTGTGATTGTGGGGGGAACACCCACACACACACCAACACCCCCCACACACCCACGCACTGCACGCGCGCGCACGCACGCACGCACACACACACTAGTTTGGGGCCCCCGACCTATGCTTAGAAGGATCGAACCTGCAACATCCAGTTAACTGTCAAATGAGTTACAGCTTACGATAGATATTTCTTTTCCAATATATTTATCTTACTTAATGACTTTGTTTGGTGACTTCAGGGGGGGATGGAAGAAATGACATACTCCTCTATAAATGTTGAAAGTGTAACTTGCACACAGACCAAAATGTTTTCTGTTATGGATCATGATAATCTTCACATGAATAAGGTAACAAATTCTCATAAATGCTGTTTTATGCTTGCTGATATGATACACACAGCAAACCTAGTGCGACTGACGCGTTCAAGTACTTTTCACAATAGTTTATTCATAACTATTTTTATGAAAATAATTATTGGATTGACAATCCCACGCAAACAGCTGCAATGTTCAAACAGCCAGTATGACAATACAACAGGCTATTGTAACATCCATAGCACTTACAAATATCACACATGTAAAAATTTAAGCAGGGATGTTGCTAGAATTTTCCAACTATTCATTGCATTTAAGCAAAAAATGCAATCAACTTACATAATTAGAAACAAACTTTGTTTCTCCTACTTCTTTCAATAAAATTTGAGGACTATCATATCAACCAGACATTCACTCCAGGAAGCTTTGTAAGAAATAATAGCACAAAGATGTATGTACATCATTTAAAAAGCCAGCAAGACACCTTCCCTTGAGAATATAAGGGGAAGAATTCCCAAGGAGACAAAATCTAGGAGTTGGTGGGCATGTGAATGGGCAATATCAACCAATGTTGTGTTCTTTGTGTCCTGCACATGCATGCCATCTGCCAAAAAGAATCAGCTGGCATAGATATCAAAATACGCTATACTGAATGAGAGAAAAAATTAAAACCGATTGTCAAACTGCAGTCCATGACTATGAAGGGAGCGCAGCTGTGAATCAAAATTTTGGAGCATGCACATGGGAAGGGTTTCAACATAGTTCAGATGTGGTCGCAAATATTTTTCAGTATAAAATGAGACGTTTATTTGTTCCTAATTAAATATCAATGTCATGTTTCTACCTACTGTCCAATTCATATACTTCAGTACACTTTCATTCTGAATTTGAAATTTACAGTAATCTCAGAAAAATGATTTTGAATCAGTTGAAGATAAAATCATACCAATTATAGTGACATTCCAGAGTACAACAGATATGTGATTCAAGACACAAAGACTTGTTAGTAAAAAAAAAAATAAAATAAAACTAGAATTCATTAGTATCTAATATTTATTTCTTTCTGAGAAAATTAAGACAGGAACCAGATGTTTTTTCCAAATATGATACACTCAATAAACACAATCCATCAGAATCACAAAATGATAAAGGGAACATGAGCCAGTTTCATTCCACTAACTGGACTTCTAAGATAAACGAAATCCACATTGGATACATTTCCTAATATTTGAAACTAACTGTTGTTCTGGTACAAACATATTTCTCCCTATTCTCACTAATTCATTTTCAAGAATGCTGCTGTTTTGAAAGATTAAAAATTATTTTTGTTAAAGATGAAAGATGTGATCAACAATAGATACTGGTATATTACTAAGCAACTATGAGTAGATCCAAGTTGCAGGTCCTATCACAGCCAATATGGAGAATTATTTAAAGAAGCAGAATACTTAGGTTGGCATCCTGCAAAATATACAGTAATTACTCACATTATATATTACACCCAATAAGAAACCAACCACAATCTTACAATTAGAATTCATAGTTGTAGAGTAATTTTTCCTGTTGGCAAATTACTGTACAACCAATTATACTAACTTAACTTTTACACAAGTCCTTTGTATTTCTTCAACTTTTCAAATGAAGTTCAAAGAGCAAGCGAGTTGTCAAAACATCATCTTCTCAGGTCATGTTTAGAAAAACTAAACTGATAATCTGAGGATCAATAAAATATGTCCAAATTTCCACTCCACGTGTTTCCTACTCTACACAGTAAAATCTTGTTAACATGTTTTCCTACATAACATAACTGCGTTTCTTAATCCGGATCCCAATTCTGTTCAATTACTTTTATAGATTTAACAGCCCCTAATTAGAACATTTAAAATTTGCCCATAATGTGTTCTACAATTCATTTTTTTTCCGGTGCAGTAGCAAACTTCAATGTGCGTTGATTACAAGGTACTTTGGTGTACTTCAGAGTACTGGAGTACTTGCAGAGAGTATTCAGGGATTTTCTGGTCCAAGCCAGAGCCAAAGAAGTTTTCTACAGTGGATCCAACATTTTGGTTCTTCTTGTTCTGTAACATAAGTAGTTTCTTTGAATTAGACTGAGAACACTGTTGGGTTAGCTTTGCTCTTGCTGTATACACAAAGTTAAGTTTTTATTTGGTTTTTATTTGTTGATGAATTGAAGTTTACTTAGTTATATTTGTATGTAATTAATTTCTATTCCCCATTATTATGTTCAGGACGAAAAGTGAAAACGACAAATTGAGCATTTTTGACAGGTTTTCCAGCTCGCAAAATTTACAATCCCTTGAAAAACATGATAAAAAGATTTCACTGTGAATTTTTGAACTTTAAACAGTAAAAGTTAGGAGCAAGTACTAAATACGATTACAGGTTTACTACTAACATGAGTTAATTTAAATAAATTCAATTATTGAATGCAAAAGTAGCATAAGTGAACTCTGCATGAAAGTAGGATCACAATTGCACTAAAATCAAAATTTTAACAAAATTTAACATACGTGACAATGGTTCATCACATCAACAAAGTGAACTCATGAAATCAGTTCTTCCATTACTTATTTCCCTGAAATTTGGCGACTTCAATTCATGTAAAATGAAGGAACTTTTCGATTGTGCTCAACCTTGTATTTCCACAGAAGCCAGTCAGAAACCTTGAGATTTTCCTCTAAATAGCAGTAAAGGGGAGATCGACTTTAGAATATTACCAAGGCATTTTCTACCACTTCAGGGGGAACTAGGGTGAATTGTATTAAAGCTTCACGGTAATCAAAGTTTCCAATGTTTTCCAAGTACAAGATTTCTTTTCCAAATGCTAAGAATTTCCATAGCAAACATAACAGTTTTGACATTTAACATAAATAAAACTTCATTCACAAATTTAAAGTGTAACCTCTTGTACGTGCAGTACACTCAAAAGACTAACACTGACCAATAAAAAGCCTTGTACTTATGATTGGAAACGAGCTCATTCAAAAGCAATCACATTCTTGCTAAAACTATTTTTTTAAGTGAAGACGACTAGTTTGTTTTAATTATTGAACCTCCACATCCAGTACTTATATCAGTATAAAAACATGAAGGAATTTAAACACCATTATTCAATAAATCTCTATTTGGAGAAGACAAAATTTGGCTCTCCTCCCATGTCATGTTCTTTCAGCACATCTTTTCCTGTTACATTAAGTAGAAAGGACCTTACATTAGGCAGGCAAATCATGTAAAAGCATGTATTTTCAATATCAAACATTTTGTACTTCAAATTTTATATTTTCTTGAAATAAACATAAATTAAAATGTCATCATACTTCTAAAAGTAGTACAATATACATTTTAAACACAAAATACCACATCACACTTGTAAAAATGTAACCAACATTCATGAAATTCCACTTTTCTTTAGCACACATCTTTTCATATGACTTCCAACACACAACTGGCATATTAAATACAATGATAATTTACATTGAACTGTGTTTAATACTCTAAAGTTGTTTCTAATGAAGGCATCTTGACAGTATCCCTGATTTCTATATGCCCCTTTGATAATAGAAGTACACATGTACTGTTTTATTATATTTTCTTGAACTTGGATGTGCTTGAAAACCATTAGGCACATCAACATTCTAAAAAGTTATCCATAGAAAATTTCCAAGATGTCTGCACAAAGCTAGTGCTTAATATTGAGCCAAATCACCACATCACTAGTAAAAAAATTAAAAAGAAGAAAACTCTTTATGATAATGCCACCACAATACATCACTTTTTCTGACAAATTTCAGTGGGACAAGAGATGTATCATGAAAGATGTGGCAATTCAAATTTACACGAGTAGTATGAAGTTCTACACTGTCTGCAATAGAACACAGGTTCAACAATGTTTTAAAGTGAACTGTCTTGTGCTGTTACTTCACTTTATTGACATATGCATCTAATTCTGCATCCAATTCTTCAGCAGTGGGAAGAGATCGGGGTTGACCTCGTGACCCGCCTCTTCCACCACCACGTCGGCCACCTGAAACAGATCAATCCAGCATTCTTAAAAATCAAACAAGAATTTTGCTTTTTTCTTTCCTCTTTCCCCATGTATGAGCTACATGCAAGAAGAATTACATATGAGGTTTTTTAAAGATTCTTTGAACCCAACAACATCCACTGTATTCCTGCAGGTACACTAGTTCACTACCTAATTCCAACATTCATGTCATTTTGGTTTTCCAACTTGCTAAGAGATGTTAGTATGTTGGATTACCGTAGTACATTAGTTTCATTAACCAGGGTGAAGTTCCCCCCAAAAATACTTTACATTAAAGTAAAATCCTTGTTCTTCAAAAAGATGGTAAGAAAGAATTTGGCCCTTATCTGCCTATTTTTTTAATAAAAAAGTTTGAGGTAGTACATACTCTTATGGAAAACCTTCGCAGGTATAGGTTTTTTTAAAAGTTATTGACGAAGTTATATGATGAAGGTACCTTTTCCTTTAACTCAATACATATAACATTTTTTGAGGAATCGGATGACACTATATGTAATATAACTCACCAGGCATTCTGAGGAGTAACTGATATAAAACTGCTGCAAAATTCATCGCAACCAGAAACATTGACTCAGTCAAGGAGTTACACTGCACAAATCATGCAAAAGTCAGCACAGCATCTCCCCTAAGTCAAAATTTTGAGCCCCACAATACAGTGGTATTTTAAAATATTTTGCAGGCTGCATATTCACTGAGCGAGACTTTAGAACTATTAGATTATTGACTTGTTAAATATTTTTTTAATTATGATAACAATACTCTAAGGATTTGTAAAATTATGATCATTATTTGAATCAAATGGAAATATAGGCATCTTTTTTGCAATATACCCAAGCATAAATAATGGACATTTTACTGCAGATAACTATTGTGGTCTTGAACAGCCTTTAGTTTTATTATCGATGAAATGAATGACCTAATTCTTTCCACATGCTCTTTATGAAAAAAATCAATAAGAGAGAAGGAAACAATGATGATTTGGTGTGACTACAGTTCAGCGAGACTTCCAGGTATTGTGGAAGTTTTCATCAACGCCTGGGAGACTAAATGGGTAAGTAACAATCATCATTTACTGGTGCCACTGACTTCGACTGCAAGGTGATAATGCATAAGTTCTAATGTGAAGAAAAATGTTGATCATCTCTATTCTTGAAGTAACAAATCATTTAAGGCAATCATTCAATTCAACAACTGATTATCTTAAAAAATTTACTCCAGTGATGTTATTTCAAATAATTTTTGACAACTTGTTGATTTTACTGTTCAAATCGACAAGCTATATGTAAGTCAGAAACACATACTGTGATTTGAACAGAGGACTTAAAGAGCACAAATTTCCTTGTGTGCATTTGTATTTGAGTTTAGTCGTGAAACAACTTTTTTGACTTAAAATAGAATCTGAATTTTTTTTATTTAAGAGACTAAGTGACAAAACGTACAATAAAGAAATCAATGTTACAATAAAAAGTGGGTGGAGAAGACCAAAATTGATCAGTCAATACATATGCACTGGGTATAAATGAAAGGTGAAAAAACCTTGGGAGTTATTTTTATATGCTTGGTAATTTGACAATGGCTATGAATGGCATAAATTGACAAGCAAAGGCAGCTTGTGAGGAACTCCAAGAGCAATATAACAAGGGCATATCTATAAGTAAAAATAAGTCAATCATGATCAAAAATAGAAGTAGAACGTTTAATACACAAAAATAACAGACATAACCCATAAAAAAATTGTAAATCTATTAAGATGTGTTGACTCATAATAAGAGTGCAAGGGCCTTTCAAGATAAGCCAGACAACACTATGAATTAATTGACCATGCTTTGGACCTTTTCATAATTGATCTGCACATTGCACTTGCTTGAATATACCCCTTTTTTTATTTAAAAATGTTTGTGCATAAGTTACCTTATTTTCCTGAGTTTTATATTATTGATGAGAGTAAAAATAAAGGAAAATACTTGATATTCTACGGGTGTCAATAGGTTAAGAAAAAGAATCATAACGGGGGCTAACAGTCAATTCTCAGAAAAATTAAATTTCAGTTTTGTAATGTAAAAAGATGTCTTGGTACAATCATTTAAATAATATAGCGGTAACTTTGAAAGTTTAAGTCAATACATAAGGGGTGTTAAAGAAGAACCTGGTATGAAAAAACACTTGATTTTTCAGGAAGCGCTTTACGAAGTACACAGGTTAACGGAAATTAAGATTTTATTTAGAATAAAGTGACAATTCTATTAAAGAGTTTCACAACCAACACCCTCCTCCCATCTGGCAGATCTGCAAAACTTCTCCAGATAAAGAAAAATCAATAACCATATAACAAAAAACAAAGAGAACCTTAGTACCACAGATTTACTCTATGCTGAAAGGGAATATGCTCTTCATGCATTGGGCTGACTCCAGAGACAACCGAAGGTCACTTAAGGTATTACAGCTCTAGGTATATTGAAAATAATAAAGCTAGTTATACATTGATTTAAACATGGGGTCTGTTGAAGTAAATCACCTGTTAGTGTCATCCAATCGAGAGAGTACAGTAGAGATGTTTAAGCTCTCAATGACACCATAACAGCTGATGATCAGTCAAAGAACTCGATGAATAAATCTAAGTATAGTACAATGTACAATTCATAAGTGCTCCTTACTCTCAGCCCTTTTCTTGAAATAGATAGACACACACTGCATGTATTTCTTATACTTATTTCATATCAATAATCTCAATAAAACAAGTTGCAAATGAAAAATTAAATGAAGAAAATAATTCATAACAAAAGCAATTCAAAATGACAATCTGCAAAACAGAAATTTGAAAATAGAAATAATTGTTATAAATTCCAAATGGATACCCAGAAGCACAATCAACATCACACAGCAATCAAAATGTTTTGTTTTTTTAACCAACTCAACTCACCTCTTCCTCCACCTCCGCCTCCTCTCCCTCCAATGCGGTTTTGGGATCGTCCCTGCACAAACCCACCAGAGCCACCAACTCTGCCACCTCTTCCAACAGCTGGTATCTCTGATGTTGCCATCTGAATGTTCATTGCTCGGCCTGCAATTGTCAGAATGAAAACTATAATAAAAATAATTATAATTATAAAAACTAGATTAGAGTGCCATCTCAGGGAGGTATTTACGTGTGAAAGTTCTTTTGTATTATGCAAATTCATAACGATAAATTTTAAACATAATACATGAACAAATTTATACTACACACAATACATAAATAGACCATTTTAAAATTGTAGAAACAACTTTGAAGATTTATTGGATTGTAACAATGACAATGCTGAAATAGCACTTTAGAATGAACCCAAGATTGTCATTTCAAGGATAAAGATGATCAAGTTTATTGCGAGATTGGTGATTTTAATCAACCATCCTCAATTATACAGCACAATAGAGATACAATCAAGATTTTGCACAACCTCCATAGAAAGAAGTAGCAGAGACAATGATGACATATTCTCCTTGTTGCTCATTAAAAACTGGTTGATTCTCAACTTGACAAAACCCAATAATTCCCAAAGTAAAATAACAGACTTTCCAAAAATGTTTAATGTTCTACATGTTTCATCACATTTCAAATCAGTATCATAATTCTGTTTAATGATATTTATCAGTAAATATGTATTCAGTAAGGCTGATGCAGCAAAGATGGGAATAAATTTGTTTTCATTGACACTTAGTATTTTCCCTGCATAATAGGTGTCAGAGTAAATACCCAGGTAAAATATTTACAGCCACTTCAGCTAATAAAAATAATATAATTATAATTAAGAAATAATGTATATTGATTTCCAACAATTTCACATGACAAATTTACATTTAAACATCAAACCACACACTTTTTTTACCAAATTTATTAAATTTTTTGCCTTACCATCTAATGGCACTCCATTATATTGTTTCATGGCCTTAATTGCATCAGCTTTTCTCTCAAAAATAACATCAGCAGAACCAAGAGAACGCCCTGATCGATCATAATGGACTGCTGCAGACTTGAGTGGTCCAAATTCAGCGAACAGCTCCTACAAAAATTAAACATTATTACTTGTTAAATGGAGAAAAAAGCACTTAAAAGTTTTGCAAGATAGAAAAAGTGTGTTAACATATGCTTTTTTGTTGTTTTATTTGCAGTTAACCCTGTTAGCATGTACCTGCTTAACAAGAACAACCTTTGCAATAATGGTTGGAAAAAAGGAATATAATGAACGAAAAAATTGCAGCAAAAGCTGTTTCCGTTTAGCAATTTCCACTAGTGAGTGGACTAATGTCACAAACACAACACTTTCACCACAAACAAGTATGCAAACAATTCAGACTTATTTACAAAATACTGTCTTTTGCTTATAATAATTTCCATTCATTCATGCAAATCCTACGACAGCAGTGAACAATATAAGCAACAAGGATAGCCTATCACACTATTTTCTTGAGCACCACATGACATGCATCACCATTCCTGAGATATGTGCTGAATACCACTCAAAGTGGTGGTCATAATGAGGCTGCAATAGGTCAAGTCAAATCGACAGAAGTTTTCAGAAGGAACGAAAATACATTCTCTACCTCTCATTCTTGACAGTTGCTTTCACAAATGTGAAATCATGATATTTGTTTTTTTATTAATCTATCATCTTTCAACACCTATTGCAACTGCTGCAGTTCTCTTGATTGATCACAATGGTGTAATAAACAAAAAAAGGGATATTTTCCATATGCAACCTATTCTGGTCACCACAACCATATACTCTTTTGTATATTTTCTTTGTCTTTGATACGTCTGGCAGAATTGAAAGCAATAAAACAGTTTTCTTCAGTGCTACTAATAATCATTAAATTAAAAATACACAACAAATATGACTAACAGCTTCAAAAAAATGACTAAAAATAGAATAATAACTGAAATAAAAATTACGTATGTGGTATACTGTGGTGTAGGTGTATTGTATATATATTTTCTGATTGTAAACATCAAATTTCAATTTAGGTTTTTTAAATTTTACTTTGAAGGAAATCTCTACTTTCAAAGCTGCTGACAATTTTTCAAATTTTAGTTAAATAAGATAATTCCATTGCGATATTTGAAATAACTATTTTTAATTGAAAAAAAAAAGGGTTTTGTTATCAAACATAACTGAAGCACGCAATGCGAAGAATCTTGATAAAACACACAGAATGATGAATTTTTTTCTGGAGAATGAAATATTTGTCAGCATTTTACACTTAAAGTTGAATTCGATAAGTATAAAATTTGACATAACATTAGAAATGATAAGATGAATAAGATGCATTTGCAGTACTGTAATTCATATTTTTAGAAAACTTGCGTGTTTGATATCTGAAATGAAGTTTATTGAAATTTTAATTATTTGTTTGAATTGAACAAACGTTTTTACTTGTCTCTTTTTACTAGGGATTGCAGGTGAACCTACTTACGAGTCATAGGATGTTGGAACTCCCATACCACACCTTTTTTCTGGCATTTGTTTCTCCAATTCCAGGGCCCTTTGTACTGTTAAAACATCAGATGATAGAAGGTCTTATTGATGTTTTTAGAAGTAAGGAGATGGCTAGCAAGCTCCAGACTTCATCTGCATATTTGCCTCAATATTTAGTGTTATTTAAGCCAGTAAATATTGGAACTCATTGGAATGAAGGCTGAGTGAACCTCAGGATTCCTTTAAGAGGACATGACCCGATAAAAGTAGCCAGTGGTACTGGAGTTTGAACCTGGATCCCTCTGCTTAGTAAGGACGTGCCCTAACCACTATGTTGCCAAAACCCCTCAAATTTTATTTAAGTCCCATTTCATTTGAATCAAAGCCCACTGCTCACTTACTCAACAACAGCTTAAAGAAAGATGACAGAAAAAGACTGATTTGATTAATTGTAACACATTTGTGGAATGAACTACCTAGGAGGATCAATGCTTTCACATTCTTGTCCATGATCGTTTCAAGCATACACATCTTAGAACACATTTTCAGGATACTTATTGCAACCCCAGAAACAACAAGGAAATCCAACCCAAGAACATTTGACCTCTTAACTTCAATAAGTTGCATAAATGTGTTAACCGTTTTGGAAATTAACTGACCTTGAAAATCACTTGGAAAACCTTAATTCAATGAACAAAAAGTCCTTAAATGAAAGAAATCAAAATAAACCGAACACTAAACTTTGCCATTACTGTTATAGACCAATTAGTGGTTTAATAATATTCATAAGAAATAAGTTTCGAACAAACCATTTTTAATTGTGTTCAGTAGTGGGATTATATTGCTTTAAGAGGAGGAAACAAATTCCATTATTTAATTTGTCACAAGTACAATTGCACCAGTGGCACATGAGTAAAGAACACCCGAAACAGAAAACAAACCTGTCAAAGCACATTCAACATAATCACCCAAACAGGTTTCTTCACATGTAAAATTCAAAAGCTGTTCATGAAAACGGAACTTTGCGATATAAACATGAAGGACCAAAAAGATTCGTAATGAAAGGTTTAATCTTGCTGATGCTAGAGCCTCATATCTACAAAACTATATAGCATGGTACATGATATACATTATACATTTCATAATATGTATTGTAATATAAATATTAATTTTGAAATAAAATTAAGTAGACCTACAATTAAAACTTTTGTACATATACATTTATAATTAAGTTTTTAAATTTACATTTTCTATCTCAATGCCATAAGAAATTTTCTGAGAATTTATGAACATTTTTTCTCCCTAAATCTGTAACTTACATTTATCCACCCGAAAATCAATTTACACACCTGGAAAAACATACCACTTTGATCAAGCTTCTCTATTAATGAGAGGGGAAAAATTAAAACATTCAATTAAGTTGGTTAGGCAGCCAAGCTCTACAATAATTGATTCACTCCATAGGATTGTAAATCCAAATACCACCTTTGGCATGCTCTTTTTCCAAATTCTACACTTTTAGTTTTACAACTTATGCATGAGTAAATGCATTTTCCACACTTCCTGTTGTAAAGAATTTCATATGACTTGCAAAGTAAGAGCAATTAAGTGATTCAATTGAATCATGAATCATAATTACAATTTTACCAAGAGCGTAATGTAAGCATTCCATCTAATCTCAAGTTCGTCAATTTCCCATAACAAAGAAGTTCACTCTACTTAGTTGGGACAAGATTTCACTTTAATACACTAAAGAATCTTTTTTTTGAGACTTGATTTGTTGGAGCCCACACCCTGAACAATATTTTAACAGAGGCAACATATGACGAGTTGCTGGGAAATCAACTGAGAACAATTGATCGAGAAAACACTGAAGCTACCTTACTCAGCAATCATTTGGAGAGAAATATTTTATTTTTGCACAAAATCATACTATTTACTTATTACATTATTACTTTTGTCACAAGAATCCTATATGTGCTATAATCATACATTTATAAAAATTTTAAAAAAAAAGAGAATAATCAACATTTTTTTTTTTAAAAAAAATTAATTTTTTTATATTTAATAAACTGCAAAACTCATGACAATTTATAAAGGATTCGCATAATATATCATTACTCACAATACTGAATTCACATTTTTCCTATCAGCTGGTATGGTTATATAATCAAAGCCCAACAATTTAGTATTTTCTTCACACAAATTATGTAGTAATGAATTCAGAGTTTTTTCAGAGAACTTTATAATAAAAGTAAAGTTTTTTTAAACTTTAAAATTGAGTTCATAGAATCAATTATTTAATCAAAACTAATATTAATAAAATGATGGGATTATTACACCATACCAATCTTATTAATATTTCACAACAAATTTTTACCTGAATATCAGAATCTGAAACTCCAAAATCCAAATTAGAGACTAGCAGCTTCCCAGGGCCACCAGTGGCTATTGATCCACCAATTCCAAATCCAAGTCTTCCAATCTTCTTGGTACCAGCTCCATCAAACATATCATGTTGCCACTTGCTGTTAATGTCACCCTACAATGAACAATGCATTCTTTTAATAGCCGATACCACCGTGAATACTATACAAACTACGAACATTTTCTAATTCCCAACATCGTACCCTTGAATAAGGAGTATTACGAATTCCAGAACCCCGACTTCGACTTCTCACAGGACCAACGCCTCCCCTAGAAGAACCTCGTCCTCCTCCTCGACGTGATACTGCTGAACCCCTCTGTGCTCCTCTTCCGCGTCGACCTCCGCCACTACCACGGGCGGCTTTGTTAGACTTAATAATATCATCTAAACTCATATCAATTTTGTCAACCATTTTGGAAAATTGTTGCTCCTCTCCGACAAATATTACTTAACACTCTCCAAGTACACAACACAACAACCACAAGAAACAATCCACCGGCAAACCCCGGGCGCAACGTACAAATGGCGGCCGGCGCGCTTCCCCAAACTTGGAATGCTGGGAAATTGCACAAGCGTTGGTCGAATAGACTGCAAATGGAGAACAGTGGATGGGATGGTTTCATAGTTATTCATGGACATCACAGGACATTTCATCACTTTCCATAGTGTGGACATTTTCTTAAAACCTCAATAAAGTCTCCAAAATATTAAAAATACAAAACAAATAACAAAGATCTACTTAGAATTTATATTAATAACAGTACAAACAAATGATTGCACTCTTTCAGAGTTCCATTGAGTACGTGTAAACAATTATTTGCTAATTTTACTTTTTTAAATGTAATTTTAAACATGTTTTTACTGTAAAGCAATGCCCTGATTCTTTTTTCCAGTATTAAGTATATAGTTAATTTAAAATTTGTACTATTGGTACTACTGCCATTGCTTCAATTTTTATCCGCCAGGTGAGCGCCCATTTTCACAGTGGCATAAGTCATGTCATGGCATATTCCACGACACTTGAAAGCACAACTTTCAGTCGTGACTTTTCTTGAAAGTTGAGAGTGCGTGTTTATACGTTGACATCTAGTTCCACGACTTTTAGTCACGTAACCTGCACGTAACACCGAAGCAGGCGCGCCAGGTTCGTTTTGAATGGTAGCATCATTAAACTTCTATTTAAACTAAAATAAAATTCTATTCAAATAAAAACAAAATAACTATCGTCCAAAAAATGCAAATTTTAAATATTATGTATTGAGAATATTTCAGTGGCCAAACTGAAATAGGTCTTCTTGAAAGAGAAAAATAACACCATTACACCATTGTCCCATCATGGAACACATTCCTCGACCATGACCAGGACTAAAGTGAAATTGAGTGAAAATCAAAAACCCAATGTTAAGGTGTCAACATGTAGTCTCAGATTGGGACAACTTAATCAGACCAACCACAGCGTGATGAATATTAAATATTCACGGAACTTTTGAAATTTTCATGAAATGACTTCTTAATAATAATAATATAATAATTTATTTCATTTTCTTCATGGTCCTTTGACTGTGGAGGTACAATTTTAAGCAGTATTATACAAGACATTGCACTCTGCAGATGCTAAATAAGTGCCCATGAGTTTCTTTAGTTACCTCATAATTTATTTATTTCGTTTTTACATCTGAAAGTTAGTTGTTTAAAATGCACAAGGGACGGTATAAATTATCTAAAGACCTTCCACAGAATGAAGTACTTTCTTGGTCAGATATTTTTGTAGTTTCAATTACAGTAATGCCCTTCACAGGTTGCACAGTATTAATAGTCCATGTTCCTTCATTTGTGGAAACTAGAAACTACTGTTCCCAAATTTAAGAGAGCTTTTATATTTTAACTTAAGAGGAATTCTTTTTTCTATTTTACTCTATTACTTCTAACATTCTACACATGATAATAAATCAATTTTTAATTTATTTTTCAAAACTCTTGCTTAAACATTGAAATACGCAAAATGAAACTATGCAGACAAGTTCTAAACGGTCTTGATTATAAAGAAACTTTATCATTTTCTGAGTTGTAATAAACATAGAAAATGTGCACTTCAAAATCTAGATTCTACTTCTCATTCAATATAGAATACTTAAGCATCATATTATATTTTGAAAATTTCTTAAGATAATTGTTAAAAAAATTCACACCAAAAATGTTACCGATATATTGAGGAATTATATATTTACATAGTCTACTACATTGTTATATTTGAATAAATAGTAGTGGAAGAATAAATATGAGTGAATAAGAAAAGAAGTGCTCTTATAAGTCAGATTGCTCATAAGATAGTGCCCTTATCGATTCTTTTACACATAAAATAAGAACATTGAAGATTTATTTCATTATTGCAACATACATAAAACTGGATATTTTGTTTCAAATTTGGGCATAAATGCCCATTGTTGCTTGATAAGAATTGTTAACATTCATTTTCAATCTTTATTCTTGAGTCTTGTTATCATGTCATTGATATAAATTCAATAGATTGATGAAATGCCCTAGAGTTCTCAGTCTCCTTATTTCCAAGAAATGCAAGAATCTTATATAAAATACAGACCTTTCCAAATATTCCTTTTATAGTCCACACACAACATAAGATGTACTTCAATTCAGCTGCACTCTGCTGTATATTACTACCACACTTCAGTTAAGAAATCCAATTATTTGAATGTTGTGAAAGTATCAAATAATTAATGAGAATCGAGTTTAAGTAAATTTTTGACAGTAAATCATAAATTAGTTTAGGTATAAAGCAGCAAATATTATGGAATGGGAATTATTACACAAGTACAATGCTTACATACAAAATACTATCTGGCAACTTTTACAAAAAAAAATTAACATATACATCTAGAATACAGCCAATGCAAAGAGATTTTCACCATCTTTACATTTTAATTCGATTTTAAAATATCTCGCTAGGAAGTCGCTCGGCAGGTAAAAATTATATTCATTTGGTCTGAAAACAATGAAATAAAATATTTTTATTTCGAAGATAAGTGACATTACACACAATTTGAAGATGAAGATTCACACAGATTTTCACACAATCGTACACGCTAGAAACAAAACACAATTGAGTAACTTTAACAATTAAGAAACGCGGCTTGTCCCGGATAGCCAACAGACATACTCCGGCCACGCAAGCCTACGCAATCACAAATAAATAACACACAAGCCATTGTTTCACGCCAACCTAACCTAAAAACACACATTGCTCTGTTCACTTTCGTATGCTAATGCTATGAGGACTATGGCGTTACCATTAAAATTGTGACATACGTTTCCGCCTAAGCAAGTAGATATTAATATTATTCGCAACTTCTATTCGACAAGAGAGAGGTACAGGCCACGCCAGTCCAAGAAGTCTACAGCAAGTCCCATTTTACTTCCGCCCAGCCCGCCAGACTCCGCCTGATATAGTATAGCATAGTCGACATAGATATCATGGTGGAAATAATACCATGGTTATTTCCACCATGGAGTATATCTTACAAATTCTACCGCGAATATGCTTACAAATTTTACCGCGAGGTGTCCCTGCTATCACAAAAAGTCACGCGTGGCCAAGCAGAGCTTGATAAAAAGTCGCGATCATGCGACACCTAACAGCACGACTGAGAAACGACATATGCTATAGTCCAGGCCGCGTATTAGACCATACTAAGATTCGCAATACGGCAGCATAAACAATTTCCTATCGGAATATCCAACTTATGAAACTCTCTCGCTTTTATTTTGTTTTGTTTCTGATCTTCCACACTCTACGCGCGGTTGAGAATCTATTAACTGTACAATAATGTATGTCGTTTTTCATTAGAATTAAAAAAAGATGTTCACCTATAAACGAATATTAACTCTGTGAACAAGTTAATAGTTGCCATTATCAATAAGTGCGAGCAAAAGAGACGTTAAAAAGTGTTAAGTGCAAATGAAAATTATAACCCTAAAAGTTGTGGTCAAATTTCTGTGTTAATAATGCTTTTGAGATGGTCGTATAATCAATTTCTAATAGTAAATAAATATCTTATTAAATAAAGATTTCTAACGATAAATACCCTCTCGGGTGAACTTTCCTTCTTTAATAATTATAAATTTCTTAATGGTTTCAACTTTTAATGACTTATAGTGAACGTAAATAAATTCCACAATTATTTAACTTAATTAAACTTATTGACTAGAAAAGTTCCAAATATTTATTTATAGACAGTCAAATTATAAAATTTTATTTATTATTTCATTTAAAAACATAAATCGTTTACAAGAATGTTTTTAATATGAAATAATAAATAAAATTTTATAATTTGACTGTCTATAAATAAATATTTGGAACTTTTCTAGTCAATCGTTACTAACAGACAGCCTATTGCTATCTTCTTTAATTAAACTTATACATATGGTTATTTTTAAGTGTCCTAATGAATTGTTTCTAACAGTCCATTGTTGTCAAAATTAGTGCAAATGCATCCATTTTATTTAACTGTTTAATTATTCATTACCTTTTAAAAGAAAATATTTTTAAAAAAATTAGAAAATCATCATTAATGTAACCAAGTCTTCAGTAACTTGTCTGTTGTTACCAGCGACAGTCTTTCTCTTAATACATATTTCTTTTCCATTTCAATGGGAAGTGATACATAAGATTGAGATATTTATGGAAATAAATAATCCTTTTTGATTTTGTAAGTTATTTATTGAAACAGTAATACCACAATGAATATAAATGCCACAGTAAATATATAGTTGCACAATAATATTGAATTTTCTACTATGTAGCTGTAACTACAGTACTATAAACTACAACCTAAACATGCAGTAATTACAACAGATAACACTCTCATTCACTTGTAAAATTTATACACCAGTTTCCTAAGAAATGCATGCCAAATAATTCACAATAGGCAGTCAAGCAGCACACACTCTTGTTGTGCTTAAAAAATTCAAGGTAAGACAATGAAATGTGGTGCCACTTGCCCAAAACCAGTTTTAAAAATAATGTCACGAATGCTTCCCATCAAATAATGTTACAATGGGCCACAATAAACTGAGGCAAAATTAAAAAGACCATTTACAAAATATTTAAATATACGAGACAAGTTTTTGTGTGAAAACTAAGAATGATTTGGAATAATAATAATCACAATGGTGAAGATGAAGTAAACTGAATAAATAGTATGATCCTCTCTGGCAAGTTATTCTTCCGAAGGGTTAAAACAAATGTCTGGAGATAAACTATGTTTAGGATATTACAAAATTAATAATTACTATTGACAATTTAAGAAAAACATTATCATGTAAAATAGTGTCAACAAAACTGGCTCCAAGAAAAGATTAAGAAGTGCTTGTCCAGATATTTCAAATGCTGGGGAACGAAAAGTTATTATTTCATCAATTGTGCCTCTAGTTCGTGCAATACATCAGCCATTAACACAAGGTTAATGCCTTACCTGAAACCATACCAGGCTATGCATCACGTTAAATGTTTTTCCAAATAGATGGAGCATGACAGTTCAGATGCAATGCATAGTGCATTCTTCTGTCAATGCATAATATAAATAAATAGTTAATTCCATAATTTTGTTAATCAATTATGAAATACTATCATGATAAAACTTTTTGAAAAATAAGAAACATGTAATGAATATCATACCTATTAATAAATTTATTACGATTTCATCAACTTCTGAAACATCTTGGATTTCTTTCCTCCCATATTCTTTTATTATTTTTTCTGTGTGCTACACATAATTGTTCCACTTTTATGGAGTCACCTACAAGGATATCCGTCAAAAAGGAAAATTAGATGATATTGGATTCCATATTACAATTAAAATTACTGAGATAAATATTGAAAATAATAAATATAATAAGCAATAAGGGCTACACAAAGAAAAGCGACGAAATACAAAAAATAATTGTTGTAAAATACCCGCATTCAAAAGTTAAATATTCTCTTAGAAATGTAAGGCACATCTGATATAATACTTCCTCCCAAACCTGTAAAATTCTTTCATTGCCACTGCCCTGACCTTGAAACTGTAGCATTTTGTCTCAGATCATACTTGTTCTATGGCACTAACAAACAAGTGGTATGGAGGATGGCAAAATACTTGATGCATCTTATCTTCTAAAGGTGTGTCAACAATATATCTAGAAAAAAGAAACCAATCCATCTCAAACATATTTTCTCCATTCAACTTTTTGAAAATTCAAATTATATATGAGAGCAAACATTTTTAATTAACTACTTAAATGTGCATAGTTGCCTCAAGACAACAACAGTGGCATTATTTGGTGGCACCGTGCCTTGTTGTAACCACCTCTATAAAAAACATATTGTTAATATAATTTGTATTTCAAATTAAAATTCTAATCTTTAATGGTTACTTACCACCAAATAATTTTTTCCATCTTGATGAAATTTTTTCTTCCATCTACTACAAATGAAGCATTATCAATTATGATTCTGCAACGCCCAACATTTTTAAATCCAGGAATTAATTGAGCTTGGATCCATCTTTGGAAATTTTCAAAAATAATATAAATATTGATTTAAGAATGAATTTATTACTTTGACCATAATGAAAATTAATAATGCACTTGCCTTTCAATATTCTCACTGTTTATAGCATCAAGTTAATCCTGGCCCCCTCTTCAAATCTGCAAAAATTAAACTTGCCCCTAATGAGCAAAAGTTATTTTACTGTCATCTCCGTTCAGAGGAAATTGTCTCTTGCAGTTCTGTTTGGGTTCTTGTATTTTGTCTTTGTTGTTAATTGTCCACAAACATCACACCCAATAACTTGAAAAAATAAAATTGGATTTATTACTATCAATAGGCGACAAATGATAATTAATAGTTAAAGATAATCAACAACTACACTCATCACTATTTTAATTAAGAAAAATTACACTTGTTAGTTTTAAAAAGATAATATTTAGAAAAAAAACACATTAATCTTACCTATAATACTTTTGTCACTCCTATTATCAAATAAGTGTGAGTGACATGGACTCTTTCTTCCACTGATTCCTTCCACAATCCCCAGAAGAAATTCACAATCCACTTTTGAAGGAAACTGAAAGCGCATTATCCTTAAAGGCGAAATACTAAGTACAGGCGCAGTTCTAGTTGGGCTAAGCATTATTTTTTAATTATTAATAAATAGTATTCAGGAAAATTAATAATGACTATAATAAAATTGGTAAATCGGAACCTGGTTACTTTTACTACTAAAACTATCACAACTAACTTCACTATAATTACCAATGAAAAACAATTGGAAAATAATAAATAAAAATCAAAAACGCCTAGCCCGACACTTTTAAATGTAGATTTACAAAAAACGGCAAACCGCTAAAGGCAAATCGCTAGCAAAAATGGCAAATTGGCGCAGCACACTTCACATAAATGGCTTTTAATGTTGGCGGAATCTACGGAATTAGTCATTTTTTTGTTGCAAACTTAAATTGAAAAAAAAAGTCACTACTATGTAAACGTAATATACAGAATAATTGCGTGAAGATTGGCAGCGACTGTTACCAACACATATCGAAAAGAAACTACCCTAAATCGAGTATGAATACTTGTTCTCATCCGATAGTGATAATTTTCAAAAGTTGTCCCATTAGTTGATCTTTTTAGCTGGCCTGTACTTTATACCGTGAAAACGGGCCTTATGTGGTGTCGCGCGTCAAAATTCAAATAACGACTACTTGCGGCCTATCTAGTGACGACTACCCTCAGCCGCCACGATAGCAAAACCCAGGTATAGTAGTTCGGAGGGCAGCACCGTCGCCTCTGGATGGCAGAGGGCTGGAAGCAATCAGCTTGTGGATAAAACACGTCATAAGTCTCGATTTTCTTTTAAAACGTCGTGTTTATTCGTTGGAGGTTTTCCTCTGGCTATAATGGTTTTATAACGTTTTTGTTTTGTTTAGGAACACTTTCTCGCAGTGAGATGTTCTTTTTTATCTACATTAAAGTTGTATTTTCACGATAACGAAATTGAGTCCGATAGTGGACTGGGGCAAAGGGGGGCAGGAGACACACAGTAAACTTTTTTAGATACCCAGATTCAGATTGCCAACATGGATTTACAAAATCAAAAATAACGGAAACAGCTATATTTTCTTTTCTTAAAGATGTCGCCTTATCATTGGATGAAAACGAGGCACCTATTGGATTATTTTTAGATCTCTCAAAAGCTTTTGACGTCATTGATCATGATATTTTACTTTCAAAATTACCTTCTTATGGAATCCGTGGTATTGCACTAGATTGTTTATATTTGTACACAACGATCTCAAAGAGTGGAAATATCTTACTGGAATGATGGAACATTACGTACGCACCTTTTCGACTCTTTTGTCCATTGCACGTGGAGTTCCTCAAGGATCGATTTTAGGTCCTATTCTGTTCCTACTATACGTAAACGATATGCCCTCGACGATTCGAAACGGAAGAACAGTTCTCTTTGCGGATGATACGAACATCCTTTGCAATAAAGAAACCGTAAATAGTACAATATCAGATGTTTCAAATTGGTTCCGAAATAACAAATTAATAGTAAACGAAAAGAAAACGTTTTAATGCAGTTTTCCATTTCAAATAAACAATTCTGTGCTCCATTGAAAATAAATTGTGTACCATTGACTGACAATATATTTAGGTCTCTCAATTCAGTCAAACATTAAATGGAACGTCCATTTAAATGAATTGAACACAAAATTAAGTTCATTATGCTACGCGTTCTGAATTCTTTCAAATTCAGTCAGCCTTCATACTGCTCGTTGGGTATATTTCGCGAATGTTCATTCCCGCCTGAGATATGGCATAATATTCTGGGGAAATACATCTTATAGCTCTCAGATTTTAGATTACAAAAACGAATTGTACGAATAATAACCAAATCCCACCCACGTGATTCTTGTAAGCCTCTCTTCATTAATCTAGGAATTTTACCATTACCTTGTCTGTTTATTTACGAATCAGTGGTTTTTGTCAAAAATGACTTGCTTAAGGGCGGGAATATATTTTCAGAAAATGCCGATGTCTGTTACTATAACACTCGACGTAGAAATCATATTCACCAGGTGACAGTATCAACAGCTCATTACAAAAAATCACATACAATACATGTACATTATTTTACAACACTTTGCCAGATGACATTAAACGATAAAATTCGATAGAAAAGTTTAAATCCAAAGTGAAATCGTTTCTGCTGCATAACTGTTTCAATAACCAATTATAGTCTATACTGAGCATCACAAGGAAAGTAACATTAATTTTAACAGTGATATTTAATGTATTTTTTACTATTGGACTGTATAATTCTAAACAATATGTAACAAGTGTTGTATCACAGCTTGTGGATCAATAACCTCCATCTCGATCAGGCACCGCCAATTTTCAGAAACGCTCAAACGCCATTTTCTCAAAAAATGACTCCAAATGTTTTCTTCAAATTTTTCTAATGTGTAGTGCTAATAGCACGGTTTAATGTGACGTTTTTAAGAAACTGGCAATTACGCAATTCTGTAAATGCGAAATTTGAAGCTATTTTTAACAAGAAACTCTTCAGGTTTTGAAAAAATTTCATTTGAAGTCCATTGAAGCACTTCCACTCACAAATGTAATAATGTATACTATTCAAATGAAATGCGCATATTAATGGCATTAAAGATATAAAAAATACGTTTGAGTAATTTTTGAAAAAACAACAAAGAATACACCAAAATGAACTTTACGTTATAATAAATAGGGCCATTACCGCTATCGGTTGTAAAAGTTTGAAAAAGAAACTTTCAGCAATTTTTGAGAAAATGGCTTTTTAACGTTTTTTGAAAATGCGGAATTTTGAGATTATTTCCACAGAGAACTTTTGAGAAACTTTATTTGACATTATTTAATGCACATGTACTCATAAATACACCATCGTGAAGAAATCTCCTCTAGTGTAAATAGGTCTTTTCTTTCTTTTCCCCTTCAGCGTGGGTGTTCTGACCCTCATATGGAGGCATCATGGGGCTGGCCGGAGGGCGGTCGAGGGCTGGAACGCGTTGCACGTCGGGTACTTGAAAAAAACATAAGAAGTCGGTGGCCGCTGACCAGCGGAGGGTTGCACGCCCTTGCGACAACTCCAGGTACATTCGCACCGGGCGAATGAAACTATAAATGCTCTGTACTTCAAACCATGCTATCTTTGTACATACATATGTTACGAGATCCTGTCTTCTTTTTTTTAATTTCCACCTTGACGCAACGCGTCTCGAAGTCTCTTAAGGGGTGTTGAGCGCTTTGCACTGGGGAGTAATCCTCCATTAATGTTTTTTATTTCTGGAATAATCCTCCGTTACTGTGTAATTATTACACTGAATAATTACTATATTTGTCAAGTTTCGTCACGTAGCAGTCAGTGCCTTTTATCCCTTCGGCCAGGGGCTCGACGCCGTTAGATCCCGGGGTTCCTGGCCGGTCACCCAACCACGAACCCGCGAGTCTCGAATTCGCTTAACCTTCGTGACTTTACGGAGCGTAGTAAACGAATTCGGCTAGCGCCGCCGGTCTTATTTCAACAGGATGTTTAACCACGTGCTAGCCGCGCGAGTGTGTGGCAACACCATGGGCAACACAGCATAACAGCTGAAGAAACGTCAAGTGCCACTATAAATAAATCGAAGTACTGATTTTGAACTAGTGCTCGCTCGGATTCCACACCAATATGGTCATAATCACATCATCGATAGTCGATCCCACAAGACACAACGTTATTGCGTGAAAATAATGCTGTACTAATGTGAGTTCACAACAATAGATGGCTCTGTGAGTACAGAGAGCAATGTAAAATCAGTTGTGTGACTACCGCCGTGCGAGATGAATGTAACCCGTTTCGAGCAGCGCTCATACTCCAAGGAAGCCGTTCTCCATGCTAGAAATGCTAAAGAATGCCACTGGAAATTGGTGGAAGCTCTTGGAACAATTCCCTTCCATTCCGGACAGTCGCGAGGTGGACTAGAGAGTGTCTGTGTGGACGCGTAGCAACGCACGTGACGACCAGTGAGTCTGCGGATAGGTGGCACTTGCGGTATCTGCCTAATCGGGCCTTGAGAACGGGTATGAAATGCTTCTGGAATGTTGTGAACTAGTTTATGTTATAATGCTTTGTAACATGATATAAGCATGCTGTTATTTCAATTCTATATCCATACTCTATAGCGAGGGTATGAACACAGTATAACCCATAAAAATTATTTCTGGGCAATTTTGGCAGCAAAGTATTCTGCAATACACAAAATGTATAATCAGATTTGCATTATTGGCGTTACCATTCATTTATCCAAATTATTTTTTTCGAAAGCGACATTCGGAACATTCTTTTTTTCGATTTAGTTTTATCCGATTTAGTTTTATTAGCCATTGTATATCCGTTCCATTACCAAGAACACTCCGTGGAGAAACATTCCTATTACATGATAATTTCAATGAAAACTTTCATGAACAGGATCGTGTGATAGTATTCGAAACAAAAGAAAATCTGGAAATCCTTTTTCGAAAAAATAAGTGATTTGTTGATGGGACTTCTAAGGTAAGTCTAAGCATATTCATGGAGTTGTTTACGGTAATGAGTTAAATTAAAAGAAACGACAGACGTACAAATAATAAAGTACAAATTGCTCTACCATTAATACGTAGTTCCCTAAGAAACAAAGATAAACTGTACAAAATAGAATTAAAGCTATTGTTTTAATGTATCAATCAAAGAAAAAAATCGACGTCTAATTACTTAGTGCCACTTCTCCATTTAACTTCACATGTAAAATGAAAATTAATATCAATAATATAAAATTATATTAATATCAATAATATAAAATTTCTGTGAACAAAATGTGTTCGGAAAGTGAAAGATTTGTATTAATCTGGAAAACTATATTCGGCATTTCGCTTTCGGAAAAAAGAAAACAAAAAAATTTCTTTCGGAAAACATCCGTTTCAGAAACTTAAATTAGGAAAATTGATTGGTAATCCATTATTGGGTTTACTTATTTACTGTAATATCAAATGGGATACATAAATAGAGAAATATTTTTTTCCACTATGAATTCAAACATAAGATTTAAAAAAGTACTTTACATGGAATTCACAAGAAAAATTAAATAAAATCAATTGACATTGCCTGGTAACTGTTTACTTATAAGCACAGTGTCCTAAACTACAGCTGATATTTAACACATACTTATGCATTTTTAAACAATTTCCTTGTGAAATTAACATGACAAAAGTTTTCCTGAACATTTATATTTAAATTACACTATGAACGTTTCTTCAAAGAATAATATAACAATTGAATTAGAATTTTTAAAATTTTTTAAATAACATTTTAAAGACAATGAGGAAAGCAACAATATACAAGTATCGTAACATAACTTAAATTGTAGTACTTATACCTTCTCACAGAAAAACTTTTGTGAAATTATATTTTAATCACACTGAAGAAAGAAAAAATCATATCAATTTGATTGATATAAATGTAGAAATCGTACTTTCCGACTGTTTTCTGCATATTGTTTTGATGATATTCAATGAAATTGCGAAGAATGTTGACAAAAAATTACAAAATCTGATCATCATATTCTCTTATAATCTTGAATAACTCATTTCCTGAGTTCCATCATGATGGCGCATGTCTGAAACAAAAATTAGAGGTGCTACAACAGTACATACTTTCTCGCATGGTAGAAAAGTTACGTAATATTAAAATATTGTAATTTCTTCCATACTAAAAACTCAGTTATAATTTGAAAAAGTCTAACTCAAACGAATCGCTTCTCGTACTAATCTACATTTATTTCCATTGTCAGGAAGAGCAGTCATTTCTTACATTTAGAAATAAAACTGACATGAATAAATTTAAACGTTACAGTATTTACGGAACATAATACAGAAAAGCAAGAATAATAACAAGCCTACCTTGAATACATTTGAAGTGAGCTTTCAATTTTTTAATACCATAATCACCGATTAAAACTTCTTAAAGTATAGAAGTGTGTTTGTTAGTGCTAAGTTAAAATTTATTACCTTTCTTCAATATATTTCCTTTCCTAAAAATATAATCTACATCATACAATTATCATTACAACATGCAACAATGAGATGAATTCAATGAAAGTTGAAACCTCTGTGTTGCTATAGAGATGTCCACAATGACGTCACACCGTTTGTAGGAAAAGTATTGGGTAGCAACCTCTGCTGTGCGGTAAGCGATTCCTAGAGCGTTACTAAGTTTTTGGCTGTATTGTGCAAAGGTGCATGTGTCACATTTGTTATTTACAATTTACAGCTTTCTTTCGGTTTATTTAGGCTCTGGTTACGAATTTCGTCGACAAATTATTTAAATGTATTATATTTCAAAAAGCACTTTTTTATCAACACACGTCAAGTCGCTACCTTTTCTTTATGAAAACGGCTCGAAGAAAATGTTATCGTGACATCTCTATTTTCCAAACTGGCAACGCTTGAAACGAAACGTGCGGAATTTAGAATTTCGAACTTCTCAATTTTCATAAATGCAGAAAGCATAGAAAATAGGACCATCACCACTATCTTTACAGTTCTTGGCTACATACGAGGATAAAAATAGAAGACAAACTTTGAAGCCGTTTCTGAGAAAATTGTTTAAAATGGTTTTAAAAGCGGCTCTGCTTCATCTAAAATTACGCAAAAAATACTCATATTTTCGAGATATTGAACATGACATCTTTTGAAGAACTTTTTCTTGAATACATTTCAATATTTTAAAAAATCTTCAAAATTGTAGAGGTAGGAAGACGTCGAACAAAGTTTGAAATTTTCAAAAAACCATTTCGTGAGATTTGAGAGATTTGCACCACTCTTAATGATGAGATTTGCACCACTCTTAAACGTCCTTCACGCTATCCAACAAAATTTAATCAAAATCGATGGCACCATTTTTTTTTAATTTTGAAAATGTGGGAGGGGTTTAATGTAAAGTATCCTCCAAAATTAAAATATCGGTGTCAAATTCAAGGGGTCGCGATATCAGTCAGATCGATTGGGGAATATCAGTTGTGGAGTAGCAGGGTTCTCTCTGGTAGCAGAGTTTTGCAACTTATGGTACTATTTCATCGTTATGTTGCTAAATTATTCTTCTAGAGCGCTCCAAAGCGCCAACCCCTGGTTATATGAAAATATGCAAGGTATTTAGAATAGCATACAAGCTGTTTATATGCGAGTTGCAAAAATTTCACAACCCCTCCACGGGATCAAGGTACTTAATGGGTTAACTTGTATTCAGAACATGTTTTCAAAAATGCCTTTGAAGATGATAATCTGGGAGTAAAAGGAATGGTATTCCTATTCCTAATATTATGTTACACCGATGATACATTTATCTTGGCAGATAGTGCAGCTAATTTGCAAGAGCTAATGCACCGAATAAATCGATCTCGCAAAATTATGAATTGGAATTAAAAGTCAGTATTAATACAGTCAATAAGAAAGAGGCAATATTATTTCAGCTGTTCATAGATGAACAACCTATTAAACAGGTTTCAAAGTTCAAATATTTGGGACAAAGTGTAAATGAATCGTGACCATTAGATATTGAAACAAGGATTAGAATTGAAATGGTAAGATCCACATTTAACAAAATACGGAATTGTTTATGTAGCAGAGACTTGAGTTTTACTCTCAAGCAGAGAATGTCAAAATGTTACGTGACAGCTGTTCTCGTGTATGGCGCTGAAACGTGGACACTGAAAACAGCATTTATTAATAGACTGAAGGCATTTGAGACGTGAATGATTAGGAGAATGTTGAGAATTCTTTCGACTGACAAAGTGCGCAATGACTATTTACTAAAACGAAATAAGATACACATACGTCGAGGTAAATTAAAAATATTAAAATTAGAAAAAAATATATTTGGACATTTACTTCAGAAAAGTTTGGGAAAGTGGGCGCCAACCCCCAGAAATGGAGAAAAATAATTTTGAAAAATTGAATGGCTTCCAAAAAAGAATGGCTTAGGACATGTTAAATATAAGACAACATTGCACCCGGGAAAGCGCCAAAAGCACATTTTACGTTTGGAAAATAACATAGTAGGTACTAATACAACCCTTGTATCATAAACAAAACCTTATTTTTATATAATATCATATTATTATATATAATATTTAATAAAATATAATTCTTCTGGCTATTCTATACAGATTGAAAAGGGAATAGCTGCTTCTGATCGTAATATTCAATTACGATAAGAAAGCCAGAAAGTAATAATACGAATATACCTCTAGAATTGAAATAATGTAAAATAAAGGATAATAATATTACGACTTTGCCAGTTAAAAAGCATTAAATTCAATTCAGTGATGCCTCATTTTAGAAGGAGAGACTCAGACCACTATGCCCGCTCTTCCGTCTGACCATGAAAATTTCCTTACTCCCCTTTCACCCTCTAGTGGAGAAAGAAGGTATCATTCGGGCGACGAAACAGGCGATTTAAATTCAGCTCAGAAGTTTGGTTTAGGCTTGAGAATATTTTTCATGCAGGAAATCTACAACATGGGGCAGCCGGCTTTACTTCCCTTCCGATGGAAGATGTAAGATGGATTTTTTCGCCCTTAAATAGCCATAGCTTTGATTGGGTTTGAACGAGCAAACTTGGGTATAACAGATAAGCTACCTGTTATATCCCAGAAACCTCTTCAAGCGTTTTCAGTTTCAAGGAATTACTCAATAAGAATTACTAAATCTTACCTCGTGTATTGTTTTTCTTAATTTGTTTTTGATAGGACTCTCCTCCTCCGTTGTTTTCGTGGCGCCTTCAGAACGTAAAGCGTTCTATAAACACATACATATGAAGTTTCGAGCATTATTTGTATAACACATTGAATAAGAAAACTCTTACCTTCGAAGCTGATGGCAATTTTACGACCGCCTTATCAAAGTACTTCGGGATAAGTACGTCTCTTAGATGAGATGAGTTAATACGATGATAAAGTCTACAATATTGAGAAAAAGCATTATTTTAGTTTTTGTACACATCAGCACTGTTATCAAAACTATGAACTACCAGTAATAGGCAACACACAATTTGGAATCAGTCCTCTTAAATGCTTTTTTACTTAAGGCATACAGATTAAACTGAGTTATTTTTTCACAACTGACACGATGTGAGGGCATTCCTTCAAATCGTGTGTAATTTTCATGTGCATCATTTCCATTCTCAGGTAAATAAATTTGTAATTCAATCTCAGGTAAATAAATCTTTCTTGATGAAATTCAGAAGCAGCATGCTTGGAATAAAAAAATATATTTTTGTGCACACCTAACATAACCTAGCTTACTTCTTGAGAGGGATATTTGAAGTAAAAACGCACTCCAGTGAAGTACATTGATTGTCTTCTTTCATTTTTTCTGCCTGGTTTAAAAATATATCAAGAAATATCCTATATTTCGACAAGTATTGTATCTTCTAAGAAAATAAAAAACGTAAATTTTGACATGCTCTTTCTAATCAATGAACCCCCACAAATAAATATACTATGAAAATCTGAAACGTTTTAGAGATAAATTTCTACTTTAACAAAACATGCAAAATACTCCAACATATAATTACCACAAAATAACATATAATTACACGAATATGCCCATTAGGAACATTGAATAACTTAGGAAAAATCGGCCAAATATGCACTAACATTAATTCAGAGCATGCAATTCTAACCAAATGTCAAGAAATTTCACTCAGCTTCATGCAACGGACAAAAATATGCAAAATCATAGAAATCCGCTCCCTAGAAATAAGTTTTTCAAGAATTATTATACTTATTTATTTATTTATTTATTTTACGTCAAAAAACAGTTAAAAACTGCGTATGACGTGCTATGGGGATAAGTGAATTGTGTGCTCATTTTCAAAATTCTGTGATCCCTACACTAAGTCATATACTACTTAAATTTTGAATTTTAAAAAACAAAAACTCCCATGTAGTAAAATCTATTTTCAAGGATAAATAAGCAATAAATTTTGAATTTTGAAAGGGAGAAAAAAAACAAAAAAACTCCCATGTAATAAAATCTATTTTCAAGGATAGACAAGCAATAAATTTTGGCTCTTATTACTTCCTGCCGCGACAACATGGAAACGATAATTTGAAGAATTGTGTTTCCCACTGAATTCTAGAAGACGTGCACAGAAAATGAAGTTACATTTATGTCCAGAAGCAAAACAAGGGGCCATCTCAGCATTCGCTCAATGGATCAGGGAAACTGGACGAAAAACCTGATCGAGATGGGGGTCATTGACCCGGAAGCTGTAGTACAATAGTTGTTACAGATTGTTTATACTCATTTATACAGTCCAAATGGTAAATAATGCATTATGTATCATTGTTAAAATTAATGTTACTTTTCTTGTGATGCTCAGTATAGTCTCTAATTGTATAGAAACAGTTATGCAGCAGAAACGATTTCACTTGGGATTTAAACTTTTCTATTGAAGTTAATCGTTTAATGTCATCTGGCAAAGTGTTGTAAAATAATGTACATGTATTGTATGTGAATTTTTTGTAATGAGCTGTTGATACTGTCACCTGGTGAATATGATTTCTACGTCGAGTGTTACAGTAATAGACTTCGGCATTTTCTGAAAATATATTCCCGTCCTTGAGCAAGTCATTTTTACAAAAACCACTGATTCGTAAATAAACAGACAAGGTAATGGTAGAATTCCTAGATTAATGAAGAGAGGCTTACATGAATCACGTGGGTGGGATTTGGTTATTATTCGTACAATTCGTTTTTGTAATCTAAAAGTCTGGGAGCTATAAGATGTATTTCCCCAGAATATTATGCCATATCTCAAGCGGGAATGAACATTCGCGAAGTATACACAACGAGCAGTATGAAGGCTGACTGAATTTGCAAGAATTCTGAACGCGTAGCATAATGAACTTAATTTTGTGTTCAATTCATTTAAATGGACGTTCCATTTAAGGTTTGACTGAATTGAGAGACCAAAAATTTTGTTGCCTTAACATCAGTCAATGGTACACCGTTCATTTTCAATGGAGCACAGAATTGTTTATTTGAAATGGAAAACTGCATTAAAACCGTTTTCTTTTCGTTTACTATTAATTTGTTATTTCGGAACCAATTTGAAACATCTGATATTGCACTATTTACTGTTTCTTTATTGCAAAGGATGTTCGTATCATCCGCAAAGAGAACCGTTCTTCCGTTTCGAATCGTCGAGGGCATATTGTTTACGTAAAGTAGGAACAGAATAGGGCCTAAAATCGATCCTTGAGGAACTCCACATGCAACGGGCAAGGAGTCGGAAAGGTGCGTACGTAATGTTCCATCATTCCAGTAAGGTATTTCCACTCTTTGAGATCGTTGTTTAAGGTACGAACATAACCAATCTAGAGCAGTACCACGAATTCCATATGAAGGTAATTTGGAAAGTAAAATGTCATGATCAATGACGTCAAAAGCTTTTGAGAGATCTAAAAATAATCCAATAGGTGCCTCGTTTTGATCCAATGATGAGGCGACATCTTTAAGAAAAGAAAATATAGCTGTTTCCGTTGATTTTGATTTTCTAAATCCATGTTGGCAATCTGAAAGCGCGTTGTGTTTACTGAGAAAGGTTTCCATTCGTACGTAAAAAAGTCTTTCTAATATTTTTGAAGAAAACTGATAGAAGAGAAATGGGCCGATAATTTTGAATTTCATTTTTGTTGCCTTTTTTGAAAAGCGGCTTAATTTTAGCAGTTTTGAAAATATCTGGAAACGTTCCAGTGCATAAAGATGCATTAAATATGTGAGTTAACGGGTGTATAATGGCATACGCACAAGCCTTAACAAAGAATCCGGGAATTCATCTAAACCGGACGAATATTTATTTTTTAGTTTACCGATTATTTTGAGAATTTCATAGGAAGAGGTTTCGGAAACGTACATTTTAACAACTTAAAAACTTGAATGTCGAGGTATTTCTTAAGCAATACAAAACTCAAAATTACGCGTAAATTTATTTTCGGACAAGTATAAATAAAACGATTTAAAGACCTAATACTGAGAAATACGAAGGTGCGTCGAAAATTTTCTAGCCCGAGATACTATTAACCGCAATGTCTCGTACAACCAACGTGAAGACTAAACGTTCCGAAAATACTTGTGAGAAAATTCAACAAATCGCAGCATTGTCAAAGGGAAATTTACATTACCAATAACGTCTGAACAAATGGTCCGATTTTAGATCTGTAAACGGCATTTGACTCGTGCTTAATATAAAATGTATGCTTCGAAGTCCCTTTTCCCCAAAAAATTGCCAAAATTCTTCTTTCAAATTGCATTTCATAGTTCCCTGCGGAAATTCAAAAATGTGGGTTTATAGCGCGATGGTGACGTGCCTCCTGAATCAAACACAGAATCATTCGTCTAAATCAGATGAATTGCTGCGTCGTAAAGTAAAATTTGACAAAATATAATAGCCCCCTCCCCTTGTCGCGGGCCTCTGGGCGGCTGCAGGGCGGACGCGGAGGCACGCAAGCGATAGGCAGGCCCTCCGTGAAGCTGGCACCCCCATTTCTCAGAAATTCAAAATCAACCAGCCTATAACTTTGTATTAATTACACAAGGAAACAAATTTTAACTTTTTTGTTAACGTGAATAAAAGTAACTTTTTGTTACTAATTCTAGGTCGGTAATTTCAGATATGAGCTCAAAAAATGGCTACCCCATAAGGTTTGTTTGTCATAATCTTTAATTTTTATCTTTTAATACATGAACACCATAATTTATTTTTAAATAATTATCAATTGGAGTGATTTTTGTATATTTTTTAAATAGCTGCATCCAAATTTAGTAGGAAGGTAGTACAAAAATTTATCAAAATTAATATATCAAATATATCAATTAATATATCAAATAATCAAAATTAAATTTGTAAATGACAGACGGATTTCTTCAATTTGAAAAAAAATCCTACGCACGGTTTCGGTGCTAGTGGTGTTCACAGACAGACGGACGGACGGACGTTTTGCTTTCAATTAGTTTTGCGACATCAAGGACCCACAAATCAGGAATTCTGGCTATACCACAAGTTAGAGGATTTTTTCTCGTAATTTAGGAACTGGATTTATCCATGTTTTCGTTGTCAGGGTCCGGCAATGATTTTTTAGCCGAAAATACATAGTTTTTTCTTGCAGCATTACATAACTTTCTCTATACTACGTACGAGTATATTACTCCGTATATACGTACGTATACGAGAAAGTACAAGCTATTGGCGATTCGGTGTTTTGATTGATTTTTTCGTGTTTCCGGGTGCGTCAACTACTTTGGTCATTGGTCCCGTTAGTGTAGTGCATGTTCTTTCTCGGGAAATGGTGGTGATCTTCCCCCGCTGGATGGCGAGATTCAGCGCCGACCTACCGTCGGCTAGTGGGGTTTCCCTCTAACCAGGACTCACCCACCAGCGGGGCACCGCCCCAGACGGGACAAGCTCTAAGCTCTCGATCGGTCTCCCGGGATATGTGGTAGTGTAGTGCATGTTAGTGTAAGTGTGTGTGTAAGGGGAGAGAATAGGTCAAGGAAGAGGATGGACAGATCGCGCGCGGTCCGTGGCCCGTTTGGTCGGGTACTGCTCCGGCATTCGCCTGGTGTTGATCGATTGGCGATTAGAAAAAACGTAGTATTTGACAAATCATTTCTTGGACTTGGAGATAGCGTTCATAACATTCTTTAAACAGAAAAAAAATAAGTCGCAAGCAACATAACGAATGTCACTGGCTTCAATTCTTTTGTCATTTCTAATCGCATCATTAACTCATAAATCTCGCCAACTTAGACCAAATGTTTTGGTAGCCAAGCTCTGCCTGTCACAAGCCAGGACAAAGAGGGAAGTGATACAGGAGTAACAACCTCTTTAAAAAAGCTAGGTCCAGTTGGCTCCGGCTGATAGCACCTCATAAGGACCCCTTGCCAGGGTGACGTTGAAGACCTCAACGGGCAGATTGTCCGTAAGAGGCGCCCATTCTTTAGGGATAAAATGAGACCCTTCTTTGGGGTAACAAGAAGGAAGTCCTTAACTGGTAAAAGGCGATTGAGGCAGCCCTTCTTATGGAGTTAATACAGAGAGGATGCGGGGTCCCCTAAGAAGGTAGCCCCTTCACCCAGCACACCCAACGCAGGGTTGGTGGCCCGACTTGGTGAAATTATCTTACAAGCTTCAAAGGAACTGCCGGACGGAAATAAAGACGACCTCAGCAATAAATAAAGGATGAACGAATAATGGGATCTCGGAAAGACTACGTATAGCAGCATGGAATGTCAGAGGGATTACAAATTAAGAAATAGAATTAGAGAAACGATTAAAATGGATGTAGATTTTGTAACTGTGCCTGAAACTAAAAATAAATTAAACGGTACAATACAACTAGAAAAGTATATAATCTATAGTGGTGTCCAACAAGTAGAGCCTCAGCAGAAGTAGCTACACTTATGAAAAATATGTATAAAAATAGAACAATATCATACACATTTATAAACGAAAGAATAGTAACACCACGAATTAAGATAGAAATATTTATTTACATTTTTTGGAAAATTTTGAAAATGTCCCAGGGGCTTCATGTAAAGTACCTCCAAAATGAAAATATCGGTTTCAAATTCAAGGGGCCGCAACTTCAGCAGTGTCTATTGCGGAATATCAATTTTGGAGAAAATCGGCTGAACGGTTTAGCCGCCAGCGTGTTCACAGACGGACCTTTTGTCGTCAATCGATTTTCGATCAAGAACCAACAAAACATGGATTCTGACTGCACCACGTGTTGGAGTACTTTTTCTAAATTTAGCAACAGGATTTATCCCCTTTTTCGTTACCAGAGCCCGCCAATAGATTTTCTGCCGAAAATTCCCCATTTTCTGGCGCACGATTACATTACTTTTTCTTCTTACGAAGAACGTCGTAAGGCAAGAAAGGAGAAAGGATAAAGTTTGAGCAGTTTTTGAGAAAATCATTCATAAATTGTCTTTATTTCTCTACAATTACTACTCATATTTTCGAAACAATATGCATTACCTTTTTTCTACATTGTCTTCAAACAACTCCAGAATTCGTTCCGTAAGAAATCATTTTCTTCAATATTTTAGTTGTAGAAAGACGCCGAAAAAATAGGACCTTTTGAATTTTCGAAAATTAAGAGATTTTTAACGAAAATGAGACTATCGCCATTTTTAAGCATTCTTACTCTACCAGATCACAAAGTTAAATAAAAAAAGTGGATTAATTTTTGAGAAAAGTTTGAAAATGTGTGAGTTTTATGATAAAATATCCCCCAAAAATCTCAAGACCTTGAGTTCGTTTAGATCGAACGAGTATATCCATTTTGGAGAAAACGTCTAAACGGTTTCGGGGCTAGCGTTGACCAGACAGAGCTTTTCCTTTCGACAGTTTTCCGTACCAAGGACCCACAAAACGTGGATTCTGACTACACAGTTTTCTATATGCTACATTAAATAACATTCACTTCCCACTTAAAGTCATGGTCAAGTTAAGTTCCCACTTAAACTAGATATATCCTAGACATTTTAGGATCCCCTGACTTCCCCACGGGACCAAGAAGTTCACTTTCTGTACTTACTACCAGCAATGCCAAATTGCTCTATCGGAATTTACAAAATGTGTGTAGAGCGTAATAAAACTTCTAAGAGCAATTAACGTGATAGTCAGTAGATCGCCTCGAGACATGATTCCTAGCGTCTTGAGGGCACTCGCTGTGGATCGTGGCTTAGCCCCAGAGGTTCCAACCACCACTGTCATTATTCTGGCGTTGGGCACTCCATGAAGTTGAGCTGCTAGGGGAATGACTGGTTGATACTTTACCACTTTTCCTCCCCTGCTTTAAGAAGGCTACATCCATCCTCATGGCGGAGAGTCCCATCGACCACGTGGACCCCTTCCTGGCTTTTTATTACCAGGTCAGGTTTGAGTCTAATCCCTTCGGCAACGGAGAAAGTGGTTTTCGTGGACACCACAGGGTCTGATTTTCGGAGCAACTTCCCCTCTTTAAAGTTCCTTATCTGCTCATGACGCTTTATTCTTGCTGGTTTCGTAAAAGGGAACTGATCGAGGATGTGATTCATGGTTTCTACCGCTGTATTGCACTTCCTGAAGTATACATCCTCTGGGACCTTCCTCTACAAAGAGTAGTTTTATTGGCAGCGGTATTTGATCTCAATTGAAGTGTAATAATAAAGGGTTTCAGAAGATTATAGTCTTTCCAGGTTTCAGAAGGTGATAATCTTTCAAAAAGGCATTTACAATCGGATCGTTTATATGCACCTTAACCGCTCTCCCTTGGGATCCCAGTTTCTCCCAGGTGGCTATCTCGTCATCGGCGCATTTCTTTTTATAAGCTCTTAAATCTTATTCAGTATAGGGCCAGTTGAGTCACAGTGTCTTGGTGGTTTTAAATGTACGTTTGTAGAAAATCGGACAGGAGCTCAACCATCTGCAAATTAAAGATTTTTCTAGTCGTAACCCTAGGTTCAAAGCTACCCTAGGAACGTGTTGGGCGAGCCGCAGCAATCCCAGTTCTCCATCTCTCTTGGCCTGGTAGAATAAGCCATCTGCAGTACTCATATGCAGATGAAGGAACTGACTGCCACTCTGATTTAACAGTCCGCTTCTCTGAGCATTGACATAGATGGCATCGATAAAACTAATTGGTAGAAGAAATGTGGCATTATGTAGGTGTGCAGTAATGCCAACTTCTTAGTGGGCTTTAAATGCGCCTTCTGAAGCCTCGTCACTGCTTCCATCAAATTCGATACGGATGCTATTCATGGGAAGCCATTCCAGATAGAGTAGTTCATTCTAAGTATGTTAGGGTATGATAATTACTGACCAAAGGAATTATCAGAGAATCAGGAATATTAGAGGAATTGATTTAATACATATATAGGAACAAAATTTATCCGTTTTCGTTACAAGACCAGGCAATATGAGTTTTGTCTGTCAAAAAAATCGCCGCTTTGCGCCACAGTATTACAATACTTGCTCTTTGCTTCGTAAACGTAGTAAGGTTAGAAAGAAAAATTGTACAGAAACCGCCAAGCAGAAACTATTTTAATAATATTGTAACTTTTGTTCCAAGCAATAACACAAAATTGAGGTAGACAGCAAACAACATCCACTTAGGGAAGCCTACTCGGTGTTGCTGCATTTTGCAAATTCAGTTTCTCTGGGGACTAAAAGTAAATATTCAAAAAACGGAAGTAGTTGTCTTCAGAATGGGTTTATCTGGGGTAACAAAGAGAAATGGTATTACGCTCAGGAGGAGATCGACCGGGTCAAAACATTAGCATATCTTGGGGCAAAATTTTCCATGAATGGGGGATGGAATAATCACAAAGTTGCGCAGTGCGCAGGGTTCCGGACTTGCCTTTAAAGGTGTGCGATACAATGTTTAAATCGCTAATTCTCCCAGCTAGCAATTATGGGACAGAAATCTGGGGAGTGGATAGGATAGATCGACTAGAAAGCGTCGAAACAGATTATTCCACATTAATTCTCGGAGTCTCTAGATTCGCAGCAAATGCCGGAGTCTTACGAGAGGTCGGTAGTGTAGGAATTTGGAAATATTTGAAAATGAAACCCTTAAACTTTTGTATTAAATTAGCAGGTGAACAGGCTGATACACTTATACATAGCTGTTTTAGAGTGCAGTTACAGGGAAGCAACCAACGCTACTGGTCGTACAAAATTAAACTGCTACTGGAACGTGCAGGTCTGAGAGACGTTTCTCCGGAGATGGTGGGAGATAGCGGAACACGTGAGATAGAACGGCTAATTTACGAGAGACTTGAGGATATTACAAGGCAAGACATCCTGGCAGCAACGGCCGAAAAACGTTCGCTAGTTGCGCAAATTCACGCGACTCCTTTATGTGGTTTGCGAACGTTACGTACACACACTTCGAAAGAACTCAAGAGGGGGATAGGTTCAGGGTCGGGGGGTGGATGCAACGTAAATTAAAGGACTCTAATGCGAATGGCATCTGTGTGCTTTGCGATGATAGGGAAGACTGGATCCACATCCTTTTAATTTGCTGTGCGACCGAAACATGGAGAGGAAAATGGATGGGAATGGAAAATTACTACTTCCAAAATAGGAACGTAACTATCGCCCAAAACATTTTAGGTGATAAAAGATCTAAATTCATGAAGGGATTAGGAACATTTCTAGGAAAGGTTCGGACCATTAGGGAAACTGAAATTAGGGAGTGGGGAAACAGCACTGGTTAGTACAAGCGGAGCCTAGACTGGAGAGAAATAAATAAGTCAATAAACTAACAATAATTAAGTTAATCAGTAAGTTATGTTAAGTTAGTAAACAGTAAAAAAAGTCATAAGTCGTAGTCAATGGTTAAGTTAAGTACATAAATAAGTCAATAAAATAAAAAATAAAATAAATTAAAGTAAATTAAATAAATTAAAATAAAATAAAATGAAACGTTTAAAGTAATAAGCACATTAGGGGGAGAAGGGAAGTGGGAATCGGAAATGTAAGGGCAGAGGCGTTGGTGCGGACGATCTTCTGTGATGCAGTTTGTTTTCAGGTGCTGAGGAGGCCAAACACTGGGAGGAGAATGCCTGACGCCCGCGCCAAGTAAATAAATAGTTTAAAAACAAAATCGGATAGATTAGCATGTACTCGGCTTCTGACGGCAGGTTTTTCCCTCTTCAGGGTTTTTTTCCTCAGCCGTATCTTATGGTCTCTTTTCTGCGGCATTGATGCGATGGAGGTATTTGGGGTGAATACCAGAATACGAAAGGTTAGAACGCGGTAGAATGTAGGTATTGTAATGGCTTAAAGGCCTTCGTCCTAGCCACTTAGCATCAAGTTTTCTAATTTGTATGTAATAATTACCTATTAAATAAATAAATAAATAAATTCAGTTTCTAAGACCCCAAACTCACTCGAACAGCGAATCCTGAATCCGCGCCGCCAAAACTATCGAATTGAACCGTAAAATGTTTCGATAGCAAAACACATTCTACAGCAACCTGACAGGTTTTAATTTGTGATTGCTTATGGGGACGTTCTATTCAAAAAAATATTTTCTTTTCGCAGCGTACTCTTAAAAGATAACTAATAATATGCAAATAAAAGCAACTTTCTATCTTGCTTCAGCTGCTTCGCGATACAACCACGAGGTACGGCCAAAATATGTTTTAGACACACATGTATAAATATATATTTCATTTAGAATATATAAAAGGACGTACCCTTTTCCTCTTTTTCTTTTGTTGGAGAAAACTTGATCTAATTCCATTCGTATTAGCAAATCATCCGCAATTTCAGGTGGAATGGAAAGTTCACTGGACAATATCTTCTGATCCACGCGCCACGACGAAAGACAGAAAGCCAGAGCACGACGGTACAAGCAAATCATCTATAGGAAAAAATAATGAATATTTTAATTTAACCAACCCTCCATTTCCAATGTGAAGAAATGCATTTTTAATAAAGAAAGCAATTCTGGAAATAGCAGGGGTAAGCTTAATCTAAAATGTTTTCCTGTTTATAATTATTCTGAAGTTTTGCGAGAAAATTGGGATAGGATTCATTTTTTATTAGAGAGTAAATGAGATTAAATGAGTATCTGAGATCTGCTACCGCTACAACTTCGTACCTTTCTTTCCTGTTCAGAAAGACTTAACAACGATTCATCGTTGCAAAGTGCACCAGAAACGGAACCATGGCAGAAAATGCAACAAAAACTTGTTGGAACCGATTTTTCATTAATATATCTGTAGCAGACCTGAAATCCAAACATAAATGACTTATTAGAAGGATGTTCCTGGTATGCAGTAGTAAAATAAGGACGAAATAATTTGGGCACAAAAACAAGCAATTATTTTGTAACAAAAGCAATTCATAGCATCTTATAAACTTGTTTTGATCGTACTGCGTGATTCCAACGTCGGCAAATTTCACAAAAAATAAGAAGTCCTTCGTCTTCTGAGATGCCACATGCACAATGAACACTGGCATTTTGAACATCTGTCGGAGTTTCTTTCACAAAACCACATGAACCTGAAATGAAACAAAAACGAATGAAGTGATTTAGGCAGTAGGCTTTGGTATTCGCATTCACTATCTCGCTTCGAAGCCGAGGTATGCGGGTGCAAGTCGGAGTACAAAGGCTCGAGTGCCGCCTTGGGCATGTATTTATTCATCATTCACAATCCTCCTTACTTATCTCGTATTTCTTTGGAGGAGAAGATAATTGGCACTATTATCAGACAGGGTAGTCTAAAAGAATTACAGAAAAACGTGTTTCTCCGGGTATGCAATCGAAGGCCTCTAAAACAGTGAAACATTAAACAGTGAATTACTGTACATTTCCATCACACATGTAACATGAATCGCTGTCTTGATCCATCCGACTGACGATAATTAAACCTAATTTTGTAATGAGACGTGCATTTTTAAAAAGGCACCGAAGACGAAACTTAGGTGGGGGACATTTTCCGCCATCCTGACAGGTTTTCCCGGGTTTACTCAATCCCTTAAGGTGCATGCCGAGATGGTCCCTTGCTTCCAGTCCCAGACGTAAATGTAGTATAAATCGTTGGCTTACTGGTGACACATTTTGGGTCATGTTTTCAAGTTTTAGAATATTTTAAATAGTAAACATTTCCTAAATTGAAATGATCATATCAACTTCTTTAAATAAAAAAAACTTAATAACCAAATAGATATCTCCATTCTTATATCATTATCATCATGAAATATACATAAAACCATTTACCATTATTTTTAAATGCATTTCGTGTCTCTCAAGCTTGAACTCCTCGTGTTTTTCGCTTGTAAACTGTCGAGATGCCCTGTCTATTTTTTGTTGGGGGTAATTCAACAATGCTCAAGCATTATTTTAGCTTCTTCAAAACCTCTTTGTAACATTTAGTTGTACTTATTAAAACTCTGCTCAGTTAAACACCTTCATTTCTAATTCCATTCTACTCCTAACTTGCTGAGTCACACAAAGATTATTTCACTGTGTTTGAGTAAAATGTCGTAGTGTTCAAATGTAAAGTCTTGATAAATGTCGGATTAATTTCAAATCCATCTCTAACAAAGTTAATAAATTTAATCACACAAATGTTGTGACTGTTCCTTTTCTATCAACTCCCTCCCCCTCGTTTTCACTTCTGCCTTAAATGAGAACTCCTTCCCTCTAATTGCGTTCGTATTTTCTTTGAATGAACTCCTTTTCATTATGTACTATTTGCATTTATATTATGGAAGTGGTGAGGTGGAAGAGCAGGCGAAATTGCCTGAGCCTCGTCACCAATAAAGACATTTATTTATTTATGTATATAATTTCCAAACTTCAGAACATGAATACGTAATAAAACGTAAGCAAGCAAACTAGGACCTCCCGGTCAGAGGCGCTGCAGTGACATCAATTGATGCACTGAGCTACCGCTCCCGGTATCAACGTTTTTGATTAAACTTTGTTATTGAATAGTGTAAAGGTTGTTTAAGGGAACTGCAAAGATCTCACGATCGTTGAAAACCCTGGTTCTTCCAAACTTGAAAAAAAAAATTAAAAATTTTCAGAGTCTTCCTACAATAATTACATACATTTTTCCCTCAATGAAATGTTTTCATCAAAAACAGATCTTCAAATAAGGTCATGTTAAATTTTTCGAAAATATGAATTAATTGGGCGTCAAACTTAGTTACCCACTGAAAATCCTTCGCTTCGTGATCGTAATTTTAGTGTTTTGAGTCAGTTGGACTCTCTGTAAGTTTGAATGTGTATATTATTTCATATTTCTTTGTTCGTATCTTACAATGGAACTTTTGTGATGCATTTACAAATTAATATTTTAGAAATTATTTAAAACATTTTTGAAATACGAAATAAAGATTGCTAGCCTTCCGTCGACCGCTCCCAATTTACGCAGTTAGATGCTACGTAAGTTAGAATTTGTATCTTATTTCATATTTTATTATTATTATTATTATTATTATTATTATTATTATTATTATTATATTGTTTTACCTTTATGTTATTTCCATTTTTAATTGCACTCTTTAATTGTGTTAAATGTGAAAATAAATAGATGAGCGGTCATTGTTGGTTGTTGTAACCCATTGTTGTAAGGTCGCACTGATAACAAGGTGGTAATGACTGCTGCCTTTTGTTCGCGGAAATATAATCTAATATTTTTTTTATATTTGTAGAATATGACAATACAGTGTTTAATAATTACTATTATATCTGTGTTAAGATGACAAAAATGTCATTTTTTAAAAAATTTCCATGACATCCATTTTAGGATTCAGGATGTCATGGCTGTCGAAAAATTACTCTGATGTTTTTTCTTGTTGCGATTTGTTTTTTCATAAACTATTAGAGAAATGCACCTATTGCCTTCTTCTAAACATTAACGAGAGTGACGTGTCATTTTTCCACCTTAGCGCAGATATATTTTTCCATCTATTTGCATTTGTTTGCCAGCGCTATTATTATCTTATTATTTATTAATTTTCAATTATTTTACTTTCTCGCATACTGCATATGAAGAATATTGTAAGGAAAAAAACTCATCCGATATATTCGTGAATACAATCTATACCTTATACAATAAATTCAATGCCAAAATACATTTTCATTTAAAGTTTTGAATAAAAAATGTATAGCTTGAAACTATTTAATTTTCGCACGAAATGTTCTACGATTTCAAATGGGTTTTACAAAAAATTATGACTGACATGTGTTAACTCGACTAGAAATTGTGGTATAAATAGTATTATATAACTGTTATTAATGGCGAGAACGTATTTATTTATTTATTTTACGTCAAAAAAGCAGTTAAAAACTGGGTATGACGTGCTATGGGGAAAAGATAATTGTGTGCACATTTTCAAAATTCTGTGATCCCTACACTAAGTCATATACTACTTAAAATTTAAAAAAAGAAAAAACAAAACTCCCATGTAATAAAATCTATTTTCAAGGATAAAAAGGCAATAAATTCTGGCTCTTATCCATGTTGTCCTTCGGAATAATACTTCCTGCCGCGACAACATGGAAACGATAATTTGAATAATTGTATTTCCCACTGAATTCTAGAAGACGTGCACAGAAAATGAAGTTACATTTATGTCCAGAAGCAAAACAAGGGGCCATCTCAGCATTTGCTCAATGGATCAGGGAAACTGGACAAAAAACCTGATTGAGATGGGGGTCATTGACCCGGAGGCTGCAATACAATACTTGTTACAGGTTGTTTATGCACATTTATATAGTTCAAATGTTAAATAATGCATTCTGTATAATTGTTAAAATTGATGTTACTTTTCTTGTGATGCTCAGTATAGTCTCTAATTGTATAGAAACAGTTATGCAGCAGGAACGATTTCACTGTGGATTTAAACTTTTCTATCAATTTAATCGTTTAATGTCATCTGGCGAAGTGTTGTAATAGTAGTTTATGCAATTAGTTTATAATGTTAGCTTTATTGCATGAGTACATGTTTTGAAAACGAGCGACGTTAGGAGCGAGTTTTCAAATTTACGAATGCAATAAAGCAACATTATAAACGAATTGCATACGCTATTTTTGTATAACAGCATTATAAATTTACAAGAGAATCAAACTTAATTTCGCGAAACAACTTTCTTCTTACGTCTCGGTGCTTGACATCCAACGCCCTCTGGAAATGAAATTCAAGATGGCATTGTTGACATCCGTGCGAGAAAACGGTGGTCGGCTGTTCCGTCTTCTTCTACCTCCCCACGATTCTCTCGCTACTATTGGTTGAATGTGTGATGACGTCATGTCGCGTTTAATAAAGGCGATGACGTCATGTAGCGTCAATAAAATACTGGATTATGCACGATTCGGGGTATCGAAAAGGGTCGTTTATAATGATGGTATACATAAAATAATGTACATGTATTATATGTGCATTTTTTGTAATGAGCTGTTGATACTGTCACCTTAAGAATATGATTTCTACGTCGAGTGTTAGAGTAATATACATCGGCATTTTTTGAAAATATATTCCCGCCCTTAAGCAAGTCATTTTTGACAAAAACCACTGATTCGTAAATAAACAGACAAGGTAATGGTAAAATTCCTAGATTAATCACGTGGGTGGGATTTGGTTATTATTCGTACAATTCGTTTTTGTAATCTAAAATCTGAGAGCTATAAGATGTATTTCCCCAGAATATTACGCCATATCTCAGACGGGAATGAACATCCGCGAAATATATACAACGAGCAGTATGAAGGCTGACTGAATTTGAAAGAATTCTGAACGCGTAGCATAATGAACTTAATTTTGTGTTCAATTCATTTAAATTGACGTTCCATTTAAGGTTTGACTGAATTGAGAGACCTAAATATATTGTCAGTCAATGGTACACAGTTTATTTTCAATGGAGCACAGAATTGTTTATTTGAAATGGAAAACTGCATTAAAACCGTTTTCTTTTCGTTTACTATTAATTTGTTATTTCGGAACCAATTTGAAACATCTGATATTGTACTATTTACGGTTTCTTTATTGCAAAGGATGTTCGTATCATCTGCAAAGAGAACCGTTCTTCCGTTTCGAATCGTCGAGGGCATATTGTTTACGTAAAGTAGGAACAGAATAGGGCCTAAAATCGATCCTTGAGGAACTCCACGTGCAATGGGCAAAGAGTCGGAAAGATGCGTACGTAATGTTTCATCATTCCAGTAAGATATTTCAACTCTCTGAGATCGTTGTTTAAGGTACGAACATAACCAATCTAGAGCAATACCACGGATTCCATATGAAGGTATTTATGAAAGTAAAATGTCATGATCAATGACGTCAAAAGCTTTTGAAAGATCTAAAAATAATCCAATAGGTGCGTCGTTTTGATCCAATGATGAGGCGACATCTTTAAGAAAAGAAAATGTAGCTGTTTCCGTTGATTTTGATTTTCTAAATCCATGTTGGCAATCTGAAAGCGCGTCGTGTTTACTGAGAAAGGTTTCCATTCGTACGTAAAAATGTCTGTCTAATATTTTTGAAAAAATTGATAGAAGAGAAATGGGTGGATAATTTTGAATTTCATTTTTGTTGCCTTTTTTAAAGAGCGGCTTAATTTTAGCTATTTTGAAAATATCTGGAAACGTTCCGGTTCATAACGATGAATTAAATATGAAAGTTAACGGGTGTATAATGGCATACGCACAGGTCTTTAACAAAGAATCCGGGAATTCTTCTAAACCGGACGAATATTTCTTTTTTAGTTCTATTTTAGCTCCACTATTTGTAATACGAATAGTTTTGCATCGAGATAATTGCCGGTAATAGAATTCTACGTAACAAAAACGAACCAGGTTTCGGAAATATTGTGATCGGACTCCAGCACTTTGTAACAAGCGCTAGTGTTTGAACACGTTTTACACTTGTTCATTTCATGAACTTAGTTGATACCGCTGTTACTAGTTGTGATGATAAGGAAATAGAATTATTTTAATTCAAAAATTTCACTACCTTGGTATGTGTATTGCAATGCTATGTATTACAACAATAAAATATTGAAATGTATTCTCTCTTAAAACGGTAGATATTCGCACTTCCTGGAGAAATGCAGCATCAACAACCACAAAAAACCCTTATATAATAATTATCTCTCGAGATCTTTCTCTCTCTCAGACACGATCGTACACGACCACTATTATAGTGATGAGTGGCGGCTCCGTGTGAAGGAAGAGAGAGAGAACGAGACGAAAAGAATTTCTTCCAGAACGGCCAACTTTGAACAAAGGACTCATGAAATGCACATTTTAAATGAAAATTGAGTAATCCCCCAAACATTATAAATGATGCATTCAATAGCATCAAGAATTGACTGACCGAATGTACTTCCAAAACACGCGAAATTCATAAAATTGAAGACAGTTCCAGACGCATGCAGAAAATTGCTATTCCCCAGTCACCACGCTGTGCGGTGAAAGCGGGTGACTCGTTGCCAGAGAGTATGTAGCTACTTGATGTGTGAAGGAAACCCGAGGGCCCTATGTTAAAGCATAGGAACGCGCAGCCACGGAATAAATGCAGAAGAGCTTAAGAGCGTGAATTGCGCAGCCTGTGAAAGCAGACGCCGGAGAGAGCACTCGTCGGGCGCTCTTTGATTCAAAATGTTCTCATATACATCTATACTACTGCAATATGTCTATAATGGAAATGTCTATGATGGAAAATGTATTTTTTCGATTATCTGTGGGCTGTGCAACCTAAACACAAGCTGCCATTGCTTGATTTGTTTATGAAAAAGAAAAATAATTTTTATAAGGTATATTTATCGATACTTTTTCATACAATTTTCCATGCCTGAGTATAGCCGAACCAGAGAACTATTGTTTCACATTTATTTCAATAATGATCTCAAATAGCACAAAGCAATGTCTTTAACACGAAAATAGCCTGCAGTGGAGCCACGCTATTCCAGTTATTGAATTTTAATGAAAGTATGATAAAGTTCAATAAAGTAAAACCAACCATAAAATTTAAATACGGGCTCCTAGATGGGCAAATGGGTGGCTTCCTGGCATCTCAAGCCCCAGTGCAGAGTGGTGGATTGATCTTGTCTGAGGCGGGGGGGGGGGAGGCGAAGGGCGGAAGACCTGCAGTAGCCATGCAAAAGAACCCTGGATAAAAAGCCCAATGGATGAAACTAAGTACCCGAGCATTTTAAACCATATAATTCTAATAGAAGAAAGGCGAAATCATGAGTTCCCGCAGTGGTAGACGCAAATCCAATTTCAGACAGTTCTTTCCGCTAATGTTAGAGAGTGAACATTACCTGCTGGTGAGGGGCTAAGACGATTTTCCGTTTCCACTTCCATCTGAGCGCTCTTCTCTGAGGCAACCGCTGTGGTCTCCGAGCACAAATCTTTCGGACTTGATTGTGGACTTGTGTGACATTCCATTGGTTCTGCTGCCAAAGTCTCCTCCGAGTTTTTTCTTTGAAGCGATTCCTGCTGACATAAATGTAGAGATAAATTATCATAATTTTTGCAAGCTCATAATCCATTTATAAATGTGCTTTTACTCTACTTTCAAAGAGCCCATATTGCTAAAATTCGTAATATTTGATATGTTCAATGGTTGCATTAACTTTTTCTGCTACCGTCATTTGATTGAAGGGAGTTATCAATACATTTTAAATTGGTGTTATTTTCATCACCTCATTTTTCTTCCCTTGAATTTGCAACATATTTTTCATTTCCATCCGAACTTATTTAATTGTAATTGCATATTATATAAAATAATACATTATAATGTTGTTACCGTAACTAACAAGGAAGGTTTGGTTAAAATACCTTTAATGTAAGATAATGTCAGTTCTTAAATATTTTTTATCATTCCCAATGGTTCTTTTTCGCTTGTAAGAATTACAAGAAACTCAAGCGTAAACACATGCAGATGATTTTGTTTTCTTTTCAGCGCTCGCGCAATGAAACTAGTACTTGCCTTTATTGAAGGTGTGTAGTATTAGTAACACTTTATACTGAATTAACAAGTGAAGTGATACTTTGCGGTATGAGTACGGCAAAATCTACTTTGCTGTTCGCGAACTACTAAGAAGTCATGGCCACATAAAACAACACAGCTCCTATTGTCACCTTGTCCGCCAAAGACTCACTTTCTATACCAGTTATGTAAATAGCTATTATTAGCAGTTTGAGATAACGACAATCTTAAAAATTTTATTTCGGAAAAGTGATAAAGGGCCGTTCAACAAATGAAGCTAATTCGAGAAAAGCGGGAAAGGATGAGGTTAATCTCATCAAGTAAAAATGACACTAAAAGGTCCCTGTAAATTATTAATTTGAAATTTCGGGGAAGCTCAATTTAAGAATTTTTTATGCGTGGTTAATGCTCACTTCAACTAAATATCTGATTGGAAGTAAGCCTTTTAGGGTCTCAATGTACCCAAGGCACTGACTTCAAAGTAAATAATATCAAGATAAACATCGAGGTTATCGATAAGGTCAATCAACGTTTAATTTTTTTAAGTTGCTGCGTTTAAACAAAAAATCATGTTTCCTAAAATTCTGTCATTTCATCTCAGAGTAAAAATACACTACAATAAATTAAGAATGTTAAACATGGGGACTATTTTCAAAAAGATATGTTCTTTGTAATGTTACTTACCGCATCATCTGATATTTCATTTTTCTCTTGAAACCTCGAAGGTCCAATACGTGAACTGAGTTTTACTCTGTGAAACCCAGTATCTACTGTCCCATGTCTAAGTTTATTACTGTTGGGTTCAAACACGTATTCTGCGATTGGAGCTCTTTGGAAACCAGGTGGTTCATAGTCTTCTGGAGTAACTAAAAAGATAGTCAGAAATGCATAATTGAACTCCGTATGAAACCCTGTATATTACAAATATATCGCATATACCTTCATCGTAATAATACAATCTCACTTTCATTGACAAATTTTCAGTAGCTTTTCGCATATTCTGCATTAGCATGGTCGTGAGTCTTAAGAGTTGCACAGTTGCAGTACGAATTTCATCTAATTTAAACTTTTTTGTTGTTTGGCTGAAAATTGAGATAATTGTCATGATGTAAATAATGTTAATTTATCACTAAATGCATACGTTTATCTCTAATTAAATACCTCTCTTTTGTCGAATCGCAGCTTTCCAAGTGAAAGTGAATGAATAAATTCAAGAATCTTTTAGTAAGTGAGAATGAAAACGGCATAGCAACGGTAGACGAGTTGTCAAGGTCAACAAACTTCATTGCTTTGAACCACGGGGCGCGGCTAGTTGATATAGTTAACTGTTTCGGGATTGGCCGAGAAAGCAATGAGGGTCTGGAGTGCGGCTAGCTGAATTTGTAATTGAGGGATTGGCTAGGCATGGAATTTTTTCTGACAAGAAACAGTAGAAAGATGGACCTAGTTTTGAAGGGCTGAAAGAGGGGAATATGGATTCATTTCCGACTTATGCCATGGTGCTGTGCGGATCGTGTGTAGCAATTGATGTTGGGAGTTTGGGAATTGTGAACATCTACTTTGGAGCGTATAGTTGTCGGACTTAGAATATTTAATGTAATTGGAATTAGTAGAATTGTGAACTTAGGTAAAATTTTCGGCAACAGGACTGGGAATATTTGATGCAGATAATAGTTTGCTGATCTTTAATATTTTAAGTATACGCGTAGAAAGAACTGGGAACTTTTAAAGGGAGAATGAATTAAGTCTTATCAACTTATGAGGCGGTGAGGATCAGTGACTTGAGTACACTTGTGCCAGAACGGAAGAAAAGACGATGGTATTTGGACCTGGAGCCATCGACACTGGGAAAGATTGAAAATGGTTCTACGCGGCGACATCGGTCGAGAGTGCGCAAACAGGTACTGCATTATAAGGTTTGAGACTGGTCATGACCGAAAGTTTCGTATTGTTACCGATGAACATTGAATAAACTTACAAGTTTCTGTGAATAGAAAAGATGATTTTCATTTAGCCAATTCCAGCAAATGCTAGATTTGCTTTTCAGATTCCTCGGCCACTCTGTACAGATGGCAGATCGAATAATCAGCTATTAGTAGGCAATAGCGATTATTTCTTATAAGACCCATCGACCCAGTTAGCCGGATATTAATTTAATGGAAATAGCAGTTGAAGATTAATTTATAATGATATTAATAATAATTTTCATAATCAAATCAGACAGTTTGTTTCAATACCTATTTCTGCAATTATGTTGAAAAATACCATATGTACATTCACATATTTCTCGGAATAACTTTTACACAGTATCTCAGAATAAGAGCTACAGACCTCTAGGCCATGTTGAAAGGTCGAAGATGACCACTTTTCGCCAATGAACAAGAGGAGGGAAATTCGAAATAACGAAGTGCACCTACATATAACATCTTCCCCAATTGGAAGACGACTCTTCATGCACTGGTATTTGCCAGAATCTTCGGGGCAGACAAAGATTTCGTGTTCCAATGTGTGTAGAAAAATTAATCTAAATGACTCGGTCTATCGGGATAATTAGCCCTTTGCCCTACCCCTTCAAGAGGCAGGCGCTCTGTCATTTTTTTAGAAATATATGTTACTAATTAATATTCAGACTTCGTTGAAAATGTTTAAGAAAGTTTTTTTTTCAGCTGGAAAGGCGATCTCGGGACTGAAATCAACGCAAGGTCTGAGGTACCGTATTCCTTACAACGGTTTTGAAATAATATCCGTAAACGTTAGTTTTCAACACGCAAGAAGGAATATTTTTTTTCAAATGGATTTTCTGCTATCGACATGAGTCAACAGATCTCATGAATTTAAAAGATTACTGTAGATCTGACGTCCACACACCATTTTCAAAATTACTAAAAAATGCTAATTGCTTATTAACACTGCAAAATTATTTTTTTAAATAAAACTTCATAATTTCTTGACGCAGCAAAATCGATTTCGCAATAAAACAATTTTAAATATATATGTTCAGTAATGGTATTTACGATCATAATAGTTTTTACATCAATTTAAATTAAGTTACGAGACTTCCGGATATTTTTCAAAACAGGATTTTTTTGTACTTTACTGACGGATAAAACATTTAAACATCTGATTTTATATCTGTTTTAATTACATTTAATTTTTTTAAGAATTAATTTTTTGTAACTTTCCAACTAGTCTTGCCTAGTATTAATTTGGACTGTATCTAATGATGTAATGAATTCACAGATGTAGGCTGTAACAGTGATTTCTAATGAATACAATGAATATGAAGGCAAAGATCGTTTCGCCATTTGTTAATAGTAAGCATTAACATAACATTTGGCCAGACAAAAATAAACAAAAAACTAGTGGTGCTAAATGAACAAGTACTTTCTCGCCATTAGTTATATAAATTAAATAGTTGCAAGCGAAAATTAAATAGTTTCAAGCAATTGATTTTTTATTTAAAACTTTAAATGAAAATATACTTCTGGCATTGAATTCATTTTATAAGATATGCAGTGTATTCACGAACATAAGGGATGAGTTTTTTAGACTTCTTCGTAATCAGCATGCGAGAAAGCAAAATAATTAAGAGTTAATAAATAATATGATACTAATAAAGTTGGCAAACAAACACAAATAGAAAAATATATAATAGTAATTTATTAAACACCATTCTTGAGGCTGCAAAATAGCTTGTTTTTGGGAGAGCAACACACCACGATTCGGGTTGACAACAAGATTACTGCCACCTTTTCCTCTCTTGCCACAAGGGAAAATTCTGAAAGACATTTATTTAAGACCTATTAGTTTACTTCAGCGTAAGCATTATTAAGTGTTGAAGAAGTTGACAGTATTACCTCTGTCTGGGCGAAAAGAAATCGTTTTCTCTTGTAATGTGTGCGCAATAGTTTTATTACGCGGAGATCGCGCACCAATGCGTTGTTTTCGCGGAGACTGCATTACTGTGCTTGGCCCCGTTGCCAATCGTCAAAAATCTAATTTTTCAATGTAGCCAAGATATGAATTACTTAGCCTTTTTACTGACGAGGCGATTATTTGTGAAACAACTCGGCTGAAGATTCTCAAACAATTGATTTTCGTGGCGTCTTACTTGGAAATGCATCTGATTCTCAGAAATTAACAATACGAAATTCTATCTCAGGCCACTTCCCAGTAGCTAGCGCAAAATCGCGAGTGTCTTTGCAAGCAGTTTAAATTTTCAACGCACTTTCAGTCCTTCCAAAGAGATTCATGCGAAAGACGTGTTGTCTTTCTCTCTGGAAGCCCGCCCGCGGTTTTTACAGAAAAAATATTATAAGTTCAACGTGGGACTTTTAAAATCTATGCCCTTTGCCGTTAATTAGCGCCAAGGAATTGTTATAAATTAGTGAATTCAAAGTACGGGGTCAAATTTAAATTAATTTTGCCCGCCTATGTGTCAACAACTATGGTATTGTAATATTCTACAAATATATAAAAGTATTAGTTTATATTAACGCGAACAAAAGGCAGCCGTGTTTGTCACCTTCCGTTATCAGTAAGGCGTTACAACAATGGGTTACAACGACCAAAAATAACAGCTCATCTATTCGCTTTCACATTTAACTAAAATGACGCAGTTTAAAATAAATGAACATAAAGATAATATAAGTATAATAAATAATAATATGAAATAATATACAAATTCTAACTTGCGTATCATTCGACTGCGTTAAAATACCCTAAAATTACGATCACGGAGCGCAGGATTTTCAGAGCGGGCGATTGTTTGACGCCCAATTACTCAAAAAATACTCATATTTTCGAAAAATTTAACATGACCTTATTTGAAAATGTTTTTGATGAAAAAATTTCATTAAGAAAAAAATTGTATCTTCATAATGGTAGTTGTAGGAAGACGCCGCAAATATTATGATTTTTTTCAGTTATCGAAGAACCAGTGTTTTCAACCAACGTGAGACCTACTCAATTCTCTTAAACGTCTTTTAGATTATCCAACAACAAAATTTAATGAAAATCGATGGTACTATTTTTTTAAAATGTCCGAGGGGCTTCATGCAACGTATTCTCCAAAATTAAAATATCAATGTCAAATTGAAGGGGCCACAATATCAGTCAGATTGATTGGGAAATATCAGTTTTGGAGAAAATCAGCTCAACGGTTTAGCCGCTAGCGTTGTTTACAGACGGTCGGACTGACGTTTTACCGTCAATCGATTTTTCGGTATCAAGGACCCACAAAAAATGGAATCTGGCTACATCACGTGTTAGAGGTTTCTTTTTCTAAATGTAGCAACTGGATTTATCCACATTTTCGTTGCCAAGGCCCTGTAATAAAAGTTTTTCTGCCGAAAATTCGCCGTTTTCCGAGCAGCATTACATAACTTTCCCTGCCCCATGGTGGCGGTAGCGAGGAAGTAAAACGGCACACATGTGACATTTTGTTGAAAAATAATTTGGGGGTATCTCTTCCGTGCACATGCTACCCAGAGACAACTATATAGGCGCTCTGGGGTCCTACGTAATCTACCCACACATGCGACAGTGCAAGTCTTATGACTCACGAGTCAAAGACTAAGCATGCAATCCAAAAGCATACATGTGGCATTTTTCGTACAAACTCGCCATTATCATGTTCTGAATTGAATCATACACTTTATTGAGTACAAAGTATGCGAATTTGTGCTAAATGTCGGCGATAAATCTGCAAAACCTGTAACAACTATTGTACTACAGCTTCCGGGTCAATGACCCCCATCTCGATCAGGTTTTTCGTCCAGTTTCCCTGATCTATTGAGCAAATGCTGAGATGGCCCTTGTTTTGCTTCTGGACATAAATGTAACTTCATTTTCTGTGCACGTCTTCTAGAATTCAGTGGGAAATACAATTATTCAAATTATCGTTTCCATGTTGTCGCGGCAGGAAGTAATAAGAGCCAAAATTTATTGCTTATTTATCCTTTAAAATAGATTTTATTACATGGGAGTTTTTTTGTTTTTCTCCCTTTCAAAATTCAAAATTTATTGCTTATTTATCTTAAAATAGATTTTATTACATGGGATTTTTTTTTTTTCTCCCTTTCAAAATTCAAAATTTATTGCTTATTTATCCTTTAAAATAGATTTTATTACATGGGAGTTTTATATTTTAATTTTTCCCCTGCGTCATACCTTTTTAACTGTTTTTTTGACGTAAAATAAATAAATAAATAAGAAAAAATCCCGGTCAAATCAAATTCGTTTTTTGGGTTTGTTTTCATGGTTTTTTCAAATTCCCGCATTTTTTCGGTTTTTATGGATTCCAGATTTGCTGGTCACTCTGACTGTACATGACCTTTTTTTAAAGACCTGAGTTTCTATAGCTCGACAACTTAGAAAAAAAGCATCATGACGTCGCTTACACCAGCAGGCGTGGCGATGCCACCCCCTGCTGCTCTCGAGGGGGAGCTCAGCTAAACTCAAGGACCGCCTACAACGATAGCTGATTCGCTCTTGCAACTTTATTCTCACGCCATGCTCTTGACGGCGACCGATTTTCATTTGCCGAAAGTACTGTGTCACTTGATACACTCACTATCTTACGAGCCCGGCCTCTCAACGGTCACCCTGATATACACGTGGATGTTGAACTCGAAGCCATATCGACAGAAATGTAAAAACTCGAAAACGCTGGAAAGCAACAAATCGGAGATCTGCACCCACGCACAAACTGACTTCCTTTCGACCGACAAAAATTCCAAACAATTGTGGCAGTTGTACGTGAAAGAAAGGAAGGAAAGTCACTTCTCTCGACATCTCATTTCTTTCGCCCAAAGGCCAATGGAATGTGCAGGATAAACAGAGATACGGGCCTTCGCCACCCCACGGTTCGGGACGGTTGTCAAGGCCAGGCTGACTCCCCCTGCCCGCCCGGGCCATGGGACGGCGGCGGCTCATAGGGCGCGGAACTTGGGCCGCGAAGAGGGGGAAACTTCCCCTCCGGCAGTTTCGCGCATGAGCAGACCAGGTTCTTTTTCTAAGTGGTCGAGCTATAGAACAGAAATGTCGAGCAAAAATCACTATCTACAATTTTGTACTTTTAAAATGTTAACATTTTGCAATTTTCGAAAATATGTTGAGTTGACTGCAAATGGGACTAACACCAATTTTTACCATCCATTGATGAGAAAATTTAAAGAAATAATTTGGAGTCGGTTTTGAGAATTTGTTTAGAAATTGCATACATTTCAAGCACAAATTACGCGAAAACTAATACTTTAAAAAAATGTGCATGACCTCTTTTAAGGGGAAATTTACACAACGAAATATAATTTTTTAAACAGAATTTGATATGAAACAATGAAATAGTCTTAAGGAATATACATGTAAAAAATATTTATCATTCGTGTTTAAAAAGTTTTTTTTAAAAAACATTTAAATTTTTATTGTTTAACTTTACAAAGGTACATTTTCTTGAAACTATCACATTAAAATTTGAAATTTTCAAACGCTCCTAAATACAGTAAAAAATAAGTTAAGGAAATTTTGGCACTAGTTATAGTTTTTAAAATAATTATTGAATTCGTGTCATATTATTAGATGCAAAAAAATTGAGTTCAATAAGTCATTATGAAAAATCTAAACAATATTTGAAAAAATCTTTAGACACAAATTGTTTTCTTTTATCTACAGCATGCATAAAATTTCAAAATTGTACGTCAAATAGTGTTTGAGAAAAAAATACATTCGTCACAAAAAATCAGTTGCGGGAAATTGCTTGCAACCTTCACAAAAGATACGTAAACTACAAACTAGGCCTACTCGTTTACCATTATCCACTAAACATAGCGTTATCCATTAAACGTCCATTATCCACTAAACGTTTGTTTCTCACGATTTACACAACAACAATAGTATATGAGTATTATGCAATTAGTTTATAATGTTGTCCTTTTCTGCACGAATTAGAAAATATTACCGAACGAACAACGTTAGGAGTGAGTTCGGTAATAATTTCTTATGAGTGCAAAAAAATAACAATATAAACGAGTTGCATACGCTATTTTTTTGAATAACAGTATTATAAAAATCTAAGGAAGCGAAGTCAATTTGAATGTTAAGTTGTAACCTCGGATTCATGTTATGAGATAATCAGTGCTACCCAAGCAACTAATTTGTTTACAAATGGCAATTAGGTTGAAAGTTACGTTTCAAACATTATGGGTTATTTGCCGAAAGAAAATTTGGAAGAAGCTGCAAAAGCAGAAAATGAATGCTGGATGAATGAAAAAAATGCAAGTTTTGTATGCGAGGCTATTGTTCTTTCTTATATGTCGGAGTAGGTTAGTAACTACAATGCAATGCTAAAATAAAAAGATTAGTTATGATGCATGATTCTTTAAACATTAGGTCTACAGCGTGTGAAGCGTCTACCCTATGGCGAACATATTCAAAATTAAAAGCTACGTGTAAATACGTTCGTTTAAGATGACATCCACGGCGTGTTTCGCCGATAATGGTGGTGATATTACTGCATTTACATGTCACGGAGGGCGATCTTCAAATGTAGCTGAATCTTACATTGAAGAATCAGTAAATAATATATTTTATATTGAAACAAGATATTGGTTAGTGCAGAAAGTGAAGACAAAATTAAGCACTGAACGCAATGTTCTGAATACATTTACACTCTCTCCAAATTTCGATGTTTCGAGAATGTTCGACACAGAAACTAATTTTGAGAAGAATGAGAGATTCTTCTTTCCCAAAGAGGCAGTTTTGAAATAAATAAAATTCACATTTTTTATACTGTGGTATTTTACTGTTAAAACAACGTAGGAACATCAAAATGCATCCAAAACTCACTTTTATTCTAGCACTGCAAAGTTCCTTACTCTTTTCTTCAGAGTACTAGTCTTATTCAGTAGCATGATTAACCGTGTAATATTGTTGTAAATTTGTGATTAAACATTTTTTTAAAACTAAACTTTTGGCATAGGTGTCACCATCTGCGAAACGATTCTTTTCTTTCCATGTTGCATTGAAAATTGTCGGCGTGGACGCTTCTGTTTGCAAAGTGCTGGCGTCGACTTCCACGTGTCCGCCACTGGAGTGATCGGGACACTGTGCCAGAGGTTATCGCAAGCCGCGCAACGCTGGGCCTCCGGTGTTGTACTCGGCGTCACCAACACGGCTCGAAAGCCAGCATTTACTATTACAGTAAATTTGCGAATCTTTGTGAGAAAAAATGAAACTGAAAGCATGTAAAGTACATTTAGTTACATGAAAAGTTGAGCCGTTTCTTACCTTTGTTTGGAAGCCAGAGAACGACTACGGAGTTTGGGCGGACTCAGCGGCATTGTACCGCGCTGTGGATTGCAGGAGGACGAGGAGGAAGGTTAATTGCTTGTGTGCGGTGCGCTGTGCATAGAGATGTCCTGAATGGCGACACTACGTTTGGCGGGAAAGTGTTGGGTGGAAACCTCTCCTGTGCTCGTAAGCAATTCCTAAAATGTTACTAAGTTTTTAGCTGTATTGTGTGGTTGCAAAGGTGTGTATGTCTTATCACATTTGTTATTTCCAATTTACTGCTTCCTTTCCGTTTATTTAGGTTCTGGTTGCGAATTTCGTCGACAAATTGGATTTAAAAAAGCACTTTTTTATCAACACACGTCAAGTCGCTACTTTTCTTTTCTTTCTGAAAACGATTTGAAGTAAATATTACCATGACCTTAGCGTTGATGCTAAGGTGCTGCTTCATAGTAAAATGAAATGTATGAAACATTTGGTTCCCTTTGCCCTTTTGCCCTTTTTTCATCGTTTATGAAAAGTGCCAACGAATTTCGAGCCCCTGTGGTATTCGGGTAGAAGTGACTCCTTCTGTATATTTTTATAAACTGTGGGATTTTTAAATATTTATTTTATAAATTTGTATTAATTATTATAATTGATAGAAATATTACCTACATTAAACTTGAATAATCGTTTGAAAAAATCCACAATGTTCATAAACACAATTCCAAAATGTTTGCAATTTTTCAGGGAGTAGAGAAACTTTCCACACAATCAGGTTGATTCAGGTTAGTTCAGTATCAGGTAAATCAGAATTTAATATAATTTAACAATTAATTTTTCAATTTATTAATGGTAATTAATATATGGTTGTTCAAAAATAAAAAATCTTGCACTTTTTTATAATATTTCTTTAATGTTTGCAGTTTCCTGTACTGAATTCAAATTTTCATTGTTAAATTTCAATAATCAAGTCACCGCTTAAAATATTACTTGTTATCCTCAATGATTTTAATGTTAACATTTTTTATGAAACGTATTGTCAATATATTTTGCTTGGCAAGTTTTAATGAACATTGGATGCCATTTCTTGCACGACTTGATAGCCCTGGTGGGAGAAGAAAACTGTTGATTTGGTAACCTACGTAATATTTGGGATGAACTTTTACACAAATAAAGTCATGAAGATTCACAAAATTTTAATGGCTTCTGCAAATTATGATGCTGTGTTTGTACAACACTTTCAGGCAATGCAATTATATAACAACTTATTTATTTAGAGATATTTCCTTTAGTGAGTGGTTTATATTATTGCAAAAATGTGAAAAATCTTCTTACATGTTTACTTGAAACATCTAAGAATGTCAGAAAAAGTTAAGACGTGTGACTTGTGAATTACGAAGATGGGCGGAAACTGTAACCCACTATTGACTTGAAATAAACATCTAACTTTTTTGCTTCTAAGCAGCAATTTACATTTGTCCTCTTTGTTCCGAGGGTGCTATATTTTTACATTTCTGAGTTTTGGGAACAGGCGTAGGGCGTTTAAAAAGCTTACCCTGCCTCTCCTGCCCTCTTTGCCCCAATCCACTATCGCACACAACTTGGTTATCCTGAAAATACAACTTTAATTTAGATAAAAAAGAACATCTCACTGCGAGAAAATGTACCTAAACAAACAAAATACCATTATAGGCAGAGGAAAACCTCCGACGAAGAATGACCGCGGCGTTTTAAAAGAAAATCGACACTTATATCGTGTTTTATCCATAAGCTCGCGGGTTATAGCCGCCTACCGCTTGCCACCCAGAGGCGACGGTGCTGCCCTCCGAACTACTAACAGTCACGTGTTCGGGACATCTCTATTGCGGTGTGGGGGTGGTGTCTAATAATAATTTTATCAGAGAGGATATCAGAGAGATTATGTTTAATATTTTCATTCAGTAAGCATTTTTTTAACTTTTTAAATTTTTATTATTATTTTAACTTTAATTCATCTTTCAACTATTTATAGATAAAAAATGTTGGGATTCTCTCCCATACGTCGTATACAGTTTTTTACTGTTTTTTGACCAATTAATCTAATTCTACTCATTTAAATAATTACGAAGTTTTGCAATATTAATCTGGTGTGTGTGTGTGTACACACACGCGATTGACAAAGTGAGATTTACAGGGATTCTGATTACAAGAGTATTATTCAAGAGTATTATTTTTACTTTCTCGTATACAAACGGAGTAATGTCATGCTGCGAGAAAAAACGACGGATTTTCGCCAGAAAAAATTTATTGCCGCACTCTCATAACGAAAAAGTGCATAAAACCAGTTGCTAAAAAACCAATTGAGAGCAAAACGTCCGTCCGTTTGTTAACACTACTAGCGCCTAAATCACACGTACGATCTTTTCCAAATTGAAGAATCATATGTTGATCTGGCTCTAGTTTAAGCTTTTAAATTTTGAAAAACATTTTTTAACATTTGGGGGTACTTTACATCACGTCCCCCGGACATTTTCAAAATTTTCTCAAAAACGGCTCCAAATTTTTTCTTTAAATTTCTTATAAGATAAGAGCAAAATACACTTATAAAGATGGTATCGGTCAGAATTTCACGGTTAACTCTGAATTTTCGAAAATTGCAAAAGTTGGAACTTTTTCCGGCGTTTTCCTACAACTACAAAACTGAAGGCATGGATTTTTCCTTCAAATTAATTTGTTGTGCTGTTGATGATATAGTTCTTTCAATTAGGTCATTAAGATTTTTTTGGAAATTTTAGTAGTGTTCGTGCAATATGGCGTGCAATATTTGCAATTTTAAAAAATTACAAAAACAAGATTTTCTCAAAAACAGATCCAAATTTTTTCTTTAAATTATTGGTAAGTTTAGTGCCAAACAAACCCTATGCCGTGATATGAACGCCATATTTCTGTATTCTTTGTTGTTCTTTTCAAAAATTTCCAAAATGAAATATTTTTACTTGTCTCGCGTCTGTAAAATTGACATTAAATGTGATTTCTTTACATTATTATATTCATGAGCACATGTGCTTTAAACAAATGAAGTTCCTCGAAGATTCAAGAATTGTCTGTAAAAATTAGCCCATAATTCCGCATTTTGGGAAACGCTCAAACGCCATTTTCTCAAAAATGGCTCCAAAGTTTTGTAATAGATATTGCTAATAGCACTGTTTATTATGACGTAACGTTCATTTTGGTGTGTCCTTTTTTTTAAAAAAATACACAAATGTAATTTTCTTGAAATACCTCTCACGCCGTTAATATGGATCTTTCCATCGATTTGTATGTATTAATACATTTGTGAGTGGATGTGCATGAAATGACTTCAAATGAAGTTTTTCGAAAACTCAATAGATTCCTGTGATAAAGAACTTAAATTTCGCATTAATGCTTAATCGTCATTTTCTGAAAAACGACAACAATGAAAACTTCTATTTAAGACGAATTTAAGGCGATTAAGCATTACTGTAAATGCGAATTTTGAAGCTCTTTCTCACAGGAGTCTATTGAGGTTTCGAAAAAGTTAATTTGAAGCACTTTCACTCACAAATGTAGTTAAGTATACAAATCGATGGAAATGTGCATATTAACGTCCTGAGAAATATTTTTAAAAAATACATTGGTGTAATTTTTGAAAAAACAAAAGAATACTCGACAATTTACTTTAGGTCGTATGAAACAATTAGCACTATCCGTTGAACATTTTTTAAGAAAATGTTTCGAGCAGTTTTTTTTAAAATTGGAATTTTTTTTTAAAATTGCTTTTGAGAAACTTTATTTAATATTATTTAAAGGACATGTACTCATAAATCTAATAATGTTAATAAATGGCCTCTAATGTAAATATTACCGGCGTGAGTGATAAATAAAAAAAATTAGTTTTGTAATTTTTGGAAAAAAAGGCAAACAAAAGAATAGAGCAATATGGCGTTTATGTCATCGTATAGAGTTTGTTTGGCACTAGCCGTACCAAAAATTTAAAGAAAAATTTGGAGCCGTTTTCGAGAGAATCTTGTTTTTGTAATTTTTTAAAATTGCAAATATTTCACTCACTATTGCACGAAAACTCCTAGAATTTACAAAAAAGTCTACATGACCTTAATGAAAGAACTATTTATGGAAAACAAATTTCATTTGAAGAAAAAATCTTTAATATTGTAGTTGCCGAAAAAATATTTAATTTTACAATTTCCGGAAATTCTGAGTTAATCCTGAAAATTGGATCCTTGCCACCTTTATAAGTGTATATAACTCTATTCTTACAAGAAATTTAAAGAAAAAATTTGGGGAAAATAAAAATTAATAAATGTTCAAAGTAGCAGAGCAAAATTTTCAAAGTAGCAGGGCTTCGACTCAGGCCAGATGGACAGAGGTTTCTTCAATTTTGAAAACATCCTACGCATAGTTTAAATGCTAGTTTTGTTCACATACCCCAGACGAGCGGATAGTCGGACGGACGGACGTTTTGGTTTCAATTTTTTTTTTTTACTGGTTTTAAGCACTTTTTTGTTAACAGAGCGCGGCAATGATTTTTTTCTGCTATTTTCGTTTACTTACTATAATTCGTTTTTCTGCTCCCATTGTATAATTCAGTCATTGTTGGCTGCAACCTGTTGCATAATGATAGTCATTTCATTGCGATACATATTTCATTATGATACAGGCTCTTGACCAATCACAGAGAAGCTTACAAACCAATTATTGACAATTAATCATTGAGAATCGTTGTAGTAAATGTTTCGTTCGATGGTGTAACTTAAAATTGCATTTAATATTATACATTACTTGTATTATGCTTGCCAGTTTTAATTTCTTTTATTACTAGTTATTTTTACGTGGAATATTATTTAAAATAAATTGGATCGTAATTTCATTTTCATCCTATTTGACTAGCCCAGTGGTAGTTATTGGAGGGAACATTTGACTGACGTTAAAATCTGAACGCAAGTCATTTTGGTTTATATGTTGCAGCCGAAGGTTGTCCTTAAAAACCGGCCAGTTCTTTAGCTTAAAATGTGTAGTGAATCAAATGTAGAGTTGACACCTCCAGAAATGAGAGAAAAAAACTAAAACGTTGACGTCGGAATTATTGTCGCAACATTTGTACTCCCTGGAAGACGGTCTAGTCATGGTCTAGCCACCTGCAGTGGGTAGGGTAGGAAGCTGTCCGCTTGGCTGAATTTTGCATGTCACGAAACGATTCAAAATAAAAGTTTAACATACAAAAGTTATCATAAGGCGTAGTAAAAGTATCGTATGAAACTCGATGTAACGAGCGAGTATCGTAAACTTCACACGAGTGTATTAATACTCATCTTTGCATCATCGTTTCATCATATTCCTTGTTATAAAGAGTGCTGTAGGGAAAGTTTAATTACAACTATCCTGTACATATCACACAAGTATATGTTTAGAAACTTAATTTTTTGCTTATTAATATTTTTTAATCATACTACTTACATATTTTTTATCAAATGCTTCAAAAGCTCCCTTGAGCCACTTCACTATTTGCACTGCAGGTGCAAACTGTGACTTTTCATATATTATTTTTACTGGCACCCCATCCATTTCTCGATCCATAAATGCCTCCTCTGGAAGTAATCCTCGAAGATACACAATATGTGAAATTGACATTGCCACTAGTTTCTTCACAAAAAGTGATGATTGCACTTGATTCACCGGTCTGGTTGTTGATGATGTCTGCAGTATGAAATTTTGATTACAACACAATTTTGATTATATTGCGAACAAATCGAAGAGACTGCTGAATAATTCGTGAAAAACATTTGTTGCTCCTCGTAAATATTATTTGATGCAAGTACCATTTAAAATGACATTAAAATCGATGAAATCAGCAAAAAATACATTAAAAATGACGGGAAAAGGTAAAAAATTACTTTAGTTGAAATCAATTAAAAAAATGCAAAATAACGACCTCTAAAAATGGGTAATTTCCTTTTGTCATACCATAAAATGAATTTCTACACTAAACGGCATTGTTCTGAAGTGAAAAGAAAAAATATGAAATTTCATTAAAATCCACCTCCTAGTAATGAGCATTCAAACAAGCGTATTATAAAAAACCTTTTTACAAAAATCTCAGATTCAAAATACTAATTTATTGTAGACAAATGATATTTCATGGTTGATCGGAAGTTGGTGATGGCACGGTTCCTTTTAATGATTTATTGTTTCTCGTGTTGGTATTATGGTTCATTGTTTCATTGTTGTTCGTGTAGATCAGTAATAATATCCCATTTAAAAGAAATTCTCTTAAAAGTGAGGGAGTTATATTAAGCAGCCTGAGCACCGGAGCGACAGCAGAGGCATGAACCAGGTTACCAGAGCGAGGGCCGGAAGGCCCAGGCTAACACATACTTGGGTTTTCGTAACGTGGCGCCTGAGGGTATTATCTTCAAGATGGAATCTGCTTTTCGCGTCTTTCTCGGCCGTACCGCTAGCGTCGCTTGATTTGCAGCACTGCCTGATACGGTTGCGATCGTATGACATCTTGCGGTAGGACCGAGAAAGACGCAAAAAGTCGTGCCATATTCCATTTTGAAGATAATTCCCTCAGGCGCCGCGTTACGAAAACCCAAGTATAGCCCGTTGGATCCGTCGAACAGCGCGGACCACTTGGCGACAAATGCGTCAATTGAAAAAATTGTGTTGACTACAAAAGTTTCTAGGATGACTTGTATCATACATTCTTCTATTCGCGTTGTTGAGAACCGGTTCCTTCCTGGTGAACGAAATTTTTCGTTTCAAAAATGCCATGCCACCGTCAACTTACGATTTACCTATTTCATAGAATACCTAGTGCAAAAAAGGAGGAAACTTGCAATTTTTCCAAAAGCACACATAAATTCTTCACATTAAGACATAATAATGCATTCACAAATTACTACTTTGTATTGTCAAAAGCTACATATGCAATAGAAATAATATGGGAACACATCACAACCAAGCAATTGCTGATGCTTGGAAGAATAAAAGCCATGTATCTGAAGAAAACGCTTTGCCTGTTAAAATGCACAGCCCTCTCGATACGTAATTTGCCTTACAAAATGCCCATTTCTTTTAAATTAATTCTATAGTTTCAACTTTGTGCTATTTACTGTTTTTTCAGCTTTTATTGAATAATTCTCGACTTTTACAAAAACACAAAATTCTAAACGATTGTCGTAACAAACGATTGTTATATAACATTCTTATCCGAAGGAAATTTTCGTCATTAAAGCTTAAATACTATTAATATTTATACGACTATATCTTTGATGTAAGACATGCGATAAGTACGGAATTGAAAAAGAAAGTATTCTGAAACGGAGACATAAGATCTAGGGAAATAATTCTAGTGAGAGGTTTGACAGAAATTAAAAATACTATCAATGCACATATAAGTGAAATACTCCATATTCCACACAAACTCCATACGGCGTATTTTGTAGTATCCACACGCAGACGATATTCTCTTCACAATTTCATGTTATGACTATTACATAGGTATTATTTTACCTGCCATGATGTTTTGCTCATCTGCTTGGTCGCCATCGCACTGCCAGTCACGAAACTCCTTCGAATCGTCTGCCATATAAAATTGTAACTTGCACATTATACCAACATAAACAATGAAAATATCAGGGAAAACTTTGTTACTAATTTCACTAATGGGTTAATGTCACGTCACATTACTTTTGAATAACTCATAATTAGTGTAGAAGCATATATTTAAACAAATTCTAAAAGAAATTAGGGCCGCTTCATGATCTCGATGTGTATGTATGTTGTCAAACCTGAATTATTTTCGAAGCGATTTGTGCGACAATTAGGGAAGACGTATTTTTGTTTTGTACCAATGACAATGTTTAAAGATTTATCGTATTTGAGGTCTCTATGACAATAACAATATACAATTTTCAAAAAAATTGTCTCTGTGATAATGGTTGTTGATTTAAGCTGAATCGATATATTTTTTTGAGGGACTGCGTTATAAAACAACTAATTTATAAAGGTTAGTACTAAGTAGTGTGTAAGCTCAGACTTGTGAGTATTTAAAATTGTATTTTTGTCATTTGCCTTCACAAATTAACTCATACATTTTTTACTTGATCCATTTTTCTAAGATTTGCAAGATGAAGTTTTGACTTCTTTTGCTTTTTCAGGTGTGTATTCATGAATTAATAGGCTAGTTTGTGAGACACAGATAAATAAAGGTATTTGATAAAATTTTTCAAATAATACTGCACACTGATTACATTCAATGCACCCACAGGGTGGGGGTGGAGGGAGAATGAATACAACTTGTGTATATCTTGTATTACTTGAAAATTTTGTTAACATTGTTATCATATTTTTCATTTTGTATTTCAAATTGTCTTCTGATTCATGTATTAAGTGCCTCAGTTACAATGTTAAATACCATACAATTATTTTGAATATTAAAAATTTCTATGCAAATGTGTCTGTTCTGGTTAATAAGACCTATTTATTGTTTCATGTAGTATTTCGTGAGACCTTTGTTGTGATCCAATATGTATGATGCAACCAGAACTTTTCTAGAAGTGTGTGTGTGTGTGTGTCAAGTCCAGGCACCTTGACGTCTTCTTATAAAGAATGTTTCATTTGAGTAGAATTTTATTTTTTTTTCTTACAGTTGTTTATAATATATTAAATTCATTTATTAAATTGCTTTCAATACTATTGAAAATTATTAATGAGAAGAAAGAATTGCCTATGGTGGATTCTGTTTCCCATTGCCAAGTTGCCTTCTTCTATCACTCCAATTACTTCTGAGACTTGTGTTTTCCATTGTTTCTCTGATTCCGTGTAGCCAGGTGTTTTTAGGTCTACCTCTTTTTCTTGTATTTCACAATGTACAATTGCATTTCTCTTCTGATGTCACTATTCCTAACTCTACCCATCCTTGTCACCCTACAGCATCTCTACCAGTAATCCATCTCTACAGCCCTCAATCTTCACTTTGTCTTCTTTGTTATCTCCCTTGCATAATGCCTTCTACTGACTTTAAAAATTCTAATTTGATTCCTCCCTGTTACCTTCTAAATCCATAGAATTCTGTGAAGTTTCCTTGTTGCAGCTTTGCCGTGTCTCATTCTAAATACTTTATCATCGTGCCAGCTACTAATGACAGAACCTTACCCATAAATAATGGAAGAATTCAGTTTTTTTTTAAATAAGAAAATTAGTAAAAACTGTTCTTTTGTGGATATGTTGGGGGGAGGTGATACCCCCCCTCCCCCTGGGTGCATTATCAGTGAGCAGTATTATTTGAAAAATTTCTTCAAATAACTTTATTTATTTGTTCGTCTTGCAAACTATTAATTCATTAATAGAAGTCTGAAAAAACTAAAAGAAGTCAAAACTTCATCTTGTATATCTTAAAAGAAGGAATCCAGTTAACTCGTAATAATAGAAAGAAAATGAATATATATCAAATTAACTAATAATTCAACAGTATTTATAAATTAAGTCTGTCTGTTAATAAATGAAAATATAGACATTTCAAATAGTTCCCTGCAAAATGTGTTATTACACTCGGGGCAACATAGTGAGCAAAACCAAATGTCTAATTCAAGGATTTTGATGGCTACTTTGCAGGACCGCCAACTTCTAAAACAGTTTTTGAGCCCAATCTGTGATTTTCAAATTCAGAATGCCTCTTGTTCAGTAAGACTGGCATTTTCTTATTTTTCCCCTCTTCGTTTTGATAGGTTTTGAGCTCTGGAATTGGTAAGTTATTTTACGTACATGATAATTTTGCAGCAGTACGTACTTAAGTAATTAATATAAAAATAGAATTAATTACTGATTATCTATGAGAATTAATAAAATAGACAACTTGGATGGCTGAGGTGGCTAAAAGCATGTACCAACCCAGCACTAAAGTTTGAAGGGTCGCAGGTTCGAGTCCCACCTTGTGTATGGTTGTTTGTCCATTGTCTCTCCTGTATGTGTTGTCACAGAGGGTCTCGCGTTCTTCTGACCCCAGATCAGAGAAGATGGCAAGCATGTTGGTGTCTACTGTTTGGTCAAATATGTGTCCTATCGGAATGTAAAGGGTAACCAGCTTGTCGCTGGAAAAAGCCCTAGGAAAAATAAATAAAGTATTTATTCACATACAACACATTACACATAATATGTCTTTTTTTTTTATCATTACAAACAAAAATGATTTATCAGCATGAAAAGCCTCAACAATTTAAAAAATTAAAATACCTAAGTGCTCTATTTAATAAATGAAACGTAAATTTATTACTTTATAATTTACTTTACTTTAAAAATGATGAGTACATTGAAACTACCACAGAACTTAAATTTGAACACTTATGTATATAGTAATAATAAATCAGTTAGTGACAATCTTTATTTAAATAATTGTGTTTTATTCGAAGTGTGATCCTTCATGAAATTATTATATTGTATTTAAGAAAGGCTTTCCTTTTTTGAATCTTTTTTAGGTGACTATTGTTTATGTGTAAAATTGCTAATGGAGCCCACGCTAATCTGAATATATACTATACTGAAAGATAATAGTCTTTCCTTTTATAGGGATTAACACTAAATTAACAACATGTATGGCGACACAAAACTAATCTGCATGTATTTCACAAATTACAGAATTAACTCTGATCTTTAAATTACTTACTAAAACCTCATGCAAATGCCACAGATTCTGCAGAATAAGTCCTCATATTTTGAAAATAATATTTTCTACATCCAAACATGTGAGAAAAATCTGAGTTGAATTGCAAAATATGGCCAGAAACCCCCCTTATCCGATTTGAGCCTTTGTGGCAAATACCACAAAAGTTTCTGAGGGTGCTATGTGTCAATCCTATAAAATATAAAATACTAACTTATAGCACATTATAATAAGCTTTTTGATTATTACAATGTGTTATTCATATTAACATTTCCATTTTTACATAAAAAATAGTTATGTCAAACTGATCTGAAAACAGTTGTGTCAAGAAACTTCCCATCTCAATCGGGTTTTTCGTCCAGGATTCTTTGAACAACTGCTGAGATGGCCCCTTGTTTTGCTTCTGGACGTAAATGTAACTTCATTATATGTGCATATCTTCTAGAATTCAGTGGGAAATATAGGTATTCAAATTTTCAATCTCCATGTCACAGAAGGAAGTATTCATCCTTGAAGGACATGATGAGGGATAAGAGTCCAAATTTATTGTTGATTTATCCTTGAAAATAGATTTTATTACATTGAAGCGAATATTTTGTCAATAATCCTTGCAAAATCGCTCATTTTCTTTGTGTATTCAAAATTCAAGTGGTTTATGGCTTAGGGTAGGGGTCATAGAATTTTGAAAACATACACAGAATTCACTTCTCCCCATAGCACCTCAGTTTTTAACTGTTTTTGACGTAAAATAAAGAAATAAAATTTATCTGCTCGCTAAACAGTGAGTAATGCGTAATACTATTTTGTGGGAATTTTCAAAAGTTTTCTTTCTGTTTATGTTTGTTACTGTGCCCACACAATAGGTCATTCATGACAATGGGAATAGTTACTTCTTCAACAGTTTTTTTGTTCCAATGGTAAATTTCTCAGTTTAGCATAAGTTATGACATCAAACAAATTGTGAATAAAGTATCTGTCAACAGATTCACTATGGTGGAAGTAGTGAAGAACTTACAAATTGAAGAAACTGCCATACCTGAGAAAGAAAATAACATTTTAGATGAGACAGAAAATTTGCAAGACAGCTCAAGTGATATTACTTATTCAGAGGAAGTAGATTTGGCAGGAGATAAACATGAAACATTTAATGAGAGGTCAGTTGAAGAGTCACAGCTTCCACCTTCAAAATGGTCAACTTTGACCCGTGCATTTCGTTTAGGCATGTCTCATGATTCTCAGCATTCTTCAAATAAAGATGTTGACAAATCATTGCAAAGTGAAATGAAATCAATGAGCAAAAGAAGTTCTCTGGGGAAAATGTTCAGACAAGGTTTTCATAGTGAACAAAGACCAAACAGTGCTGCAGATCACGCAAAATCTGCTTTTGATTTAACTGAAAGATCTGATGAACCATCTCAAAGCACTGAAAAAGGTATGAAATGGAACTTTTTTAAATATGGTAAATCCAACCAATTGGCAGGCAATGAAGAAAGAGCAACATCAAAAGATGATGCCAAGAGAAGACCTCTCAGTCGAATTTTACATATAAGATCTCGAACTCCCAGAGAACAAGAAAGCAAAATGTTTGATGCATTGGATGGAAATTCAAATGAAGGGCAAATTCCCAGCCCTGATTCAAGACGTCATTCTCTAGGGAAATTATTTAGGCATAATTAGATGTTAATAATTACAAGTTTGGCATTGAATATAAATCTGAACATGAAAAGAAATTTAAAAAATATTTTCTTCAAATTCTTTAAATATATTATCAATATCTTGAAAAAATAAAATAAAAACTTGAACATGTGTGTCCTAATGAAAATACAATAATTTTGTATATACATATTGCTGATTTCAGTATATCATTTGTGCAATAAATACTTCAAATTTTGTTGTGCAATTATTTATGTAGAAATAACTCAACATGCATATTGATTATTTAAATTTGAGTTCCATCCCCTCTCTCCAATGATTTAGTTCAGGGCTGTACAACTGCCAGGTCGGAGCTCGCATGCAGCCTGCTGTGCCATTTATTGTGGCTGCCAAAGGTTATTAGTCAAATGTAAGTCTCTTGCATCCATATCAGGCGAGAACATTGTGCTCACCCTGCCGGGGTCATCATCCCCTCAATATAAAAAGGGGGTTAAGATTCGATTAAGGATTTTTTCTAGTAAATTGAGAAATTCAAAATCATCCCAAAGTGTTTAATTGCCTGAGTTAATATAACATGGCCCGCAACCATATTTTTTAAAATTTAATAATTATTTTTCATAAAGGTTTTAGTCATGGCCCTTGATGCCCTGCAAATTGGATACCCCTGATTTAGTTAAATACTCTAGACACAAACTTCTTGAAACTAGAGGTGCAACAATAGCATACGCTTTCTTGCATTATTTGTAAGGCTACACAAAAATATAATAAAGAACATAGAAAAGTGTTTCCAACCAGAAAACTTTTTCTTTGCATTTTCATTCAAACTCAGGTTCTTAAGAGTTTTCTCACCAGTCACCTTAACCCTACACAACCAGCCTCCCAACTAAACTCAATTTTCCTAGTGCTCTAAAATAAAGTTGACAATTTGATAAATAGTTTTCAAAAAATCTCGAAATTCGTTCCCCTTTCGTTCATTAAAGGTGGATTTTAAAATAAGGTCATGTACAACTTTTCGAAAATTTGAGCATTTTTTTCGCGTAATTTTGCATGAAGAATAGGTCATTTTTAATTTTGTGTTTAAACAATTATTTTCTTGAAAACAGCACGAACAATTTTGATTAAATTTTTACCTCGAATACCGTATAGGACACTTAAGAGAATAGTGCAAGTTCGTTAAAAATTCTGATATTTGAAAATTGCAAAAATTCAAATTTTTTCGGCGTCTTCCTATAACTACAAATACAATTATGAAGATTTTTTTTCTTAATGAAATGTGTTCATCAAAAACATCTTCAAATAATGTCATTTTAATTTTTCAAAAAATTGAGTATTTTTTGCAAATTTTGTGTAGAACATAGGCAATATTTATTTTCTGTAAACCACTTTTTCTTAAAAGCGTCATAATTTTTTAAAATTAAATTTGGACAAAAAATTCGCAGTCTTCCTGCAACTTCAATTGTGAAGATACATTTTTTCCGTAATGAAATGTGTTCATCAAAAAAATCTTGAATTAGGTCACGCAGAATTTTACGAAAATGAGTAATATTTGTGTAATTTGGCGTCATAGTCGCCCGCTCCAAATTTCCTACGCTTCGTAAACGTAATAAGGGGTGACTCCAGGCATATGTAAGTTAGAATTTGAACATGAATTTTTATTTCTTTATTCGTTTCTTACATTCGAGCTTCAAATACACATTTAAAAATTAATCTTTTTGAAATTATTTAAAATCTTTTTGACAATCCGTACTTTTTGTTCGTGTTGCGAGGAATGTATTTGCATTCTCAATGTATTGATGTATTTTCTTTCACGCAATCCGCATGGAGAGCATTTAGCATTACATGTTCAGACAAGGAGTAACGTGTTTTTCGTGTTAAAACGAGCATATTGGAAGAGACTTCTATATTATTTCAGTAGTATGTATACCTTTTGTGGCTCACACACGCAACCAATAATGAGATCTTTAAAGAATGAGAATTTCATGGAGACGTAACGAATTGCGTCTTGACTTCAAAAATATGAAGGATTAGTATAAAAAAAGAATCTAAATATTCATAAATGCAAACAGCACCACTCGGCCACATTTCTGAATTTATATCGTTAAGTAACTACTAAACGAAGCGTTTTAAGGCCTTAAAACCCAAGCTTTTGAGGTTAGAGGCCTCAAAGAAACGTTCCTCACACCGTAATCTACAGGATGGTGTCTTCTTGAACACTATTACATTTTTGCTGTTTCAACATTTCTCGATTCTATCCCAGCTGTTCAGAGCCTGTAGAATCTGCAACTGTATGCGGAATTTAACTAATTATTTGATATTCTACGCGATTGAATTACACGGTTGTACCTCTCTGCTCGGTAATAACCTGAAATAAGTTATTGAGAAGGGTATATTGTATTATCAATTACAAAGAAACATATAGAACAAGTGACGTAGGATAAGAGGGTCTTGAAGAAAAATATATATTACAGGCTTAGTATGGAAATGGAAAAATAAGGAAGAGTTGGGGGGTGGGGGTTAACCATAGACATATAGTACTATATGTCTATGGGGTGAACATGCGAGAGTATGCTAGTATTACAAAACTACAGTATTTAGTAATTACTATAATATATTTTTCTGTTTGCATGTATTTGCTACAAGCAAGCGAATAAATTTGACATAATTGTTTTTGATGTAAAAAGGGAAATGATATATAACTTATAATAATCGTAAACTTATTATAGTATGCTTAAAATATTTTTTATTGGTTAGGATTTGCAGCGTTGAAAAATTTTGTTGTATTTGCCAGAAATTCATACGTTTATTGGAATGTACGCAATGAGAAACGGCAAGCTAGAAGTGAGTAATATTTAACTGCCGTATCTACAAATTTGTTTATAATATTATTCGTTTATTTTATTCTGCATATTATTTTTTATAGTTAACTAGTTCATTGGTCTGTGTTTACGGACCTAAAACAAAACACGTAACAGTCATAGCGGAAATAACCACTATGGTAACGGTATTAGAGAGTTTATCGAAGTTTGTAAACCGAGGCGAGAGTCTTTTCGATTGTATAATACGTGGTGGCTTCGTTTGACATCATTAAAAAGATAATTTTTCCACAAAGTTTGAGATGGATATTCCAGAAGATCTTGTGGAGACAGCGAATAGTGCTAATTTCGATTTGTTACCAACAGAAACGAAATTACGGTATGACAAGGTTACGGTATGAGGAAGATTTCAAATATTGGCGTCAATGCAAAAATGTAAATGAGGTGAATGAAACAGTAATGCTGACGTATGCTAAAGAAAAGGCCCTATCGATCTTCTACACGTGTGCAGTTTAATTTTCGCGCGGGCCTTTTGAATACTTTATGGCTCGCTAATACCAACAGAATAAATACAATACTTTGTGAATTCGATTTATTAAAGATAAGATACACGCAAACACAATAAATAAATGGCATAATGCTTAAACGAGTAAAATAACTCGTTATATACATTATTTTGCTTGAAACGAAACTTGCAATTTTGGGATGTTTCCGTGAATTTATAATTGCTATCAGTCACTCGTATTTCACTGTTATGTATCACCTTTTTCTACTTTCTCGTATACGTACATATATACGGAGTAATATACGTAGTATAGAGAAAATTATGTAATGCATCGCAAAAAAAGGCAGACTTTCGGCTCAAGAAAATAATTGCCGGGCCCTGACAACGAAAAAGTGGATAAATTTAGTTGCTAAATTAAGAAAAAAAATCCTGTAGCACGTAGTGTAGCCAGACTCCCAGTTTTGTGGGTCCTTGGTGGCGAAAAAACAAATAAAAGCAAAACATATTGCTTGCAATATGAAAGCGAAACGTCCGTCTGTCTGTCAGTTCGTCCGTGAACTAGCGCCCAAACCATGCGTATGATTTTTTCCAAATTGAAGAAACCCCAGTCCATCTGACTCAAGTTGAAGCTTGAGAATTTGAATAACATTTTTAAAATTCTTGGGTACTTTACATGAATACCCCCGGACATTTTCAATTTTTTTCAAAAACAGCTCCAAATTTTTTCTTTAAATTTCTTGTAAGAATGAAGTAAAATATTCTTATAAAGGGGCATAAGCCCGATTTTCACGGTTAACTCTGAATTTTCGGAATTTTTAAAAGTTTTCAACAACAATGTACTTACAGAACGAGGTTTTACTCTTCTTTCTTAATCTTGAAATAATATTTTGGTTCTACAATTAGGAAACCGAAAAATTGAGAAAATTAATTAAATAAGTGTGTGTGTACACACACTTATTTAGGGCGGCGATAGATGACATCTGGCAAGAGGAGGCAAAGAATGTAAAGCTTGCCCAGGCCGAGGAAATTATATAACTAGTACGAGAAAGTCTGTGCAATTATAGCACCACTAATTATACTTTCTCGTACACGTACGTATAGAGTATATGGAGTAATATACGTAGTACAGAAAAATATATGTAATTTTGCGGAAAATCGATTTCGAGATTTCAACGGAAATGCACGTTTTGGGGTCCCGTGATAACGAAAAAATGTTGTTTTTTTTTTTCAAACGTCTGTCAGTCTTTCCGTCCGTCTGTGAACACCACTAGTGCCTAAACCATGCGTAGACGTTTTTACAAATTGAGGAATCCCCTTTCCATATGGCTGGAGTCGAAGCTTTGAAAAACGTTCATTCAAAATTGGGGAGTCAACATGAAGACCTTGAGACATTTTCAAAATTTTCTCAAAAACATCTCCGAATTTTTTCTTTAAATTTCTTGTAAGAATAGAATTAAATATATTTATAAAGGTGACATCTATCCTAGTTTCAGGGTTTAACTCTGAATTTTCGAAAGTTTCAAAAGTTTTAATTTTTTTCAGCGTCTCTCTACAACTTCAAAATTGAAGATATAGATTTTTCCTTCAATAAAATTTTTTCTTCATATATAGTTCTTTCTTTAAGGTCATGTTCATTTTTTTGAGAATTTTAGTTTTTGCACAATATTGTGTGCAATATGTGCAAAATTAAAATATAAAGAAGATTTGGTCGAAAATGGCTCTAAATTTTTCTTAAAATCTTTGATAATGATAAAGATGCACTATAAGATGCCATGAATGGCATGTTGCTCTATTCTTTTGTTTTTTCGAAAATTACAAAAATGTATTTCTTTTACTTGTCTCTCACGACATTAATATTTACATTAGAGGCTATTTTGTTACACCATTGTATTTATAAGTACATATGCTTTAAATAATGTTCTATAAAGTTTCTCAAAATTTACTGTTTTCTGTGAAAATGAAAATTCCGCATTTTCAGAAATGCTCAAACGCCATTTTCTCAAAAACGTTTCCGAATAATTTTTTCAAACTTTTCATACAGAGAGTTATAATTGCACTGTTTAAGAAGACATAAAATTAATTTTGCTGTATTCTTTTGTTTGTTTTCCAAAAACTGAACAAATGTAATTTTTTTTAAATATCTCTCATGCCGTTAATATGCACATTTACAGAAATTTGTGAACACTATTGCATTTATGTGTGTAAGTGCTTCAAATGACTTCCAATGGAACTTTTTGAAAACTCAAAAAAATTCTGTAAAAAAGTGCTTCAAATTTCACATTTATAGTAACGTTTAAACACCATTTTCTTAAAAATGGCTCTAAATTTTGCAATGAAAATTGCCATTTTGGACAACATTTTACTTCTACTTCCTTTAATATTCATAAAATAATATTCCAATTCTACGATTAGGAGACTGAAACATTGAGATAGTAAAAGTAAAAAAAAAAGTACTTTGAGCATAGAGTTAAGTAGATGGTAGCTAGCAAGAGTATGTGGAGAGTCCGAATAGCTAGCCCAGACCAAAGAAAATTGAAAACTAATACAGGAAAATCTGTGCCTTTTTTAGCACCACTAGTTTTTAACTACAACCCTCTCCCAGAAGTTTAGGGCACCACATCCATGGGCAGTGCCGGAGCTACACAATTTCGGGCCCGAGGCAATGCTAAAACGAAGCGCCCCCCCCCCCGTCCCTCCTCAGTAAAATAAAAAATGTGAAAGTTGTATCAAGAAACTATATGAGTTATTTTATTTCAACAAATCACAAAAATGATATTTAAACGAGAAAAAGTGTTTGAAAATATATTAAGTATTTAGTGATCAAATAATACAATTTTCATGGTGATCTTTAAACACTAAACAAATGTGTTGTATTTAGTTAGTATTTAATAAAATTACTTATTAAATACATGAAATAATGAATATGAATTTCAGTAGCACTTATTTTAATGTTAGCGTCATTTGATTCATGTCATTGAGTCCTGCCTTGTAAGTCATGACTGTAAACACATTGAAGGTAAAAAAATAATTGAAAATTGTATGTAATAACAGACTGCTGTACCGCGACTTATATAATTACGATAACGATTTTCTCAAGTTCTGATTTCTTTTTTAATCATTTTTTCCCATCAGTCCCATCATTGGGCCCCTTGACTGGCAGGACCCCAGGCAATCGCCCAGTCAGTCCATGCCTAGTGGCAGCACTGTCCATGAGGTAAGGTCAGATATGAAAATACAGACTTAGGAATGCGAATGCAAGTAAGAGTCATGACCATGTGTAAAAATCTAATTAAATTAAGTCGTTTTATTTTCTCACCTTACAAAGTTTTTATGTAGGTGTTTATGTATGTAGGTAATACTAAACACAGATATTTTGTTTACATATGAAATCTAAAAATTAAAGTTAAGACTATCTGGAAAAGAGAAACACTAAAGATTCAATTTATTTGTCTTGGCATGGATCACTCCGATAATACTCTACAAATGGACAAACATTAAGTTTCTAAATCATTTTTATGTATGTACTTTGTTAATGTAATAAACTTTTTTAAAAAATATAACCCATCCTCTTTGATTGTACTTGTTGAAGGGTATAAAGACTTACAAATTTACCTCACTCATAAATTTTCTGACCACATCCTTGTAAAAAATTCCAGTGTAAAACAGTGGATGTAATTGAATGTCATTCCCTGCTACAAAAAGATAGTGAGACATCTCCAAGAACTAACGTTTGTGTACAAGGCACAAATCTTAATTTTTTTCAGAGCATCAAAATTATATTGAATAAATGTAAAATTTCTTATAAAATTGCTTATGAAATATTGACCCAAAGTGGCCTTTCGATAAAAAATAGTAAAATATTTACGCAGTTATATTTTATTACAAGAGGAAAATTATATTAATAAATGTATTCTGTACAGTAAAATTATTAAAGTTCATATTAAAAGAGAGAAAAATATTTTAATTAAATTTTATATATTTTATTCTAAAAGGAGAAAGTATACAAAATTAAGAAGAATATGAGCATGAGAAGTAAGTTTTTATTTTAATTTAAAGGAAACATAAGTTAATAGCAGTATTAAAATTGAAGCTACTTTTCTCAAACTAAATTAAAACAAATAGGAGAATTAATTTCATGGAATAAATTCATAAATTAATATTTAATAAATAAGTCAATTAATAAGAAATGGATCATTATCTAGGGAAATTATAAGTAATTACAAATATATTTGTAGTTGGTTCGCTTTCTTCTGCTTAAAAACGTTCACAAGGTCAGTTGTTGGTCATTACATTTAAATTTGCTTGTACTCGTTTTCTTTTAACGCAAGAAGAGACGCAAAGCATTTTTGACAAACTGGTATCAAATGTATACGATATCCCTTTAATAACAATGTTACGTACGAATTGGAGTCAGTAAATTTCCGTTGGAGGATCTCTTATTGCGTGACGATCAGTTTCGATGATTGAAGATGCGCGCTATACGCGTTGCGAACTCGCGTTTCTTTTGTCTCCAGCGAGAAATGTGAGAGAGCAAGCGACGCGTGCGTTTCTGTGTCGGAGTTTGTAATCATCAGTTCGAAGAATTAGACGCATTACTGAACTCTAGAAACAAATATTCTTTAGTTAGATTAAAGTGTTTATGAGGCGTATTGTTTTGAAAGAATAGGAACAAGTTTGGTAATCATCTTGCAACTGCCTTCTGAACATGTAACCGTGCGTGACAGGTCCCGTGCCCTCCAGAGAAATGTTTTCTGTACCGCGAATATTGAATTACCAGTGTACATTTGATGATCTCCTGCGGAGCTAGTTTAGTTTCTAGTTTGGAAAATTGTTTACTAATCGACACAGTTATCTCTGATTTTCTGTTATCAAGCAATTATCATCCTTTCTGAAATGATATATGATATTTTCATTGGTTACTGTTAGTTTTCTTATTTGACATTGATCTAGCTCGTTTTGATATCATTGCTGCTATTTTGAGATAAATTTATCTTGTCTTCATTACATAATGTGTTAAGGATTTATATTTTCCATAACTATGACAGAAATCGACATGGCTGAGACAGCTACTGCAGACGAAGCATTGCATTGCTTCGTTTGCGATGTAGCAGTAACAGGAAAGCATTACACTCTAGCAACATGCCGAACTCAAAGTTCAAATATTCGCCTGATAGAGAAATTGGGTCAGCTTGTAGGAGAGAGGTACTTCTTTGCAGAGGAATTAAGAGATTTATATTTGTGATCTTCATAAATGATGTGAAACCATTTCTTGTTTGTAGGTACATGGTTGTTATTTGTGAGGATGATATAATATGTCGAGGATGTGCCAACTTAATCAATACTCTAGATAGACTTGAAAATGAAATGGATTCTGTGCGTAAAGTAGTTTTACGCTTTTTGGAAAAAAAATATTCCCTGGAAGAAGGAGAATTGATAAATAATAAGACTTCAGCTTATGGACTACCTCCTCAAATTACGCCACGTAATGGAATCTCCTTAAGATGTTTAATATCCTACTGATGTATTTTTAGTTTTGGATTGATGCAAACTAACTTGCCAATACATAGAGGATTCTATATTTAATAGTCAAGAAGAATGTAATATTTGCATAGTATTTTTAATTTATGTTAGTTACTTCAGGAAACATGAAATTAGCATATGTTCTGTACAATTATTTTCCTAAAGCAAACGTGCAAGGTCTCTACAAATATACTTCCTAAGGATTGACTTAATGTTGTCAGAGCAGTGTATTTAGTTATTTTTTTTGCACATTTTTTGGAGCTTTTTTAGTGTATCTATTGGAAACATTCTCATGGTACATTTTTTAAAATCTACTTGATGAAAATTTTTCGGTGTAGAATATTATTTTTAACTTGTAAGAATTTGAGAATGTCTTGAAGTTGCTGTAGATCTTTTGTAATATTGACTTAATGAAGAGTGGGTTACATATTTTTAGAGCATAAGTGATTGATTTTCACTGTTGCCAAGTCTGGAAATGGATTATGATCTCTCAACTTACTTCAGTGATATACCTTAGATTGTTACATTTTGAAAGACCCCTAGATTGAACATTTGGTGTAACGATAAAGACAGGAAAATTAGAGATGGGAGGGGAAGCTTTGTAAAGCACTAAAGTACTTTATAAAGCTTGTAAATAGTATGCAATACCCTAGAGTAATGTAACACCCATTAACTCACATATTTAATGTATCCTTATGCACTGGAACGTTTCCAGATATTTTCAAAACAGCTAAAATTAAGCCGCTCTTCAAAAGGCAATTATATTTATTACTCCAGAGAATAAAGAATTCAACTTATAAATGTGACTGGTGTCAAGAAAACCACCATTTTGTTTTCTTTCAAGAATTAGATTGTTTTGCAATTAGATAATTGGTTGTAAATGATTTTCTATTAACAAAAAAACAAATGGGAATATTTAAAAAAATAATTTTACAGATAAAAATAATCACATATAGCATGTCTTAAAATCAGTCAAAATCAATAAAGCTGTAATCACATATAGCCTGTCTTAAAATCTTCATATCCAACATAAAATTCCCCTTTCCATTTAATAGTTGCGTATGGTGCAAGAGGGTTTTGTTTTGTTCATGATTGAACAGCTTTAGTTATGAGCATAACCAAATGCAGTAGGTAATGGGAAATTAATTTATTAGCAAGAAAACTTCCTCACTCCTTTGAATCTTTTAGGCTTATAGTTTGTTCAGATGCTATTCATGAAGGATCATTTCTAGTAGCAGATTTTAATTCAACTTCAATTAAAAATTTCTTCTCACTGAATTAGTACATTGTAAAACAAAATATATATTTGTTCCTTTGCAGGTAATATGAGCCCAAGATCAGTTATGTCAGAGAACTTTATGGTAATATTTTGGAAGATTTTTATTTGTTTTTAATGTGTTTTGATAACTTTTTCATGTAAAATATATTTTGTAACATTTTAACCTTAAATTCATTGGTATATTTTGCATGTTTTTCAGTACCAGAAAAGGAAGGCAGCTCTTTCAGAATTGGAAAATGAAACTAATTATAGTGTTTGTGATAAATCAAAGAAGTCAAATTCAAAGAATGATGTTTGGATGCAGTGTGATAAGTGTAAATATACTACTCAGTACAATGCGTTCATGAATTATCATGTACGTCAACAGGTGAAGAAGAAGAAAGTAGATCAGACCTGTGAGTCTTGTGGAACTGAAATGATTAATGGATGTTGTGCCCAGAATTGTAATATGAGGAAAGATCCTAGCTCGTTTACTTCCACATCATCAGGTCTGTGAATTCCTTTTTCTGCGTCTAAAATTAGAAGAATGTTTTATTTTCTGATAGGTGTGTTTTTGGTTTGAAGTACCTTAAGACTTCATTTGATAAGATTGTGAACAATTACATTTTTATGGAAGTATATATTAAAATCCATTAACATTTGATCACTTTTCAAATGTATTCTATTTCATGCAAAATTCTATCTGGTAAATGACACATTATTTGTGCGATAAGCAGTTTCCCAACATTAGTTTCTGTTGGGTGACATTAGACCTTTGTGTCCACATCATGTCATTTGACTAATGTTAACTTAAGCAATCTTTATTCAATTATTTTGTCACTGGTTGTGTCAGCTCCATTAATCACAAGTTAATTTTTTAATTAAACCTGGGACCAAGCCTTCTGAAAGCACATTTGCTACTAGGGAAATATGGGGGGAGGGGGGATTGCAAATATTTGCAATTATGAGAATAACAGAGTTTTACGAAAAGCAATAAATTCAAGATATATACTTACATTATTATTTAATATCAAGAGGGGCTGATTGATTCTGCCTATTCCATATTGAAAATAATAATTTGGTCCCTGCCTAAGAAAAAAGGATTGTCAGTTGTGTAAGGCAATTGTAAGCAGACAAATTAAGTTTGTTCAGCTGGACAGTTTTAACAGTGAATCAATCACATTCCTTCAGTTGTTGAACCTGACACAAATGATGAAAAGGAGAATTGTTAAGTTCACAGAAAAAATGTATAATTTCCTGAAGGAATACTCGCATTAAGCTGTTCTGAAATTATGTGAGTGTGGGGAGGTATCTAAACATAAAAAGAAAGGATATCATAGAAGGAAGAAATTGAAAAGCTTCTTAAGGAAAAGAAACTGGTGCTAAAAGCAAGGCAACTTGCAAAGCATTTTCTTAAAAAGACACTAAAAGAAATGACATTCCTCTTTAACCGAAGAGAAAGCGAAACTAATGCAAACTTCAGGTTAAACTAGAGATACTACAGAATGGCACAGACTTTCTTATAGTAAAGTTTTCTAATTTCCTTGGTGTTCTGGTACTGTACAGTCTTGCCCTTCCTTCTTGCAAGCTGCCATCTATCGCTCCCCAAAGTACATTTTTTTAAAAACTTTCTCAACTCTGCAGTTTTCAAATAGTAGAAAGAAAATATTATTTTAAGAATATTAAAGAATAGTGAAACCGCATCATAATTGACAATTTTCATTGACAAATTTGGAACCATCTTTAAGAAAAGTGCCTAGGGTTACTGTAAATGCGAAATTGGAAACTCTTTTTCACAGGAATCTATTGAGAGTTAAAAACTTAATTTGAAGTAATATGAAGAACTTCCACTCACATATTCAATAATGTATACAAATCAATTGAAGTGTTCATATTAACGGCATGAGAGATATTCAAAAAAAAATTACATTTGTTTAATTTTTGAAAAAATAAAAAATACACCAAAATAAACTTTACATCATATTAAACAGTGCAATTAGCACTATCCATTGGAAAAATTTGAAGAAAAAATTTGAAGCCAGTTTTGAGAAAATGGCAGTTGAGCGTTTTTGAAAATGCAGAATTTTGAGACCATTTTAACAGAAAACTTGAATTTTCGAGAAACTTTATTTGACATTATATAAAACACATGTACACATAAATTTAATAATAAATACACTAATATGAAGATATCGCCTCTAATGTTAATATGCACGTTTCCATCGATTTGTATACATTATTACATTTGTTAGTGGAAGTGCTTCAAATGACTTCCAATGGAGCTTTTCAAAAACACAAAAAAATTCTTTGAAACAGAGCTTCAAATGTTTCAATGAAAATTTCTATTTAGGACCAGGTTTTACTCTTCTTTAATATTCTTGAAGCAATATTTTCATTCTACTATGGAAAAACCAAAAAGTTGAGAAAATGACAAAAAATGTTCTTCGGGCACAGATAGAAGGCAGCTGGCCACAGAATGGAGCAAGACTTTAAAGCTGGCTTTTCCAAGGAAATTAGAAAAAATTGGTACGGAAAAGTCTGTGCCATTCTGTAGCACCTCTAGTTACTTTCTCGTATACATACGTATATACGGAGTAATATACATAGTATAGAGAAAGTGGTGAAATGCGGAAAATCAATTTCAAGATTTTTTTTTCCTTCCCAAAATGTTTGTCCGTATGTGTGTGAACACTGCTAGCACCTAAATCATACATACTATCTTGTCCAAATTGATAATACCCCTGTCCATTTGGCTCTAGTTGAAACTTTGAAATTTTGAAAACCATTCTTTAAAATTTGGGGGTATTTTACATGAAGCCCCCTGGACATTTTCAAAATTTTCTCAAAAAGGCTTTATGTTTCTTCTTTAAATTTCTTGTAAGAATGGAATATAATACACTTATAAAGGTGGCAGAGGTCCGATTTTCATGGTTAACTCTGAATTTTCAAAAATTGCAAAAGTTAGAATCCTTTTCAGCATCTTCCTACAACTATAATATCGAAGACCTTTTTCCTTCAAATGAAATTTATTGATCACAAAGAGTTTTCATTAAGGTCAAGTACAATATTTTGAAAATTTGAGTTGTTTTCATCCAATAATACGTCGTTATGGCAATTTTAAAGAATAACAAAAACAAGATTTTCTCAAAAACAGCTCCACATTTTTATTTTAGATTTTTGGTAGGGTTAATACCAAGTGTCCGTATATGATGACATAAACGCCATATTGCTCTATTCTTTTGTTTTTTCAAAAATTACAATTTTAACTTTTCTCCCATGTTGGGAATATTTAAATTAAAGGCGATTTTTTTCATGATATTGTACTTATCAGTAAATATGTTTTCAATAATGTCAAATAAAGTTTCTGGAAAGTTCAACAGTTTCCTGAAAAAATGAGCTCAACATTCCGCATTTTCAGAAACACTCAAGTGCCAGTTTCATCACTCAAACACTCAAACGCATTTGTACTTTAGGCGATGATAGATGACAGCTGGGAAGAGGATGGCACCACACCATAAAGCCAGTCCATACTAAGGAATTAGAAATCTGTACTACGAGAAAGTCTGTGCTATTCTGTATCACCTCTAGTTCTCTTCTTTTTTTTTTTCAAAAATTACAAAAATTATTTTTTTGGCCTCTCACGTTATTGATATTTTCATTAGCTGTGATTTGTTCACATTATTGCATTTAGGAGTACATGAGGTTTGAATAATCTATATATTTAAAAAAATAAGGTATTCTGCCATGGCTTCGTGTAGAGCTTCTACTGAACCGATTGTTGTATTTTTTCTTTTAAACGAAAGAACATGATCCCTAGATGTGTTATCAGATATTGTTTGTGTTGTTTCACCAACATTTACAATGTAAATTAATTAATTAAATCATTCTTTAATAGTACGCTTATCAATAGTCAATTGTTTTCTTTCAAAGGGTGGCAGTTTCAAAATCGATATACATGAGTCCATAGATGTGAGTCCACGCTGCTTGATGTTTTGTTTTGATTGTTGAGATTTGTTTACAATTCGTCAAGGTTTCGTTTCAGTGTAATAATTGCATTGTGGTGTTGACAGTTTGCATGTATTTGCTTCTGTGGGGTATTTTGTAGAGAACATTCACACAGTGGGTTTTGCTCGGTTGTACTTTAGTGAAGTTACAGGTTATGTCGAATTCCGAATCATTGACCACGCGCCCCAAAAGACGCAAACGTACATTAACTGGACGCAGGGAAAGAGAAAGTCAGCGTAGGTGTCGTGATAGTGAGGTCATTTCGTTTTCTATTGGGTCATTGTGTATGAAATGTCAGTTTTGTTCTGCTTTGTACTTTCCATGTGAGAGAAATTCTGCAAACGATTTACTCTGTGTTGCTTAAATGGGAAAATAAGTATACCTTCGAGCAATATGCCAGAAGAAATCAAAGAGTTGTTTATAGGAGATGATGACACATCAAAAAACTTAATAAATAATATCCTTCAGTATAATAGTGCTATATCTTTTGTGCCAATATTGCAATGCCACCTGATCATGGGCCATATGTGTTCAAAATTTTGGGAACTCCTCATCACAGAATATTTTCGTTATACTCTGAAGATCCAAACAATGCAATGTATTGTGAACATTAGTCTGGGTACAGTATTTTACATTTATCTCAGATCTTACCGTCAAATTTTGATGGGTTCTCACTAGTGTCATATAAAGTTTCATGAACACTCGAAAGGTATTTGTGAAAACGAGCTCTAAATTTCACATTTTCAGAAACATTCAAATGCCACTTTTTCGATAATGACACTAACATTTTTTCTTCACACTGTTCTTGTATATAGTGCTTATTGCACTGTTTAAGATGATGTAAAATTAATTTTGCTGTTTTTTTTTGTTTTTTTTAAATTACATCAATGTAATTGTTTTTAAAAATATATCTATTGCCTTTAATATGGACATTTCCAGCGATTTGTATAGATTATTGCAAATTTTGTGAGTGAATGTTCTTCAGATGAAGTATTTGGAAAACAAAACATTTGTGTGAAAAAGAACTTAAAATTTCGTATTAACACTGGAGCTTAAACGATTTTTTCTTAAAAACTGCTCCAAATTCTTTGACAAAACTGTCCATATAGAGCGAGGTTTTACTCTTCTTATATTCTTAATATTGTAAAATTTTAATAAGTTATCTTATATAATTTATTCTTAATATTTTTAATTTTAATGTATTAAATATTAAGAATATTTCTTACCGTCCCTTATTACTAGACCTTGAAATTTTAGGCAGAAAAAGTGATGATTTAGACTCCTAAAATTAGTAACCAAACCATGAAATTAGGCACTATAAGGCTTGAAAAGTTACATTGTAATCGCTTAAAATAGATTACAAAATAAAACACATAAAATTTATTTTTAGCATCTAAACCTGATCACAAAAGGATTAAATTAGGCACTTTTTGTTTTTCAGGAATGTAGAGTATTTTTACAATTATTAGAGTGACTACAAGCATATTATTTTATTCACTTTTATTTTCATTTCATTCATTCTTTCACACTTTTCATTCTCACACTATCAGCAGAGCAGCTGCACTGACAATGTGTGCTCTTGGCTAAGAAGTGTGTGCTCATCGGAGAGGGGAGCATGGAACAGTCAATGCGAATCTCGATCAGGAATGTTTAATTTAAATAATAATTAATGTTAATGTTTCGGGAAATTCTGGAAAATATTTGCGTTTTGGTAAAACAATTTTAAAAAAAAAAAATGTCATTAAAATATGATAATTCTTCAAAATTACTTGTTTTAGGTAGATTTAGACAAAAAAAATATTAAAATAGGCGTCACCCACTGTTTTAGGATATTTTAGGCACTATTAGATACTTTTAGTAGATCGATTTTTTGATGATTCGTAAACATCTGCAATTATTTTCCACAACCTCCTGAAGGAACTAAATAGACATTTGGGCTAAAATCCGAGGTCTACTTATTACATTTATTGAGAAAATGTAAAGAAAAATTTTGGAGCGGTTTTTGAGAAAAAAAAATGTATATTTCAAGCGCAAATTGCGCAAAAACTACTAGTTTTTTTTTTTTTATTTTTTTTATGTACATGAACTTTTTTTAAAAGCTATTTTTTTTTACAACGGACTTTGTGTTAGGTAAAACCCTGTTTCAATTTTTGTTTTCTTTTTTTTTTTTTTACAATTTTTGAAAAATCTGGTATTTCAAAGAAAGTGAGACCTGCACCATTCTCTTAAGTCCTTCGCACTATTCAACAGCAATATTCAATTTAATCAAAAAATTTGGAGCCATGTTTTTGAAAATTTTGAAAATGTCCGAGGGTTTCATGTAAAGTACCCTCAAAAATTAAAATATCAGTTTCAAATTCCAGGGGCCATGACTTCAGCCAGTGCAATTGAGGAATATCAATTTTGGAGGAAATCGGCTGATCAGTTTATGCGCTTGCATTGTGCAGACAAGTTTGGCCATCAATCAATTTTGCGGTATCAAGGACACACAAAACATGTATTCTGGTCATACCACGTATTAGAGGTTTTTGTTTTCTATATTTAGCAACTAAATTTATCCACTTTTTTGTTACCTGGGCCCGGAAATGAGTTTTTCTGGTGAAAATTTGCTGTTTTCCAACGCACGATTGCAATACTGTTTCTTACGTTAGTAAGAACAAGAAAGTAAAAACTGCAGAATTTTCAGTTTTTATTGCAATTTTAGCTGTGAAGACAACCTTTTTTGTGGTGGCAAACATGAAATTCGAATTCAGCACCCACAATAACACATTAAAGAAGAAAAAAATTATGAGACATAGTTGACATCCATACGTATTGTGGAGAGCTTATTCAAAAAAATCTAGTTCAATTTTTAAAAACATATTAAATTACACAGGTCAACCAAAAAAGAGGTTTCAAAAAACTTTTTAAATCTATTCCAACCTTAAATTTAAATGTTTTAAATCTTTTTAAAACTTGATAAAGTTGATTAAGTTAAAACTTGAACATGACTGAACACTACCTGCTAAAACTTGGAGATACTATCTACATATGCCACGTTAGAAAAACCCAAGTATAGTATTAATAGTAATATTTTACTGTAATACTAATATACTATACGATACAGAAGGCGAAAATACTTGTAAAGGGTCAGATTATTGCAAGTAAGATTACAGAATCTAGTGCAGGGGTTCCCAACAAGGTTGATATCAACCACCCATCACCCATCCAGGTATCTCGCACCAACCACCCACCCATCAATGAAATTTTGAAGGGGGTCAGTGATGATCAAGGGGTAAATTGGGTTCTTAAGCCAAAAATGAACCAGTGATTGATAAGTACTCCAATAATAAAGATCCTCTTGGATACTAAAAAATATTAAATGAATTCGGTAATTTTCTGATATAGAGCTATAATAAATTACAAAGGTGCTCCTCTTCTTTCGTATCCGTCTTCTTAGAATCAGAAGCATAGCCAGTGATGCAACCAATGCACAGCACCAGTTCCCCAGAGTAAGGGGCTCTTACTAAGGAACCCGCAAAAGGATATCGGCAAAGAATAAAACAACTTGCACCACGCATTTTTTTTCCATTGGACCAGGCATATTATTATATCAGTTAGCTTTAAAAACTGTTAATTTCACTTTTTTGCCCTGTTTTGCTTTTGTGCGCCTGGATATCAGAGTTACGCAACTGCTTAAGATGTTTAAAAACTGAACATATATTCACAACGACATTCTGTTGGAAAAGAAAACATGCAATGGATAAATGTTATGGACATTTAAAAAACGTTAAACATTTGGTAACCATTGCCCAACAATCAATATTAGAAACTCAGTCACTCACATCCAAAAGTATCATCAATTATTGAAAATGTAGATATTTGCCTAAATATTAATGAATGATATTGTTATCCTTAAGGCCTTTCTCACAATTCTTTGTTAAGATTATGTAGATTGTAGAAAATAATGTCAGTCAGGAAACCAACAATTCTTTTAAAAGGGGTTAATGAATGAAAGTGGTTGGGAATACCTGGTCTAGTGTATAATATTTTAGAATAATAAAACATACTGGCATGCTGAGATAAAGAGTGGGTTAATTTTATTGCTTTTGTAATGAATTTTGAGCAAGAAAGGTGGCTCAGTGCAACTAATGTCACTGCTGTGCCTCTGATGGGGAGGTTCTAGGTTCGACTCCCCACTGTGGCACGATTTTCAACACTAGCTTGTCATTTAGGTCGAATTCAGTCGCTGTCTGGAGAATTCTGGTGATAAGCTGCTCTGATCGGTAGTTTTCCATGGTTTCTCTGATCAACTTTAGTCGAATGCCAGAGCTGTACCCTAACAAATGGGCCATGGACCATGCGCGATCTTTCCTGCCACTTCCTTGTTATATCCTCACCCTTTACACACACTTACACTAACATACACTGCACTGCCACACATGCCGGGTGACTGGTCAGTAGCTTAGAGCTTGTCCCGCCTGGGGCGGTGCCCCGCTGGTGCGAGATACCTGGTAGGGCATCGACAGCGGTGATCACTTTAGATCAGTCTACGAAATGTGCCTGATTGCTGGCCAAGGGACCAGGAGGTCACTCAAAAGAGGGAATTTTTACTTTACCATTTGGTACAATGAAAATGTGACAGTTAATGGATGAGACTATTTTGTGAGATTACGAGACTATTTAATCGAGTGGCTGTTTTAGCAGGATTCTCTGAATTTTGCCAGAAAGAAATGTATACATCATGTGACATGATTTTGATTATAGTTTCTATTCCTCTTTTCTAATGAATTCTTTTTATGTTAATAGTTTTGAAGACTGATCTGCCTAAACAAACTTCAAAAATGAATAGTGGAAATGATACTAAGAATAAGCAAAGTAGATCACGGGGAAGAGAAAGTTCAGAAGCTGAGACTGTGGAGATGATAGCTGCAGAAATTAGTGAATTTACTGGAGTAAATGGAACCAGACCAGAATTAGTGTTGACCGGAGTCCAGGAAAGTGTATCCTCTAGTGCTACCAGTATTGAAGGTAACACAAAGTTACTGACTGACTGTGAGAATTCTTCACAGACTCCTAGTTGTGTGAATACTCATGGTGAAACTATAGCATCTTCACTCGCAAATGAAGAGATGATCATTCCTGTCACTGAAATGACTCGTGAACAAGTTCAGCAACAGCTTGCTGCTGGTAACATAGAAGTACAAATGGAAAGTCAAGATGGGTCAGCTCCTACAGCAATATGTGTTATGGAAATGTCAGAAGATCCTACACCAGAATCTACTTTGGTAACTGTGCAGAAAATGGAAGATGATAATAATGCAGTATATGTTCAAGTTGTGGAAGTGGGTAAAGATGGTGATATAGATGAAACTTCTAATATACCTAAAGTGTTGACTGTGTCTGATGATGGGACGGTAGAAATGGTAGAAGTTATGTGGGATGACATGGTAGGTACTGAAGTTGATTCAGGACAGAGTTTACAATTTTAGCAGTTGCACTATTAAGCTTTGATTTTCAAAAGTCAGTTATTTTCTGTTTGTAATTTTTGGTTTTTAAAAATCAAGATATGTTGAATAATATTGTTATATGGTTTCTAAAATTGAATTAGATTTTGTACAATATAACTTATTTTCATTTGTAGAATAATTATAGTATTCTCACTTCATCTCATAAAAGTGATCATAAAATTAAGATGTTTATAATAAATATTCAAAAGAAGTTAAATAAGGATTTCATTAAACACTTGAGCAAAACATGACGTTCATATGTCAGAGGTACCTGTGAAATGTTATATTTTGTATTATGTATATAATACTCAGAAAATGTACTTGAATAAATATGTACTGTTATGTGCGCTTCGACAGTCATATCCACCTTTCTGGAGTAAAACCTTCCAATTTTAATTTATATTTACTAAATGCATCATGATTTCGCATACTAAAATCTTAATGGAATGTGCATCCTTTTTTGATGCAATAGAGAAACCTCATTGCGATTAGTAAATATAACTTGTGAGTTGTGATTCTTGTTTTCTTTGTATTATTTTAACATATTGTATGGTGATAAAATAATATATAAAAACTGTGACTGGAGGTACCAAAAAGATGAAATGTATATACTTTTGTTTTACAGAATGTGTACAAAAGTATAGAATGTAAATGTTCATGGTTTGGGTATGTACATGTATGCATATTATTGGCATGTGTTTATACACATTTGTTATTGTTCTGAATGCCATATGTTTGCATATATTATGCATTTCAAAATACTTTCTATTTAGAAAGATTATTATGAAGATACATTTGTATGAGATGCTTACTTATGGGTTGCTGTGCAACAACGAACTTCCTAGGAGCACAAGGAGTATAAGAAATGGCAATGCAATTCTGTGAATATTGTATTCATAAAGTATAAATGAAGGTATTTCTAAGTTGTAAAAATATTACTAAATTTATTAATTTTTCTTATTGGGAGAATGTGTAAAATATTTCAGGAATTTCAATAAAATAAACATTTTTGTATACACAGTTATACTTGTATCCCTTGTGCATCAAAGGTCTGTTAAAATAAAAGATTTCTGTGTAGTTCATATAATTTTTATTAATACATTTACTATATTTGTAAATTAAGGACTGAACTAGAAAGCTTGTGCAAACATTAAATAATTTGGAAAAAGGTAAGTTTTCAAATTGAACAGAATTCAGGTGTTATTATTTATGTCCTTGCATTTTGATTTTAGTATATATTTGCAACAAGGATTAAGAGATACTCCTTTTTGGTTTCCCACAACTATTAGTGCCCCAATAATTTCGAATGAATATTTATGTATATAAATATAATTGCAATATTATATTAATGAATATATGATCTAATGAACGTAATTTTGGGGGAAAGCCCACACAGAACAGTAAAAGCAAAGCTATGGGGACCACATACTTATTGTCCAATTGCACAGCAGAAAAACGATATGTTTTGGGCTGTGAGTAACAACCTATGTAGTGAAACTTGACCTTGGTGGTTTGGCTCACACTTATTGTCAAATTAGAGAAAAGCGTCGTCTATAAAATACGTAACGCAAATTTGGAGCATTTTGAATCCCCCCTTCACCCGCTGAAATGCACCTGTAATACGCACATGAGATCCCTCCCCCCAATTTACAAGAATTAAAAATTAATTGTATCACAGAAAAAAATTGTATTAATTGTATTTGTGTTCTATTTTAAATTTGTGATAAAGTCGGAATTAATTGGAGATTCTGACTTCAAGTAACAATAACTTTGGGAACAAGTGCTTTGTGAAGGAAGGACGAACAGATGTCAAAATTTCTTACAAGCTGTGCGGTCATTGTGAATGATGCATGAGCAACAATCTACTGCACCAATTTAATTGGATTCTAAAATATACAGTAGATCAGTTTTGAATGTTTTCTGCGTAATCTTAGACTCTATAAAACGTGAAAAATGGTAACAAATTGCACAAGAAAGTTTAATTATTTATGTTTTTAAAAAGGAATTAATATTTTAATGTTTTGGTGTAAGACGAAAGTAATTTTTTCACCAGATGTACAAAAAATAAATCAATGTTGTGTAACACTAACCCTCATCCCCTACCCCCAAGTAACGCAGCTTATGCTGTCTCAGCCCCTCCCTGTCTTTAGCGTTCTGTAATTTATAGGAAACAATTGATCACAGGTGCAAAATATAGGTCGCAAATTACTGTACAATCCAGACAAGGAATTGATACAGCAACAACTTCTACAGAGAATTATATTGGAGTTCCTTAAAGGATCAAGAAAGTCAAATGGAGGTTCGCGCGCGTGCGAGTGAGTGAGTGTGTGATCTTGATTTAAAAGAAGCATTACCTCAGAAGTCAGAACTGCCTTAGAGGGAATGAAAAAAAAAGAAAACGCCCGACGAAGATGGGATTACCAAAGAATGTATCAAAATAAGCGAGACAATCATCGTTAAGCTACTGACTTAATGTCTTCAATATGATTCTAACAAAAGAAATATCCCACCAATGGAAACTTAATACGATTGTACTATTACACAAAAATGACGCCGCGGACGATCTAAATAATTATCGTCCTATCTCCTTGTCATCCAATATCTACAAACTATTTTCAAAGGTTATTAATAAAAGGCTATCCCACATTTGGATGAAAATCATCAAGGCTTCAGATCAGGCTATTCCACTGTCCATCACCTTCAAGCAGTTTGTCAAATAATTGAGAAATCGCATGAATTCAATCTAAAACTACGTAGCATTCGTTGACTTCGCTAAACTATTCCACTGTTCTTTACCTAGATATTCCAGCAAAAATCAGAAATGACAAAGGCTCTCCATTTTAACTGCTTAAGAGGTGTCAAACAAGGAGACCCATTGTCGCCGAAATTATTTACATGCCTCCCAGAGGAGATAGTTCGAAAAGTGAATTGGAAAAATTAAGGAATACTTTTGAACGGTCAAAAATTGTCAGATTGAAGGTTCGCATATATATTACTGCTTTCACAATCGGCTAAAGAATTAAAAGTACAATGCAATAAGGAGGTCTCCAAATGAATTTAAGCAAACCAAATGTTATGATAAAAACAGCGAAGAAACTAAAATCAAGCTAGGCAGAGAAAAGATCAACTACACCCAGGAATTAGTGTACTTAGGTCAAACGGTATAATTTCACAATAGCCATCAAAAAGAAAGAAACAGAAGAATCTCTGCAAGCCTTGGAAAAATTGGGAGGGTTGAGTTTTGTACTGCTGGATAAAACAAACGATAAAAATAAAAAGAGACATAATGGACAGCCGTATGCTGCCAACAATGCTGTATGGAGCACATACCGAGCAGGGAAAGAAAACACTTCAAATAACGCAGAAGAAAATGGAAAGAAAATAATACAATACTCAAAGATCGCATAAGGAATTCGGAGATTAGGACACAAGTGAGAGACGCTTTTTTAAAATTTGATTTTGTATAGGATTGACTTACAAAGTTCAGTTTACATAAAACTCTTCACTTGTATAGTTGGCTGATATCAAATTCTTATATACTAACTCTAAACTACAATTGACGAGGGACTCACCAAGCACCTCTAAAATTACTAAGGTTTGAAAACATGTTCAGAAAAGAATGGATTGGATAACTGTTTTTATTGTAGTTGGATTTTCAGTATATTTTCCTATATTTATTTGTCTTTAATGATTGATGAGGTTAGATTGGAATAAAAGTTATTGGCAAGAAAGGCTGTGATGTGCGATGGGTTTTAGGTTAAATTCGTGGTGTAATTGTTTATTGGAAATGAACAAGGAGGCGTGAGTGATAGTTCTTAGGTACGTATTTGTTCTGAATTATCTGAACTTTGCTGATACTATATTTAGCAGCATTTTTCCAAATTGGACAAGCGTACAGAAGAGGTCTAATGTTGGTTTTGTGTAAGATGATACCGTTATTTAGTGAAAGGTTACTATTATTTATAAGTGGTTTTAGCTGTATTGTTTTGGCTTTGGCTTGTTGGTCTTTGGTATCTATGTGTATTTTCCAGTTGTGTGTACTAAAAAAAAAAATAGTATCCATGTGGAGACCCAGATATTTAATGGCATTGTTATGAGAAGTCCGAGGGAAGTCCCAAGTGTTATTGTTCGTTTTAAATGGCATGAGGAAGGAATATGGTCTGAAAGTGAAGACTTTAGCTGTTGATATATCGCGGGGTTGATTTTAATCTTCCATTTTCGTTGCCCAGATTTCTATTTTATTTAGATGAGATTGGATTTCGTTAGCTATGTAATTAATTGAGGAGTGGGACATGTTGATTACGGTATCATCTGCAAACTGGGCCATGTTAGTTAATCTTGATGTAGGCATATCGGCTGTGTACAAGTTATAGAGTAGTGGAGAGAGAGGTAGACCGGCAGTAATAGGGCGGGGGTTCGAAATTTGATTTTCTATTGTAACTGAGAAAGTTCTATCGGTTGAGAAAGCTTTTAATAATTTTGAAAAGGTATGTAGGGGTGCCTATAAATAAAAGATTATAAATTAAGCCTTCATGCCATTCCCTGTCGAAAGCTTTAGCGATGTCCATGAAAACTGCTATTGATTTTTTTTTAGGAGGAGAGGAGAATTTCTGAGATACGCAAAAGTTGGTGTGCTGTGGATAGTTCATTAATGAATCCGAATTGGTAGATAGGTATGAGGTGAATTTTTTAATATAGTTGTTTAATCTTGTTAGAATTAATTTCTCGAAAGGTTTTGCTAAAGTGGGGAGGAGGCTTATAGGTCTATAGTTATCGGGGATGCTATGATTCTTATTGGGTTTGGAAATCGGGAGGATGATAGAATGTTTCCAGGTAGTAGGGTAGTAGTCAGGTCTTAAAGATGAATTATATATGTTTACAATGAAAGCTATGGCAGGATTGGTACGTTTCTGAGAATTATATTATTTATTTTTTTTTGGTACGTTAAATTAGGGAATTCAAAATTTGGGGTTGGGTGGGTTTTGGAAATGGTCGGCTAATACTTCCGTTTTATCGGCAGTAGCGTATTTTTTTCATTTGGAGTAGCTAGTGGGGGGATTATGTTTTTTTCGAGTATACTTTTCGTGAAATTCCAGAGTTATTTCTTGTATTAAATGAATGTATGATATTATTGTATTTAGTTTGTTTATAGTGTTCTAGAGCCTTTGTACTGATTTTGGTTAGAGTATTTAGATCTTTTTTAAGCGGGGAAATTCTAAGTGCCTTCCATAATCTTTTATTTTTAGTTTCTATGATTTTGATAATGCTTTGAGTATATTGATATTGCTTTGAGAATATTTGATATGTGTTTCCGAAGAGTGTTCGGACATTCAGGATTGAGTTTGCTCATTGTGTTGGTTATTATATAATTTAGTTGCGTTATTTTGGTTTCCGGAGAGTTTAGTATTTTAAAATTGGGTATTTAGTTTTGCATTTTGTTTTTGAATTTGGTCCAATTTAAGTTGTAAGTATTTAATGCCAGAATGGGTGAAAGGGGAGGGGGGATTTGATTTGTAAAGATTAAGACTGGAAGGTGATCTGAGTCTAGTTCAAAATGCAGGGTTGAGTGAAAATTGATATTAATGTTTGTTATTCCCATGTGTAGTATATAGGAAGCTTGATTGGATCATAGGGAAAATAGGTTGGTTCTGGAGGGGAGAACAAACTAATTCTGTTTGTTACGACATAGTTTAGGAGTTGAGCGCCTGCTGCTCGGCGCCCCCAAAAATAAAATTATTGCCGCAAAGTTTGTAGGTAGTTGTACATGTTTAGCATTTAGATCTCCTAAAAGTATGTAAGATGGTAAGCGCGAAAGTAAAACGTTCAGATCCGCAAAATTTGTTCTTATTTTGGGGGGTTTATAAGCGGCAATGATAGTAAGATTCGGGTTGCTGTATGTAAGCGAAACTGCTATTGTTTCAATGCCAGTGATGGGTGTTGAATTTTCTTCGAAATAGGCGATAGTGTTTTTAATGAGTATTATAACTCCCCCACCTGGAGAGTTAGTCCTATCCTTTCTCACTGTATTAGAACCTGATAGTAGCTGGAGGTTTTAAATGGGACTCGGTGATGCATGCAATGTAAACATTGTGTGTTTGGAGAAAGAAATGGAGTTCGTTTTTTTATTGCTGATGCCACATGCGTTCCAGTTCATTACGATTAATTTTGGATTTAAGTTATTTTGAGCCATTGGGGGAACTAAAATTAGAAGTAATTGCTTGTTGATGTTTTGAATAATAGCTGGGATGACTAAATTTATGATATTGATTATAGAGTTATTATGTGATTGATTATTTGAATGAAAGGTGTGTTCAGAAAGATGTTTTGGAGGAGACTTTTTGTGGATTATGGTTTGGGACATATGGTGTGATATTATTTGGTGGACGATTAAATGCTGATTCATGGATCAAATTTGGTATATTAGCGGTTCTATGGAGTCTAGGGCAATGGCGGACGTTTTGAAGCGGGGGTGACGGTGGCGGTGGGGCTGATTTGTTGGTTCTCATATTTAAAGAGGAGTTTAGGGGCATTCTAGTTTTATTTTCCGATAATTTTTAAAGTATTAGCATTCATTCGTAGGGATATCCGCACGGTGAGTCCCATCGCAGTTTCTGCATTTCGGAGATTGAACCAGACTGGAGCAATTTACTGAGTAAATGATTCTCGGCACAATGTATACAGGAGATTTGTTTGTAACAATTATTTTTAGAAAGTCCAAAGTCTGGACAACGAAGGCACTGAATTATTCCATTTGTTTTTCTTCTTCTTTCAACTTTAACATTTTTTTGTTGCAGATTTCGCTGGTTCGGAGGATTAATTCAATCGATTGTTCACCAGAAAACTCTGCAGCTACCCCTGGGATGGGCTGGTTATCTTTATGTAATCTGGTGACACTATTAAGGAAAGAGTATTGTTCCTTCAGGTCGTTGTATATTTCCTCTTGGTTGATGGAGGGATGAGTGTTTTTGAAAACCAAGGAAAACTTTTTGTTGGTTGGGTCCTTGTTCGTATGAAATTGTTTTGTCCGTTTCTATGAAATACTGAATTGCTTTTCTGAAATCTTCTAGTTTTTGAAAGTTAACTTTGGCTTTGTTATTGTTAAATTCTACGGTGAATTGCGCACTGATTTGGGTTTTAATTTCCTGATTTAGTTCAATAATGTTTGTAATATTTTAATGTGGTGGGTGGGATTTTAATATTTTCAGTTATAGGGGGGTCGGTGGAGTTCGTAACATCGTCATCGGGAAGGTCAGCTAGACTGCTGAATATTCTCTGTGGGAATAGCATAAATAGTATTAGAGTTGGTAAGTACTTTTTTTGATTGATTGGAGTTTTGGATAGGGTCACTGTTTCCGCGTTTGCCACTGTTCACTTGGGGGCTTGGAACGGAGTTTGCAATAATATTGGACCTTGAAGATGAGGTTGCGCCTTCTGCTGGTACAAAATGACTGACCTGAGTGGGTTGAATATAATTTTGCATATGTCGCTGCATACTTGTTGCTTGCATTGAATACGCCGCTGGTGCTGCATAATGAAACATCTGCGCTTGTTGAGATGGCGTTGGTAGATACGCTGGAGCGTATGGAGGTGGAAAATCGCGGCCGTCGCCTTCCGCGACCTCCATTTGGCCGTCGGTTGGATAAACCAAGGCTAAGGCATCGGCGATGCACCGACTGAGGCCAGCGTTGATGGATGTTGATGTAGAGTTTAATCACTTATTAAATCACTGCACATTGATTTAAGTTGCGTGCTGTTTAGACTTAAACTTTTCGCTAATGCACCTTGACACTACTGCTACTGAGAGTAGCGCTGCGCTCAGAGGTCCGCACAGGTCGACTGCTCGGAGCGGACTGAGTGAGAGACGCTGCATCCACTACTCAACAACTCAAATGGAAATGGGCGGGTCATGTAGTACGACTGAATCACAACCGTTGGGCCTACATCACAACGCTATGGGACTCGAGAATTGGAAAAAGACAAGGAAGGCCAAGAAGAAGATGGGCCGATGAGATAAAGGAAGTTGTCGGCAATATGTGGTCACGACCAGCGCGAAACCATGAAGTGTCTTGAACGTGTGTATTAGGGTGTCCCTTATATTGCTTTTATATTTCCGAACAAAATCCCTTAACATTTTGGGCTCACTCCAAAAGATTTTCCATTGGGACAAATATACTCAAAAATAAATAGTTGCTTGTCCAGGTCGAAGGCTATTTTTGAATTAAAGTAGCATCCATCTTCAGGTAAGAGAACAGATACCTGCTTTTGGTTGACACAAAGTCGGCTATTGTTTTCAACGAAATGAAGATTAAATTGAATTAAGAGATTATTGTATATTAACGAATTAATCATTAAAGAACGATCATTGGGATGCAATTGCCCTTACCATACTATTCTCCATCCAATTTTTCACAAAAAAGAATATATCACTCTTCCATGCGTTCATTCTGACTAAATTTACAATAATTTTTATTTTCATTCGTGTCTACTTCATCAACAAAAAGTGATACGACAGACAATGCTTCTAATAAATACCACATACGATGTCTAATTTTTTTTTAGAGCTTCTTTTGAAATTGTTGAATCTATCCTTTTATGTGATTTTACAACTGTTAAAAATCAGATATATTGATAAAAAGCTTTTACAGCTGCACTGCACTGAAGTCACGATTTGACAAAGATGCAATGGATAGAAAGACATTTTGTAAAGGATTACATAACTTATTTTACATTCAAACACACATTGTCAATTAAGTTCGTATATATGATGACGGCACGAATAGAACAATTCCCTGCACAAATTTTCTTGAAGAAAGAACCAACTCCTTTCAAACGCCAAGTGTTTGGATACAGTTATGTCACAGCAAAGAATTTGTACATTGTCTTCGATACCCCAGTGTGTTAACACATTCCAGAGTTAGTGTGCTCTTTATCAAAGAAAATTATGCAATTTTGGAAACCCGATGAGCTACTGACTGTCCCCAAATGTAACAAGAATGAGAAATATTTCTTCCTTTGGATCCCTGATATTTATTTAATGCACGCAACAGTTTACCATCCCATTGAACACTAAACATTTGTGATATGTTACTTTTAAAATCAGATTTGTTTTTAAACGTTCTCTCTCTTCTTGTGTCTGATTCGAAGAATAGAAGATTTATTAATAAAGAATTCTTCGAGGGGAGGGTATTGTGGTCAAATGCCTCTGCTGTCACCTGAAGGATGTATACAAAATCTATTACACTCAGCTGGCATCTATCTAAACCATTAGTTTAGGAGTTATGGGGTTTTTGGTGCCACGCCTTGCAGCGTTTTGTTCTCTCAAAAGTCTCTCCTAAAAATTTACCAACGTTGATTTCTTCTGAACTTGGAAGTTCGTTATCTGAGTTTTCAGACGATGACAGAGGTAGCAAATGGTTTTTCAGACGAGCAGATGTAGACGCTTCACACTGTTGTTTCTCTTTCCTTTTCTCTTTTTGTAATGTTCTTTGCATCGCCTTTACTTCTTTATCCTCGAGATTTTGGTCTAACCTGCAAAATAGCTTTTATATCCTAGCTCTCTCACCCAAAGTAAAAACATACCGCCTTCTTCCAATGTAATCATTCTTAAAGTATTCGGATGGGCAATATCAAATAGATTGTTCAAATTATTTCTAAACTCCTCTTCGCGATGCTTAAAAATAGCTTCACACTTGTTTGCGGTTTTTTTTTTTTTTTTTGTAATTTACTACACTTCAAAGATAAGTTAATAAGTTTTTGCGAACAATACTGATTAGCTCTTGTCGGAATTTTTGCTTTCTCTCAAAAATCATGCACTTACGAACAACAAGTTTAGCACGTGTACTAACAAGTTTAACACTTGCACTAGCACTTTATTTCCAGTACGTTATAATATAAAACTTCAAGCATTTGTTTATTTGATGGTAAATTGTGTCTAGTTACTGGGTGCTTTATGTTGATTATTATTATTATTATTATTATTATTATTATTATTATTATTATTATTATTATTCTCCTACACGTTCCTCGACACTGCACATGACACTACCGTATGACATTAGGGAGTTTTAGCACCACGCGTAAGGTAGTGACGTTATGCACTAACAGTCACGTGACGGACCTTGAAGTCGTAAGTCTTACCTTAGGCCTAGTACGACCTTATACCTTCATAAATAGTGCACGCCTATAGGAGTCTCTACGGTCACCTTACAAGGGGCAAAATGGCCGCCTAAAAACGGGAAACGTTGGGGATTTTTCCATCTCTGACAAACTGATTTTCGGATGTGAGGCAGATAGAATTATTCCATACTAACTCCACAACGCTGGTAAGAATTAACAGGAAATATTGGAGAAGTGATAGGAAAGAAATTCGTCGAAAATATTTCCTACATTCTCAAGAATAGTCGATTCAAAATTACAGAGTCCATACTCATCGCAGAGGGCAACAAAATCTAAAACTCCAACACAATGTACAATTATTATACTCTTGTCTCAATCGTGGTTTAAAAGTCTCATCGCTAGCCTAGACTCTGATATATTATGCAAATTCATTGTTTAATGCTTGAAACGTTTCTTTGATTATAATGCATAACGCACTGTCGCAATTGTTAAAACTCTTCTGAACGTTAATGATCTTGGCTGTCCGGGTGAGGCCGCGTCGAAGGCTGTGTTGCCGACGTTTCGACCATCTTTTCATGGTCTTCCTCAGGGCTGGTCAGTTGTACTTCCACTAACTAAACTGAGTTTCCCTCTGCTTTTCCGTATCTTGTTTCATATCCCAAATCAATATTACTTCTTTACCTAAAGTGGTAATGTCATGACACAATTCTTGGATTATAAAGATAATTTCACTAAAGTTTCGTTATTGTTGATATTTATTGCAGTGCGGGAATTGGAGTATAAACTGAACTTTGAATGATTAATTTTTTTAATAAGTTTCATGGCAGTCACGATGGCCATAGAGTAAGTGGTGCCAATGCATCTTTCGTTTGCACTGTTGATTCTGTTCCATGTGTATTTTTAATTATTTTGGCATAAACTGGATAAAACATCTCGTAATTGTTGATCGGTTCAGAGTTTATCTCAGATGTTCCATTACCTGGATGAGCGCCTGAGGATAGGTTTACTGAGATATCCGAAATTATCCAAGGAGGAAATTTGTAATTTCTCTTCTACTTTTCTGTGATCCAAATTAAGTTCTCTAAGTACTTTTCTAGTTTTTGCATACAATGGCATAAAACGCGAATGCTCTATGTACTCTTGTTTTTTAGGATATATATCCTGAACTGTGATTGGATTAATGGATGTGGCTGCTTTTAGAGCATATTTGATTATTAGTTCCTTTCTGCGATGATTGATTGATTGATTTTTTCGTATTTCCAGGCGCGTCAACTGCTTCGGTCATTAGTCCCGTTAGTGTAGGGCATGTTTTTCTCGAGAGATGGCGGTGATCTTCCCCCGCTGGATGGCGAGATCCGGCGCCGACCTACCGTCGGCTGGTGGGGTTTCCCTAACCAGGACTCTCCCACCAGCGGGGCACCGCTCAAGTCGGAACAAGCTCTAAGCTCCCGACTGGTCTCCCGGAATATGTGGTAGTGTAGTGCATGTTAGTGTAAGTTTATGTGTGAAAAGGATAGCATAGGACAAGGAAGAGGAAGGATAGATTGCGCGTGGTCCGTGGCGCGTTTGCTAGGGTACTGCTCCGGTATTCGCCTGGTGTTGATCGGAGAAACCACGGAAAACTACCGATCAGAGCAGCCGGCCGTTAGAATTCTCCTCCAGACAGCAGCTGAATTTGACCTAGCTGAAAAGCTAGTGTCGAAAATCCTACCGCCGTCGGGACTCGAACCTAGAAGCTCCCGGTCAGAGGCACTGCAGTGCCATCAGTTGATGCATTGAGCCAACGCTCCCGCGACACAACTATTTGGATCAATCCTAATTCTTAACATTTAAATTTGACTGACAAAATGTAAACTAATTAACTAACAAAATCTTTCATCCAGATTGGTTTCTTCTTAACTGGACCTTCCCGTCTCCTTATATCATGGTGTGCAGGAGAACTCTTTACATCTGGAATCTTCGTTGGTGTTAACTGCTCACCACAATCTTGAGCATCTGTGTCAGTAATTGGAAGTTGCTCCATTACGGCCGCATTTGCCTGTTGAGGCCCTGGATCTCTTTCAGCAAATTGTTTAAGGGATGCTGTGCTCCGTTTATATCGATTACCGTCTGGTGTTTCAAACACAACCGAATATTTTTTCTTTCGATTACTTTCATCGGTTCAGTATTGAAAGACGTTGAAAGTTTATTTTGCTTGTTTTGAGTCAGCACTAGGCCGCCTTGATCGATTTTACTTGGTCTTGAGTTCCGACGACTATCTGCATATCTTTTTCCGTCTTTTTTCTTTCTGTCATGGTCACGCATTTCTTCATCGAGGTGTTTCTTCTTTGAGTTGCTGATTTCAGAAAGTTTTGAGAAAATTTTTAAAATGTGGCATGGGCTTCATGTAAAGTACTCCGAAAAATTAATGAATGTTTTTCAAAACCGCAGAGCTTCGACTCAGGTCAGATTGGCAGGGATTTCTTCAATTTGAGAAAATCCTAAACGTGGTTTAGGTGCTAGTGACAGACGGACGTTTTACCGTCAATCAATATTTCGGTATCAGGGACCCACAAAACAAGGATTCTGGCTACACCACGTGTTACTCGATTTTTATAAATTTAGCAACTAGATTTATGCAATTTTCGGTATGAGGGCCCGGCAATAAGAGTTTTTGTCGAAAATTCGCCGTTTTTTCGCGCAGCATTACATTCTTTTTCTCTACTGCGTTTAAGTGGTAGTGAGAAAGTAAAAATGTTTTTCTGGTAGTATACATAATTTTTTTTCAATCAAATAAAATAGTTCTAAGTTTACGAAAAAAAACAAAAAAAAAAAACACGTTTCTCGCTTTAGAGGATGTGGGTGGTGGGACGAGGTCCACGACCACTTAAAAAATCCTATTTTAATGTTAGAGTTACAGTGTGACTATTCATATGCTATTTGGTTTAGGAGAACTTTTTACTATCTTATTCGGGGAGACCCTTTGCCCCTCCCCCCCAATTAAGGATCCGAAATCCCGCCTTTGCCTATAACTATACGATTTTAAAAGAACAATTATCTTTGCTGAATATACAAATATTCTTTCAAATTAATGATACAACTGCACATACATTGTTGCATTATTTGTAACGACTGAGCAATATTGTATTGCATGAATTAGCAAAACTATTTTTCCGCATCGACATTTACACTCTATTGACTCGCCGTGCGCTACACCGCGCTGTCGTAATCACTTGAGCCGCCGCTTCAAACTCTAATCGTCTTAACCATTATTTCCAACACACAATTTTCGAAAATTCAGAGTTCAAGGAAAATTAGAATTTAGTTGAGATTTATAGGTGTATCTGGCGAGAACATTGATCTACTGACTCAGACTTCTCTCTGGGCACCCCTGGCGTCCATACAAATTGAAGTGCTTCTTAGCAATATCCTTCACTTGGCAAATTTAGAACTTAATATTCACATTCGTATAAAATATTTGCAGTTATTAAATAAACACTAGGTCACAGAAATGAAGACAACTGTTTTACCTCCACAAATTTATTTTATTTATAAACCATGGTTAACATATCTTGTACATACAAAATAGAATTTTTAATATATCTATAATAAATTATTATAATGTGACAAACAGTCTTTCATGATGGGATGAGTGAACCATGGAATAAAACTTGTAACCCAAAATTCATAGGACACTTACAAAAGGCACCAGTATTTCACACAGTATGTAGATATGCCATCCATCAGAGGATGATTTGCAAACTGCACTCTACGAGAAAGCTTGTGCAATGTTAGTAACAAACATTCAGATACATGGGTACACAGAATTTGCAAGCCAAACAAGAGCAAAGTAATTTTATTTCAACATTGAATAATCAATATTTTCTGAAATTTATTACAATATATTTTTTATTATAAAAATAACATTACAGTTAGCTTTGACTAATGTTATATAGAAGACAAAGTTCAATAGAGCAAAAAAAACAAACAAGCATTAAGTAAAACCTTAACTTAACAATGAATATTCTAATAATCAAGTACAATAAAATTATAATCCAACACAAAAACACCACATCTTTCAAAAAATATATAGCGAGTTCTTCAAATAACAAGTAATTAGGTCTGTATTTCTTTTATACACAAATAGTGAACAAATATATTGTATAATACTGCCACAGCAAAGTAAAAGCTACATACAATTCAAAATGAAAATAAAATTAAATGAGCAATTTAGCACACAAGATACAATAAAATCATAAATAAATGATCATGAGTGTGAGATATTTTCAGAATTTATTTGGAAGAATTATTATAAAAAAAAAAAAATAAAAAAAATCAACCACAGACATTTATGCCTCTGCAAATTTTGCAATTTCCTACTAGCCTTTGCCAAAAGTTCAAAATTTTCATTGGACTTAAGTTTACAGGTTTTCAGTATATTGTATTTTTAAGAATTGTTCATGCTGGCCCACTCAATAAACTCCTTCCATTTAACTAAAGGGAATGAAGCACAAACATTGTCCAAAAATAAAAGTTAAATTATTGTGAAAACTACAGCAATGACAAAAAAGGAAACTAAGAAACAAAAAGCTAAAATTAAGGCCCAAGCATTGTGTGCTTTTTTGTTTTATTTTTGCATTAAGAAAGGCACTCAAGATTTCATTATCTTACTCTTAAAGAATAGTGTTCACCTATTTATACACATTTTCCTACAAACACTATCAAGGAATATTAAGCCTCAGTAAACTGCATATTCTAAGGAACAAGCAGAGACCAGTCTAATTGCGCACCCAATATCAAACACACAGAGAAAACAAAAATAGATGTGCATTGAAAAACATATGCAAATTATTACTTGTGACTACATGAAGGCTCACAAAAGGAACTCACAAACACACACAAAATAACAGGCTGCCATTTTTGTGCTAACTTAATATATACTATTTCTAAAATTAAAAAATAGCAAATGTATTATTATATAATTTTTTATTTTGTGAAAATAGAATAACTGTACATCTGCAATAGGGTATTCGGCAAGAATTTTAAGTGCTAACGGTAACTTTAAATGCTGTTGTGGAATACTGTAAGATAGTATTTCAAGGCATAAAATTAAAAATAAATAAATTCTTTTAAAGAAAAACAAATGTAAAATATAGTACAATTATTACTTCAAAAAATACTGAATCTGCTCAAATTACTTAGAATATATTATATGAACCATCCTGCTAAAATCAAAATTTTTGAGAGAATTAGAAATTAACAATAGAATTCAGCTAAGCACTCTGTACTGCTATTACTCTTCAAATTTGAGACGTAGATTCTTACTTGCACTTTAGCTGCCTGATGAATTAAAATTTCCACCAGAGTAGTGCTCCAAAAATAGTTAATTACAAGAAAATTCTATTGCTCTCATTACCAAAATATTAAATTTCGAACATTCGGGCTTCAAATAAAAATCTGAACATACAACACAATTTTTTCCAAATAAAATGAAAAATTGAAAGACTAATGCTTTCCTTTGGCATTGGATATTGCTTTTGAAGGTAATATAAACACTAACTAATTCACACAAAAATATTTCTGCATTAACATGAAATTGGTTTACAAGCACAAGAATTTTCACATTCTGATTAAGGGATCATACATGCAAACATGATGGTGATACAAATTTTGTAAAAAAAAATTTAAAAAAATAAAAAATCACACTTTGGTTGCTATTCCAAACGTCCCTTTTTCTGAATTACTTGCAAGAACATGAGTATAGATTCAAGGGAAAAATTGATCATTTACACTGCATTAAACCTCTGCTTGCAGGTGCCCCTTCTTAATCTTAATGTGAAAGGCAGCATGAAGTTAATTCTAAGAGTAATTCATCTGCTCACACTTTATGATGTAATGATATATCTAATACCAATTGAGCCATTATTTGTATTACAAGGCAGCAATACAGCACAAATAGCTGAAAAAATAAACATTTATCACATTAAATATCTGCATCATTTGATTGATTGTCTTTTGATGCATCAAATGATGATGTCTAGGCCTTTTTCTATAATTGACCAAATGTTAAGTGAATATTGTTTAACATAGAAATGTATCAACTGCTTAAGTAGTCTTGTACAAATGTTTTCATGATAAACTCTGAAAATTAATAATATGCAAACCAATTTCCGAACCTTCAAAATAACAGCACATAAGATGTGATATACATCAAGTATTACTCCGCAAAACACCATCACCCATAAAAACATACATTTGTTATTTGTGAAAGTGATATTTTTTTAACCAATATATTTTTGAAATCATTTATAAAGGCTGGAAATAGAAGTACAAAACTTTATGATACAAAAATATTAGGACAAGTTTAGGCCCAGTGGAGCAAATTACATTAAATGTGCACAACACATTACTGTTTGCTGAAACTTGCTTCTCAGTTGCACCACAGTTAAGCTCATCCACTTATTATTCAAAGCAGTTTTTATACTCAGTTGCAACCATACTAACTTAGTTTTGAGCCTGCTGTACAAGTTATTTTCTACTGTAGAGAACCAATGCATGGAGAAAGATAGCATATTGTTCCTCTTAATGCACAATGATTTTTAATGAATTAAAACTTAGTTGGCATGAAAAATGTAACACAACTCCAGAAATATTACAAAAATGGTGCTTGTGACAAGACCATTTAACATGTAGTGAATATACAAAAGTCACATATGGTGTTTTATCATGACCTTTTAAATATAGTGCAACAACATTGAAAATACTTTGGAATTTAAAATCAATAATTGGCACTCTTATGAGATAGGCACATAGCAAATTACAATTGTATCAATTGAACATTTTACATTTCAGCCTGAGGAAGACTGATTGTCAACATGGAAGTCACAAGAGTTCCAAGTTATTCATATATCATGACATGGTAACAGAGAAACATGTGAAACATTCAGGCAGTAATTATTTTCAACTATAACAATGTTGTTGGTAGAAAAATTTAATAAAATATGAACTGATGAACTTCAGCAACACTAGACCACAAGATATAAAATTTATTTTTCACATTATATAAAATCTCTTTGTTATCAACATTTAACATAATAGTAAATGATAATATATTTTTATATGTACTGTAGTAGAATATATACATTACATCTATGTTTTGTAAAAAAATACTGATCTACGTCACCATGCCCAACCACATCTCTGCGTTAGTGGCACTCACTTAATATATAAAAAAGTTATGAAGTGCAAAGTCGCCGCCCAAAGCAAAGTAGTAACAACCAATAATAAAGCTTAATTTATGGCTTTCACTGCACAATGTACCTCCAGGCCAATGCTTAATGTAACTTCTACCATGATCTTACATGGCCAGAAACGTGAGGATGGTGGCCTGATAATTTGGTACATCCTACAAATGGTTTGTACTGCACAGTTTGTTAACATCTTTGTATAAAACCAAAACTCCACAAAATGTTCACACTAAATAGTTGAAGTATCATTCTACATGAATGACCATTCCAATTATGTACATAATATGATTTGAATTATACAAAAATGAGTTTTATGATTTACAATGAAGAAATACAACACTGCGAGCTTCAGCCTCAATCAGATGACATACTCAGGGTAGTCATTTCTTGTACTCTGAAACTTTTAACTGGGAAGTAACACTTGGTTGATCTTCTACAAATCGTCTCATGATTTTCGACTTCTCATTCTGCGAAAACACTTTGACCCTGTTCTGATTGTTAAAAATAAATTTGCATTAGAATCAATCAAACAGTTGCCCTCAAGTCAAACAAATTTGGTGACAATGAAGTCAATTGGCCACATAAAATTTTTATTAAATGTTAAATAAATTAATAATATATTAACAGGAGCACTGAATGTGTAACTTGAGTGTATTTAGATTCAAATTTTTCCTAATATTACACAACAATCCCAATATTAAACAAACCAAGTGCTCTTGGACTCATACAAGCCCAACAATTCCCAGAAACAAAAATATGAGATCAACTGTTACCAATGGCACAGACATTTTACGACAGTGTTGCAATATACATGACCTTAACAAGCGAACTCATTAGTGAATATGTAAAGGAGTCAATAAATATTTTAGTGTTTGCTTGGCTGTCCGGGAGATGCCTCCTCCTAAGTGCAGGTGCCAAAGTCTCAGACACCATTCTGTGACCTTCCTCAGGGCAAAAAGCAAAAGAGACAGAATGGCAGCTGAAATGTTGGCACTTGGGCCTAGGATGTGGTCCTCCAGGTCAGCCAAGTAAATACTGACTCCGGCCACAGAAGCCTGTGCTCTAATAAATATTTTAGTAGTAGTGTGAACAAAAGTAGAGTTTACAACAAGTAAAAAATTGAAGGTCAATATAAGTACTTTCCATGTCTGCATAAGCATAAAATATTGATGTGCCGGGCGATTAAAAGTCCAACATGGAAAAAGAAATGGACATTAACAACATTGCATGCATGATCTACAGAACAACTTATCTCTCAAAGCAAGCTAAAATATTCTTATCAGTACAGCATCCTCAGAATAAGAGGCAATTGTTTTTTAACATCTTGTAACAATATGGACATTGATGAAAATGAAATATAATTCAACCACGTTTGAAAGAGAGTCCATTTTAAATTATCATGGTTTTCTATTATCATGGTCTCCTAGGCAATTAATTCTCATCTAAGTTTCTCTATAAACAATATCCAAAGATTTCTTTAATAGTTGTAATCCTTTCCTATCTAATTTTTAGTCATCCTAACATTATCATTACGCATTAAACAATGCAATTTATTTCCTATTTGTAGCTACCAACTTCCTCTTTTAATAGTAGATTTAAGGAATAGTGCCTATTTTTTGTTAATTACAATGTACTGCCTTTTAATTTGTCACTCATGTTTTATAAATTGTAAACAATTTTTTAAAAAAATTAAAACAACACTTATTGCTGAATAGCAATTACTTTGTTTTCCTTCATTGCTGGAAGGCAAGATAATTGTCATTGAATACAATTACATTATAACACAAAATATAAATCTTGTAACTCAAACCATTAGAATAAATGATTAAATTTTTTCAAATAAGTTGCCCCGACTGAGACATGAACCCAAGTCTCCTGGTTGCTCCACCAAAACAACTGAGCTACCAAGATGACGAATTCTTTGAAAGGTTTCAAGGCCCAAGTATTGCCATTTTTATGATCTTAGAATTGTTTTAAAATACATTCAGATAATTTTTTTTAAAAACAAGGTCACACCTGCCTCTTGCATAAATAAAAATAAATCAAACATTTTTCATACAATACCGATACTTGAGTTACAATTGCATCTAATGAATAAACAATTATTTGTTGAAGAATGAACCTCACGCTCAACGAATATTCTAACCCAACAAAATATTTATCAACTCATTTAAAATCATCAATAATTTAAAATAAGATTATACAATGGTACAACTTAGGGGAAGTCGTTTAAATCGGCACTTTTCACTGCTCCGGCGAGGGGGAAATCCAGTGGAGGGGAAGAGGGGTGGTTAGGCGATTACAATAATTGGTCACAAAACGTGACATCATAAGTTAGGGGATGCAATTTCACCCTAGTGTCTTGATGGAACTCCACTAGAAAATAGTGCTACCTGTGATCATGGTGTGTGCCTCTGTGATAAACAAAGCTTGCATCGTTCGAATTCGTTGCAGCAGTTTGAATTCGAGGTTTTCTTATAAAAGTAAATTCGTAATTATGCGGTGGGTAGACTCAAGGTTGTTTATACTGATTGTGAGGGCTGAAGGCCCCAGCCTTGCCATGACTTGGATCCATGCAAATGAAACAAGAAAAGTAATTTGGGCATTAAAATATAGCAAGGCGAAAGTGTATGAAGGGTGAGCCAAGAAAATAGCCTATAGGTAAGTTTTCTTCATTTCTATCAGAGCCCTTAGCGTAATTTGAGGGAGGGCATAAGTAGACTCCCCTTCTCTGCCACCACACTTCTCTAAGGGTGTACCATGTTCTGAACTTTAACCGTAAGATTGAGGACCTTCTACCTGAAATTTCACAATCTTTACAACTGAGGGGATAATTTGGCTATTAGCTTCCTCACAGGTACATACGAAGGAAAATAAACTTAGAAATTAATTCCATTTACTTTTCTTTTACACCAATATTCATAGGACTTCTTTCTTCTAACAAGAATTATTATGCAATCACAACTAATTCTGCAGATGCTGTTTTAGATTCATATCTATCCAAATTTTTAATCACATCTAAATTAAACCTAAAAGCAATAATAATGAAATGTTATAATATTACTCACTTGAAATCCTTGTTTGTGTACATAATAACAGGAAGAATAAAGATAAGTTCTGAACAGAAAGAGATAGAAATACTACCAAGAAATTGTTCATTTACATTCACATTCCAACAAACCCGTTTTCATCTTTTGCTACAAGTGCAATTAAAACGACCTTGCACTACGAGATTCAGAAGCAAACAAATTTGGGATCTCATAAAAGAAAAGAGAAAGAAGCAAGACGACTTTTGCATCACCCAGCATACAATTAGCTTAACATCTGTAAATTGCACATAGTTCAGGATCTCTGATTTACTCAGACATCTGGATTAAAAAAATGTAAATTTAGTCATGACTCAATTATGTCACTCTTCATCAACATACTGATCAGCAATGTGATGCAGAATAGATTCCAGTGCAGTTGAAGTAGTCTGTGCAAATAGCTGACGCCACATAAATTCATCGAGAATCATGGACCCAACCTTCTTGGGAACTTCTTGAACTTCCTCACACACTTGCACAACATTAGCCCAAATTGTTTCTGTAAATAAACAATAAAACCACATATTTTAAGTAACATTCAATAAATTTTAAATGTAAGGCAATTAATACTACGGTTGATCCGGGTTAACGGTGCACCTCTACCTTCGCTGTCACAGCCTCCTTAATACGACTGTATGTATTGTTCACTTCTGATTCTTGTATCGTGAACGATAGTCAACGATTCATATATGGAACATTTAAACACGTGTTTTAGACAATTTATTTTGGTAGAAATGCAGTTTGTGATCCGTTTTGTTCACATGTGCAGAATTGTGACGCTTCGCTACGCATGCCCAAGTTAAGGACGAGGCTTGGGCTTTCGGCCCTGGTGATAACATAAAGCGTCCTTGAGTCAGTCCAATGCATAATTACCAATGCATTTTATGAGAATAATCTTTAAAAAAAAAATTTGGGGTGTATAGGTTCTTTCTGTTCTCCACATACATGCAAATAAATTTATTTTAAATAAGAGAATTTATTTTAAACGGAACGCTCACTTTTAAGAGAATTTCTTTTGAAAGGTTTCTCAAAATAATATAAACTATTCTTTTGTGATGAACGATAACATTCCGTCAAGGCACAGCAATCGAGGAAGCCTAGGCTAAAGTGCACCATAAACCCAGGATCAGCCAATAATAATTTAGAAAAACACATTACCAAGATTTTCCTGAATACGTTTGGTTCCAGGCAAATCAAGTTCTATAAGAGTTTCCACACTTATTATATTTGGGTAACCTTCAAGGGTTTGTATTGCTTCATAGGGGCAGTATTTTGCTCTATCATTGGCAACAAGGGTAGAACCTGGACGGACATGCTGTGTTACATGATTAAGAGCTTCCTCAATCACCCCAGGTCTCGGTCCCCCTGTTGTATCCTGAAATTCAATAATTAAATGTACAAAAACCAATAATTCATTTTGCATCATTACTCAATATTGTTGTCTTTTCATTCAAACCTGATCTAGTATTTTTGCCCAAATTCGAGCTGGCATAAAACTTGTGTCAGCAATACAGAGGATTCTCTTCTTTGTTGAATTCTTTTTGCCAGTAGTTTCATTAACAGGTGGAGTTGATGTCATGTACCCATCAGGAAACACATCAATGACAACAACTGCATTATCTCCTCCCAGGGACCATGCATGGTTATGATAATTAACATATTTACTGGCAACTTCAGTGCATCTTTCATAAATCCTTGCAACAACATGGTTTTTCAATTCTTTAAAAGACAAAAAACAAAAATGCAGTGTTAAATAAAGTAAGAAACTACAACATATGGAAGTTCATACCAAAAGTATGTCACAAGTATAAGTAGGTCAATCGTTTATTGTTAAATATCAGAACATTCCTAAAAATCAGTACCTAAGTTCTTTGCTGTAATTTCACTTGATACTTTTTCGCACCATCCCAAAATCACTTGAAATATATGCTTTAATTCGCACTTTATGTGTACAAAGAAGGAACCTTCACGTATTGATATTTTCCTTGAGCAATTTGGACAGGCCCAATTATATTTATCGACAACTCTAGCTTTATTCCACACCATGTAGCTACGTGCTCCTTTGCAGTCTTCATTTGTGCATCGCCACCCTCGTCGCAACAATCCCATTTCTTTCATCCATTCGCAAAGTTCACCCTCATGACCCGGGGTCAACATCGGCCTAATAACCATGTGAAAGTATTCACATTCCCTAGAAAACATCAGTGAGAAAGTATTAGGGCATATAATACCCGATAAACGACCAAACATGCACTCTACTTAGGTGTCGTGCCATTAAAGAATATTGATTTTTCAGCGCAACAGGTTTAGATTGTTCGCTTACTTCGATGGGTCCCTTGGAGAAAGCTCTTCGGTAGTTTCCATTGCTGTAACAGATGAGGCTGATGTTGCCATTGGTTCAAGACTCATTGTTTACGAAATTGCATCCACTGTTTTGGACAGACTCAACAAAAACTAAAGGAAAAACAAGAAAAATAAAACAGCACTGTAACGCCAGCCACTAATTAAGTTGCCATCATGTTACTATCGCCCACGTGGTAGATATGTGAACTACAGCCACAGAGCTCGGTTGTCCATCAACTTCCGTGACTCGCTGACCCATCCATATCTCTCAAATGCCATTACATGAAGGCTTGAAGCAAAAAAGTCTGTATTTCTATAGAAACAAAGTTGAAACTACACTCCAAATCAAATTGTTAATGGCAGTATTAAATAATTACAGGAAAGAAACATAAAAAAAAAAAAAAAAATAATAATAATAAAAAAAAAAAAAAAAAAAAAATAATAAGGGGTTAATTTTTTTTAAAGGGGTAGGGAATCGATCAATACCGGGCGTGGCCTTCTGAATATTTTGTAAGGAGCTCTTTACGCCCGAAGGAATATTTTAAAGGGGTATGAGGGAAAGAGGTTCCGTGGTTTCTCCGATCAATACCAGACGAATGAGGGAAAACATGACCAATGAGGGACCCTAACACACGGGCCACGAATAGTACGCAGACTTCCTTCCTCTTCCTTGTCCTCTCTAGGGTTGCCAAAAGGATAGCAATAGAATTCAGGGCATCTGAAATATATTTCAGGGCAAATTGTTTATTTTTATACAACGAAATGGTATATCAAGTAAAGAACTATATAGTATACAAAGATAAATTACGTTGCACATTTTCAAGAATAAAAAAGGGACAACACTTTTTCTAGGGCGAATATCAAGGACTTTTCCAGGTAATCCAGGTCATTTGCTTTTGCGTTTCGTGACAATATTTGTGAAGTATATCAGGGTATTAAAATAAAATGTTAAATAAAGTATGGCTTTGTTCGATATAAAAATACTTGTTATTGACTAAGGCTTTTTACTTTCTCGTATATATACAAAGTAATATACGTAGTATAGAGAAAGTTATGTAATGCGGTGAGAAAAATCCCCGAATTTTTGGCGGAAAAAATTCATTGCCGGGCTCTGATGACGAAAAAGTGCATAAAACCAGTTGCTAAATTAAGAAAAAATCCTCAAACACGTGGTGTAGCCAGAATCCCTGTTTTATGGGTCCTTGATGCGGAAAAACCAATTGGAAGCAAAATGTCCGACCGTCCGTCTGTGAACATTCCTAGCGCATATACCATTCGTATGATCTTCCCAAATTGAAGAATTCTCTGTGTATCTGGATCTAGTTGAAGCTTTGAAATTTGGAAAAAGCATTCTTTAAAATTTGGGGTACTTTATATGACCGGACATTTTTCAATTTTTCTAAAAAACGGCTCCAATTTTTTTCTTTCAATTTCTCGTAAGAATAGAGATTTTCTCGTAAGAATAAAGGTGGTACAGGTCCGATTTTCGCGGTTAACTCTGAATTTTCGAAATTTCAAAAGTGTGAATTTTTTTTCGGCGTCTTCCTACAACGATAAAATTGAAGACAGAGATTTTTCCATTAAATGAAGTTTGTTGTCCATAAATAGTTATTTCATTAAAGTCATGCAGACTTTTTTGTAAATTTTAGTAGTTTTCGCGCAATAGTGGGTGCAAGTTTGCATTTAAAAAAATAACAAAAACAAGATTTTCTCAAAAACGGCTATAAAGTTTTTCTTTAAATTTTTGGTATGGTTAGTAAAAAACGAACCCTATACAATGACATAAACGTCACATTGCTCTATTCTCTTGCTTTTTCAAAAATTACAAAAATGTAATTTTTTTGTAATTTTTTTGACTTGTCTCTCACGTCGGTAATACTTACATTAGAAGTGATTTCTTCACATTATTTTATTAACGAGTACATCTGCTTTAAATAATGTCAAATAAAGTATCTCGAAAACTCAGCATTTTTTTGTGGAAACGAACTCAAAATTCCACAATTTCATAAACGCTCAAACGCCATTTTCTCAAAAATAGCTCCAAATGTTTTCTTTAAACTTTAGCAATGGATAGTGCTAATTGCATTGTTAATGTGACGTAAAGTTCATTTTTGTGTATTCATTTGTGTTACCAAAATTTACACAATTTTTGTATCTCTCACGCTTATATGCACATTTCCATCAATTTGATAGTTATTGCATTTTTGAGTGGAAGTGCTTCAAATGATTTCAAATGAACTTTTTCGAAAACTGAATAGATTGCTTTGAAAAAGAGCTCCAAATTTCGCTTTTACATTAACGCTTAAACATAATTCTCAGCTTCAAATTTTTCATTCTTTAATATTCTTGAAGTAATATTTCGGTTGTACTATGACGAAAGCAAAAAGTTGAGAAAATGTAAAAAAAAAAAAGTGTTTTGGGCGACGATAGATGGCAGCTGGGTAGAGAATGGAGCAAGACTTAAAAGCCAGATCACAGCAAGGTAATTAGAAATAATTTTATACGAGAAAGTCTGTGTCATTGTAGCACCTCTAGTTACTTTCTGGTATTCGTAAGTATATACGGAGTAATATACGTAGTTTAGAGAAAGTTATGTAATGCTGCGCGAAAAAAAGGCGAATTTTCGACAGAAAAAATTCATGGTCGGGCCGTGAAAACACGAAAGTGTGCGCCTTCCCGACATTTCAATGGTACACAACAAAAGTGACAGCACATAACAAGTTGTTAGTGTTACGTTTAGTTAGTTTTGGTTTTTAGTTAATGCCTTATTGTACGTGGCGAGACTCGGGCCATCAGGCCCGCTCTTCCGTCTAACCACGCAAATTTCGATACGCTCCTTTCACCACCTAGTGGAGAAAGGAGGTATTACCTTGGGCGACGAAACAGGCGGATCTCAATTTTGCTCAGAGGCTTCTTTTAGGCTTGAGGATCTTTTAGTGCAGTTAATCTACTACACGGGACAGTCGACTTTACTTCTCCTCCGAAGGAAGGCGTACGAAGGATTTTTTTCGCCCTTGAAAACCCACGGCTTCGATCGGGTATGAACCCGCAAACTCGTGTACAACAGTCCGGTACGCTGACCGTTATACCACCGAATCCGCAAAAACGTTTAGTGCCGTTAGTGTTCCGTTCTAGTGCTACGTTTAGAAAAAAAAATCAGACGTAGGAAATTTTATTCCCTTCCAAAATTGGGTGATTTTATTTATCACAATCATGTATCCGTCACGGTCACTGTGCCTGCTCAGTGCATATTACACACTGTACGTGCATTGCGGGTTGCACAATGAGTGTGTTTGTAAATGGCACTTCTTTCTTCCCCACACTTCTGTGAGTGTCTTACCCCCAATGTATTATTTTCCCATTATAATTCGCCTGTAATAATGTATACCAAGTTTTCTTGAAATTACAATGTTCCCGCATTCAAGAGTTACGCCTGAACATAATTACACACATATACATTTCCTTCAATATTTTTATTATTTTCGGCAATGTATATTATGCGTATATTATTATTTTCGGCAATGCGTACATTTATGAGGCAGTGTGTACACGGACAGTGAGAAAAATAATAGTATTGCATTAAATAACAAGTATGTTTATAATAAGTTGATTATATAGGTATTACAAATATGTGTGTTTTTTTCTTTATTTCTTTATTTATTTATTTTACGTCAAAAACAGTTAAAAACTGCGTATGACGTGCTATGGGAAAAGTGAATTGTGTGCACATTTTCAAAATTCTGTGATCCCTACACTAAGTCAGATTCTACTTAAATTTTGAATTTTGAAAGGAGAAAAAACTCCCATGTAATAAAATCTATTTTCAAGGATAAATAAGCAATAAATTTTGGCTCTTATTACTTCCTGCCGCGATAACATGGAAACGATGATTTGAGTAATTGTATTTCCCACTGAATTCTAGAAGACGTGCACAGAAAACGAAGTTACATTTATGTCCAGAAGCAAAACAAGGGGCCATCTCAGCATTTGCTCAATGGATCAGGGAAACTGGACGAAAAACCTGATCGAGATGGGGTCATTGACCCGGAAGCTGTAGTACAATAGTTGTTACAGGTTGTTTATACTCATTTATACAGTCCAAATGGTAAATAATGCATTTTAGTATCATTGTTAAAATTAATGTTACTTTTCTTGTGATGCTCAGTATAGTCTCTAATTGTATAGAAACAGTTATGCAGCAGAAACGATTTCACTTGGGATTTAAACTTTTCTATTGAATTTAATCGTTTAATTGCACACACTTTTTTAATTGCACACACTTTTTAATTGCACACGCGTTTTTGCACACACTTTTGAGAAGTGATTCTCACTCACTCCTCTTGGGGTATCTTACTTACAGTATATTCTTTTTCCTTTTGTAAATGCCCAATAATTAATTATACCAAGTTTTGTTGAAATGTCATTGTTCCCGTTGATCAGTTAAGCTGGAACACCAACACGTACGTATCCATGTTCTTTTTTTGTATATTAATAATTTTGGAATGGATTCGTTTATGAGCTAATGTTTACACCGGGAAGTAATAAATGATAGTATGTCGATTATAATCTCACAAACATTTGTATGTTTGCGCAAATTTTGGAGAATTGAAAAAAAAAAAAAATAATAACCTGTTGCTCGCTTGGTAATCGGTTTCGGAAAAAATGTTTCATATAAAAGTTGTAGGGAATTTTATCCTCTTTAAAAGTTAATTGAATCATTTTTCTACAGGACTTAAGGTTAAAGAGTTATAGAGAAAGAAAAAAAAAACAAGTCAGAAAAAATACCGATTTTTCGGCCCTCCCGGAGTTAACACATAGAAACTTGGTCGAAGGAGGTCGAAAACATGGTGTTTGAACTAAGTGCCTGAGTACATACAACATACCCAACGAAAAAGTTTTTATGACCTTTTCCCAGGTAAAATGTCCGTACTGACTGGACTATCAATATAGATTGTAAGTTAAAAAAAAAAGAAAAAAAAAACTTTTGATGTCTTTTATCTACACCTTGAGAAAAAATGAACAAGGAACGCATATGTTTATGTTTGACCTTTGTCTATTTCAAGTGTTTATGTATCAGTGTGTTGTTTGTTGTTTCAAAACTTCACAATCTGGGGCTTAAATGTTGTTGTTTTTTTCGGGGATATAGCTGATATACGTATTTACTTGAAAATTATTTAGAATTTATTTTTTGCTATTCGATTTGTTTTGTTTACCATTGTTTACCAAGTTTTCCTACAGTCCTGAAATATTAAGATTTTTGATGTTTAATTTTTAAAATTAATTTATAAAAATATGAAAATAAGGTTGTATTAACTAGCCGCAATCCCTTCAACGTCAATATGTTCTATGTTGCTTTAGGTAACTGAGTTCGCGAATTAAATCGAAGAAACGAATCTTATAAGAAAATCAGGGAAAGTTCTCCTTAATTTTTGAATTTGGAAATTTGAATGCAAGCAATGTACAAGAACTTGTAGCGACGCTTCTATGACACGGATTTAGAAGGCCCATTTGGAAATTAAAAAAATGTTACACTTCCAAGCACACTGCGCTGAGAAAAATATTGAAACATTGACTCCAATGGAATTGAAGTTTCATCGTGAAAATGACTTGTTATCTTAATATTCATACCGGATGATTGTCTCCACACCGATAAGTTATTGCAGCGACATAAGTTATTGCATAGACGGACGGACAGAAAGACAGGCCGTAGTTTTGCCGCCAATCGATTGTTCGGGATGGACACACAAAACATGGATTCTGGCTACACGTGTTAGAATTTTTTTATATGTTTACTATCTGGATTTATCCTTTTTTCGTTACCAGCAATAATTGCAATATGAGCTTTTGTGTCAAATATTTGCCGCTTTTCGGTGCATGATTAAAATATTTTCTCTTCTTACGTTAGCAAGTATGAGAAAGTAAAAAATCAGTACAAATTCCAAGTTATTATTTTAACGCGAGTGAATTAATAGTGAATCTTACATTATACAATGGACAATTTTTACCTTGAAGAAAGCAATTGTGTTGTTTTAAGACGTATCTCATCATACATGTATTACAAATATGAAAAAATGAATTTAAAAAATTTTGTAGTTGGTTTCGGAAAGTGTGATAACCTTTATTTTATAAATATTGTTCCTACATATGTGTGTTAATTTGCTGCTGAGCTTTAAAAGCCCGCGCAAAGTAACATCGATCCGATTCCATTTTATCTTCGCTACTGACAGCGAAAGACGAAAAACAAAGATGTTCGCATTTGAAGGAGAGAGTGATACAATAGTTCTGGCGGCGTCGCCAGTGCAGGTGGCCGACTGACGGTGCTTCAGCGGGGTGGGAAGGCCCGAGCCAGAGGGCGCTTTCGCCAGACAGAGTGCACTGGGCGGCGGAATCGCCAGCAGCAGACGCTTGGCTCAGGAGACAGCGCCATTTCCCACTGTCGAACAAACAGTGGAACTTCAATATCTCGAACCGAAAAGTACCATAATCATATACCAGGTAGCTAACCTGTTTCACTCTAAAGTCTTTTGAAGCGTTGCAGATATTGATGTGCGATTATTTTAAAAGCACGGTTGACGTGAATATTTCAGTTTAAAACTTTCATGTTAACAAATGTTTAAAGTAACTTAAGGAAGTTACGTTTTTAATACTTCGATATGGAGTAAAGCCTCCATATTTCTGCGAAAAATACAGTTACGATTCTAATTACGATATATTTATCAATCCCTACCCATTATTAATATTTTTGACAAACATATAAATAGTAATGTTACAACAATTCATTGCATTATTTGTAACTGCTCGCATTATTTGAGATATAGTATACAGAAAAACAAGGAAAATATCACATATAAATTGAACATCCAGATCTAAAGGCCATTCAAAATATTTGCTTATGACTGCGTACAAAACTACAGAATCATTACGTAATGTGTCAAAAATTCGCCACTTTCTGGCGCACGATTAATTTTGGTATTTTGGTAAGTGCTTCCGGGCGCGTCAACAGCTTAGGTCATTATTGCCGTAAGTGTAGTGCATGTTTTCCTCAAGAGATGGCGGTGATCTCCAGCTGGATGGCGAGATCCGGCGCCGACCTACCGTCGGCCCTAACCAGGACTCTCCGCCAGCGGGCACCGCCCAGCCGGGACAAGCTCTAAGCTCCCGACCGGTCTCCCGGAATATGTGGTAGTGTAGTGCATGCTAGTGTAAGTGTGTGTGTGTGTGTGTGTGTGTGTGTGTGTGTGTGTAAGGTGAGAGGATGGGACAAGGAAGAGGAAGGTATTCTGATTTCGATCTAGCTGAAAAGCTAGTGTCGAAAATCCTGCCGTCGTCAGGACTCGGACCTAGGACCTCCCGGTCAGAGACGCTGCAGAAACTAATGTGGAAATAGGAGACGACAGGGAGGGGCAAGAACAGCAGGAGAACACCAGGGCTTGGCAGCGCTGACTTACGGGGAAGTCGGCATCGAGGAGAAATTCTGTTAGTAGTATTATCATTGTAGAATTCACGACCATTAATAAATTGTGGGATGTGGGAAACGGAATTGGTCAATTAATAAAACAACTTTCGTTTGCCAACGTTTCGTAATATCTAATCCCTTCCTCAGGGCTACAGTAAACACAAGCAACACAAGGAACGAAGACAACTTATATTGTTCTGATACGTTGACTTCATTCCTTGTGTTGTTTGTGTTACTAACCATGAAAAGAATTAGATATTACAAAGTTAACAGCTAATGTTCTTTTATTAATTGACCATTCCTGTGATCCACATCCCACAGTATTATTGTAAATTTCAATGTATGTGGTCACAATCCGATAGATTCGTCTCAATTTTAATATTGTAACGAATATTGTAACGAACGGCGCCACCACGAACTACATCTATGCGCGGATTGCAACATCTGCCGCCGGCCCTCGAACTAGATGGTCCCAGAGTGTTCGCGGCGCTTATCGCAAAGTCCAGAAAATTCTCGACGGCGCCCGCCGAGTAATAAATACGCGGCGGCCGGCGACCACGAGTCAGTCTGAAGTCTGAAGTGGAAGCTGAGCTGTAAAGTGTGTGCATTGCGGTGTAAAGCAGTGCAGTGATTGTGCTCAGTGATGTGAACCGTGGCCAGCGCCGTGAACTATGGTTAGTGCAGGGGACTGTGGCCAGTGCATCGAACAGTGGTCAGTGCAAAAGAAGAGAATAGTGAAAATAAATAATGAAGTGAAGACAATTTGTACATATATCAAGTGTTTTCAGCGATCGTGTTAAGAAACAAAATAAACGTTTTTGTTAAAATAGTATCTGTATTTCAATTTACTCCGTAGATTCGTAACAACATTCGTCAACAACTTGAGTGGGGAAAGGTGCGTGGCCTTGGATATTTACGGAGGGTGCGGGGGCGTGTCTAGGCGCGGAGCGAGGGCGGGCGAGGGGGCGGGGCGGCGGAGCGGTCCAGGCGCCGGCGCTGGCGCAGGAGCAGCCGCTCGGCGGCGCGCTCGTCGGCCTGCGCACCGGCCCGGCCCCGCCCCCGCGCTGCCCGGCGGCGGCCGCTGCAGCCCCACGCCCTGCACCGCCAGCTGCTGCTCCTCCAGGCGCCCGCCCGGCGCCGGGGCCGAGTCCAGCGACGACGCCTGCCACCCCGACGCGCCAAAACGTTAAGGCGGCTCCACACATTCGGCATTCGCCGAGCAGCGAGCTACTGTCCGCCCTGCCCCAGCACTGCGCGTCGGCGAATGTTGCCCTTTCATGTGTCTAAAGCATTCCCGAGCAGCGAGCTACTGCCCGCCCTGCCCCGAGCAGCTGACGCGTTCGGCGAATGTTCGCTCCCTTTCATGTGTCTAAAGGCGGCTCCACACATTCGGCATTCGCCGAGCAGCGAGCTACTGCCCGCCCTGCCCCGAGCAGCTGACGCGTTCGGCGAATGTTCGCTCCCTTTCATGTGTCTAAAGGCGGCTCCACACATTCGGCATTCGCCGAGCAGCGAGCTACTGCCCGCCCTGCCCGTGCTAAAGGCGGCTCCCATTCGGCATTCGCCGGCAGCGGCTACTGCCGCCCGCCCCGGCAGCTGACGCGTTCGGCGAATGTTCGCTCCCTTTCATGTGTCTAAAGGCGGCTCCACACATTCGGCATTCGCCGAGCAGCGAGCTACTGCTCGCCCTGCCCCGAACAGCTGACGCGTTCGGCGAATGTTCGCTCCCTTTCATGTGTCTAAAGGCGGCTCAACACATTCGGCATTCGCCGAGCAGCGAGCTTCTGCCCGCCCTGCCCCGAACAGCTGACGCGTTCGGCGAATGTTCGCTCCCTTTCATGTGTCTAAAGCCGGCTCCACACATTCGGCATTCGCCGAGCAGCGAGCTACTGCCCGCCCTGCCCCGAGCAGCTGACGCGTTCGGCGAATGTTCGCCCCCTTTCATGTGTCTAAAGGCGGCTCAACACATTCGGCATTCGCCGAGCAGCGAGCTACTGCTCGCCCTGCCCCGAGCAGCTGACGTGTTCGGCGAGTCTAAGGCGGCTCCACACATTCGGCATTCGCCGAGCAGCGAGCTACTGCTCGCCCTGCCCCGAGCAGCTGACGCGTTCGGCGAATGTTTGCTCCCTTTCATGTGTCTAAAGGCGGCTCAACACATTCGGCATTCGCCGAGCAGCGAGCTACTGCCCGCCCTGCCCCGAGCAGCTGACGCGTTCGGCGAATGTTCGCTCCTTTCATGTGTCTAAAGGCGGCTCCACATTCGGCATTCGCCGAGCAGCGAGCTACTGCCCACGCTGCCCCAAGCAGCTGACGCGTTCGGCGAATGTTCGCCCCTTTCATGTGTCTAAAGGCGGCTCCACACATTCGGCATTCGCCGAGAAACGAGCTACTGCTCGCCCTGTCCCGAGCAGCTGACGCGTTCGACGAATGTTCGCCCTTTCATGTGTCTAAAGGCGGCTCCACACATTCGGCATTCGCCGAGCAGCGAGCTACTGCTCGCCCTGCCCCGAGCAGATGACGCGTTCGGCGAATGTTCGCCCCCTTTCATGTGTCTAAAGGCGGCTCCACACATTCGGCATTCGCCGAGAAACGAGCTACTGCTCGCCCTGTCCCGAGCAGCTGACGCATTCGGCGAATGTTCGCTCCCTTTCATGTGTCTAAAGGCGGCTCCTAACATTCCGCATTCGCCGAGCAGCGAGCTACAGCTCGCTCAGTCCCGAGCAGCTGGCGCGTTTGGCGAATGTTCGCTCCCTTTCATGTGTCTAAAGGCGGCTCACACATTCGGCATTCGCCGAGCAGCGAGCTACTGCTCGCCCTGCCCCGAGCAGCTGACGCGTTCGGCGAATGTTCGCCCCCTTTCATGTGTCTAAAGGTGGCTCCACACATTCGGTATTCGCCGAGCAGCGGCCTAGTGCTCGCCCAATCCCGAGCTATCGATGTCATCGGCGAATGTTCGCTCCCTTTCATGTGTCTCAAGGCGGCTCCTAACATTCGGCATTCGCCGGGCAGCGAGCTAGTGCTCGCCCTGTCCCGAGCAGCTGACGCGTTCGGCGAATGTTCGCTCCCTTTCATGTATCCAAAAGACCGACATGCGGTGGGTAGGGCGAACCGCGAATGTTTGTCACTCGGTAAATAGCGAGCAAACGTATCCACACTACTCGGGATTCGGCGAGCGGTTGCTCGGTGTTCGCCGAATAACGAATTTGAGGAGCCGCCTTTACACTTGCGATTTTCTAATGATGCATCTCACGGTAGGGTCTCAAGATGGAATATGGGGCGGCTTTTCGTCCAAGGTCCGGCAATAAAAGTCGAAAATTCCCGTTTTCCGGCGCAGAATTACAATGCTTTCTGTTCTTCAGTTAGTAAGTGTGAGAAAGTAAAAAGTAAAATTAATTTCTTTGAAAAGGGCGAGAAGCAAGCTGGTAAGCTCAGTTTCTTTTATTTAGCAAAAACGGAAAAGGAAATATTTTTTCCCAAGTTGCAAAAAATCTAATGTTGGTACTGTGACCGCCCGTTTTCTTAGATTAGGAAAACGTGTCACATACCGCCCTAAGAAAACGAGGAAAAGAATATTTTGAACGCGCCAACGCGGATGGATATTTGGAATGATAATTAGAATTTAGAACAAGAGAGACCGCCACCTTATACCAAGGGCGAGACCGCAGGTCGGATGAAAGAAAAAGTTCTTTCTGAAGGTAGCAGCTGAACTGGGCGGACATATGGAAAACGGTACGCCAGGAAGTGACATTGCAGCGGATTTCAGATTTGCAACTTTTTCTGAGGAAAACTCTTCTAGAAGACCAGAAGAGGTAATTATTCTATTATAAATTGATTTAAACATAATCTTAGAAGAAAGGTAATAAGAAACGTTATGAATTTATAATGGAAGAATTAGGGAGTGGAGTTTTGAATAGATGGCAGTAATTAATAGCTTGCATTCATTTCTCTTTCCAGTTTTTTTCTCTCTCACATGCTTTTCGTATATTTAAATACTCTCTTGAAGTTGGTGCTCATATAAAAAGGGGTGATCTCTGGATTCATTTTCACTCTGAATATCCAGTTGGTCATTAACTGTAATCGAAAATAAAGTAAAATTCATATGAGAGTATTCAAGCATATAAAACTTGAACGAGAAGAAGAAGGCGATTTCTGAGGAGCAACGGCGTTCTCAACCGAGGCCACGACGCTTCAAGGCCGAAGCAGCTCGGTGGAAAGGTGTAGAAGGAAGCAAAGTGGACTGCTCTACGCGGCCGAGAACACAGTAAGGTCGTTCCAAATAAAATGTTTTGTAGGGATAGGAGTGATTCAGTTTAATAAGAAAGCTCATTCTGTATCTATCACGTAGAAAGAAAAAGGGAGGGTAACAGATTTACCACGCTTAAAAGATAAGAAAAGTAAAAGTACATTTGTTTCCGACTTCTAATACGTGAGAACAGAATCAATCTTTTCTTTCAAAAGGGATTTCAAGATCAAATATTGTAATATAGTGATTAAGAGTTTGTGTAAGAGTATAATTATAATAATAGTAATTCTCTGGATTTTAGAGAGAGAAAGAGTTTCCTTTTGTTGTAAAAGTAATGTTAAGGAAAAGTATTAATTTTTGATTTTCAATGTGTGTTTCTTTCAAATTTTGTAAAGTAATATTTTAACGATTCTTTCAATTTCTGAAAGTGTGTTTGTTAAACAATTGGGTTGTAGATGAAAGTAGGAAATTGTGTATTGTGTTATTAGTGTTTTTTCAGTCAAGAGTATTCTGTATTTGATTTTTTCTTATGTGCCATTGTATGTATTTGTCAAAGCAGCCAATATTTTTAGAATATATTCTGAATTTAGTGAAAAGTGATTCTCACCCGAGTTGTTTGTAATTTTTGCATCCAATCCATAAACGATCTTCACGACCCTGCCCCCCCCTATTTTTTTATTTATTGTGTCCACACTGGGACGTCTATACTGAGCTAGTCGACCATCTGGTGAATTGTGTTCGCCACCCCCCCAAGACGTCTCAGGTCGGGTGCTGGCCTTACGGCTTGTACCGCACACGACTGTGGCTCGCAGTACTATATACGACGACGCACGAGATTAAAGAGAACTCCATTTCTAAAAACCTACTGCTCATATAGAGCTAGAAATCCACAGAAGTTCTTGAATTGAACCTGTGAATCTGAGCACACACAAAAACGTCAAAACACGGGATGCTCTCGCTGGGCACTTTTCCAAAATTTGACTGGAATAATCATTTTTATATAGACGGGAGCAACTTTTTACTTTACGAGTTAAAAAAATGCACTCGACAAAAGATATCAAAAGTGTTAAATGACAGAACACTATGCTATTATTTACAACAAAAAATTAAAAAGATTGAACGCGTGTTTACAGAGAAAATGGAGTTAAAACTATGATATTTTCCACTATCTTTAATGGCGTCTCAAGATAAACCCAACTACATTCGGTGGCACCCATTACGTGCACTTTGGTGCCATAATTAGGAATCAAATGAGAATCCGCGTACGTAAGGTTTTGTACACTCGTGCGCTATTGTGACCTTCTCTAAGCTGTGAAACTGATATCTTTGATACAAAATTAATAATTTCTTGAAGGACGTGCTTGTTGTTTTCAATATTTTGAGACCCCCTTAGAGATTGAAGCTCACAGACGCCATCGTGTTCGGCCCCGCGCTAAATCGCTTTTAGACAGTCAATCGTTTAACGCGAGAAAGTAAAGCACAAACCGATCCGCATGAGCAGCAAGGGTCTCATTAACGAAATGTCGTTGACTTGAAAAGAGAAAGGGAATAATTATTCGATCACCTGACTACGGCGTAACCACGTCCTAATAACCATAATATGACAGCGAAGAGGGGAAATAATGGAGGCATGTGTTAACGCACAAAAACTACTTGATATGCTGCGTGGCTTACGTCCAAGGAAAAGAAAATTTGAATAGATATAATAGTAACTCAATTTATTTTGTACATTTCAAAAATAACTATATGACGCAAGAATCCCGAAACGCAATGCGGAAGTAGCACATAGTAGTAATGCTGTGTTGTACTGATTTTTCATTACCACACAAATGTTAGCGTGGGTGCCTCGAACATGTAAAATTTGAGGAAGGGACGTCAAAGTAAATGTATACTTTCGAGGAATTTTAATTCAGATCATGGCATTAAAAACATATTAGTGAGAAGGTGCATGGGGTAGCTTAAAATAGGTCAATTTGTGTCTCAGGTAGTGCTGAATTCAACAATATTATATTTTGGTTGTAGTACATTTAGGGGAAAACGGCCGTCTAGGAGGCGAGCGCGGCAGCGGCCAGAGCAGAAATGGTGGGAGGTAAGGCCAGAGTGATAGCATCTTCGCAAGGAATAATACGTAAAAGGGTAGGGTGCCACCAAATGTGGCTGGGCTTATCTTCAGACGCCATTAAAGATAGTGGAAAATATCATAATTTTAACATCATTCGTTTAAAAATAATTGTAAGTATGGTATTCTCATTGTCTTTCTTTCATGTTATAATTGAATGAATCAAACTTGGGAAGTACTACAGATTTTTTAGTGGTTATTGCTAAGCAAAATATTATTTAAAAAAAGTAACATTCCTTTCCTGCGCATTTTTAACATTTTGACTTGTGAAGGACGACAAAACATGTTACCGCACACGTTATTTTCCACGGGCTGAACAACGTATCGCCATATACATATCTTTATAATGTTATTCTAACAGTGACATTCTAGCAGTGACATGAGGTGATGCACTGAGCTACCGCTCCTGGTCGAAGGCTCGGCAGATAAGGTGAGCCGGGGGGCATCGGAACAAGTGAGGGTGAAGCGGGGAAGGGGGGGCACGGAGGAACGGAAAGACGAGACCGGAGCCTCGGGCTGGCGCAATGGGGCGAGGCGGGCAGAGCGCGGTGGAATGGGCCAGGGCAAAGAGGAGGAGGCGGGGGTGGGACGTCGTGGCGGGGCAGGACAGGCGTGTGGGTGTCGCACCCGGGGGACCCGGAGGGTGCGGCGGGGAGGAGCGGCGGGATGGGCCAGGGCGAGAAGGAGGAGGCGGGGTTGGGACGGGAGAACGGGCGCGGGGCGGGGCGGAGAAGGCGTGTGGGGTCGCACCTGTGAGCCGTGCAGGAAGGAGGGCAGGGCGGGAGCAGCGGCAGGCTGGGCCACGGCGAGGAGGAGGAGGAGGAAGGAGGGCAGGGCGGGAGGAGCGGCGGGATGGGCCAGGGCGAGAAGGAGGAGGCGGGGTTGGGACGGGAGAACGGGCGCGGGGCGGGGCGGAGAAGGCGTGTGGGGTCGCACCTGTGAGCCGTGCAGGAAGGAGGGCGGGCGGGGAGCAGCGGCAGGCTGGGCCACGGCGAGGAGGAGGAGGAGGAGGAGGAAGGAGGGCAGGGCGGGAGGAGTGGCGGGATGGGCCAGGGCGAGGGGAGGAGGCGGGGTTGGGACGAGGCGGGGCGGGGAAGGCGTGTGGGGGTCGCACCTGGGAGCCGTGCAGGAAGGAGGGCGGGGCGGGGAGCAGCGGCGGGAGGGCGGGCGGGTGCACGCTGCGTCCGAAGCCGCGCAGCCACGCGGGCGCCGTGCTGATCACCTCGTCGAAGGTGCACGCCACCGCCGCCACCGCAGCACGTCCGCCGGCTGCAACACGCACACGCCGCCACGGCGAGACGCTGGGCGCTTCGCCTTCCGCGCTTCGTCCTTCCGCCCCGCCCTGCCCTGCAACTCCACGCGCACCCTTGCCACTGCTCCGCCACTCCCCTCGCCACTCTCACCTCTCCCCTCCCCTCGCACTCTCCACAGCACCCCTCGCCCTCTCTCACTGCTCCCTCCCCTGCCCACTCTCTCCTGCTCCCTCCCCTCGCCCACTCTCTCCCGCACCCCCTCCCCCTCTCTCACACTGCTCCCTCCCCTCGCCCACTCTCTCACTGCTCCCTCCCCTCGCCCTCTCTCACACGCCCCCTCGCCCACTCTCTCACACTGCTCCCCTCCCCTCGCCCACTCTCTCCACTGCTCTCCTCCCCTCGCCCCTCTCCCCACTGCACCCTCCCCTCGCCCACTCTCTCACTGCCCCCTCGCCCACTCTCTCACACGCTCCCCCCTCGCCCACTCTCTCACCTGCTCCCCTCCCCCTCGCCCACTCTCTCACACTGCTCCCCTCCCCCTCGCCCACTCTCTCACACTGCTCCCCTCCCCCTCGCCCACTCTCTCACAGCTGCTCCCCTCGCCCCTCTCTACACTGCTCCCTCCCCTCGCCCACTCTCTCACCTGCTCCCTCCCCTCGCCCCCTCTCTCACACTGCTCCCCTCCCCCTCGCCCACTCTCTCACACTGCTCCCCTCCCCTTCGCCCACTCTCTCACACTGCTCCCTCCCTCGCCCACTCTCTCCACTACTTGCTCCCCTCCCCCTCGCCCACTCTCTCACACTGCTCCCCTCCCCCTCGCCCACTCTCTCACACTGCTCCCCTCCCCCTCGCCCACTCTCTCACACTGCTCCCTCCCCCTCGCCCACTCTCTCACCGCCCCTCCCCACCCCGCTTCACCAATCCGTCCTCGTCGAAAGCAACTCCTCTCCCTTCATAACTTGTTCCCTATTAACTGTGATACTTATCTGAACGAACTGCAGCTATATACCGAAGAATTCTGTGCTCTAAAAGTTCTTATGCGAATAAATAAACGAGGTCATCTTCGTCACCATAGTGTTTTTTATTCAGATAGCCGGCTTTCGACGGCTTTGCCGTCGTCATCATCATAGTCTACCGGCTTTTGCCGAAAGCAGCGAGACTGATGACGGCAAAGCCGTCGAAAGGCGGCTATCTGAATAAAAATAATATGTTGATGAAGATGACCTCCTTTATTTATTCGCATATGAACGTCTACAACAGCGAATGGGAATTCCCACAATTTAAAGTTTAAATTCAGGTTTAGGAGCTTTTAACCTGCAATCACATAATTTTCTGCAGCTGCATACTGAATTACTGCGCAACTGTTTGTAGCACATGTAGTGTTGTAGGTATACTTGGGGTTTTAGATTTTCCGTTTTATGATAAAAATATGCTCTACAATATTTCCCGTTCGGTTTTGACCTCTGGTTTCTTTTCCGCAATTTTAAGAATTCATGAAGGATTTCCGCTATATGCCATTCTTAATTTCCATTTGTTCAATTAAAAAATAATAAAAAGAAAAAAGAAAAAAAGCTGGGTTTTTAAAAATTTAAGTACTCGCCTGTGTAGAGGAAGCAACAGTTTCTTCCACAATCTCACTATGCAAAACGCGTAGTCATGCTACATAGCCACTGCAATTAGGTGTGATGACCCCAAGTAATTTTAGACGGTCGCTAATTTTCAGTAATTTCCTTCATATGAGGAAGAGGTCTGTTTCAGTAAGAAGTGTGTGTTACTCATGAATATGAATCGACCCTAACGTTACCACTCAAGACGAAAAGTACGGGAAAACTCAAGAGGCTTTTACATAATGTTCACCCACAATACTACGTAAAATACTTTTTATAAACGCCTCCCAAGTCAGCTGCCTGTATACACGTACAAGGCTGAGCAGTATTAAAATACTTGTATTTAAAGTACATTTTTTATTTGAAAAACTGTATTTTTGAGTTTTTTGGGCATGTATTTTGGAGATGTACATAAACTAGTGTTTTTAAAAAAAGAAATACTTTAAATATTTCAAATACAGACGAAGAATTCATTTTTAAATGACTAGCGTACCCGTGCGAGAACTCTCGCATATTAAATCCCAACCTCTTCTCTATTTTTCCATTTCCATATTAAGCCAGTAATATATCTTTTTCTTCAAGACCCTCTTATCCTCCGTCACTTGTTCTAAACGTCTCATTGTTATTGATAACAATACACCTTTGTCAACACAAACGATTCTTATTTAATGTTATTACCGTTCAGAGAGGTACTCGCCATTTGAATGACTGTTTTCCTTTTCAGCTTTTATACATTCGCTAACTAGGGTTTTATTTTCTGATGATCTGTTTGAAAAATGATCGTTTTAGAAATAAATTTCTTTTCTTCGTGTTAGACATGTTTTGATGTCATTTTATATTTGAAAATATTTACACATATTTATTATATATTTATACACAAATTATTATGTATGTACAGTATTTTGAGTGTTTGAAGTATTTTAAAGTATTTTTGCGAAGTATGCAAATAGTTAATTAAGATGAATATAGTTATTTTGTGTTATAAGAATTGAAATGATTGAAGGCGTTGTCATTGTTAACAATATTAGTATTGTTGACAATGACAACGCCTTCAATCATTTCAATTATGTAAATATAAACTACAACTCACCACTAAACCAATATACTATGCAAGAATACAGGAGTTGCGTATTAACCTAGTGACGATGACTAGGAGGGGAACTGCTGTACCGCACAATTAGAAGAAAATCAATTGGAGTAATGTGAGAGAGACAGAAAACAACGAAGAAAAATATCCAGCTTTTCCAAACTTCGTACGGAGCGTTCTGTTCTCTTACTTTCGAACATCGCATCATTTGCACGGCATGTTTTTTAATGCCCTTCTAAACAATCGACATTTCTGGGAAATCGTGTTTCGATTTGCATGTCTATGAGGAGAACACATGTTTACCCAGACAGTACAAGTATCATTTAACATATTCTCACAATTAGTATTTCCTGACAAAACATTTTCTGGGAATACAATTTTTTTCGCATCTTTAATATGTGTGCCAGATACAGTTAAAAGAATATCTATGATCATTAAGTTCGACATTTTAATTGAAAAGTTTGGTCTATTTTGTAATTTTTTGCCACTATCTATATCAACATCATCACAAGATGGAAGTACGTCTTGCGTTAAGTTTATCAGACTATAAGAATGTTAAAACAAAAAGAAACGGGAATTTCAAGAGGCAGAAATGGCAGACGGAGCAATGTCACAGGGCCGCCTAGTGCGTACAACTCAGTTTGTAATGCGAAGCAGAATCTGGAATGTAAGCACACATTGCCGCATTCTTTAATCGCCCACCATGATGACAGAAGGTCGAATGGAATGTGTCTCGTCATTTGAGTTGCCAACCAGCGGTGACGCGCTAGAAAAAAAGCTGCGAAAGAAAACTCGGAATAAAACAGACATTTTATTAAGAATTTCGAACAAAAAATGAATTATGAATTTTACAAAAGTTTTAAAATGAGATTTAGAGTGTTATCTAAAATATTCTAAACGAAGTTTGCCACACTATCACCTCGTTTGAATATAGGGCGTCATTATTAACTTATTAGTAATGTAACATTATTTATACTTAATGTAATATTTATATATATATATATATATATATATATATATATATATATATATATATATAGTAATGTAACTATTACAATGCTAACAACTCATAGCAAATATATTAACAAAACACAAAGCAAAGCGCAAATATTTGACACGAACGTCATTCGTTTAAACGTACCGTAACGTTGACTTTTTCATGCTACGATCTCTGAACAAGTGATATTATTCGTCCTAACGTGCATCGGACACTGCGTGACGTCTGGTACGTCAGATCGATTATGTCTCTTTGTAATTTCACTTGTTGGCCATTTAAACGTACGTTTGAATCAATACACCTTCTACAAGTATTCTGCAGGTGTCCTTCTACAAGTATTCAGAAACGCTATATCAACCGTTCCGTCTCGCCAAGCAATAACCCACCAATTCGCAACTTAAGTGAACTGTAGTAAAAATCACAAAGCACGTCAATAAAGCTACATTTTCTTTGAAATATTTCTCATTAATCAGGAACCATGAGCTGCATAGAAAAAAATCTCTTTTTTCAAACAATCGCAAATCTCCTGTTTTTCAATATTCTTTCAGTTTCTCAATGAAATCGAGTGAGAATGTCCATACTTATCTAATGTATTTGAAAATTTTCACGTTTGGTTTTGAGAAATAAATTGTTTTCTTCTGAAAATGTGTAAAATGCATAACAATATCTGACTATCTGTACTTGGTGTGACAGCCCGCGTACGGGCCATGTACGTAAATTTTTTCACATTTTCACATTTCTCCATTTTTCGATCCCCTAATAGTTACAGGTACATGAAAGTTCAATAACACCATATGGAAGTTTCTGGGGGGAAAAGATGGAGCTGTGTTTAAGCAAATGTCGGTCAAGCGACTCATAAAATGAGTATTTCTGTCGAAAAATAGGCGCATTTCCTTGCTCATTACAAAACGTTTCCTTATTACGTAGACGAGTATTGTTTCTAACAATACTTTTTCGTGTAACTTAGGATGTATGTACGAGACAGACACCTAACAGGACGATGTTTAAAGTTTCATTTTATTATTAACGTCCATAGCAAAATAAAACAATATTCTAACACGAAAACACTGGTTGGATGAACGACGCTCAACTACTCAAATTATTCTATTTATTTACTAAGAGTGCAGTATTCACTAGAGACGGAGTAAAATGGGACATGTTTTCCACACACTAGCGACCGCGTTTCTGTCGGTGTCATTCAAACAGGATATTCAATTGCTTCAGATCATTTTCCTGCAAATTTCTCCATTGTATTTCCTTCCTTCGTGTTGAAATACTCTGCGCACATAATTTGCGCTGACTATAAAAATTATTTCATTAAAGTTGTAATTACTGATATTAATTTATCAGAGAATTTTGGTCTTCAGCTACTTGTGCGTTGCCTACTACAATTTTTTTTTCATCGGAACAATATTCTAAGAACGGCCGTAAATCGACTATGATCCGTTTCCTTCGGCTCTAATATTTGTCTTCTACCACCGTTTATCAATGCATCACTTGTACTTGTGTATCTCATTCAGAGAATATTTTGCTTTACACCGTCTTAGCATGTCTAAAACGTACTCGCTATTTTAACGTCAAATGAGTGCCTGCACCATAATGAGTCTAATGAAACCTGCACCATTGTTCGGTATAAGAGAAGAATATAACTTTCCCTTTCTGCTAACGATTAAGTGAATAATGGACATGACTCGTGTAGTTGTTTCTGAGTGAGAGAGACATTAAAAAGTGGTCAGGTTATTTAATTACAGTTAATAGCAACGAAAAAGCACAAATTTTGGAACATTTGGAACTTTATTGTTCCTTGTAAGTGCCATATTCTCCATCATTACGTTAACTCACCGACTTGATATTCACTTTATTGATCCGTTCGTATTAAGCCATAATGTCAGTCTAGTTCTGCATGGACTAGGAAAAATTACACACAAAAATGCGCAATCAAACAAAAACCGCGGAAAATTATTTGACCGAAAACATTTGAATTGGGAAACCGAAACCATTATTTTTTTCTTGCCCACTACGTACTTACGTAATGTAGAGAAAGTATTGGAATGATTCAGTCAAGAAATCATAGTTTTAAAAACACCTGATACCGAAAAAAATTGATGATTTTTGTGTAAATGTATTGGTGAAACTGTAATCAAATGACTGTGATAGTTTGTATTTCTTTACAATTTGTAGCTACTTGAAACGAGCGTCGGGTTCAGGTTTCGAGAAATCGATCATAATGAGGAAATGTTTTATTTGATGCCTTTTCCTAACCAAAATTGTTGTAAAACCAAGATTTTGTTGTAAAACGAAGGCTGCAGTGACTGAAATAAGCAAATAAAAAACTAGTGTTCGAAAATATAGTTCAACTGCAGCATGCAGTGCTGTGCCACTGCTTGTGAAATAAAATATGGATTAGGTCGCGGACTAAATGAATTGCTACAATACAATATTTTCAAATAAATATTCTATTGGCAAACATTATGACTATTAAGAAGTTTCTTAATGCATTTAAAATAGTGCGGTCCCGTAATAATAGAATAAACATTCGACTTCAAGAATATTAGAGAAGACTAAAACTTTCCTTTGTAAGCAAATTTTCATAAAAAAAATTGGAACAATTTTTGAGAATACGTCGTTTAATCGTTTGTGAAAATGTGCAAGTTTGAAATCGTTTTCAGAACTTTTGAGTTTTCCAGAAAATTCATAAAAAATCATTTGAAGCACTTTGATTCACGACTGAAATAATGAATATAGATGCTCGAATATAAAGACGTGAGAGATATTAAAAAAATACATTTGTGTAATTTTTTTTTCTCGCCCTAACTTCATAAGAAGAGTTACTATTCTGATGGTGGATCTGGAAACGGCAAATTTTAGGCACAACATCTCTTATTATTAGTAACGAAAAATTGGGTATATCTTATGTCTATGTATAATACATTACTTCCTATAACACGTTGTGTAGTCAGAATCCATGTTTTGTGGATCCTTGATATCTCCAAATCTACTAACAGCAAAAAGACTGTCAATCTGCCTGTGGTCAACGCTAAATCGTGAAGTCCATTTTCTCCAAAATTGATATTCCTCAATAGATTTAAAAGAACTTGAGGTCCTCTGATTTTGAAATGGATATTTTGATTTTTGAGGAAAATTTATATGCAGCCTTGACCCTTTCTCAAAAATGGTACCAAATTTTCTGATTAGACTTTGTAATTGGAAAACGCGTAAGGGATTGGGGCAGGTCTCAGTCAATTTGAAATTCCTGACTTTTCGAAAGCTTCGGCTTCTTCCTACAGTAGTGAAGGATGTAGTTCACGGGATTCAGTCCGAGTGTACCCAACGTGAGCGGTAGCTCAGTGCATCAACTGATGTCACTGCAGTCCCTCTGATCGGGGGGAGGGGTGTCCTAGGTTCGAGTCTCGACGGTGGCAGGAATTTCGACACTAGCTTGTCAGCTAGGTCGAATTCAGTCGCTGTCTGGAGGAGAATTCTAGCGGCCGTCTGCTCTGATCGGTGGTTTTCCGTGGTTTCTCCGATCAACACCAGGCGAATGCCGCAGCAGTACCCTAACAAATGGGCCACGAACGCGATCTTTCCTACCTCTTTATTGTCCTATTTTCTCCCTTTATACACACTTACACTAACATGCACTACATTACCACACATGCCGAGAGACCGGTTGGGAGCTTAGAACTTGTCCTGGCTGGAGTGGTATCCTGATGATGGGGGATACCTGATTGTGGAAAACCCAGCTAGCCGACGGTAGGTCGGCGCCGGATCTCGCCAAACAGCGGGGGAAGATCACCGCCATCTCCCGCTCACAAACACACACTACACGTACGGGACTAATATAGTAATGACCAAAGTAGTTGACGCACCCGGAATCACCAACAACCAATCAAACAATCAATCGGAGTGTACCACATCCCACATTACATCATCATCAAAATTCAAAATTTATTGCTTATTTATTTTTGAAAATAGATTTTACTACATGGGAGTTTTTGTTTTTTCTCCCTTTCAAAATTGAAAATTTATTGCTTATTTATTTTTGAAAATAGATTTTACTCCATGGGAGTTTTTTTTTCTCCCTTTCAAAATTCAAAATTTAAGTAGTATATGACTTAGTGTAGGGATCACAGAATTTTGAAAATGTGCACACAATTCACTTTTCCCCATAGCACGTCATACGCAGTTTTTAACTGTTTTTGACGTAAAATAAATAAATAAATAAATAAACACATTACATCATGGCCGTGAATTCTATAATGGTTAATATAATGTTGAATATAGAGATTTGTTTTCCTTAATGTTATATCTTAAATCTGTTATTTAAAGAGAGATCTTGAAATAAGGTCATGCATAGCTTTTCGGAAAAAAATAATTCGCATAATTCTTTGAAATATGCATTTCGAATATTCTCTGAAATACAGGCAATTTTTAAATTTTTTAATAAAATATTTTCATTAATTTTTTCCCTCTCGTGTATCAGAAGTCCATAAAAACTGTAATAGTCGAATTTCCGGCGAATTCTGTATTTTCGAAAATTGCAAAATTTTTGCACAAAATCTGTTCTGAAATACGTCTCTTTAAAAATCACCATGCACAGTTTAAAAGAAGAATGATTTGGGGGTAAAAACTGACGGGGTTCTAATTGAAATTGGTAATGCAATTTATAAAAAAAAAAGTATCTAAAAAATCGTAGAAATACTGCGAATACGTATGTTGAGTTGTAGCACATCTATTTCATACGGATCTTTAATGTACTCGTATTTAACCCAATCCAAGTTGCACGAAAACTTCTAATGTTTTCAAAACAATATACATAATCTATACTAATAAAAGTGAATTTAATGACATGTAATCGACAATGATTCCACAAAAATGAGTGTATGAATAGATACGCAGTATTTACAGTTCTTCAGGATTTGACACAGAGCCCTTGCAAGGTTTGGTAAAGATTAATACAACACAAATGCGAAAAATAAATAATTTAAATAATATGCCGGTAGATGCACCACGGTCGTTATTTTTCGCCTGTCGCTAAGAGACAGTTTCGTGATATATTCGGCCAGACGGTGCCGTAGAATCACAGAGTAAGCATAGGGGGATGGCCGTGTGAGCGATCTCCATGAAAGTTGGCATATTAATGTGTTTTCATGGAGGTTTTTATGCTGTTCATTTTTTTGTAACTCCGCTAGAAGACGCTGTAGCTTACGATGGCGCTTCAGTTAAATGCAATTCCCAATCATAGGAACCCAGCTTCGTTATTGCTGGGCGTTGCCGTGTGACGCGGGGCGAGGCCGAGGAGGCCAGGAGTAATCAGCAATGCAAGATGAAGAGAGAAGGGAGGGAAAGAGAGAGGGGAATGAAGAAATAAGGGGAGGGAAACAGAGAGAGAAAACGAGACAGGGTTAAACGAGAGAGAAGAGAGAGAGAGAGAGAGAGAGAGAGAAGAGGAAAAAAGAGAGGAAATAGAAAGGGAAAAGAGAGAGGAAAAGAAGAGAGGGAAAAAGAGGTCGGAATAGAAGAGGGAGGGAAAAAGCGAGGAGGAAAGAGAGATGGGAAAAGAGGGAGAGAATGAGGGAAAAAGAGAGTGAAGAAAGAGAGCTGGACAACGTCTGCCGCATTCTGCTAGTATTAAATAAATAACTAACTGTGCAGACCAAGTTTTATTTGATGAAAATTTGTAGCTGTAGGAAGTCAAACAATTTCGATTTTTTTGATTTTTTGAAAAATTCACTGAAGTTTACAAACATGAGAAATACCCTATTTTTATACGCGTTTTCGTTCTATCCGAGAAAAAGAAATAAATAAACAATATGGTGCAAATTTCGAGATAATATTGAAAATGAAGAGGCTTCGTGTTAAGTGCGCCTCCAATTCAAAATGTTCGTTTCTAATTCTAGAGACTGCGATGACAACCATATCGATTGGGGAAAATCAATTTTGTAAAAATCCTGCCCACGGTTTAGTCGCTAGCATTGCTCACACACGGACGGACAGAGAATAGATGTTTTGCCGTAAACCAATTTTTCTGTGCCAGGGACCCACAAAAAATTGATTACGACTTAACAAAGCATAAGAGAAAGTAATTTACTACACATTGGATAAAGATTTAGCCACGTTTTAGATATCTGGACTTCAGAATAAATTTTTCTATTTAAAAATCGGAATTTTTCCCCGCAGTATTTCAACACTCTGTCTATACTATGCAAGTAGTATGCGAGAAAGTAAAAAGATAGTAGAAGAGTTCAGAAATATGTAATACAATCACTTCGATATTAATTTTTCACATTTAATAAGCTGAAAAATGTAGATAATTTCTACATTCATATTGATTACTTCTGCTCAGTTTTGTGAATACACGTTAGAAAAGTTTGAAAAACAAATTGGAGAAATTTTTGAGAAAATGTCGTTGGAGCTTTTCTGAAAATGCAAAATTTTGAGCTTATTTTCGCAGAAAACTGTTGAGTTTTCGAATGGTATGATATACTTCTTAGGGAGTTATGAAAAGAATCCGTCTTGGTGTGTCGAAATTAGGGGACCTATTAAATTCAATGACTTGAAATTCTTCCCAAATGTTTTAAGTTTGGAAGGTTGTGGTAAAATAGTCAGCGAGCATTTCGGCTTTTTCTTATCGCTATGAGCTGTCTGACTGCCATTTTTCAAAATTGAAATATTTGATTTGATTCCTAGCAACCTGCGTGTAGCTTTCCATAAAGAGCCCTTGCGAGGATTAAGGTCTGCAACGTATTTTTCTATTTCTCTATGTGGAATAAAGCTAGAGCATTGCGTACAAGTAGGATTAAGTGATTATATTCTGATTTTAAGTGAGGTAATCTATGCTTGGTCCAAAGACGTCTTATTTTGTTCTTTCTTGATATCAGTATTTGGATGTCTTCAGGGAGCCAAGGTTGGTTTGGAGCGTGAATTGTCTGAAAAGTGCTTGGGGTAGAATTTTCGATAGAATTGATAATAGCATTGGTCAGAATGAGGGTGGATTCGTCGATTTCCGATTGCGTTTTTAACTGTTTAATAGGAGGGAGAGAGTATGTAAGATGTTGTTGGAACTTCTTCCAGTTTACTTTGAGAGTATATAAATGTGGTGGGCGGTTTGTGAGTGGTCGAGTTGTGCTGGCAGTTAAAATAACCGGATTGTGATTTGAATCCAGTTCTGAGATGGAGAAGGGGAGTAATGGAATATTTGAATTGGTAATGGCTATGTCTAGAATGTCAAGTAAGCAATTCGAATTGTATGGAAAGTGCGTGGGATCGACCGGAGCAATAGTTTTTAAATTGTAATTTCGACTCAGATTGTATACATATATTCCGTCCGGAGAATTGATTCTACAACCCCATGACGTATGTTTTGCGTTCAGATCATCCAGCAAAATACAGGAAGTATTTGAAGAGAAAAATATCCAAAAATGTGACCTAAGGAGGGATTTGTTCGGTGGTTTGTACGCCGAGATCACTATTAAGTCATCACTCATGAGCGAAACCTGCGCTGTTATTGCTTCAACTCCTGTGTGAAGGGCAACAAGCTGGGGCAACTACTAATGTTAGTTTTGATTAGGATCATAACTCCACCGGCTGGAGTCTTGTTAGGCCGATCTGCTCTGTAGAACTTATAACCTGGAATACGTAATATTTTAGAAGAAACGAGATGGGTCTCAGTAATACAAGCTATGTCTGTTTTATGAGATATTAGGAAGTGAATGAAAGCTTGTCTTTAAGGTATGATACCGTTGCTGTTCCATTTAAGAATCGTTTGATTTTTAAGGCATTGTTCGCTGTCCATTTTTATAATTATTGGAAAATGATGATATTATAAATTTTTTTATGGAATTGATTATTGACGGCATGACGAGCTGGATTAAATGATCTTTGAAATTGCTAATTTACTGAGTTAAATAATTGACAATGTTGAAATTCCTCCTCTTTCTTCTTCTTCTTCTTCTTCTTCTTCTTCTTCTTCTTCTTCTTCTTCTTCTAGTTGTTATTATTTTGGCTGAGAGCGTGTGTAGAATTGGGAGGATGTGGATGTCAAGCATTTTGACGTAAGTGAGGGATTTGAGAAGTTGATGGAAGAGGAGGGAAATCAGTTGATTGAGGATGTGGACCGGTAGCGGTAGCTCAGTGCATTAAATGATGTCGCTGCAGCACCTCTAACACTAACAGGAAGGTCCTAGGTTCGAGTCCTGACGGCGGCAGGATTTTCGACACTAGCTTGTCAGCTAGGTCGAATTCAGCTGCTGTCTGGAGGAGAATTCTAGCGGCCGGCTGCTCTGATCGGTAGTTTTCCGTGGTTTCTCCGATCAACACAAGGCGAATGCCGTAGCTGTACCCAATCAAACGGGCCACGGACCGCGCGCGATCTGTCCTTCCTCTTCCTTGTCCTATCCTCTCTCCTTACACACACACTTACACTAACATGCACTACACTAGCACATAGTCCGGAGATCGGTCGGGAGCTTAGAGCTTGTCCCGACTGGGGCGGTGTCCCGCTGGTGGGAGAGTCCTGGTTAGGGAGAAACCCCACTAGCCGACGGTAGGTCGGCGCCGGATCTCGCCATCCAGCGGGGGAAGATCACCGCCATCTCCCGAGAAAACAAACACACATGCACTACACTAACGGGACTAATGACCGAAGCAGTTGACGCGCCCGGAAACACGAACAATCAATCAATCAAATCGGATCTGGGCGAAAACTAATATTGAGAAAGCTGAATGCTTTGCTCAGCATTTAACGTGTTTAAAACTTTTCCATCAAGAGATCACAGTGTGCAAAAACTCATTGACGAAGAAGATTTTATAAAATATTAAGAAACACCTCTTCAGATGCCACTTCCGATTGCCCCATTTACTTCGTAGAATATAAAGAATACCATCAGAACTTGTCACCCTGACAAGGCACATGGATATGATTTACTTACTGGCAGAATAATACAAAACTTACCTCGAAAAGCAATATCCCTTATCACTTCAACTTTCAACGCAATATTGCGCTTAGGTTATTTCTCACAATCCTGGAAATACGCTCAAATTATTCTAATGCTCAAACTCGGTAAACCTCCTCGAGAACCCGTATCCTAAACACCAATTTTTTTGCTGCCTCTCCTCTCTACCGCTTTTGAAATAATGCTGCTGATGAAACTACAATCAAAATTAGAAGACTAGATACCTGCTCATCAGTTTGGATTCCGAAGAAAGCATTCTACGGCTGAACAAGTGCACAGGGTGGTCAATATCATTTGTAAAAGTCTAGAAGAAAAGAAATATTGCTCGGTTTGCGCGATGTGTTTCTAGATATAACGCAGGCATTCGGCGAAGTATGGCTATTTTACAAGCTGAAAAGACAACTTATTACGTCCTCTTAAAATCCTACCTGAGATTCTTCCTAATGAAGCAAAATAACCAACTATCTTCCTTTTACCCTATCCTGTCTGGAGTCCCCCAAAGAAGTGTGCTGGGTCCAGTGCTCTATGTATTATACATTCCTGACCTGCCTACCACCGAAGAAACAGTAACAGTTACATTTGCTAACAATGCATCAGTTCTTGCTTCATACAGCGATCCAATAGAGGCTTCTAGATTGCTCAGGAACATCTCAACTACAAGGATGGCTAAATACTTGACGATGTATTGTGCACATACGATAAGTGCACATGAAGGCAAATCAAGTCACATTACTTTCACCTTGAAAAGAAGAATTTGTCTCCCAGTGTAAGTGAACAGAACTAACCTTCCACAAACATATTCAGTGAGATATTTAGGTATTTATCTTGATACGAGATTTACGTGAAAAAAGTATAATGTGTATACGAAAAGAACTCCAGTTAAAATACAAAAAAACTGTATTGGTTGTTAGGTAGAAATTCAGTGTTAGGTATAGACAATACATTATTAATTTATAAATCATTCTTACAGTCTGTTTACACTTACTGCATACAGCTCTGGGGCATCAGTAGCAAGTCCAATATCCAAATCATTCAAAGATCTCAATCCAAAGTATTAAGAAACATTGCCAATGCCCCCTGGTATGTTCGAAATGATGTAATTCACTCTGATTTTAAAATGCCAACAGTTTACGAAGAAATAAAAATTTAAAATTGTAAATATATTTTAAAAAATTAGAATGTTATACAAATACTGCAGCCATAAATAGTGTTTGGAACGAGGGGACTTAAACAATTCAAACCTTTAGATTTGCCTCACAGATTTTGAAGTATAGTCAAATGTATAATCAACTACATTAATGGAGAGCTGCTACTGAGTATCTTCTTCAACCAATGTTAATTACCTAGTAAACCAATTACTTATTGTTCTGATGTATGAACCGATAGTAAATAGTTTAATTAAAAAATCGATGTTTCAGTATCAAGAACCCAGAATACATGGAGTCTGCCTACACAATTTTCTATATGCTACATTAAATAGCATACACTTCCCACTTAAAGTCAAAGTTAGAGGATGTAATTTACTACACGCAGGAACAAGATTTATTCGCTTTTCCGTTGCCAGGGCCCGTCAATAAGAGTTTTTGTGTTGCAAATTTGCCGTTTCCGGTGCACGATTATAATGCTTCCTGTTCTCAGGAAGTAAGAGAGAAAAGGTAAAAATGATTCTGTTCCATGGAAAAACGGCGGTAATCGCTCGAGCAGGGTACCTCGAATCGGATCGGATCGGGTCGGGTCAGGGTGGGGTGGGTGGGCGGGTGGGGCGGGTCGGGTCGGTCGGGTCGGGTCGGGTCGGGTCGGGTCGGGTCGGGTCGGGTCGGTGTCGGGTCGGTGTCGGATCGAGACGGGTCGGGTCGAGGTGGACCGGGTCGGGGAGGGCGCGCCGGGGGCAGGGCGGGTCGGGAAGGGTGGGGCGTGGCGTGGCGGGGCGGGGCGGGTACCTTGAGGTCGAAGAAGACGGGCAGCAGCAGCACGGGCAGCGCGCAGCCTCGCAGCTCGGAGGCGCCGCCGGCGCCGCGCGTGGCCGCGTGCAGCAGGTCGAGCAGCGCGGCCAGCAGCTCCAGGTGGCGCGCGGGCAGCTCCTGGCCCAGCAGCCCCAGCGCGTCGCTCGCCACCGTGCCCTCCGGCACGCCCGCGTTCTCCGCTGGGCAGGCAACGCCCCATCTTCCGTTCCTCCCGTCTTTCATTTTATGCGTCCGTTCTACCGTCCGGTCGTCCTTCTGTGCTGACCGTCATTTATTCGTTCCTACTTTCTTTTGATCGTAAATTTCTCCGACTGTTCGTTCAGTGGTACCGGCTTAGTTGGCTCAGGGTATCAGCTGATGTCACTGCAATGCCTCTGACCTGGAGGTCCTAGGGTTCGAGTCCCGACGGCGGCAGGATTTTTTGACACTAGCTAGATAGCTAGGTTGGGGTCTGGAGGAGAACTCTAGCGGACAGCTGATATGATCGAAATTTATCGGTGATTTCTCCGATCAACACCAGGCGAATGCCGATGCCGTACTCTAACACGGACCGCGCGCGATCTTTCCTTCCATTTCCTTGTCCTATTCTCACTCCTTTCTGGCGCACACTTACACTTGCATACACTACACTACCACAAATGTCGGCAGACCAGTAGGAAGCTTAGCGGTCTGTGGCAGTACCAGCCCGGTGGGAGATACCTGATTACGGGAAACCCCGCCAATCGATGTGTGTAGGTCATGTGTCCGCGCCGGATCTTATCAAGTTTGGGAATTTTATCTTGGGAGTTTTTTTTTCTCCCTTTCAAAATTCGAAATTTAAGTAGTGTATGACTTAGTGTAGGGATCACAGAATTTTGAAAATGTGCACACAATTCACTTTTCCCCATAGCACGTCATACGCAGTTTTTAACTGTTTTTTTGACGTAAAATAAATAAATAAATCAACCAGCGGAGGGAAAGTAAAAGTAAACCACCGCCACCTCCCGAGGATACACTACACTTAAAGGAGTAATGTCCTTAGTAATTGACACGCCTGGAAATGATAAATAATCATTTAATAAAAACCATTCAGTCGTCCCTCCATTTTTTAATCCGCATTGTGTTGCCTTGGACCGTTTGTTTGTTCGTCAGCCATTCAGTGCTACTTGCAATCTTTTATCTATTGTGTGTGTGTGTGTGTGTGTGTGTGTGTGTCTGAAGGTAAATCAGGTTTGAAATTACCTGCGCCACCTAATCAATAATCTCAGCGTACTTCACACAGCAAATATCCTTCCCTGCTAGAAAACATTTTAATAGTACGTTAAACTAATATAAGTTAAAAGAAGTTTCTAATATTCAAGAGCAATTTTAGGAAAGAACTTTGCCGTGTTTCATTTTCATTAGCTCATCGGATTATACGTATTCTATTGCAATTATTTACTTCTAGATCAAAGTTGTATAAGCAGAAAGCGTATAAAAGTCTGAGCGAATTATTTGAAAACGATGACCAAGAGTGCAACAGTAAGAAAAAACAGTTCACTGTTCTACTTTTTTTCGAGATTACTTGAAAACTGTTTTCGAGGTACACGTTCATGTAAATTTCCCCGAAGAAATTTATCGCCGTGTAAAATGTCAGTCATGTGATTCTTGTGATTCCCACTTCGAAGTAAGGAATAAAGTGCTTTGCTCATTGGTGGGCATTTCAATGAAAAGACAATCGCTTCCTTGGCCCCTTCCTTTTTCCTGCTCGACTTTGTTTGGTTTTTCATGGTGACAATTCCAAATATCTAATCCCAAGAACTGTTTATTGCCAACTTCAGCTATGCGCGTGACTTTCCCATTTACGCAAAAGTGGCAACGTAGAAGGCCGCGCGATTTATGAATCGAAATTAATCGAAATCGCTTTTAAGGGAAAAAGTAGAAAATTGTTTCAAAGAAAACTTTTGAAATTACAATACTATAATTTTAAACAAAGACAAATTGAACTGATCCAATCCTGGACAAATAAGGTCAGCGTGAAAGGGCTGTAGAGGAACAAGATCAAAATACTAGAACAAGAACACACTTTCTTCGTGGATCTACATTTTGTGGCCTCTTAGCCCATTCCCTGGCAACCAATTTTAATGACGTAACCGGGGAGGTGGGGTCCAGTGAACGCAGGAGTGTCTGCGACGGAATGATGCTTGTAAGTGTACTTTTTGGGCGTGGATAATGAAACAGAACGCTCTGATATAATCGTTTAATTTAACAATGCCTTTCAAAATACTTATATTTTGTTTAAAACATTTTGTCTTTAATTACAGATCGCACACACTCTTTACCTTCCTTATGTTCACTACAGACAGGTTTTGAACAGATGCTAAATCTTTTTGTTTCCTACTCCTTTTCCAAGATCACAAGTGACATCTTTTTTCGTTAATGTTATACATTTTCTGATTTGTGGAAGCTGCTTCTTCTCTGATAACGTGAGTGATTAACAGAACTCAGCTGAAGGTTTAGGGACTAACATTGACCACTCAAAGACAATCAGTCAGACATTTTGGCAAAACATCTGACAGACGTTTTGGTGTCATCTGATTTTTTTCATATATGTCACATAACGTACAACGTTATACAATGTTAAAGGAAATAATTTATTAAATATAGGAATAATATTTATCCATTTTTAATTTACCAATCCGTATTTCCTCTTTTTATGAAAGCGAGGTAGTAATTAACAATAATTGTATGATTAATTAATGAGTAAGCGGATGAACAAAAGAACAAAAGATTAAATGAAATAAATCAATGAATGAATAAAGAAAAAAAAAAAAAAATTTAAAAAATGTATAAAGAAGGAACAAATGATTAAACGAAGAAATAAGTGAATTAATGCACAGTAAATGAATGACTAAAGAATGAATAACTAAACGGATGAATGAGTGAATGCGTGGGCGCACCGAGGACGAGCTTCTGCACGCGCGCGGGGATGAGGGGCTGGCGCAGGCGCGCGAGGAAGGCCTGCAGCGCGGCGGCGCCCTCCACCGCGCCCCGCAGCAGCTGGCGCAGCGCCGCGCGGTCCCCGCGCCGCAGCCACGCCAGGATCTTGCGCCGGCGCGCCGCCTCCCCGCGCGCGTGGAACAGCCCCTCCGCGCCCACGTCTGCGCCACGCGCCAACCGCTCACGCACTCAACTGGGCGTCATTGATTATTTGATTGATATTTTCGGGTTTCCGGGAGTGTCAACAGCTTAGGTCATGACATAAGTGTAGTACTTGTTTTTGCATCGGGAGATGGCGGTGATTTCCCCCGACCTTGATTGGTTGGTTGGTTTTTTCGTGTTTCCGGGCGCGTCAACGGCTTTGGTCATTAGTCCCGTTAGTGTAGTGCATGTTTTTTCTCGGGAGATGGCGGCGATCTTCCCCCGCTGAATGGCGAGATCCGGCACCGACCTACCGCCGGCTAGTGGGGCTTTCCCCTAACCAGGAGTCTGCCACCAGCGGCGCACCGCCCCAACCGGGACAAGCTGCAAGCTCCCGACCGGTCTCCCGGAATATGTGGTAGTGTGGTGCATGTTAATGTAAATGTGTGCGTGAGAGGCGAGGATAGGACAAGGAAGAGAAAGGACAGATCGCGCGGGGTCCGTGACCCGTTTGTTAGGGTACTGCTCCGGCATTCGCCTGGCGTTGATCGGAGAAACCACGGAAAACTACCGATCAGAGCAGCCGGCCGCTCGAATTCTCCTCCAGGCAGCGACTGAATTCGACCTAGCTGAAAATCCTGCCGCCGTGGGGAGTGGGAACCTAGGACCTCCCGGACAGAAGCGCTGCAGTGACATCAGTTGATGCACTGAGCTACCGCTCCCGGTTCGTCAGTCGGGAAGCGCGTCGATGTGTCAGGTCCTCGAGGGCGTGAGGTGGTTGGCAGCGCCCTCCTTGAGGGTGCGAGGGGGAGGCGAGGTCGAGGACGGGTCACCGCCGGTGGCTGCCAGATGTGTGCAGGCGCGCATTCCTGGAAGGGGCGGGGAGAGGGCCGGGCTCCGAACGCCTGGGCCGGAGCGCCTCGCGTTCTCCGACGAAGCGTCACGAGGGAGGTTGACCGTTTGCCCAACGCCTTCTTGTGTCTCACCAAAGTGGCCCGCGAATAGGAAATGTCAGGAAAACGTCAAATTTTGACAGAAAAACTCTGTCGGGCTACTCGGTCGGGTAACGAAAAAGTGGATAAATCACGTTCCCACACATATTCAATTACTACCTCTATCACACGTGATGAAGTCAGAATATGTTTGGTGGGTCGTTGATTCCGAAAAATAGATTGCTGCTGTGATCTATCGATGGGTTGTTGGACCCAAGTTTGCGGGTTGAATTGATTCAGTGGTGAGGTGTAGTTGATATTTACATAATTGGAATGATTGAAGGCGTTGTCATTGTCAACAATAGTATTTATTTCACAAATAGCAGCTTTCGCAGTCCTGTTTTTGTGGCTCCCAGACAGCAGAAAACTGATGATGATGGCTAAGCCATCGAAAGCTGCTATTTGTGAAATAAATACTATTGTTGACAATGACAACGCCTTCAATCATTCCAATTGCGGGTTGAAACCTGATCGAAACCGTAGATTTTTTAAGGACGAAAAAATATCTCGTACGCCTTTCTTCAGAGGGGAAGTAAAGCCGGCTGTCCCATGTTATAGATTTTTCTGCATAAAAGAGGTCCTCAAGCCAACGAGAAGCCTCTGAGCTAAATGAAAAAATTCGCATGTTTCGTCCCCCGAGTGATACCTCCTCGCTAGATGATGAAAAGAGCGTAGCAGAGTTTGCGTTGATTTGTTATTAAAATCACTTTTTTACTACCTCGTGATTACTACTACTTCGTGATTACAAACTAAAATTTTATCTTCAAATATATCCATTCAAATATTAATAAAATTACAACAAAATCTGAGCTGAAAACATAATACGATAAAATATAATATTCATTTTAGAATGCTAAAAATAAAGCGAAATGAATGGCATGCAGCAGTAAAACTTCTGTTGAACTAAACTACTCAAAATGATTTTCCAAAATGCAGAATGCACACTACTTAAAACACCCCACCTATAACACTACAATAAATTAAATATTTTATCCGAAACGATCTTCACAAGTACTGCATTAACATAGTGTAGTGTATATACAATACAACAGTTCTGTATACAAAAATGATCAAAAAAGTGTTGCTGTTCAATAACGCAAGACATAAAGAGCAAATATTTAATGGCAAGTGGCCTCTTCTTTGGAACGTTACTGTGTGTACTGCATTACGTCAGCTGTGTCATAAGCAGAGACGCTCTGGGTATGATAATTCAATCGTCACGCGCAGTTTTAGAATAGGTGGAATAACACAATGGAGTATTTGCATTTCAGTCAAAATCGAAGGTGTTTAATTGTTTTTGTATTTTTTCTACCCCTGTAACGTCGTAGACTCTCTCATCCTTTATGAGAGACGGTTCCGCCTGACGACCATGACAACACATTGCCATGGTGCGTATGAACACTTGAAAGTTGTTATGAGAATCATCATCTGTTTTCCGCAAACGACACGCGGATGATATACGCTCTGTTCATCATTTAAGCTATCCGTGTATATTACGTACAAAATAAACGTACATGTTTGAGAATCCTGTCGTCTTACTCATCACGACTCTACACTTCCATTGTATAATTCTGTCATTTGTTGGCTGCAATCCGTTGCATAATGATACTCAATACGGTACAGATTTCATTACGATACAGGTTCTTGACCAATCACTTTAAAACACTTCATTAATCATTGAGAATCTTTATTATAAATGTGTTTTTCGATTGTGTACATTAAAATTGCCTTTAATATTACATTATGTTTGTCAGTTTTAATTTATTTTATTATCTGTAATTTTTACGTGGAATATTATTTAAAATAAATTGGATCGTAATTTCACTTTGATCGTATTTGACTAGCGCAGGGGTAGTGGTAGAAGAAACATGACTGATGTTAAGGTCACAGCGCACGTTATTTTGTGTTAAATGTTGCTGCCGAGGGGTTGCCCTTAAAAACCGGCCAATTCTTTAGTTTAAAATGTCTAGTGAATGAGAGGTTGAGTTGCCACCTCCAGGAATAAAAGAAAAAGCGAACATGATGACTGGTAAACCAAAGCCTCCTGCGGCAGGTAGGGTAGCTGTTAGCTAGGTGGCCTTGCCTGAATCTTGCACGTCAACTGCCACGAAACGATTCAATGTAAACATTTAACGTATAAAAGTCGTACAAAAAGTACCGTATGAAGCTCGATGTAATGGGTATTAATACACTCGTGTGAAGTTTACGATACTCGCTCATATCGTAGTATCACACTCGTGTATTAGTACCCATCATTGTTTCATAATGTACTATTACAGAGTTCCTGGGTATCTATCAAAACCATGAGCATTTCATGTGGCCAGAGGCTGTGAGGTTGATGCGCTATTCGACCTATTCACCTTCTGTGCGTAGCAACTGAATTCTCGTACGGAATGAGTCACAGCTTAGGAATCCATGCGATAGCAAGGCTCCAAGGACGAGGCGCGTACCATTCAGTATTTGGTATTCACGCGTTGCGGTGTGGAGCAGCACTTCTTTGACTGGTATATAAAGAACTGTAGTGCAGTATATGTACCATGTTATTACAGTATTGATTGATTGATTGATTTTTTCGTGTTTCCGGGCAGGTCAACTGCTTTGGTCATTAGTCCCGTTAGTGTAGTGCATTTTTTCTCCTGAGAAGGCGGTGATCTTCCCCGCTGGATTGCGGGATCCGGCGCCGACCTACCGTCGGCTAGTGGGATTTCCCCCTAACCAGGACTCTCCCACCAGCGGTCGCTAGAGCAGCCGGTCGCTAGAGTTCTCCTCCAGACAGCGACTGTTTTTGAGAATGAATTTAATTTATTGTAGAATTGTATGTGTTCGAGTGTGTTTCGTGTGCTGTTCTTGAGCAGTGGCTTGTGTAGTGGTGATGGCGCCCAGTGGCTTCAGTGGGCGCGTGCAGTGCCGCGTGGTGCGCCCCCCGGCCTTGCGCCACGCCCTGCCTCATTGTGGGGCGCAAAGAAAGCACACGTGTGCCCCGCCCCCGCTCCGCCGCGCCACGCCCACGCATTGGAGCGGCAGCAGAGAGCGCGCCAGGAACTGGAGGAACGGCTGCTTCCACACAGGAGTGTTTCCAGGCCAACTACTTTTGGATCATTCATTCATTCATTCATTCATTCATTCATTCATTCATTCATTCATTCATTCATTCATTCATTCATTCATTCTTCTTTCATTCATTATGCTTCCACACAGGAGTTTTTTCATTCATTCATTCATTCATTCATTCATTCATTCATTCATTCATTCATTCATTCATTCATTCATTCGTTCATTCGTTCGTTCGTTCGTTCGTTCGTTCGTTCGTTCATTCGTTCGTTCATTCATTCATTCATTCATTCGTTCGTTCGATCATTCGTTCTTCATTCATTTATTCAGTCATTTCTTTATTAATTTATGTATTTAAACTGTCATTCAAGCCATAGGTGTTGTTCTAATGAGATCATTTTAATTGTTTAATTAATTTTTAAAAGTATATAATTTACACATTACTTCCACAAATTTTTTCGTATTTTAATTTTATATAAGTTTACAACCCACATATTATTTGACTGTGTATTTGTGTCAGAAGCCATCGTAACGATGGAGGTGATTTTTGAGTTTAGGTCAACAGAAAGGTGACAGCATTTCATTACTGCCAACGTTTCGGTCCTATGTTTGGCGCTCATCAGGACTGTCATATTATCTAAATCTTTTGCATATTGAGGAATATTTATAATAATTAAAAAATAAATTATGTAAATATGCAAGTTGAAATAAGAAATAAAATGAAAGTGCTAACAACCTTGAACGAGACGATCGAAGTGAAAGAACTAAAATGGTATGGACATATGAGAAGGTTGGCATCCGATGAGACTTCCACAAAAAAATTGGGAATGGATACCCAATCCAAGAAGAAACAGGGGAGGACAAGAAGGACATGCAACATGGCAATAACCGAAGCCACGCAAAAAAGAGAAATGGAGGAGAAAGACGTATTGGATAAGGAAGCGTGGAAATTAGGATGCAGAAAACAGCCAAGGCTGTAAAAAAAACGCTGAATAGATATATAGAAATATGCAAGTGGATCTTGGCTTTTACTGAAAATACTGTGTCGATACGTGAGGTTGGTAAATGATGAAGTGACCATGTAGCTCGTATTGAGCGTAATGGTGTAATGGAATGGAATCAATCGCTGTGAAATCGCGAGAACTCCGAGAAATCGTGAAGGTGAAAATTTAATGCTGACTGCTACGCTACCGACAAAGTTCAATGTACAGTGTGACATTTGACCTAACGTTTTTATTTCTAATTTTCTTAATATTTATAAAGTTACAAAGAAAAGATCGAAAGTAATAATCATATCATATCAAATGTTAAGATTCCATCGGACAAGTAATAAAGTAGAAACCTCTGTCTTATGTCTCCGGCAGTCTATGACGTGTCATTTTAAACCAGAAATATTCAGTTAAGAACCTTTTTTCAAGTAGAAAAAAGCTGAAAATTTCACATTTTGTATTTACTATGTAGTATGATTCGTATTTATGTAGTGCTATATTCGTATTATTACTCATATATAACTACTACTTTAGGTATATTTGTGCACTTGTATAGAAAATAATTTATACGAGGGTACTATTAATGACAATTGCCTCCATTGTCTATTTTAGCCACGCGCCAGAGGCGTTGCAGATGTCACTGCAGCGCCTCTGACCGGGAGGCCCTAGGTTAGTCCTGACGGCGCGGCGGCAGGATTTTCGACACTAGCTTCTCAGCTAGGTCGAATTCAGTCGCTGTCTGGAAGAGAATTCCGGCCGGCTGCTCTGATCGGTAGTTTTCCGTGGTTTCTCCGATCAACATAAGTCGAATGCCGTAGCTGTACCCTATCAAACGGGCCACGGACCGCGCGCGATCTTTCCTTCCTCTTCCTTGTCCTGTCCTCTCCCCTTACACACACACACACACACACACACACACACACACTAACATGCACTACACTTCCACATATTCCGGGAGACCGGTCGGGAGCTTAGAGCTTGTCCGGCTGGGCGGTGCCCCGCTGGTGGAAGAGTCCTGGTTAGGGGGAAACCCCACTAGCCGACGGTAGGTCGGCGCCGGATCTCGTCATCCAGTGGGGGAAGATCACCACCATCTCCCGAGAAATGACATGCACTACACGTACAGGACTAATGACCAAAGCAGTTGACGCACTCGGAAACACGAAAAAATCAATCAATCAATTCAAGCACATGTTGAAAATACTAAATATACTTTTGATATGAGGCATTCGTTTTTTATCTGCAATATAACACGCACCTCCAACATCAACCAAACGTCAGAAAGACGTATGATGAGTATTGCAAAGGGAAGGAGATAGTCGTAGTACAAACACTGAAAACAGTTGTGCGTTTCTTTAACCAGGTGAGTGGTGTTTTCTCTTTTTAACACACGACTTCACAATAAGCCGAATGGAAGCAGGAACGTGCGTGGTTCGCGATAAAGGGACGATAAAGGAATGGACACGGCGTGAGACGTGGGACAAATAACGTCAGCCCGACAGGGAAACCTGGTCGCTCCAACACACTATCTGAAGGCACTTACTTTCTTCACTACTTTGTATGGAGAAAGTATTATAATGCTGCAGGAGTAGTTTTTTTCTACAAAAACCACGCTTTGAGCATATTTAATAACAAAAAAGGGTTTTTTCTTGCTCCTGTACGTTGTATATGACTTTCTTGTATACGTAGTACAAGCAAAATAATCGTTTTGCGAGTTTTTGAGCCCGAAAAAATGGTAATTTTCAAAACTCCTGTCACCGGGAGCGGTAGCTCAGTGCATGAACTGATGTCATTGCAGTGCCTCTGACCGGGAGGCCCTAGGTTCGAGTCCTCACGGCGCACGGTGGTGCATTTTCCCGAAATCCTGGCCAAAACCTCAAAAACGAAATCGCGTTTACTGAACTTTTGCAAATACTATGACACACTGTATACTTGGGGGCATCTGTTTCTGCCCACTTTGTGTCTCTGGGTCATTTCCCCTGGCACCTGTAGTCACCCGAACTTATCCTTCGCGGCGTTCGGTAAACCTGCAGTGCGAGAGTAACATCTTAATTTGTGAGTGGTGGCCATACAAAGTTGTGCAGAGAAAACTGGCAGTATGGATTCTCTTCCTGAAAGTTTATAGAGTATTTTCATGTTTATTTTACAATGCATTAATGCATAATACCGACGTGCGATGAAATATTAGAATGCTTGAAATATTAGAATTGATGAAATATTAGAATGCTTGAAATATTAGAATGCTTGACATATTATAGGCTGAAAGTTATCAATTTCGCGGAATTCCGCGATGTTTCTAATTTCATTTACTAGCTGAATCTATCCTCTTTCGAATCCAGTTATAAAATCATGCCCCAACTTGCCCACTAGTAAATAAAAAGAATTAACTTTTCGTCAAGCACGCGTGACCGCCGAATACGACTCGTCGAGATTCGTCCTGAGAACGCGAACTGCTTTTACAATGCTGTTTCTAGCGGAAAATTTTGATGCCTTTTACTGAAATAACAAATTTACTCAATATTATAAACAAAAAACTGAATATTTTTAATTTTTGTAACAGATTATGACTATTCATTAATATTACGTGAACATAATATTCAAGTACAAATTACATCTTCTAGAATGGATTACACACATTTTATTTCATTAAAAATTGTACATAAAGTAATATTTACATAAAATGTGTCATCAAAACTATAGCTCTCAGAGGTTTTGTCCGGGAAATCGCCAAAATGCACCACTGTGCGGCGGCAGGATTTTTCGACACTAGCTTTTCAGCTAGGTCGAATTCCACCGCTGTCTGAAGGAGAATTCTAGCGGCCGGTTGCTCTGATCGGTAGTTTGCCGTGGTTTCTCCGATCAACACCAGGCGAATGCCGTAGCTGTACCCTAACAAACGGGCCACGGACCGCGCGCGATCTTTCCTTCCTCTTCCTTGTCCTATCCTCTCCCTTTACACATACACACACACGTTTACACTAACATGCACTACACTACCACATATTCGAGGAGACCGGTCGGGAGCTTAGAGCTTGTCCCGACTGGAGCGGTGCCCCGCTGGTGGGAGAGTCCTGGTTAGGGGGAAACCCCACTAGCCGACGATAGGTTGGTACCGGATCTCGACATCCAGCGGGGGAAGATCACCGCAATCTCCCGAGAAAAAAACATGCATTACAGTGACGGGACTAATGACCAAAGCAGTTGACGTGCCCGGAAACACGAACAAATCAATCAATCAAAAAAGCGACAAGAACTAACGTTACGAAGCTCCGGAAAGGCAGAGGGTTTGTTTTGTTTAGAAACGAAGCCGCTTCCTAAATAACAAGCAAATTTTTAGCAATGAAAGGAATTTGCAACAGCAGCAGATTTTGATTCATTTGTATAGATCAGGAGGGAGGGCAGCTACCAGAGCGTTAGGAGCATCTTGAAGGAAAGAGTATTGACTTAGACGCACTTGTTTTCTAAAGATAAAACAGATTCGTTTTTATGTAGTATTTGTATCGTACAATGCTGAACACAGTCCTAGATCAAAGTTTTAAACACATTCTGCTTTCGGTAGTTCATAAAAAAAATTTTGAAAATCTTCTAATGTATGTATATAGATTTCCTATTTTCAGTTCGTTTCTAATTTGTCTATTTGACACAAACCATGGTGCTTTAATTATGCGCCTTAAATATTTATTTTGCACTACCTGGATTTTCTCTAAATTATTTTTTACCGCCCCATACAGAGCAATCGTAAGTAAGCGATGGTCTAAATATAAATTTGAATAAACTTATCCCACATTCTATGCTTAGTCTAGAGTAGCTATGTGTGAGTGGATATACTTTTGCTATTTTCTCGTATGTTTTATTGACAGTTTCTTTAATATGATATTTCCATGTTCGTTTTTGGTCTTGAAGTATTTCTATTTTAATTTATTGTAATATGTTTAATTTAAAGGAGTTTAAGCAATTGATTTCTTCGTCTTTCCTTCTCCTAGTAAAAGGAAAGGAGCCGCTACTGCCTAGTGCAGATCCAGACTGCATTGCCACTTTCAGGCTTTCGTTGGGGCCTGCCTACGACGGCATCGACGTTCCTGGCCCACACGCCGTGTGCGCTCCCACCCACGAGCCCGCCCGGTCCTTCCCACGTGCCCGCCCACACACGCCCACGCACGCGCCCACGCGACAGCACGCACCGGCGCGCCCAGGCGCACCACTTCGAAAGCACGCACACCGTCTTTCTAACAACACGCTCGCTCTTCCAAGTTAAGAAGCCACCAAACCAGGATTCACTAGTGGTGGCTATTTCACTCATGTCTGGTCATGCCGTAAGCAACCAATGCGGGAGCGGTAGCTCAGTGCATCCACTGATGTCACTGCAGCGCCTCTGTCCGGGAGGTCCTATGTTCCCACTCCCCACGGCGGCAGGATTTTCGACACTAGCTTCTCAGCTACGTCGAATTCAGTCACTGTCTAGAGGAGAATTCTAGCAGCTTTAATTTAAGTGTAAAGTATTGAAGTTCTTGATATCGACGAGTGGTTTTGAATCGTTCGATTACATGATCGCTACACAATGTAGAAAATTCTACGTTTTACGATATAGTATGTGTAGGTTCAAATTTTGAATCGTTCCAGTCCCTCATGAATGTGGGATTAAAAAATCAATTCATTTCATGTTGATTCAGATCCATTGTTTGGGTTAAATTACATTATTCCAATTTATGAGAAAAATTACAATGCAGGAAAGGAAAATTGCTCCTTTTGCCCTCTACTTCTAAGTAGACTGGTTGCACTCACACGCCAGGTGCCAATGTAACAAAATAAAATATACTAGTAACTCATTACAAGTACGCATTTTAAGGGGATGATTGATTTTTTTCGTGTTTCCGGGCGCGTCAATGGCTTTGGTCATTAGTCCCGTAAGTGTAGTGCATGCTTTTTTCTCTCGCGAGATGGCGGTGATGTTCTCCCGCTTGATGGCGAGATCCGGCGCCGACCTACCGCCGGCCAGTGGGGTTTCCCTTAACCAGGACTCTCTCACCAGCGGGGCACCGCCCCAGCCGGGACAAGCTCTAAGCTCCCGACCGGTCTCCTGGAATATGTGATAGTGTAGTGCATGTTAGTGTAAGTGCGTGTGTAAGGAGAGAGGATGAGACGAGGAACAGGAAGGACAGATCGCGCGCGGTCCGTGGCCCGTTTGGTAGGGTACTGCTCCGATATTCGCCTAGTGTTGATCCGAGAAACAACCAATGAGAGCAGCTGACCGCTAAAGTTCTCCTCCGGACAGCGACATAATTCGACCTAGCTGAAGAGCCGCCGCCGGGACTCGAAGCTAGGACCTCCCGGTCAGAGGTGCTGCAGTGACATCAGGTGATGCACGGAGCTACCGCTCCCGGTGTATGTTTCCCCCTCTGCAATGTACACCATAAGTCTTTTTTGGGTACGTGTGCCACTTGAAGTCCAGGTCGAGCTCCATCGCCGAGTCAGCACGTTCCTGTGGAGCGTTTGTAACTTCGCTTCACCACGCTTAACCCACTTGCGTGGGAGCTCTATCCTTTTTGCCAGGGTGGCCCAAGAAGCAGGAGGAAGGTCACCATGGCAGGGACATCGCTAGGGCCACTTCCCTTACACTTCCCCTCCGCCTCCCCCCTCCCCCTATGGGAGGCCCGCCACGGTGCCCTGAGATAGCGATTTCCAGTGCCTGACTTTGACTTAAGTGCGGCCTAGGCTGTCAAATGTTTTAGCGCCCTTTACATTTGCTTTTTTAAAAACATTAAAGCTACTTGTAATATTTTGAATAAAAAAAAATATTGCACGATATTTGTAACTGACGCAAATTTATGGTGTACGTATAAATAATTGATTGTATGTCGACATAAATCATTCTCACCACGATATTGATTTAACAAATATACGATCTCAATCACGATCTATATCAAGATTAATGAACGCTTTCTTTTGTTAAAAATATGAAAAAATTATTTCTATAAAAAACATTCAAACGTTCGTCTTATGAAATTTTTAATCTGCTGAAATTCGTTCGCCTCCAGAAATTGAGCGCCCCAGGCTGAAGCGAGCGGCCCAGCCTGCTCGGTAATATGGCACTATCGATTTCTGTTGCGATTCGACGATCGTTCGCCCTTCGTTCCCAAGGGCAAGGTGCTAGAAGTCGTGCCAAATATTGCGCACTTGGATAAAAGACGAATAAAATTTCAGAATTCGTCAGGCATCGACCAAGCGGAACTGTCATTTACGATGGAGATTATCAGATTGATATCAGTTTTGTCATTGATCTCCTCCTTACTTGAATGTTAGGGGAATCCAGTTCAGTGTTACAGTGAATTCTTTTTTTGTCTTAATTATTATTATTATTATTATTATTATTATTATTATTATTATTATTTTGTATACGGTGTTAAAATTCATTATGTTTCTAGTATATGCATAACAGAAGAAAGATTCGTTCTACATGAACCACAGCTGTAACAGAAATGATTCAGGGTGAGCTACTAGGGCGACAAGTAATCGCAATACATGGCGAAGCTTCAACTCTGGAGCCACATTTGCAAGGGACATCTTTCGGAAATATTAATTCTACATAGTCATTGTCCTGTATTTACATCAAATCAAGAGTTACAAATTCGCTACTTAATGAAGTTCCGCTGGCTCAGAATTGTGTCTAATAACTACGTGTTTATATAAATAAATTTAAAAATAAAATTAGTTTGTTACGTATATTGTGTTCTATTATTCTAAGTTCACTGCACAATCTCAGTACTATAGCTCGAATACACCATTTATTGAAATGGTATGATAAATTAAATACACAGTGAGAATTATAACTAATTAATCGATTTCATTTGTCAAATACTAGTCTCCGTAAATACCACATATGCTTTAGAAATTCTCATATAAACTCTAAAGAAAGCTTCGCTATTCTTGAATTTATCGATAATTCCCAAAGCTCTTGTGGCGTTACCAACAAAAATCCTCAGATGAAAGCAGCATAAAGAGGAGAACGTCTTGATGGGCTTCATGTGTTAATTCTCTTGCATATATTTATCGATAATTCCCAAAGCTCTTGTGGCATTCGCAACAAATGTCCTCAGATGAAAGCAGCATAAAGAGGAGAAAGTGTTGATGAGCTTCATGTGTTAATCCTCTTGCATATATTTATCGATAATTCCCAAAGGTCTTGTGGCGCTACCAACAAAAATCCTCAGACGAAAGCAGCATAAAGAGGAGAAAGTCTTGATGGGATACATGTGTTATCCCTCTTGCATATATTTTCTGCTAATTAGTGATGCAAAAATAACACAGAAGTATTATTTGTCTGAAAGACAGAACAGGCCCGTCACGTTGGACGAATAGTAGTGCTACTCCCTCAACTATCATAGATTTAAGAAGAAATAAAAGAGGTCATCTTCGTCAACATACCATGTTGTGTTGACGAAGATGACCTCTTTTTTTCTTCTTATAAGAACGTCAACAACACCAAATCAGAATTCCCACAATACCATAGATTTGCCAAAATCGTGCTTAAAAAATTGCGCGCGGTCGCATAAGCGGTAACGAGTCCATAACAACTCGGCTAAGTCTGTCTTATTCACAAAATTTATTTCGTAAGAATAATTTTTTCACGAATATTACGGCATTGAACTATCATTAAATAACAAATAAATCGATGATGGCTCCACACAAAGTTGCCGAGAGTAGGTTAGGGAGGTGGCTTACTCCTTGTGTTCTTTATTTTTATGGGCAAGTGGTTGTGGTTTGCTGTGTTGTGGTTTGCCATTGCCTTCCTCTGCATGAATGATAGAACGACTATTATGATGAAGAGAGATGAATGATTACGAATGAAATGATGGCACAGCTATAAATGAAAGGTGATATGAGAAGTTAACCATGTCACAGTCACATGCCAAAAATACCCATGGCTCACCCAGTAAACAACCACAGACTTCGAGAACTTTAACGAGGGTCGGAACCTGTGCGCCGCCAACACAGGTAAAATACATTTTAATATTAAGTTTTAACTATCTAGACTAAATTAAGAACTTAATTGTGAATATTGAACCTTGAGCAGACAAATAAACAAACGTAAAATCGAACTCACACTCGAGGATACAGAAACATGTTAGACGTCTTTTAACTTGTGAGTACCTTTTGTTAAATGCAAGCTTGTTAAACTGTTTGATCGCCAATGGTTGTAGAGGTATTTCATTTTTTTGCAATTTACAGTTCTGAGGTACTGCAAGAAATACTAAAATATGAGACTGTTTATTTTACTAACCCCACTCCGATCCCTGATAACGATAACTGTTTGTCCTCAACAATGTAAACCTCACGATTTCGTCCTACGCGATTTCGCACTCACAACATATCAGAGAGAATCCGTCGAGCGTGAACTACTAATTCACAGCGAACTAAACGCACTCTCTTGTTTTACTCTCGTCGATACGGTTGGAAATGTCAAACAGAATGAAATAATGCAAATGTTTCGTTGCAAATGTTTGAAAATGTCAGGTATGTCGTAATGACGAGATACTGGGTTTGTAATGTTTTGCACCGCATAGTGAATGCATTTATATTAACACGAAGTTTTATCTAGAACAGGGTTGTCCAACTGGGCGCATGCGTTACAATTTATTATGGGCCGCGAAAGGATATTAGTCAAAAGTAGTCCCTTGCATCCACGTTGAGCGAGAACTTTGTGTCCCTAGCCCTGCTGGGGTCATCGGCCCTTAATATAACAATAGGTGAAGTTTAGATTTAAGGATTTTTTCTAGTAAAAAATCATTCCAACTTGATTCAGTGCATTATGCCTGGTACGGCCTGATATCACGCATGGTTCCATTACCTTCCCGTTTCAGAGCAACCTGGCAAATTGCCGAGATCAACATTCCGGGGAAGTCAGATGTGTATAGCTCGAGTAAGGAAAATATGGCCCAAAATCAAATTAAAAGGTGAAGTTATGGCCCGCCCTTGAGGCCTTACAAATTGGACAACCCTGACGTAGAACTTCATTTTAGGGACCTGAGGAGCGTGCCTGAGAAAAGAGGGGGCATCTGAACTCAATTTTGAACTAGTTGAACAGCCCATATTTTTTCGCATTATTTGAAACTGTTCTGTAATATAATAGTGCAACTTCTATCCTACTGACACTTTGCCCTTCATTTTGAAAGAGCTAATGACACGACGCCCGCGGGGGAACGAAAAATTCAAATGGCATATTTTTGACAATTCAAACGCTTTGATGAATATGACACATCTATAATTAAATTCTTTGTACTCTATTCTGAGAAACATGAACATAAGTCAGGGGCAAGGATTCGAACCCAAGTCTTTTAGTTACGAAGGCCAGCGCTTTACCACATGGGCCAAGTCTAAACATAGACGTGAAACTGTTCTGTAATATAATAGTGCAACTTCTATCCTACTGACCCTTTGCCCTTCATTTTGAAAGAGCTAATGACACGACGCCCGCGGGGGAACGAAAAATTCAAATGGCATATTTTTGACAATTCAAACGCTATGAAACATCTATAATTAAATTCTTTGTACTCTATTCTCAGAAACATGAACATAAGTCAGGGGCAAGGATTCGAACCCAAGTCTTTTAGTTACGAAGACCAGCGCTTTACCACATGGGCCAAGTCTAAACATAGACGGTACTTGGAATGTTTTCATAATGTTCTGTTGGTTCTGGCACCTCAGACAATTCTGTCAAAAACTCGCGTTTTGATTCTTCGTTTAAAAGCGTAAATAATATTATTTAATAATCTAATGTTGAGATTAAGAAAGGAATCACTAGCGTCGATATTTAAGGTATACAATACGTTGGAAAGAAAATGAACTTTTGTCACCATATATCTGAAAATAAAACCAAAATTAGTAATATTTTGAATAAAGTGAAAGGATAAAACACGGAAAACTACGGTTCAAGGCAGCCGGCCGCTAGAATTCTCCTCCAGGCAGCTACTGAATTCGACCTAGCTGAAAATCTAGTGTCGAAAATCCTGCCGCCGTGGGGAGGGTAACCTAGGACCTCCCGATCAGAGGCGCTGCATCAGTTGATGCACTGAGCTACCGCTCCCGGTAAGAAACGCCTCCTTTGTCGATGTTGCCTGCCGCTTAAACTGTTGAATCAGTCGTTATACAGAAGAAATTGTCCTCTGTAGGCCAGCAGTGGAGTGTGGCGGTGAGAGCGACATGCGCGTCGGGCGCCCCCTGCGGCCGGAGATGCGGGCGAGGGCGTCGATGAGCGAAGGGGCGCGTTGTGGGAAGGGGCGGGCGGTGCGGGCGCTCGCCTTGACCCTCGGCCGCGCCCTCTCCGCCATTGCAGCCAACCGCTCTCCGCCCACCCGCCCTCGCTCGCCTCCGTCGCGCACACAGCCCGCCCCGCCACACCCCACCGTGTTTAGTTGATTGATTGATTGATTTTTTCGTGTTTCCGGGCGCGTCAACTGGTCATTAGTCCCGTTCGTGTAGTGCATGTTTTTTTCTCGGAAGATGACGGAGATCTTCTCTCGCTGGATGGCGAGATCCGGCGCCGACCTACCGTCGACTAGTGGGGTTTCCCCCTAACCAGTACTCTCCCACCAGCGGGGCACCGCCCCAGCCGGGACAAGCTCTAAGCTCCCGCTCGGTCTCCCGGAATATGTGGTAGTGTAACGAACGTTAGTGTAAGTGAGTGTGTGTACGGGGAGAGGAAGGAAAGATTGTGCACGGTCCGTGGCTGGTTTGTTAGGGTACTGCTCCGGCCTGGTGTTGATTGGAGAAATCACGGAAAACTACCGATCAGAACAGCCGGTCGCTAGAATCTTGAATTCGACCTAGCTGAAAATATAGCGTTGAAAATCCTGCTGCCGTGGGGAGTGGGAACCTCCCGGTCAAGGGCCCTGCAGTGACATCAATTGGTGCACTGAGTTACCGCACCCGGTCGCTCCTCTCTCCTCTCCGGCCATCGCCTCGTCCCCTGCCACCCCTTGTACCGGCCTACGTCCCCGTTACGACACGCCCCCATCCCCCGCCCGCACTCTCAGCCCCCGACTCGCCCTTTCCTCGCCCCGTGAAACACCCGACCCGCAGCGCTCCCGCCCGCCTAGGGCTTCGGCACCGCGTGACATCATCCGCGTCCACCGCTCCCCCCCCGGCGCCACTCCTCGCTCTTCATCCGCGGGTTGCCGGATGCGCGGCTGCGGGTGCGGCGACTGACTCAGACGCGCGCATGCGCAGTTTGGGTAGCGCGTGCACGAGCGGTGGTTGAAGTGCATTGAAGTGCTTAGAAGAACGAGGGGACTGCTCCTCTACCTTGACTTGCTCTTTGCTCAAGTATCTTTCTTTAACCATTAACATATGTGCATCTCTAATAAAGATAACGATTATTATAGGAGATTCACAAATAAAAATTATAGATTAATTATTTATATTCTTACTTACTGTTTTTCAAGAAGTTGATGAGTTCATGGAGAGCTAGAAGTGATTTCTTGGATATGATTTCTCTCCTTTCTTCCCTGAAAAAAGAAGCGTTTCGTATGAAACTAAAAGTCGCTCTTATTTCAAATAACATGTAGTGTTAAATAATGTCACCGCCCAAAACATAGAAGAGGTCATGCCCTTCCATATGGGTTACTGAACCTGAAAGTGTGTATCAAAGAACAAGTTACAAAATAAATACATGTTGTACAACTATAGAATCAAATAATCCAAATAAATTTTCGGTTTCACAAATCGATTCAACTGTTCAGAGTTTTTTACACCTTTTCACTTTCCTTCCACCTTATTTTCACCTTCCACTATTTGTGAAGCAATGTTATAATCTTCTATTGATTTATAAATTATTTATGCAAAATTATGGTAATGAAAAGAGCTTTGGTTGTTTAAAGGCGCAATATTCTGCTCTCATTGATACGCAACAACAACAACAACAACAACAACATTATTTATGCAAAAGTATTGTAATGAAAGGAGCTTTAGTTGTTTAAAGGTAGAATATCCTACTCTCATTGATACAAAACAACAACAACAACAAAACACGCCAGAAAAAAGCACGCTTTTCTCTGTCTGGAATATTGAGGATATTTTACCCGAATTATGATTCAAGATGTTCCCCATATAGATACGAACAACGAAAATAAACAGAATTCTTCTTAAGGTGAGGCGGTAGGCTGATTTTCTTTTTAATTGCATTTTATTTTTCTGTATAATTAAATAATATGTTCTTTTATCAGCCTTTCAATTGAATTGACGCATTATTTTACGTGTCGAGACTCAGGGTATGAGGCCTACTCTTTTCGTCTGACGACGCAAATTTCGCTATATTCCTTTCACCAACTACGGGAGAAAGAAGGTATTACTTAGGCGACGAAACAAGCAATTTAAATTCAGCTCAGACAGTTCATTTCGGCTTGAGGATTTTTTAATGCAGTAAATCTACTAAAATGGCACAGCCGGCTTTATTTCCCGTCCGAAGGATGGCGTACGGAGGATTTTTTCACCCTTAAAAATCCACGGCTTCTTTTAAGTTTAAACTTGCGTCTAACAGTCCGATACGCTAACCATTACACAATCAACGCCGAACATTTCTTGGTAAGATTCATTGATATTTTTCATCTATACGTGTATGAAATTTATTTTTAAAGATTACAAAGGCAACTGGAATATTACTGTACTCCCTCCCATACTACTTCTAATATCTCTGGTTGTAATTTTGTCATAAAGCTAGTTTTTGATTTGTGCTGGTAGAACTGTCTGTGAGATAGTCCAATTTTTGTCAATGCAAATTGTTTTGTTAACAATTGCTTCGCACATACAGAAGCGTAACTTGATGTATTTGTTGTTTAGTAGAGTCCAACTTGTTTTCAACGTTTACGGTGGGTTACAAAATTAAAATTGTGAGAGCGTAGGCTTCCGCGGCCGGAGTCATGATTAACTTGGCTATCCGGGAGACGCCACTTCCAGGCACCTTTGCCCTGGACGCTTTGGCACCTGTGCCCTGGACGCGGCGTCTCCCGGATAGCCAAGTTAATCATAAAAGTAATTGGTTGGTTGTTAGTGATTCCGGGCACGTCAAATACCGAGATAATTAGTCCCGTAAGTGTACAGCATGTTTTTTTCATCTAGAGGTGGCGATGATCTTCCCCGCTGGCTGGCGAGATCCGGCGTCGACTCGCGGGGTTTTCCACAACCAAGTATCTCCAACCAGCGAGGACTGCCCCAGCAGGGACAAGCTCTAAGCTCCCGACCGGTCTTCCGCATGTACGGTAGAGTTGTGCATGTTAGTGTGTGTAAGGGGAGAGGATAGGGCACAGAAGAGGAAGGAAAGATCGCATGCAGTCTGTGGCCCGTTCGTTAAGGTACTGTTTCGGCATTCGCCTGGTATTGATCGGAGAAACCACCGATCAGATCTGCCGGCCTCTAGAATTCTCCTCCAGACAGCAACTGAAATCGACCTAGCTAACAAGCTAGTGTCGAAAATCTTGCCACTGTCGGGACTCGAACCTAGTATCTCCCCGGCAGAGGTCCTGCAGTGACATCAGTTGAAGCAATGAACCACTTCTCCCGGTTTAAAAGAAATACTTTTATATATTCTCTAATGGCGAAATGTAAAGGAATCTTTAAAAGAGGCATTTTCAAAGAAAATCAGATATCAGATCAAATTCTTTGCATCGTGTAAAAGATGAGAATAAATCGTGTTATTACGATGTAGACTGACTTTATTTACTCTCCAGTGAAAAAATTCTATATTTTACCAACATATGTTTTTTTCTGCAAACTTTGAGTGCCATTTTCTAAGAAGTTAAAATTTTCTAACATCTGCCCCATTATCACGGAAACTACTCAAGATATCTGCCTGAAAATTAAAATGATGATAAACCACGTTATACTAAGAATGTAGACCCTCAATCATGATTATGACTTCACTAGTTGATGTCTTAGGATTTTTTGCACATTTTTTCGTGAAAAAATATTTTTTGAAAAAAAATATAAATTGCTTCAGAATAGAGATAAAAACTTAATTGAGGATTTGTAATCTCCTGATGCATTACTTAATAATTAGTGCAAAATCCATTAAAATTTATTCAGAACTTCCTGAAAAATTTGTCATAAAGTTGCTTGTTTTAACATTGATGGGATTGGGCTTACCGTCTTACAGTGTTTGGTACATGACCTTGAACTTTTCTTCTTAAGAATGTGGAAAGATACGACAGATACGTAAAATTATGTATTTATTTTTCATTCAATATATTTTCTTTACACATACAGTACATAAACAATAATTTTTTTGCGTGGAAAATATGTTTTAAAATGTTGTTAAAACATCACGTATAACGCAGTAGACTTCTGTATGAATACATGTGAGCTTCGATTAAGCTTAAAATAGGAAATCGAATATTAGTACATCCGCGTACATTAACTGGGATCTGTTAATACACCAGCAAAGTATGCAAGAACTCTTCGCCAACGAACGTGTCAAGCGAGCATTCTCCGCGGTGTTGCGCGATCACAAATCGTGGGAAGCGCGTGTGGAGTGCGAAGGCCGCAGTTATGTTGTATGGTATCTACTACATCCAATTTTTTTTTTCATTTATTTCTGCTTGGCCCGAAGGCCCTCAGCATCCGCGTATGATACAGTGATGTTACATGAATTACATTAACATTGATTGAGAAAACTTATAGACTTGAATACATTGAGTACATGTGAATTAAATGTGAGAAGCCACATCGGGTGCATGATAATCAAGGAGGGTCGAAGAACTGTCGCGGTAGTTTTCGCTTTAGTCTATTGTGGTGAGGATTTTGTTTTCCGATTTTGAAATGTACGGCTGAGGGAATCTGGGGAATTTTAGGATAGAAGCGAAATATCTTTTACGATTACGCTGAGATATTGTTGACACCCCGGGACTGTTGGTAAGGAACTTAGTGAAAACTATTGGGTTTAAGCTTCGAATGATGCTTCACTAGTGTTCTAATATTGGCCTGGAGGAGCAAAAATGCCACTAAACAAAACCAAACAAAATATTTTTCAAGATGTAGTACGAACACACCTCAAGAACAACAAATTACTCTCACACAACACTATAACAAATTAAATATTTTAACAAAATCAGTCATCAGAAATACTGGAAGACACAACATAGTACTACAGTTTTTTTCTCGTTCAACGCAACTCATGAATAGCATGTATTAAGCGGAGGCCGGCCTGTTCATTGGTGCCTTGCTGTCGCATAACATCAGCTGTTTCGTAAACAATGACGCTCTGAGTATGAGAATTCAGTCGGTACGTGCGGAATGCAAATACATGGAATAACACAACAAAACATTTGCATTTTTTCATTCCAAACCAAAAGTGTTTAATCGTTACTTTCTCGTGTACAAGCCTATACGGAGTAATATACGATGTATAAAGTTATGTAATGCTACGAAAAATAGTTTTCGAGATTTCAAAATTGTTTTTGAGATTTCGACATTTCAAGGGAAATACACGTTTTGGGATCCCCTGATTCAGTGAAAAAGTGATTTTTTTTTCATCCGTCCATCCGTTAAGAAAACTAGCACCTAATATATTCTTAGGATTAGTTCTTAAATGAAAATTCGCTGGTCGATTTAGCTCGACTCAAAGCGACTCAATATCGTAACTGTTTTATTATTTTTGTATTTCCCCCGAGTTCAGGAGTAGCTAAAGAAACGAAAGACACTTTCCATATGGCCGAAGACTGCATAGTTTGCTTTCAATTTCTGCGTGCATTGGAAATTAGTAAATATGAGTAATTCATACTTTTAACAGCGATATATTGTTTTTACCAAGATGGTATTATATAATTATTTGCCATTGTATTACAGTGAATAAAATTAGTTAATTTAGAGCAGATAATCATAAAACGTAGATATTATGACAGAAAATAAACTGTAGAAATTTTGAGGAAAGGTTGTTATAAAGACACATTAAAGTAACATGCAAAACTGAAATAGAATAAATATCTTCATAAAAGCACACGTAATTTAAATAACGTAGTAAGTAACTTAAAAAAGCTTCTGCTTATGAGTGCTAGTCAAACATCTGACAGTTATAGGGCTGTGAAATGCCTCATTCGATTCGTAATTAACTCAAGATCTCTTCTGAGGATAATTTCTATGAAAGTTTTACTTTTATGGTTGAAAATCGTATTGCAGGAGAGCAGATGTATTAGTTGTGTCTGATAACAACGGCATTGCGTAATTCAATTTTGTATCTCTATCTGACAGAAGTCTGATGTACAAAATTCTCTGTTGCATTATGTGTGATTTTAATTGTACAATCTTGTGCTATTAAATTATTTCTAATGCATCACACAATAGACGAGCGGCTATTGCTGTTGGAAGCCACTAGTGAGTTGGGGAAATAAATGAGCAGATTAACCATGTGCGTAGGGTCCTCGCCGTAGAGGGGCTCTAAATAAATTTTCGGCAACATTTCATGAGTTCATACATGTGTAACTAGTGGTACTACATAATAGCACAGACTTCCTGGCACTAGGTATATAGATTTGTAACCTCTTTCCCTCGGTATTGCCCCATCATTTTCCCAGGTTCTACCTATCAGCACCAAAACATTTTAAAATTATTTTCTCAACTTTGTGGTCCCTTAATTTTGGAATTGAAATTTATCTTTAATTATATTGCAGATGACTAAAACATATTCCTCTAAGAAAATTTTCATTGAAAGATTTGCAGCTTTTCTTGAAATCGATTTATTGATTAATGACTCCGGGCGCATTAACTGCTAAGGTCATTAGTCCCATAAGTGTTGTGCATGTCTTTATCGCGGGAGGAGCCGGTGATCTCCGCCCCCTGGCTGGGGAGATCTGACGTCAACCTACGACGAATTGCGATGATTTTCCCCAACTAGGTATCTCCCACCAACGTAGCACTGCCCCAAGGCGGAACAAGCTCTAGGTATCTCCCACCAACGTAGCACTGCCCCAAGGCGGAACAAGCTCTAGGTATCTCCCACCAACGTGGCACTGCCCCAAGGCGGAACAAGCTCTAGGTATCTCCCACCAACGTAGCACTGCCCCAAGGCGGAACAAGCTCTACGTTTAAATGAAGTCGTAGGCTTCCGCGGCCGGAGTCAATATTACAATCTTGGCTGTCCGGGTGACACCGGGTAATTGATGTGGTGCCGACGTTTCGATCATCATGTCGTGACTTCATCAGGGCTCGTAATGTTCTTGTTTGAAGAGGACAGCCAAGATTGTAATAAGTTCTAAGTTTGTTCCGCCAGAAGGGTCTCCCGACATATGTGCTAGTGTTATATTAGTGGTGTGTGTGTGTGTGTGTGTGTGTGTGTGTGTGTAAGGGCTGAGGAAAGGACGAAGAAGAAGAAGGAAAGATCGCGCGCAGTACGTGGTCTTTTTTTTAGCGTAGTGGTTCGGAATTCGCATGGTGTTGATCAGCGAAACCACGGGAAACTACCGATCAGAGAAGACGGCCGATAGATTTCTGTTCCAGACAGCGGCAGATTTCGAACTGGCTAGCGGACAAGCGCTGTCGAAAATCCTGTCAATTAGCTACATCAGGTAGATCGACTCTGAAATTTTAATTTTGATAAAAATGCTGCTTACGGTTAAGCTACTAAAGCTGATTTTCTCTCTGACAGACATGTTTCTCGCAAATTTCTGTATTAAGAACAAAGAAAACGTAATTCTGGCTACAATACGTGTTAGAGAATGTTACATTTTGCTTGTAGAAAGAAAAAGTATTGTATTTTTCAGCATGAGGGATCTTTAATATGCCATTTTAAAAAGCTCTAAAAATTTCCAGTTTTTCGGGGCAGCATTATATGAAATGTTTTCTCAATCCTACTTATGTAGTATGCGAGAAAGAAAGAAAGAACAAACGAAAGAAAGAAAGAAAGAACGAGAGAAAGAACGAAAGAAAGAACGAAAGAAAGAAAGAAAAAACGAAAGAACGAAAGAAAAAAGAATGAATGAAAGATAATGCTGTATAAAATTACCACATAAAATGTAGACGAACGTTCTTTTAAAATTCATTTGCGTATAAATGTTGCATTTATTATTTGAACATCAACATTAGTAAATGAGAAATATATCGTTTTGATTGATTTAGGTCACATGTTCTCCATTCCAATAGTGTCGTCCAAGTGGCGTTGTTTAGAGTATGGTGGAAGCAGCAAAGGCATTCCGGGGCGGCGTTGCGCCAGCGCCGCCCGCCATGTTGGCGTTCCGAGCGGCGCCAGGGCCGCGCCGCGCCGCCCCAATGCGTATAAAGCGGCGGGGGCGTGGCGCTGGCGACACTGCTGCACCATGTGGCTGCGCGGGGCGGGGCTGCTGCTGGCGCTGCTGGCCGTGTGGGCCGACGCCTTCCCTCTGCCCTTCCCGGAGCTCGACGCCACCGTCTCGCAGGTGAGTCACGCCGCCGCGCCGCACCACTCCATCTCCCGACGGCGGCGGAGCGACGTCCACTTCAGACGCGGTCTCCAGATGGATTTCTCACACCGGCTGCTTTGATCGGTCATTCGGTCACACCAGGGAAATGCTGGGGTAGTATCGTAACAAACGGGCCACGGACCACACGCGATCTTTCATTCCTTTTCCTTGTCCTATCCTCACCACTTACGCACACACACACACACACACATGAATTTCACTACCACTTGTCGGGAGGCCTGTTGCGAGGTTAGGCTGGGGCGGTGCTCCGCTGGGGGAGATTCCTGGCTGGGGAAAATCCTTCCAAGCCGCGGTAGGTCGGCGCCGGTTCTCTTCACCCAGCAGGGGAAGATCACCGCCACCTCCCACCATAACAACATGCACACACATGGGGTTCCGCGTGGTGAAGCGAAGTTAAAAACGCTTCTCAAGAACTTGCTGACTGCGCGACCTGGACTTCAAGGGGCTCACGTACCCAAAAGAGACTTATGGTGTGAATTGCAGAGGGGGAAACACATGAACACCGGGTGCGGTAGCACAGTGCATCAACTGATGACACTGCAGCGCCTCTGACCGGGAAGTCCTAGCTTCGAGTCCCGGCGGCGGCTCTTCAGCTAGGTCGAATTATGTCGCTGTCCGGAGGAGAAATTTAGCGGTCAGCTGCTCTCATCGGTAGTTTTGCGTGGTTTTTCGGATTACCACCAGGTGAATACCGGAGCAGTACCCTACCAAACGGACCACTTACCGCGCGCGATCTTTCCTTCCTCTTCCGTATCCTATCCTCACTCCTTACACACACGCACCACACTACCACTCATGTCGGGAGACCGATCAGGGGCTTTAGAGCTTGTCCCGGCTGGGGCGGTGCCTCGCTGGTGGGAGCGTCCTGGTTAGGGGGAAACCCCGCTAGTCGACTTTCGGTCGGCTCATGATCTCACCATACAGCGGGGGGAAGATCACCGCCACTTCCCGATGAAAAACACGCACTACACTAACGGGACTGATGACCTAACCTGTTGGCGCGCCCGGAAACACTAACCAACCACCATGAGGCGTGAGCAGTGTACGAGTGAATGACGGCGTGTCGCAGGCGCTGGGGGCGTCTGGCTGCGGGCGCGGCTCCCGCTCAGCCGGCTACTTCCCCGACGCCGCGCTCTACGTGGACGCCACCGGCGCCCAGCAGCGCGACGAGTTCGGCGCGCGCCGCAGCATGGCCGACGACCTGCACTACCCCAGCGACTACCCCTACCGCTCCTCGGGCCCCGACTACGCGGCCTTCGGCGCGCCCGAGGCCCACGCACCGCAGGTGAGAAACGCAGCGCCACGCACCCACAACCGTCCCTTGTTGGAATCAAAGAAAAATCCGGTGGCCGCGAGCGCTAAGGCAGTAGCGTCGTAGTGATCTCGGACCGATGGGTCGTACCGGGAGCGGTAGCTCAGTGCATCAACTGATGTCAAGGTAGCGACGTTATGTATTAACAGTCACGTGACGGACCTTGAAGTCATAACGTCTTATCTAACGTACGACCTTATACCTTCATAAATAGTGCAGGGCTAGAGGAGTCTCTACGGTCACCTTACAAACGGCAAAATGGCCATCTAAAAACAGGAAAGGTATTTTACCAATTCTAATAAACCGATTCCCGTATGTAATGAGTTACAATTATTCCTTATCAACTCCACAACGCTGGCAAGAATTAACGGAAAATGTTGGAGAGGTGACAGGGAAGAAGTTTGTGAAATAGAAGTTGAAATCATACCTTTGGGTTAGGTTATGTCTTATGCTCATAAACGAACGCTGTTTTAATATATTACTTACATTCTCAAGAAAAGCCGATTCAAAATTTCAGACTGCGTACTCATCGCTGTGGGCAACAAAATCTAAAACTCCGTACACAGTGTACATTTGTTATACTCTTGTCTCGTAATCTAAAGCTGGGCGATATTGAGGATAGAGCGTGGATTTGCGAGGTTAGGGTTTGAAGCAGGTTTTGTTAGTCATTGTTGAGTTGTTTTAGTTATTTTTAGTAATTATAGTATAATTGTTTTTCTATGCATATTAATACTTTGAATTAAAATTTCCCGACATTAAAAAAATGTTTCGTTGGAGTATTTTGGGAGCTGCTTTTTTGACAAAATTTTAGTTTCCCTAGTTGTATTTTTCATACGTTCGTAGTAGTTTTGGCATTCATTATACTTACAGTTATATTTTGTAATTAGTATTCCTTCTTTAAGGTTTTTTATTCATAGCAGCTCACACAAACACATCAGACAAATGGCAATACAAAGAGTAACACAGTAGCATAGCTAGAAGTGCTTTGGTTTCGGCAACTGTTTCTTGAAGTTCTCTTTTTTGCCGCTGCAGATTCATAGCGCTGTTGCCTTTTCCGTTGTCGTTTATCGTGAAGCGCCTGTACCTCCGTTCCCGTTCGCGTTCCCGTTCGCGTTCCCGTTCGCGTTCCCGTTCGCGGGCTGTTGCGAACGAGGCCTAACTGCGTGGCAGGAGGAGGGCGCGGAGTCGGGGAGGACGACGCCCATGCCGGGCGATGCGCCGGCGTCCGTCGACTGGGCCGTGGGGGCCGGACCCTCGGAGCTGGGCGACACCGAGATCACCCCCTGGCGGGCGAGGACGACCCCGCCGCGCGCGCCCGCCCGCCCACGCGCTACGCGACAGCGTCCCGCCACCAGGTGAGCTACACTCCCCTCCCTCTTGCAACATCGTACGCACACCGTCCACCATTTAACAACGCGTTGCTATTCCACTCCCTCCCTCTTGCAACTACTCGTAACAGCGACACCCGTCCACACCATTTAACAACGCTTGCTATTCCACTCCCCTCCCTCTTGCAACACTCGTAACAGGACACCCGTCCACCATTTAACAACGCTATTCCACCCCTCGTCACCACTTGAACTGACAGCAGTGGCTCAGTGCATCAACTGATGTCACTGCGGCGCCTCTGACCGGGAAGTCCTAGGTTCCACTCCCCACGGCGGCAGGATTTTCGACACTAGCTTTTCAGCTAGGTCGAATTTCGTCGCTGTCTGGAGGAGAATTCTAGCGCCGCCTGCTCTGATCGGTAGTTTTCCGTGGTTTCTACGATCAACACCAGGCGAATGCCGGAGCAGTACCCTATCAAACGGGCCACATACCGCGCTCGATCTTTCCTTCCTCTTTCTTGTCCTATCCTCTCCCTGACATACACACTTACACCATCATGCAGTACAGTGCCACACATGCCGGGAGATCGGTCAGGAACTTAGAACTTCTCCTGGCTGGGGCGGTGTCCCGCTGATGGGAGATACCTGGTTGCGAAAACCCTGTTCGCCGACAGTAGCTCGGCGCCGGATCTGGCCATCTAGGAGGGAAGACCACCGCCACCTCCCGTGCAAAAACACGCATTACACTTATGGGACTAATGACATAGTAGTGAACGCGCCCGAAATCACTAACAAATGTAACCACTTGTAACAAATGCACCCATCCACTTTGTAAGATCTTTAACACACCCTTGTATCAACGTTTAATACTAATACATCTCCTTACAACCATTCATAACACAGTTATCCGCCTTGTAAGTACTGCTAACAGATGAATCTCTCCGTCTTGTAACAACTTGTACTACGTACAGACCTCCGCTTTGTAAGAGTATGATTTACATTTCTCCTCCTTGTAACAACTTGCAAATCTTACCCCACTCCTGAAAGAAGGGGTTAATTTTCGACTCTCGTTTTCCTTTTCTGCATGAAGTAAATTGAACTTAATAAAACATTCCGTGAAAGTTTGTCTGTGCTTTACTCAAATAGAATATGCTCAAAGTAATCCCTTGCTCTAATTAATTTGAGCATACATAAAGATTAATATTAATAATATAATTTATATTACAAATATATCGCGCAAAAGTTATTTTCATCAACACTATCTCCTACCGCCCAGGTTGTGGCTAGTTTTGTCAAAGTTATTAAAACCCTTTCCTCCGATAAAAAAACAACAATTTTTGAACGGCCCCTATCTTCTCTGAGATAAATGTGCTTCGGGAAAATAAGCATTTTGGGCTGTCAGCCCCATGGTGTCAGAAATTATTTCGTTTTGCTTTTGAACGAAATTATCAAAATATATTGATTTTATTCTGACAATTTTGGGCTCCTCACAAATTGATTTGGTACGATGTTTGTGAGATTTGTAAATCTGTAAAAAGGTAGATGAGACAAGTGTATACTTTTTCCCTAGTCACTAGAGAATCTAATCACGATGCGAAATTTTCAATAAGATTGAATATTGAAGATGACTCTCTAGCAACTGTTTAACTCTGTTGAAGTTTGCTTCATACTATTGCTATACAAAGATTTTATTTATTGGGAAAATTGTCAGCCAATAGGAAGCCAAAGAGTCCATATCTATCTTCTGGCTAATCATTTCTTTCGGTGGTCACTTTAGAGTGATGTATTGGTGCTAAATTTAAACAATGCACGTTCTCCTAATGACCAGCTTGCTAAGCTTGCATTAGTCTAATTGCTCTCAGTGATCTCAGGTATTGAGGTAGGACTTTTTACACATAATAACAGTAATCATTGCTTATTTTGTTCTTTGAAGTTAACTTTATATTTTTTAATTTGTTTTGTCTGAATATAACCATTTTGATTCTCTTTAAAAAAAAAGATTGATCAACAATATGCAAATCGTTATATTATCTAATTGGCATTCGTGGCCTTTCCCAGTGAAAGTATATTCTCTTCACAAAAATTACTCACACATAAACTTTTTATAAATCATACGACGGCATATCTCTATGCATTTTAATGATGTACCATAAGATAAGACGAGGGAAACTGGTTTTGGGCGGAAAACTCAATCAGCAATTTGCACGTACAATATTAATGAAATCGTGTCCAAATATCAGCAATAAGAAACATTTCTTGTCATGTTTAGCTCAACCAAGGTTACCCATTTAAATAATAAATCCGAAAAGTGAAGAAATTAAGAAAGAAAAACATATCTCCTATAAATAAAGCATTGTATGTTTATGACTACGTTACCTCTTTAAAAACACTTGTTTGTTGAACAAGAACACTGTTATGCCAACACCTCATGTCTAATTCGCTCAATCGCCTGGAGTTGTGACTTGCGGGTTAAGCGAATTCTGATTCTCAGGTGGTGATGTGAAGGACGAAGGCTGCCGACCGAAGGAGCAATGACGCTAGCTGGATCGCCTGAATCGGCGGACACCAACCGTTGACCTCGCAACAGCTGCGACCACTGCGGCTTGCACGCCGAAGCGCCGTGGCCCGACGGCCAAAGACACAGCTGCAGCGGCACTTTCAACGCCCCCTCCCGTGGGCCGTGCAACATCAAATGCTTTGTTTTGTTATTTTTATAAATAAATATTATGTTATAAACAAAATTCAATGTGATCATTTCATCACCACCGAATTCTTATAGAAAATATTTCGTTTACCTGCCCTGCCGCCTCAGATAATTGAAGCTACTTTGAAGAAAACCTTTTTTTTCCTATTTCAAGCAAAATTACGCGTGAACTACTCATATTTTGGAAAGAATGTTCCTGACCTTATTTAAAGATACAATTGTTTTACAATAGATTTCTTTAAAACAACAGTTGTCTATTTTCTACTGTAGAAGACACCAAAAAATAATCGTTTGCAATTTTCGAAAATGTAAGACTTTCAACGAAAATCGAACCTGAACAATTTTTATAAGCGTACTCCCTCCTACTTAGGAAAAAAGAAGAAAGAAAAAATGAAAAAAAATTGGAAGCATTTTGGAAAAATGTTTGAAAAAATTGTTGGAGCTTTATGTAAAATACAGCCCAAAACCAAAATAATGCAACTCAAGTTAAAAAGTCTCCGACATCAGATAGATCGGGGAATATCAACTGTGGAATCAAAATCTGTTTGGAATTCAGGAATCAAAACCAATTTTGTGGGTCCTTGATGCCCAAAAACCAATTGAAAGCAAAACGTCCGTTCGTCAGTCTGTCTGTCTGGTGTATGTGAGCAACACTAACGCCTGAACTGTGCGTAGGATTCTTTACAAACTGAATAAACCCATGTCGAACTGACCTGAGTCGAAGCTCTGTGGTTTTGAGAAACATTCATTAATTTTTGCGAGTACTTTACATCTAGCCCTTGGGACATTTTCAAAATTTTCTCATAAATGGCTCCAAACTTTTTCTTTTAAATTTCTCGTAAGAATAGAGAAAAATACGTTATAAAGGTGGCATAGGTCCGATTTTCATGGTGCTAAATTTTTGAAAATATCAAAAGTTTGAATTTTTCCGACGCCTTCCTACAACTGCAAAATTGAAGATAGAGATCTTTTCCTTTAATGGAAATTTGTTGTCTATATTTAGATCTTTCATTAAGTTCATGTACAATTTAAACACTTTTTAATTTTAAAACTTTTGGTAGTTTTCGTGCAATATATGCAATTTTTAAAAATAACAAAAACAAACTTTTCTCGAAAACGGTTCTAAATTTTTTCTTTAAACTTTTCATGGGGATAGTGCTACGTGCAGTCTATGAGATGACACACAAGACATTACTACGACTCTATACTTTTGTTTTTGCAAAAATTACAAAAATGTAATTTTTTGACTGGCCTTTTACGTGGTTAATATTTACATTCCTGGAAATTTGTTGACATTATTGCATTTACGAGTACATGTGCTTGAAATTATGTTCAAAACGTTTTCTTGAAAAATCAATAGTTTTCTGTGTAAATGAGCTTAATTCCGCTGTTTCAGAAACGCTCAACCGCCATTTTCTCAAAACTGGCTCAACATTTTTTTAATCAAATTTGTCGTATGCATAGTGCTTATTGCACTGTTTAAGCTGACATAGAATTAACTTCGGTGTACTCGTATACTTTTTTAAAATATTACACAAATATATTTTTTTAAAATATCTCTCACACCGTTAATAAGACATTTATAGAAATTTGTATACATTATCGCAGTTGTGTGTGAAAGTTCTTTAAACAATGTTTTTCGAAAATATAAAAGATTCTTGTGAAAAAAGCTTCAAATTTCGATTTCAGTAGAGCTTAAACGATTTTTTTAAAAAAGGCTTAACATTTTTAAAGAAAATTTCCATATAGGAAAAGGTTTTACTTTTTTTAATATTTTAAAAATAATATTTAGAAGCTAACATTAGGATATCGAAAAAATGAGAAAAATAATAAAAAAAGGGCGACTATAGATTCCCCGAGGCAAAACCGTAAAACTAGCCCACACCAAGGAAATTAGAAACATTTACTACGAGAAAGTCTGTGCCATTCTGTAGTACCACTCGTTTTTGCTTCCTTAAAGGCAATTTGTGAAAACAAAATGTTTTCTCAATTTCAAATGTTTTCTTAAATTATTTCCTGGGGTAGAGCAAAGGACGCTTAAAAATGATGCTCTCATTGTCGTTGATTTTAACTTTTGGAAATATATAGTACGAATATATATATATATATATATATATATATATATATATATATATATATATATATAGTACGAATTTCTATATTTGGAAAACTATCAGACATTTTTATTAAAGGCATTCACGGAAGGATTAGAAAATTTCTTCAAAACCTAATTATAATACATGCGAAATAAATTATACTTGTAACATTTCTAAACGACAGTTGTTTGCAAAAATCCTGTAAATTGATATCATGTGAATAAAGTTACTTTGAAAACTCTCATTCGTAGAACGTATGCGAATTGGTCCGACGCTGAGTGTGAGCGGTTCTGTGGTAACTCGAGTCGAGGATGCAAACTGCCATGGCGCAGAGCTTGCATTCTCCCCGTCAGAGTGGTATTGATTCTCCTGTCACATGAGATACCAGAAACAACTGGCGAGGAGAACAGCTGGCTAATGTTGATCAATACAAGCTGTCGAGAGAAGCCAGATCAATAAAGAGGACCGATGGTAAATGGTTTAGCTCATAATGGAAGAAGACGATAAGTATAGAAGTCCTACGATTTAGGACAATGGCCAATACATGCCACACTAAACAAAACGCGAAGTAACTTCTTGGAATAACTATTTGCAATGTATTCCACAAAGCATAATCACTGAAAGGAATTTATCAGCGGTGCAGGAACAATACATGTTGTGCTATGTTTGTTTGTCGGCAGTATAATTTACTGAAACTAGTGGTGATAGAACAGTACATACTTTCTCGCATTATTTCTACATTTGAAATTTTCAAAAATTCAGAGAGTTCAACAAAACAAGACCCTCGCTGCTTTTTAAGTATCCTTTCTTTTTCTATTCGTAGGAAAAAATTAAGAAAAAATTGCCGGGGTTTTTGAGCAAAAATGTTAATTTTTCTTTTAATTGCGTATATTTCGCGCCATATTACAGGAAAACTATCCATATTTTCGAAAATTTAAAAAATGAACTTATTTAAAGATGTCTTTAAGAAACAGTTTAAGGGAAAAATTTCTCTATTCAATATTAGAGTTGTAGGAAGATGCCCTCAAAAAATGCTTTTGCTTTTTTCAAAAAATCTGGGATTTCAACGCACATGAGATCTGTACCATTTTCTTAAGCGTTCTTAAAAGTATTCGAAAACAAAGTTTGATAAAAAAATTGGTACATTTTTTAGAAAATTTTGTAAATGTCTTTGAGACTAAGTATCCTCAAAATTAAAATACGGGTTTGAAACTCCCAAAGCCACGAGAGCTCGATTGGGAAACATCAATTCTGAAGAAACTCAGCCGAACGGGTTAGGCGCTAGCGTTGATCACAGACGGACAGAGAGACAGACGGACAGACAGACGGACGGATAGACACACAAGACAAGGCACACATACGTTTTGCCGTCAGTCGATTTTTCGGTATCAAGGATTCACAATACACGGATTCTGGCTACATCGCGTGTTACGGAATTCGCCCTCCCCCTATATATAGCAACAGAATTTAGCTCCCTTTTCGTTACCAGGACCTGGTAATACGAGATTTTCCGCCGAAAATTCGTCGTTTTCCGGTGCACTATTACAAAGCTTATCCGGTGCACTATTATAATTCTTACGAAGTACCTTCATAAGGGCAAAAAAGTAAAAATTATATTATTTTCTTAACGAACATGTTTTGAGTCCATACGTAGTCTCTGCACGAGGAAATAAATTATTCTCAGAAAGTTGAAGATTGCATCGGAATTCTCCTCAGCACCAGAAAAAACGCAACGTTTCTACAACACGCACGTCAGACTGAACGCTTTGAGGAGCGCCCGTGTCAGGACTGATACCTTCGGTTGCAGCGCACAAAACCGCGCTAGGGAATTCCGACGAACGCTGACGTGGGATGCGCGAGGCCTCGAGACATACTCGCTGCCCAGGCGCGACCTACTTTCGCTTTGGAAATGGGTAAACGAACCGCGCTCATTTAACGTTTGTCCCCTTCGAGTCACTAATTCTGACCAACTTACAGTGACGTCTACCCGCACGAGGAATGGCGAAGGAAGATCGTTAAAAAATTATTAACTCAACGTTGTTCGCGACTTTGCAATCATATACTATAATGTCACCCATTTCATATGATATCTTATTTAATCCTCTATTTATTTTGATTTAATTATCGAAATAATAATGAACCTGGACGTGACGTATGTTGGAAAAGTTAAACCTGAGCGCATTTGTGCCCTCCACAATCCTCTTTTCAGTCCTCTTTTCTATTTAAAAATTGTTGAAATGTGAATGTAGAGGTACCAAAGATTGTGTTAGGCAAGATATGAAAAGTATGTTTTTGAACTTGAATAATAAGGAAATTATATGACAAACTAACAACATATATGTTGTTAGCAAAATAACACATTCACGATTCCTGCTAGGAGACCTCAACAAGTACACTTAGAACAAAAGAAGGGACCATCTCAGCATTTCCTCAACGAATCTTGGATGACTCGACGAAAAACCTGATCGAATTGTGGGTCATTGAGCCAGAAGATGGAGTAAAGTAGAACTCCAGTACTCCGGATTGCTTGGGACCGGAGCCGATTCGGAAAAATCTAGGTAATTGGATCAATCATGAAAAAACGTCATTTATTTAAAAGAGCTAAATTTGTGTGTCCATATTACTGTGTAAACATTTTGTGTAAATTAAAATATCAACTTGGGTGAAATAGAACACACACACCATCAAAACAATAGTGGCGCTATGAAAGCACGTACTTTCTCACGTTATGCCTAACTTTTGCAATTTTCTAATTTTTCAGCAAGTTGAACGATAATTATTTTGTTATATATAATTAATTATAATTAGAGCTACGCCATTTATAAGCACTTTTGCTCTCTCTTTGCTCCAAGGAAAAACATTAATGACAAAATTGAACACATTTTTGAGAACAAATATAATTTGCATTAATTTAAGCAGAAATTACGAGAAAACTACTAGTTTGAAAAAAATCGTACATGACCTTATATTAAGTATTGGAACAGATCTCATTTCCAGGGGATAAATGCCTATATTCACTATTCTACATATGCAAGCTATTAATTTTCACAATTTTTGAAAATACAAAGATTTCGCCGAAAATAGAACCAGCGCAATTTTGTAGTGTCCTTTCTATTTCGAAAGAAAAATAATTGTTTAAAATTGCCTATACTTCTCGCAAAAGGACTCGAAAACTACTCATATTTTCGAATAATTATGCATGACGATATTTAAAGATCTGTATTCAAAGAACAGTACACTTGAAATATATGAACTGTACACAAGAAAACTCCAAAAAACGTTTGAACTATTGCCATTTTGGAAGAATGGTTTCAACGAAAATGACACCTGCATCAAAATCAATCTGGTCCTGAGATACATAAGGTAGATCAGAGTACATAAATTTTTGAGAAAATCGCCTAGGCGCTAGCGTTAACCACAGACAAAAGGACGGGCGGACGGGCGGACGGGCGGACGGGCGGACGGGCGGACGGGCGGACGGGCGGACGGGCGGACGGGCGGACGGGCGGACGGGCGGACGGCGGACGGGCGGACGGGCGGACGGGCGGACGGGCGGACGGGCGGACGGGCGGACGGGCGGACGGGCGGACGGGCGGACGGGCGGACGGGCGGACGGGCGGACGGGCGGACGGGCGGACGGGCGGACGGGCGGACGGGCGGACGGGCGGACGGGCGGACGGGCGGACGGGCAGTGAACGGCAGATAATATACACATTTCCATCAATTTGTATACATTATTCCATTTGTGAGTGGAAGTGGTTCAAGTGACTTCAAATGTCGTTTTACGGAAACTCAATAGATTCCCGTGAAAAAGAGCTTCAAATTTCGCTTTTACAATAATGCTTGAACGTCATTTTTTATAAAACGGCTTCAAATTTGTCAATCAGAATTTCTATTTAGGACGAGGTTTTCTCTTCTTTAATGTTTTTGAAGTAATATATTTCGGTTGTACTATTAGGAAAGGAAAAAGTTTATAAAATGTCAAAAAACGTACTTTGGGTGACGATAGGCTGGCCAAAGAATGGAGTTAGACCCTAAAGCCAGACACACGAAGGAAATTAGAAAACGTTACTACGACAAAATCTATGGCGTTCTGTAGCACCTCTAGTTTGTTCCTGTTGCGAAGTATAGAACATACATATTTGTACTGAACAGAAGGTCACTTATCTACGCGTATTTCAGGAGCAATACCTTCCATACTACAGTCTTACAAAATTTCAACGAGTATGAAGCAATACAGTGGAACATCGGAGTGAAGGATTTTGTGTACGAACTGACCTCTGGATTATGTCCCATAAATGTTCGATGGGATTCATGGCGGGCGATGTGAGTGGCCAAACCATTCACTCGAAATATGCAGAATGTTCTTCAAACCAATCGCAAACAATTGTAGCCCGGTGACATGGCGCATTGTCATCCATAAAAATTCCATCGTTGTTTGAGGATATGAAGTTATGAATGGCACCAAATGGTTTCCAAGTAGCTGAACATATCCATTTGCAGTCAATGATCGGTTATGTTGAACCACAGGACCCAGTCCATTCCATATAAAAAAGTTATGGAGTCACTAGCAGCCTTCACAGTGCCTTATTGACAACTTGGATCCACGGCCCGTGGGGTCTGCAGCTCACTCGAACCTTTCCATCAGCTCTTACCAACTGAAATCGGAACTCATCTGGCCAATCCATGGTTTTACAAAAGTCTATGGTACAATCGACTTCGTCACGAGCTCAGGAGAGGCGCTGTTGACGTCGTGCTGTTAGCAAAGGCACTCACCCGGGAGCGGTAGCTCGGCGCATCAACTGATGTCGCTGCAGCGCCTCTGACCGGGAGGTCCTAGGTTCCCACTCCCCACGGCGGCAGAATTTACGACACTAGCTTTTCAGCTAGGTCGAATTCACCCGCTGTCTGGAGGATAATTCTAGCGTCCGACTGCTCTGATCGGTATTTGCCCTGCTTTCTCCGATCAACATCAGGCGAATGCCGGAGCAGTACCTACCAAACGGGCCACGGACCGCGCGCGATCTGTCCTTCCTCTTCCTTGTCCTATCCTCTCCCCTTACACACACATACTTACACGAACATGCACTACACTACTACATATTCCGGGAGACCGGTCGGGAGTTTCGAGCTTGTCCCGGCTGGGGCGGTGCCCCGCTGGTGGGAGAGTTCTGGTTAGGGGGAAACCCCACTAGCCGACGGTAGGTCGGCGCCGGATCTCGCCATTCAGCGGGGGAAGATCACCGCCATCTCCCGAGAAAAAAAACATGCACTTCACTAACGGGACTAATGACCGAAGCAGTTGACGCGCCCGGAAACACGAAAAAATCAGTCAATCAATCAAAAGCAAAGGCAGTCGAGTTGGTCTTTTCTGTCGCAGCCGATTAACCCTAGCAATACCAGCGAATAAGTGGTAACGTATATTGCCAAGGTGGGCTCGTCGAGCCATAAAAAAAGAAATAAAATGAAATTGTTCATGTATTTTCAAAAGAATATATACTTAATAAACACTTATAATTACAAATATCTTTAAAAATATCCATTTTTAAACTTAATCCGATCATTCTTATATTTCGCTTTCTGCCACTCTTTCTGACATCTTGAGTCACGAGAATAGTGTTCTTACCGCCAATTCGGTTCAAGAGCGTTTACAAAAGTACAAATGTTGACAGCGTTACCAGCGCAAAGAATACAAATTCTCATAAAGACGAAGAGGGAAAAATAACTCGACAACTAAAAGCGCAGCAAAGATAGTCTGTGTCTTCTACCAGACGGGGGGGGGGGTCGAACCCGCACTAGAAAAACGCTGATTAAAAAAAAGAAAAGTACAAATCATCGGGCACTGTTATGGAAAACGAAGAATTAAACTGACTCAACAAATACATTAATTCTCAACAATATAGAGCAGATGAATCAAGTAATTTGAAAGCAATATCAAGGTTGCGGAATCCTCGAGCCACCTGGTATTTCTAGGGTTGAAGCCGAATTTCGCCACACTGACCTAACGGCTACGTTCGTCACAAGACCCATATTGATTCCTGCGGTCATTACATATAATGCTGCTTGTCTGTTAGCACGGAGGGCTCTACGGAAACGCTGTTGATGTAGGTCTTTAGGCCGTCGGTCATTGCGTTGGCCGTTGTGAGATGTTATGCCTGAAAATAAGTATTCTGGACACATTTTACGAAATGGAATGTCTCATGTGTCTGGAACTACCATTCCGCGTTCCAAGCATGTGAATTCCCGTCATGCAGCCATTATCACGTCAGAAACCTTTTCACATGAATCACTTCAATACAAATAAAAGCTCTGACAATGCATAGCCCTTTTATAGCTTTTGTACGCGATTCTGCTGCCGTCTTATTGATGTCTTATGACTTTTGTTAGCTCAATGTATTTCCCTACAGCTTACATGTTCATCTTTGTAAATATAAAACATCTCCATTACATTTTCAGAAAATAGTTGAACTGTGGGTCACAGTGATGCATGATTGTATTGTTCCAAATTATTATTATCCTTATTTCATTAGTATTCAAAACAATGCCGAACGTCATGGGGACGTTTTTGGGGATTTCTATTTTTCGTATAGTGGATATGTAAAACGTTTCTGTACTCACATCCCAAACATATTTAATTTTCGTCGTACATTCTTGCTGCTCAAAAATTGAAGGTACGTTCCAACTTAACAAGCTATTTTTCATCTGTATTGATTCTTGTTTCCATGACGCGAGAACGGGATCGATTCCCGATCGGGAAAGATTAAATGTGCGTTTTCATTGCAGTGTCCCAGTATATGCTGCTGTGTGACGGTGAGAAAACTCACTTCTCAGGTTGAGAAGACCAGAATACGGCGTGGGGATATCTTCGTGCTAACCACACGTACCCGCTTAATCCATGGTCGCGAGGCCGGGACGATGCTGGTAGGCCACGACTCGTACGCGGTCTGTCACGCTGAGTACAGGCAGATTGATTCTTGTGGCTTAGATGTTTTCTCCATAAATCCATTCAATTGTTTATCTTTAAATCAAGTCATGCATATTTTTTAACATCTGAGTTGTTGCTGAGCAATAAATCTAAGAGGAGGAAAAGTTTCAGTATGCAGCTCATTCTTACTATTTACTTTATAAAATCCCTTATAGCTAATGCATCAAGACATAGTTGACAATCCAAAACTGTGTTCCATCGTGGCCACCGAGAATATCTAGCTAGAAAATTCGCCTAACTATGGGAAATAATTCAAAGAATTTCAAACTCCCGCGACGCGAAATTGTCATTGTCGTATTTTGGGCTGCTTTCACGTGAATGACGGAGAAGAAAGCAAAAGAAGCGCGGGAAATTCGGATTTGCAATTTCAAAGATCTGTAAAAATTGCAAAAGTACAAAAATTAAAAAATCGCTATCATAATTACTGTAGTTTTGCAATGGTAAGTTTTTAAAATTGTCGAAAATACAAATAATTTGCCGAAAAGAGGACCAGCACCAATTTGTTTACCCTTTTTGGCACATACAATAAACCAGTGGTGCTAAAACACCACGAATATCTCACCCGTATTGTCAAGCAAAATTACGAGGAAAGTACTCAAATTTTCGAGAAAGTGTACATGAGCTTATTTCAAAATCCATCCTTAAGGAACATATTTCATTAGACGAAAAAAATGTCAATCTTTATCATTTTAGTTGTAGGAAGACTTATCAAAAATTTTGAACTTAAGCAATTTTCGAAAAATCAGAGATTTTAACGAGCATGATATACGCACCGTTCTTTTAAACGTCCTTCACACTCCAACAAAAAAATTAAATAAAAAAAAAAGTCCCAGGGGCAAAACCTCCAAAAATTTAAAAATAGTTTTCAAATTCAAGAGACCACGATGTCAGTCAGATCTGATTTAAAGAGCTATCTTTGAAGCAAATATTTCATTAAGAAAAAATATCTATCTCGAATATTGTAGTTGTAGGAAGACGCCCAAAAACTTTGAATTTTTGCAATTTACGAAAATTGAGTATTAAAAGGAAATGCGGATAAAGCGTCTTTAAATTGTCTTTTGCTCTATTAGAAGGGAAAAAATAATACAAAAATGTGCAAGGAAGTTATGAGAACATTGTGAAATTGTCATTTGGGCTTTATGTAAAGTCCCCCAAAAGTCAAAATAAGTTTGAAATTAAATCCTGGCATTAACCAGATCGATAGGAGAAATTTAATTTTGTTAAACTCCTCCACACAGGTTAGCAATTAGCGTTCTTCAAAGGCGGACGGTCAATGTTCGACTTGTTTCAAAGCGTCGGGTAGGTTGAAATTAGCTCTGAGGCTCTTGGTATAAGGATAACCTGAATGACGTGCTAACAGTAAGGTCCTAAGTTCGAAGTATACTGCAGAGAGGAAAATGTTGGTTGGAAACATTTTGGAGTTTCAGGAAGGCCTACATCTCGTATTACGTAGCCGTTATAAATAATGCACGAAGGATGTACTGTTGCAGGGCGACTAGTTTATTTCATAACTGTGAGAGATGCTATCTCAATTATACAGAATGTAATTGCATTTCTAGATTGATTGGTGATTCTGCGTCACCTGCTAATGTTATTCGTCCCGTAAGTGTAGTGCATTTTTTATAGTGGGAAGTGGCGTTGATCAAGGCGCCGGCGTATACGTCAGCTAGCAGGCTGTTCCTTAACCAGGAATCTCCACCAACGGGCAGAAATATGCAGAAAACATCCAAACTATATGAATCAATACAGTTGAAATACGGTTTGGAAAGTTGGAAATTACCTTAAATTTTCGAGCAAGAATGATGTACGACGAAAATTAAATATGTTTGAAATGTGGATGTAGAAAAGTTTTACACATACACTATACAAAAATAGAAATCCCCCAAAACATTGTTCTATGCCGTTAAGAACTACGTCTTAAGGACTAATGAAATAAGGTTAATAATAATAATAATAATAATAATAATAATAATAATAATAATTTGTCCTTCACATTGCCTTTTTCCTTAACCCCTTATCATCATCCCATCACCTCATAATTCTTAATTCAAGGCGTAACAACCTTATCTTATCAAGGAGTACAACCGTAAAAAGCTGATCCTCATAATTACACACGTTAATATCTCTGGAGTCTCGGAAGATAAGTTGTAGTGTGGTTAAAAAGGGCCGTGGTCATAAATGGCCAATACGATAATAATAATAATAATAATAATAATAATAATAATAATAATAATAATAATACTGAAATAATAAAATCACCTTTCGCTGTGAACCCAAAGTTCAACATCTTTCTGAAAATGTAATGGAAATGTTTTATACATACGAGGACCTCTACATGTTGCAGGGAAATTTGCCACAGAAATTCTGCTCTTAATCGTACCCTAAAACCCAAATATTTCACATATTCCACGACGATTGATGGACATTGCGTTTACGTACGCTCACTGATCTTTGCATTTGAAAACACTTCTCGAACTTAAGTAAAATCTTCGCCAACACGACGTTTTTCCTCAAAGAGGAAATGTAATAGTAGTTTATGAATTAGTTTATAATGTTAAGCTTTATTGCATGAGTACATGTTTTGAAAACGAGCGACGTTAGGAGCGAGTTTTCAAATTTGTACGAATGCAATAAAGCAACATTATAAACGAGTTGCATACGCTATTTTTTTGTATAACAGCATTATAAATTTATGCAAGAATCGAAATTAATTTATGAACTAATTGCAAAAGCAGTTTTACTGTTGGCAACATTGACATTGGTATTATGACGTCACGCATTTTGGACAGCTGATGAGCGATTCTGAAGAGCATGCGAAGAAAGATGGATTCCTTGCCGCAGGAAATTGTTGAACAAGCCACGAAGGCAGAACAATGCTTAATACCGGCAAAGTCAAGTGCATTGTACGAAAAAGAGTACAACAAATTTAAAATTGGATGGAAACAAAGAACGTGAAGATTATATGCGAATCAGTTGTTCTGGCATACATATCGGAGTTAGTAAGTGTCTCTTACTTTATTGACATACCTAGTCGAGTTTTAGTGATGGTCTAATTTTCTAATTTTTATTACATTGAAGTCAGCAGTATGTAAGGCATCAAGTTTGTGGTGTAGTCACTGAAATTGAAGGCCATGATCAAAATTAAAGATGGTATTGATATTTCTGCTTTTAATAAAGTTCAATTGTACATGAAACAAGCGAATGTCGGTTACGAAGCAGAAAAATCTATGGTCTTTTCCCAAGCTGATGTGAACAAATTTTTAGTAGAAGCAGCTGATGAGAAGTATCTCTTGATGAAGGTATTTAAGTTATATTTATTTGAAATATTTGTGAACTATTGGAACACATCTTTTGCTCTCTTTTTTCAGGTTGTTGCGATTTTCGGCATATTTGGAGCTTGTAGACGAGGGAATTGTATAACATATGCACCGATGATGTCTCTGAAGAAGGTTCTGTTTTAGTTGTCAAAATTAGAGAAACTAAAACTAACAAACACAGAATATTTACCGTTATTTCTGATGAAGGATTCTCTTATATAGATTTGTATAAAAATACATTGCCCTCAGACCTTCTAAAGTCAAACATAATAAACTTTTCTTATTTTATAACAAAGGTAGATGCACTTGTAACCCATTGGGATTAACACTTTCGGAAAAATTCCTAAACTCATTGCCGAATACCTTCAACTTCCAAATCATGAAAAATATTCCGGACATTATTCAGGAGAACATCGGCTACTATGTTAGCCGACAGTGGTGCAGATATTACCACCCTTAAGCGTCATGGAGGATGGCGATCATCAAATGTTGCAGAATCTTACATTGAGGAATCAATTCAGAATAAAATAAAGATAGCTAGAAGAATAGTGTCAAATGACGAAAATAACGTAGCAGGTACTTCATCAACTAAAACTTTTAATGTACCTGGTTCTGTTCCTTTATCTTTCAAAACCTCACAGACTGCTCCATTAATATTAACATCAATAAATAATGTAATTATGTAAACTGATTTATTATATTCAAGAATAAAAATCTTTGGTTATTCTGGTTGTATGGTTACTCTGTGAACTCTTCATGCAATTCCACAGCGTTCGTCAATTTTAAAGGTGAGTTGTGACGCAACTATGACGTGTGTGATGACGCAATCATTCGTGCCGTAAAACCTAATACGTCATCATTTGTGCTGTAAAAGGCCCTTTTATGAACGATTTCTTGCAACAGAAAACCTCGTTTATAATGCTGGTATACAAAAAATTCGTTAAATAGATCGATTACAACACAAACAATCAAATAATAAACGAATGACGACAGATAAGGGTTCATAATCTTAATTTCACGATTTTATTAAAATTTACTGTTTATACTCTAAAACGGGTTGGTAATAGAAAGCGAAAAAGCATCTGGGGTCCAGTACTATTAATTTAAAGAATACATCTTGAAATTTGGTTGAGTAGAAAGCTATAACTTCTTTCTAAATGAAAACTCTTAGCGTTTTAAATTTAACGACTTTTTGGCATACTTAAATGTCAGAGATTTGAACGAACAAATTATATAAAATCGAAACTATATTGTTCTTATAAATGCCCTTGTTATAAAAAAAAATTTTTTTTTTTTAAATTAAAAAGCATTTTCCAGACTTTTTTGCAAATGCCACCAGAGCTTCACGTAAAATAACCGCCGAGAAGCAAATGTTTTAAAGAACTCCGGAACGAGCAGCTCTAGATCCTATTCCTGACATATTTTCCATGTTTTAGCTCAAAAGCATCTAATCTGACAGTGATGCGTGACGCATCCATCCAAATATACAAATCAATTTTCGGGTGCTATATTGTCTGTGTATCTCCTCGCCATCTGCACTCATCCTAACCCACTTTGAAATAGCGCTAATATACCTTAATTCTAAAATCTTTGCACAGATGCAGCTCAAGAGAACGCTAAACGCGGATTTTACAATCGAAAATTCGGGATAGTTGAAGAGATTCACGTTGGGTGTTCAATAAAAATCACGTAAATAACAAATATTTAATAGAGTCGGTCTCTTCTTTGAAGCCTTGCTGTCGCATGACGCCGGTTGTGTCGTAAGCGGTGACGCACTGAGTACGAGAATTCAGTCGGTACGAACAGTATGAGAATACACTGAATGAATCAATCAAATATTTGCATCTTTCACTCAATATCCAAAGTGGTTGGATTTTTTCGAATGGTCTGGGAATTTAAAGGAAACATCCACACATCTCAGGAGTCTGGAGGATGCATAGTTTTCTTTCAATTTTTGCGCGAATTGGAAATTAGTTATACTAGATATTTCTGTTAAATATATTGCAAAACAAGTTCACAAAATGGTAAATCCTCTCTATATACAACTTCCTAAGAAGGATTATTTTTATTTTCGCTTCTGCAATTTTACATACTGTTCAAGTTCGAACGTTTACAAATCGTATAAAAAACCGCAGACATAAATAATACGAATTCTAAGCTTTTTCATTTTAGTTAAGTATAAAATGTTTTTTTCTCTTAAGCATATATGTATATTGACTATTGTCTCACACATTGATAATTGATTAGTGTGCTTGTACTATTTCTTCTAGAATAAGAACGTATCTGACTTCTCTTGGCAACGCGGTCGTGGATACATCTTTGTAAAGAACCTTGTTTGTCATGAACAACGGGGCATTGCAGAGGTGATTCTTAAGTTTTTAGTTTTGAATCTCCGAAGAATTCAGTTTTGATTTTCTAACAGAACCTTATAACTCAATATCGGAAGTCCATGTTGATTTTATAATTGCCTTATAAATAAGTACATGTGCATAACGAAAGTTTTAATTTTCGGTTGATGAGCAATGACACTTTCAATATGTTAAATTGTGCTAAGGAAAGATGAAGGATTTTTCCCTTTTATTAGAAACCATGGGTCCAAAACTCCGTAACTGAATTAATTCTGGACAGAAAATTACCCCCTGGGGTGCATAAAAAATTTAAACAAAAAATATAGAAGTTTGGAGATTATAGCGTATTGGATTTGAGGACAAGTGGGCCAATCTGGGCCAAGGGCAGGGTACGTGTGGAAATTAAGGGGTACAAGTGCGATTCAAATTATGTTTCTTAAGCAGTAATGTACAAAATAAGACTTTTTGTATTATATTTTGGGAGATTTAATTATTTTGAGAACCCCCACTTCAGAAAAGTGTAGATATCCTAAACCTATGTAAAATGAAATCGAACGAAAAAGACAAATAATCCTTCACAACAAAATTAAATGAATTATTCGATTTTCTGTGTACTTTAACCTTAACTCTGAGCAATATTTTTTTGTTTTTCCTCACACAGTATCAGGTCCTCATAATGCTGTATCGCACAGTTCAGGGTCTGGCGATTCAAAATTGGTTTGTAATGCGAAGCAATTTTCTGTTTAGAAACAATTAATTTCCATATTGGTTCCCAAGTGCGGAGCTTTCACACTAATGTATTTGACATCACACAAAAATGTATTGGACTATTCTCAACTATTTTGAACAAGAGATATCGGTTGACGTAAATCTAAATGTACTGAATTCAGAAACAGAATATACGACTCGTTCATCATTATTGCTTCACAGAAGGAAAAAAAATGTCTACCAAAAATAAACATCATATATATAATCAAAATAAAGTTGAAATAACAATCAAATAAAAAAAATGGCATTTGGTACATGGACCACATTGACAACGCTTAGAAATTCTTCCTCAAATAGAGTTAGACTTTTTTATGAACGACTTCAAATCTTTGTGTATTTGTTGAAAATAATTATGTAAAATGCATTTGAAAAAATATCAGTTGCCTAAAAATTTATTGATTCAAGAATGGATGGAAACGCGTGAGAATTATCAATACTTAGGATATAATAGGCTACAGCTCTTCAATGCTTCTTTTTAAAATGTCATGATGCCCCCACTAATATATATATATATATATATATATATATATATATATATAAATATCTATAATGAATAATATATGTCACAAGAATAATAATTTCGCGGTACAGAGGTTAATAGTAATGTTTCAGAAAGACTGCTGAAAATACGCATTGTAGACTTGCTCCATATTTTACGAACGAATTACTATTGTACCAAAAATAGTTTAACTAGAAGTACACACATATGAATTGAAATTTAATTCACCCGTGAATTAATTACTTCTACTCACCTAAACATACTTTGCGATTTAAAACGTCTCTTTTTTTCGGGATCACTACTTTGACTTTGCAGTGTATTTACGGTATATAGAAACGAAATGAAATTGTGTACAAATAAATATTTTTTTAATCAAGAATGAAAATGTATTACAATAATTCTATTTTTACTTTTATTAATGATTGGTGTGGACTCCAATCATAATAAGGAGATACTCCAAATAAATAAAGAGAGACTCCAATCATAATAAAGAGGTACTCCAAATAAAATAAAGAAAGACGTCAATCATAATAAAGAGATACTCCAAATAAATAACGAGAGACTCCAATCATAATAAAGAGATACTCCCAATAAAATAAAGAGAGACCCCAATCATAATAAGAGATACTCGAATAAAATAAAGAGAGACTCCAATCATAATAAAGAGATACTCCAAATAAATAAAGAGAGACTCCAATCATAATGAAGAGATACTCCAAATAAAATAAAGAGAGACTCCAATCATAATAAAGAGATACTCCAAATAAAATAAAGAGAGACTCCAATCATAATAAAGAGATACTCCAAATAAATAAAGAGAGACTCCAATCATAATGAAGAGATACTCCAAATAAATAAAGAGAGACTCCAATCATAATGAAGAGATGTGTAACTTCGAGAAGTCGATTCATAAAACGTTCGCATTGCGCTGTCTCCTTGCGTTACGCGCCTCGCATTCCCGCGCGCTAACCTTCGAGCGCCTCCAAACAATTTTCCCTGACGGGTGGCATACCGCCCCGCGAGCCGGGCGGGGGGTGCGGGGGGGCACGCGCGAGGGGGCCCGCTCCGCACGCGCACGCGTATTAAAAGCAGTGTACGCGTCCGAGATGGCACAGTCGCTTCGCCCTCCGCATCGCACCATGCGTTGGTCAACGGCGGCGCTGCTGGTGGTGGCGGTGGGCGTGGCGGGGCGGGCCGCGTGCTGGCGCCCAAGGGCCGCAGCCTCAAGAGGGCGCTGGCGGCCAGCGCGGAGAGCTCCGAGCACCTGCGCGACCTGGAGGACGCCGCGCCCAAGGTGGCCGAGAACGCGCTCTCCAAGGGGAGCCTTCCGTCACCGACGACGCCGGCGACGCCGAGGCGTCCGCCGCCGGGCGCCGCAAGAAGTCGCGAGCCCCCCTACGCCCCGCCCCCGCCGCACGACGGCGGCTACCGGACGCACAGCCCCCTCCGCCGCCGCCCCGCCGACCCCACCGGCGCACCCCCCCCCCCAGCACAACCCTCCGGCCAAGCCCAGCTACCCACCCCGCCCCCCCCCCCCCCCCCCCGCCGGTGTACGCCCCGCCCCCGCCGCCCCCCCACCCCCACCCCACCCACAACCCGTGTTATCCTCCACGGCATCGGTTGCCAACATTGCGTACAAACCGCCCTACCTCCCGTTCCAACCGCCGGCGTACTCCCTCGTGCCGGCTACACACGCCGTGCCCGCCATCTCCCCGTTCTGCATCGAGATACGCCCCAAGTTCCAGACCGGCACGCCGTTCATAGTGTGCGAGAGCCCGCAGCCGGCGCATCTGCCCATGCCCACCGTGTCGTCCAGCGGCACCACCGGCCCCCCCGGGCTCGCCCGCGTCGGGGACGGCACGGCGCCCGGCGCCAGGACAGCCAGGGCAACCAGGAAACCAGGACAGCCAGGGCAACCAGGGCAGCCAGGGCAACCAGGGCAGCCAGGGCAACCAGGGCAACCAGGGAAACCAGGGCAGCCAGGGCAGCCAGGGCAACCAGGGAAACCAGGGCAGCCAGGGCAGCCAGGCAACCAGCCCAGGGCATCCGGACGCACAGCGCCAGGGTCGGAGGGCAAGGGCTTCCCCCGCAGCCCGCCGCCCCCGCCCGCCCACCACGCCCGCCACACCCGCCACGCCCGCCACGGGCCCCAAGCCCAAGGCGGCGGACGAGGCGTGCAACACGGCGACCACGCGCAGCGACGGGCAGGAGTCCGCGGAAGAAGAGCAATCGCCGGCCAGGGCCTACACCCCTCCGCCCTCGCACCCGCCGCCGCCGCGCCGCCCATGTACGCGCCCCCCCCTCCGGCCACTCCCGCGCCCCCCCGCCAGGTGCGGCCCCCCCCCCCCCCAACTGTACAAGGCCCGCCGCCGCCGCCGCCGTACGCGCCGGCGCACGCCCCGCCCGCCTACCCGCCGGCGTACCGGGCGGCGGAGCCCGCCGACCAGAAGCCGGAGAAGAAGGGGCCCGCCAAGGAGGAGGGCAAGGAGAAGCCCAAGAGCCAGCCCAAGAGCGGCGCGGCGGCGTGCGGCGCGGACGCGCAGCTGTCGCGTGACGCGACCTGGATGAAGAGCGACGACGCGCACGCGGCCAAGGGCGAGGACGGGCCGATGCGCATCAAGCTGCCGGTGCCCACCGAGCCCACGCCCACGCCCGCCCCCGGCCCCGGCCACGCCCCCGGCCGCCCGCGCGCCGGCGACGCGCTCTGCGCCGACGCCGCCGCGGGGGCCGCCTGAACCAGGCCCCACGCGCGGAGCTATTTATTTTGTAACTCAACTCGATGATTAATTTTGTATTCCGTTTTGTAAATACACTTTTTTTTATGAAATGTGTTCGTCATGTTAATCACAATCCTCGCCCTTCCTCATTCCATCAAATTATGAGTTGTTGGAGCCCCGATTCTTCCGGGTTTCAGAAGAGCAAAGAAAGTTCAAAATGAGTTGTTCGTGAAGTAAATAGGGAGCTCGCAATTGTGGACTAAGTCAAAATGTATTTTTTGTTCTTCTTCTTCTTCTTTTTTATTATTATTAATCTTTTATTAATCTTTATCCTTTTTATTCTACTTCTCTTTCTTCTTTTTTCCTTTCCCTTGTTCTTCTGAAAATTTTTTTTCTTCCCATTTTCCTCCTCATTCTCATCCTCCCTTCTCTTCTTTCTCCTCTCCCTTCATTCTACTTCTCCTTGATGTGCAGTATGAATATTGCGAGACATTATTGCAACACGAAAGTGTGCAAGCATAAAGTCAAATGGGTTGCCTAATAAAATAATTGACACACGGCAGCGATTCGCGGTCCGCAGCTAATATTATACCTATGAATAGACTTTGTCAATGCACTTGCGACGTGGATATTTTCTAGCATTAAAATAAACAGCAAGAAAATTGTCCAGCTGAACGAGTTTATCAGTCAGACTTCGACTCTATTTCAAACATTTTTGAAGTCAATACGGAAGAAAGAACAAAATCCGCGGCCCATATTAAAAAAATGTATTAGGAAAATAATCTCTAGCTCTTTCAAGAAATTAATTGTACAGAAATGCGCAGTAAAATTTTCGTTTTTATCTAAATTAATGTCGCTCCATGAGTACTGACGAAGAACAAATATTTAGAACATAGGATACTGATAAGTTAAAATTAAAATGACTTATTTTCTCATCTCCATAGTTCGCTCACAAAACATGTTTATAAAAACTTAAGTTAATACCTTTGCAATTAAATTGGAACATATGAAATAAAATTTCTAATGAACTTAAGGAAACTTTAGTTTTAATTAAAGATTAAAAACGATATTTTCGGAAAGTTCTTAGATTTTCGGTAATTAACCATCATTCTTCGTATATTTTTAAAAGTCCTTATCAGGACGATTGATCTGAAAGTACGATAGAGTTTTCTTTCAGTCGCGCTGCTGGCAAAGGCCTGTGTTGGCTGGATGGCTGACTGAGCTTAAATGAAAACTGAATATGTTCTGTTCTAAGAGAATGACTGAGCTTAAATGAAAACTGAATATGTTCTGTTTCTTTCTAAGGGGATAACTATGAGGCTCCGGGAAACATCAACGAAACGAATGTGTTACGAATTTACATTCCCATAAATAATCTATGAATTGATCAGGTTTTCAAGCTACGTTTTTCGTGAAAAGAGGGGAGCATAATTCCACACTTCAAATATACAATTTGTTTTACCCCGCACGAAGAGAAGTACTACAAGGCATAAGGAATACATTTTTGAGAAGGATATCATTTAAATTAGTTTTCAAAACATTTATGTAGTCGAAAATATCTCAAGAAAGCTAAACTGAACCTCTTGAACTATTCAAGTGACTCATACCAAATCCCAACGAACAATTTTCCTTATTTTAAAAATCTTTGGAATTATGGATCAACATGAATTATTTATTGTATATGCGGAGAACATAAACACCATAAGTAAACTAAAACAAGCGTTCTAGATGTGTAAATCACTGATTTAAAATAAAAATTTTGTTTGGAAAGGGATTTTTTTATTACTATAAACATTTTCAGGTTTTACAAAGATTGGCTTAATTGTTGGCTCAATATAAACTCGATGCTAATAACTTAATTCTAAATATCACAATTTGGGGTAAGTAATCCTTTTTGGGGAGACCTTAGGGGAGTTACATTCCTTTCAAAAACTTTGTAAGAAAAGTATAGAACATAAATTATATTTAGTGCAGGTATCATGAGTCTTCTGCCTAACTGGAGGGGACGCATTCGGGTGATTTGAGGCAATCTATGGTAAAACTGTGACGAGAGATACATGATGTGGCTTTCTATGGATTCGAATTGGAATTCATTGCAGCTCTTGTGCAGCAAAGTTGCCTTGTGTAGGGGTGGATATAAACCATGATGGAAGGGGGATATAAAGAATTCATTCAGGATTAAATACTGTACACAATGTAAGACGTCGCCTCTTTGGTATCTCCGTGATAAGAGAATGCTCATTACCCAGATTTATAATAATTAATACCGATGACAGTTTTTGAAATCGAATTCAATTATCAGGAAAATCTTGCACATTGACAGTCAAATAATTGACGAGATATAAAACAACATTAAATGAATATTTTTTGGACAATAAATATTTGAATTTCTCAAAATTTTCTCTAATTGTAGTGCACATATTTGAGTTATGAAATTTTAATGCATGACTAAATTATTTCTTAAAAATTATTTCTCCAATAAGAAGCCAAAAAGTAAATAGTGTTCATTTGCTAAGGATGTCGTTTCTTGTGTAACTCTCACCACCCGCTTTGAAGCAATAACATCTCTATCTCGTTTCGTAATAATTGCCGCTCCTTATTTTCGGTAATAATCTTCCTTAATGACTAACACGAGTTACGATATAATGAGCATAACTCATCATGCTGTTACGATCTCCGTAGCAATGACTATCCAGTAGCAAGGTATTTGATCATTTAATTAAAAATTTAGTATTTGAAAAAGGAGGCGATTACAATTGGAACACTGTCGAAACAATTCAATTAATTAACAAAACGTTCCTAATCAACTACTCTTCTAATGGAGTTGTGATTTTCAATTCTTAACAAAACGAAAATCTGCCACCGTATCAAAAATCTGCCACCGTAAATCAGTCCACCGTTAAATAATGAATTAATGATGGAATATTTTTCTGAAAGCGTGGACTTAATTTTTTCTTCAATAAAATTATTTGAGTGTACATTACTTTCAAAAACTTTTTAAAATATACAAAAAATTAATGAGATGCTACACAGATGGTACTTTTTTCGTTTTCTCGAAATTGACAAACTTGGTGCTTGACTGATTTCTGAAATAAACGATTAAATAGAGCAAATAAAACATGCTGTTATAAGCCAAGAACCCCGGGTTTTGTTTGAATGATAAAATTGCATCCAGGAATAATGACATTGTCTGCAAACTCTAAGTCAAAGAACACACGTTGTTAGAACAACCGATCAACAAAGTGTAATACTTCATGCTTGGTGTCATAGCGCTGTGCAGATGGACACGGCCCCGAACACATTATATGCAAAGGTGTAGAGAGGGCTTATCTTATAGAAAAGCGCAAGAAATCAGTCTCTAGAAAAATATTGAATCGAACACACGGAAGCGGTTGGTGAGGTGCGAACGGATTTTCAGCATAAGCTGGGTATTATTTAAATAATAGTGAGGAGGTAATTTATTTTCAGTTTGAGGTTTGAGAGCTTGGTATTGTTTAAATTGTTAAATTCGAAATTTTATTAATGTAATAGTTGGAATGCCGGATTAAAATAGACTCCGTGTTTTGAGAGAATATATATTAGGGTAGCTCTGTAGATGGAAGGATTTTTCAATAAGTAGCTGAATAGTTAGTCGCGAGTAGGTGTTTCATACGAAACATAGGGAAAGTCGCGACCGAGTATTCATGTTGTGGGAAATATTAAGTCATATTAATAGCAAATCGTTGAGGACATTCTGGAACATTTTTAATTTAGGCAAGGACGCGAGAATTGGGATGTCAAGGATTTCATGGACAACATTCTGCTAGTCAGCCGAAAAGCTATCTATCAAGATATTGTAGTAAGCTTACGAACTCTATTCAAACCCGTACGGTGTTTTAATGTTCTTCATTGAAAAAGTAATTCTCATGAGATCAATAGAATTTGTAATAGAACTTCCAGGAATCGTGATTCTGTATAAAATTACACGTCCACATACAACAGGTAAGGAGTAATATGTTCTACGTCGAACTCATGATTAAATTGGAAGTAAATTTAACAAATAAGTATTAACATTGAGAGAATTTGTGCGCATAGCAGGGCAACGGTAGAATTAACTATTAAAATAGCAGTGGAAGTAATCCCCTTCATAGTATTAGATGTTTGTTGAAATAGGATCCAGATTCCACAATAGTAAAAAATAATAGAAGAGACCAAAAGATTGTTCACAATGCATAATAACTTACAATATATGACGAAAATATAAACGCTCCGGAATTTTGTAGTTGTAGTGCAATCATGCTACAACTGGCATGAGCCACCTCTGATATTAATTTTTGAAGTCCTTCCGAGAATTGAATAGCGACGCTTTTTGCACTACGTATTGGAGTATTGAAAATATGGCAAGTGTCATTATGAAATAAGTGCAAATGCAAGGCATACCGAAACTTTTCCTCCTCTTAAATTTATTAATCCGCAATTCCTCAGATAAAAACTAGCGGTGCTACAGAATGGCACAGACTTTATCGTAGAAAATTTTTCTAATTTCCTTGGTGTGGACTGGTCTTGCCCTTCCTCCTTCCATCTATTGCAGCCCAAAGATTTTTTCGAAATTTTCGCGACTTTTGGATTCCAAATAGTAGAACGTGAATTATATTTTAATTATATTAAAGAAGGCTATAACGTCGTCCTAAATAGCAATTTTCATTGAAAAAATTGAAGCCTTTTAAAAAAATGACGATTAAGCATAACTGTAAATACGAAATTTGAAGCACTTTTCCCCAGGAATCTATTGAGTAGTCCGAAAAACTTCATTTGAACTCCTTTGAAGTACTTCTACTATCAAATGCAATAATGTATACACGTCTAAGAAATGTGCATATTAACGGCGTAAGAGGTATTTGAAAAAATATAAAACAAAAAAATCATTTTCCAGAAATTTTTCAAAATGTTATTGGTGCTTCATGTAACGTTACCCCCAAATGAAAATATCTGAATGATATCCGGAACGCCACAAATAGATCTTACTCTGAACGTATTTACCAAGTTTCATCTCAAAAACGTTTAATCCGACAGTGTTATATAAGTGACATATTCGTTCATCCATCCACCCACATACATCCGCATTTCCAATACATAATTGCGTGTATCTCATCGTCACCTACACCAATGTTACAGCTTAATAGATCTTAGTTCCGACGTCTGTACGGAGTTACTGTTGAAAAGAACCTCAAAAATGAATTTTGCAACGGGAAATTCGAGATCGTAATGTAGAAGTGATTCTAATATTTTTCCTCCCTATTCTCTAGAATGGGGGTTCCTTAACCAGAAAAAAAATACAATGAGCGTTCCCCAGATACAGATGGCTCGCGAAGATATTGTAATGGGAACAATTTTAAATCTCCCAAGTAAAAGATAACAGAATAATCAAATTTTAATTTAAAAGAAAAAATACAGAGAACCTAAGAACCATGTTGGTAGTTAAGTTGTTAATAAATAGACCGATTCGCTGACAGACATGGTTTTGTTTTCAACTCGCTATAATAAATCTTGTTTCATTGGATTAATTTATTATTCAGGTTTTATGGCTATAACATTTTATATATATGTATTTTGTGTATTATTTTTCTCGTATTATTAGAATTCAGAAAGTTGCGCACTAATGCAAAACATCGATGCCCATATTTGGAAAGACACGTTTTGGCGGTTCTTGATGCCGAAATATTTTTCACAAAATGTTTGTTCGTCCGTACGTTGATCTACACATGCTCCTAAACCATATCCGGGATTTTTATCAAAGTGAATTCCTTGATCAATCTGACTGATGTGACGGTCCCTATCATTTGAAACAGATATTCTATTTTTGGGGCGAACTTAGTCTCTCAGGCATTTTCAAAATTTTCTCAAAACAAGCTCCAATTTTTTTCCGTAATGTTTTCGCTCAAATAGAGAAAAGTTTACATACTAATAACGCGGATGTTCAATTTGTATTCAAAACCTCTAAAATTGCAAACATTCAAGAATTTAATATTTTGAAGCCTGTGCTATACATTCAAATTTTGTAGTTTCCATTTTTTAACTCCAAAGTAATCCTCAGTATTAAATTTTTAATTCAATATTAAGGTACACTTATTTCCAAATATTATGAACTAGCAAAGCCTGGCGCCTCTGGCGGCGAGTACTTTGACGTTGACAAACGTGAAACATGTTAAAAGAGTCAATATGATCAATAATATTCATAATTTAATTTTAATTAAATTTATATTATGGTTTAATGGTTTATGTAACGCACTGAAACGATTTATTATTTGAGAAATTGAGAAGGGCTCCAAAATTAGTGCCGTAAAATAGAGAGAGGAATTGAGAAAACATGAGGTAGAAGTATAGGTTTGACTCCTTGGAATATTTGTCAGAAAATGCATGCTCGAAAATGTTCTAGATGAGAAAAGCAAATCACATTAGCGATTAAATTTTGCAAAATAGTGTTAAAATAAAGAATCGGATGTTTTAAATTCAGTCATGTTTTCAGACAAAATCATATTTTTTTCGATTCCGATGGGCGACGCATAGTATGGTGCAATCTTAATGCAGAAATGGACGTCTACACCTTGTGTCTAGTGAGAAAATGGTGGCGTGAAGTTCTGGAAGTACGTGAACGCCACAAGAGTGGATTGTCTACATGTAATAAATGGTGTGATGAAATACAATATGTATGTTTACGTTTTAAAGGAAAATCTCTATGTTAATACACTGGAAATATGCCTTGGAAAGAACTTAATGTTTCAACATGACAGTGACCCCAAACATAGAGCTTTCAATATTCGATTATGACTGCACTACATCAAAAATCAAATTCTTAAACTTTTTCATTTTCTTGGTATTATCCTTGTAGATCAAATTCGCTCGGTTCTTGGAATAAAAAAGAGGAAATACAGTGTGTCCAATAAACAGGATCTTAAACATGTCCTCCTCACACAACGAAGCTTAATTGACCAGGAGACTGCTGTAGAGTCGATGGAATCATGTCGCGAAGAGTAGAGGCAACATAAAAGGAAATGGAAACTTTACGCAGAACTACATGGCCAAATATTTTTGCCAAACATTAGTGTATGATGACCTTTTGATCGTTAAAAAACGTGATATTTTCTGAAGTTTGTAAATATTATGGGGTCTGTAATATTTTCAGCTTTTGTAATATGAGGGAATAAAATGTGGATTGATTGATTGATTTTTTCCCCGTAAGTATAGTGCATGCTTTTTTCGGGAGATGGTGATCTTCGCCTGCTGGATGGGGAGATTCGGCGCTGACCTACCGTCGGCTAGTGGGGTTTCCCCTTAACCAGGACTCCCCCACCAGCGGGGCACCGCCCCAGCCGGGACAAGCTCTAAGCTCCCGACTGGTCTCCCGGAATATGTGGTAGTGTAGTGCTCGTTAGTGTAAATGTGTGTGTGTAAGGAGAGAGGATAAGACAAGGAAGAAGAACAAAAAGCGCGCGGTCCGTGGCCCGTTTGGTAGGGTACTGCTCCGGCATTCGCCTAGTGTTGATCGGAGAAATCACGGAAAACTACCGACCAGAGCAGCCGGCCGCTAGAATTCTCCTCCAGACGGCGACTGAATTCGACCTAGCTGAAAAGCTACTGTGAAAATCCTTCCGCCGTCAGGACTCGAACCTAGGACCTCCCGGTCAGAGGCACTGCCTGCAGTGACATAATAATAATAATAATAATAATAATAATAATAATAATAATAACAACAATAATAATAATAATAATCATAATAATAATAATAATAATTAAGTGGTTAATAAAAAAGTGGAATTTTCTGCAGTCTTAATTCTGCTATCTACATATTTCTCCATCAACCTGATCTTATTCTGTCATTGGTTTTGAGTTATTTTCGTAGGCGAACGATAACTTTCTGCCGTAAGACTACAACCCCTCTAGAAGACCAGCGCCTCTTCCTTGCTTCCGCGAGCGCGGGGCTGTTTCACAAGGACGTGAGTCGTCCGCGGGCGCAGACCGCTGGGCTCAGCGCGGCGCGGCGATGGCGCGTTGCAAAAAGCCGTTTATTTGCTGACCTATCTCATCCGCCGCCGCCGGCCAGCGCGTTTCAAAGGCGAGCGCCCGTTGCGACAACCTCGAGGAAAGAGTCGCGCTTTCTCAGCGAAGAAACGAGGTAATGACGGGGGTTATGTTGCTTGGCGGATTCGTGACCTGAATTTTCTTCATTGTTTCCTCAATGAAAGCTGTGCACCGACTGTAATATTTAACCAATATATTTTGATTTCATTGTTACAAAACTTATTTTTTTGGCTAGCCTCTCATGTCGTTAATGTTTACATTAGCGTCAATTTGTTCACATTATTTTATTGGAGTACATGTGATTTAAATAATGTCATGTAAAGTTCTTGAAAATTTAACTGCTTTTTGTGAAAACGAACTCAAAATCCCGCATTTTCAGAAAGGCTCAAACGCTATTATGTCAAACACGGCTTCAAATTTTGTCTTCAAACTTTTCGTACGGATAGTGCTAATGGCACTGTTTAAGATGACGTTAAATTAATTTCGTTGTATTCTAATGTTTTTTTTAAATACACACATGTAATTTTTTGACAAAACCCCTACGTCGATAATATGCACAATTCCAGCAATTTGTACACATTATTACATCTGTGAGTAAAAGTGGTTAAAATGACTTCAAATTAAGTTTTCCGAAAACTCTATAGTTTTCTGTAAAAATGACTGTCAAATTCTGCATTTTTAGTAACGCTTAAACAACTATTTTTTAAAAAACTGCTTCAAATTTTTCAATAAAAATTGCCATATTGGACGAGGTTTTACTGTTCTTCAATATTCTTAAGTAATATTTCAATTCTATCATTGCGAAATCGAAAAATTGAATATCTCTAAAAAAAAAGTAATTTGGAGGCGAAAGAAGTCAGCTGGCAAGAGCATGTGGCTATTCCGAATATCTAGCTCATACCAAACAAAATAGAAAACTAACAGAAGAAAGTCGGTGCCATTCTGTAGGACCACTAATTGCTAGATGTCGAGGGAGGGGCGTTAGTTATTTTGTCAGAAGTACTTTAAAAAAATCGTAAATATCTCTTTTGTGGAAGGTTTATATTACAAGTGAAGAAATATTTCATTACAAAATATTGCCACAAACGCTCGTTGCTACTTTCATTGCTTATTTATTACTTGATTCAACTAAGAATAATAAGAGTGGTGATAAAAATTGAGAGAACTCAAGAACGTCAGCGGAAATTGTCCATATGTCACATAGTTGTTTTTGTTTTTGATAATGAATAGGTTGGTGGAAAATATTAAAGTCGATCCGGTGGCCGAGATCGCTAAGAATAGTGTCGTAGCGGTCTCTGACCGAAGGGTCGCGGGTTCGAGTCCCGCCTCGGGCATGGTTGTATTGTGTTCGTCCTTTCACACCTTATCATCATCATATCGTTACATCTTCATAGTTACCACACCGTTAACTCCACTAGTGGTCGCTAATGACCTAGATGTTGATGCGACCTTAAATAACAACAACAAATTATAATAGTTCCGTGCCCACCCCGCAAGTTAAATATAATACGATATCAATGATGCTTCGATTTGCCACCAAGCATGCTAAGTGCAGATAATGTAGTGACGCCAAACGCAGTGTCTTGAAGGAAGTGTTAAAGCCATGTGAGCGGCAAGGAGCACTCCAATGCTTTTCCGCCTCTCCACGTCGTGTTGGACGCAAAGGCTGACCTTTCAATCATATCGGACAGCGGATGTAGATAACGTCCTTGGCAGACTATCTTTTTATTTTCAAAACATGTTTAAATGTATCAAAGTGTGTCATGACGTCGAGGTTTTATCTTTTTGTTCTAATTTCTACGTTCACTTTCTGGCTGCAATTTAATCGCATCATACACATATTTCATATTTTTCTTAGCCTCATGTTATGGAGTTCATTGGAGTAAATAGAAACAATTGTTTTCACTTCTGGAAATCTGACTAATGTTTCAGTTCGAAATAGTTTTTAATGTCCAAATGTTTACATAAATTAATCATACTACTCTATTGCCAAGACATTTTTAATAAAATAATAACTAATTTCTTAAGCAAACATAAATCTCCTAGGTCATGTTTATATTTACTCTGTTGATGTAAATGTGAACAAGAAACTACCTCGTCATTTATTGCGGTAACCATAAGTAAAGGGCAAATGAAAAGAAGGTGCCTATAATGAAACAAAATTAACATATTGCAAAAATGCAGATTGCAGATTGCAAAATTTTCAGTTGTTTGCGTTATTTATTAGAATGAAAGAAAAGTTCACACTCATAAAAAAATAGATACTGAATATTTATGATAATTTATAAATACTCTAAGTATTCGAAAGAATACACTGTTGCCGTTCATTCGTATTATAATTTTGATGAACTTCAAATCAACAAAGCTAATATTACACTCTTTAAAAATATTTACAACCTTTAATAAATATTTCCCTATAAATATGCACACGCTCTAAAGAAATACTTTGCCTTTCTTTATATGCTGGTGTACGGATTGATTTTCAAAATGAAGTACACATCGTCACGTAGTCACATCCATTTTCAACTAATGGCTTATAGTCTTACAGTCTTCGTCAACAGTGAATCAGAAACATTTCCGGGCGGAGCTCGAAAATTGACAAGCTTGTGAAATTTTCAGACATCTTGCATATTGGCAATGAGTTAAATTATTATAAAAATATAAATTTTAAAAACAATTACAATGATTTTTAGTCATTATTAAGTTGAATTATCCATGTCATTGAATACCATTTGTTTTGGATGCACACAGTTTTGATAATTCATCTTCTGGAATTCTCAAGGATTGCTTTAAAAAATTAATTGGTATACTTAAATACGTAAAATTGGAATAAGCACCTCAGTATCAGTCATTCCATAATGCCTTCTTCATAGAAATGCAAACGAAATAATGAAATCAATTTCTCACAAAAACTCTTGTAAGATAACACTTAACATCGAAGCATAACAAAAGTTATTTTTCATGGCTGAACTTTAGATTTCAATTTTCCTGACCACTCTGACCGCAGATATTGCGTAGGATGAAAGGAAAAAAGCAAGACACAAAACAAGAGATAAGCTAAAGAACCCTGAGTATCAGTTGGAGATTATTTGTAAACGAGGAAACCTGCTCGATGACCTCATTTACGTGCCTTTCGGACTAACGATAAAATTGCACTTAGAGCAGTGACCGATGGTTCAAGCAGCAAACGATAAAATGTTTTATAAACTAATAGTAAAGCTAAGATAAACATCGAGAAAACATTGATATCAATATTTGTCCTTGAAGAGGTGAATTAATGTTACAATATTTTCAACTTTCTGAACTCCATGAACTAGTCTGTTATATTTGTTAAAACCGACATTCAGTAACTGTTTTATTTAAATCGTAATAATTACTGAAGTAATTAAAAAATTAATAAAACTAAATGAGGATGTAGGTGGAATATCTAAGAGGATTTTAATGATGAAGAATTTATTTAACACACTTTTTATAATTTTTGGTTATGAATTAAACTTCATAAACTAAAACAAAATTCAAATTGGGATCATTTGTTGCAATGGAGGGTAAAGTACTTACGTACGGAATATTTAACATGTCAATGATCTGATTTTATTACTTATCCGGGGTGAATATAGACCTTAAAAATATCACATTTTCCAATAGATATTCGGTTTCGTGAATTAGTAATCAGTAGGTTTCCTACAAAATCCATAGTAAAGTACGATAATAGGTGCAAGGAGGTTATCGTACAAGAATGAAAGAAGATCGTAGGTCTAAAAATAAACGAATAACATTACGAAAATTTATCATGGAAAAACTGTAAATTAACATTTATTTGGAGACAATATGGTGGAACATGCATTACGAAATATCACGAGAGCTAGAGCATAGCAACGACCGTGAATAAACAATGTAGTTTTTGTTTTTCTAAATGCATTAAGAGATGGGTTGATGCCGAAAGTAGAAACTTTGGGATTGGGCGGAGAAGTTTAGACGGTCAAATGTTATGAAAAAATGAAGGTAGTTTAATACGAAGTCTTCGAGGATGAATCATGCAGGAAGATTTCATTCTGCTCTGAAACGCGCTTCTGAACTGTTCGTAGATATTTTCATGTGGAAGCAATATTGAAGTGTAAATTGGAACTTTGTCGGGAGTGGTAATCAAGTTCGGGACTATGTCATAGGACGTAATCGGACTGGTAATTTTGATAGTTTGAGACCAGCTTGGATAGGGCAGAAGAGGATTTCGTTGGAACTTTGGACTACGGCAAGATCGCAAGATATTTCGACTGAGAAGTCTACGAGGGACATCAACGAAGAAAAGATAAGTTAACCGCGGTGTAAAATTGTAAATTGAAAAGATCATGATCAAAGGCCTAATTTAAATTCATTAAATTGTTTGATAAAAAAAAGTAAAAATAAACTTTGTTGAATTTTGTTCTTTAGAAAAGAAAGTGAATTTTCATTTAGTCAATCCAAACAGAAATGAACTAGGAATAGAATCATTCTATTTCAGATTCCCAGCTGCGCTGTATAGTCGGCGGATCCTATAATCCATTACAGAGGTAATAAGGATTATAATTATATCGTGCCCATTGACCCAGCAAGCCGGACGCTAAGATCTTTATCTGATATAGATGTAGAGAGAGAGGAAAAATTTTGGTATATCTCAGTACCAACACCATTATTTTTATTCAGAAACAACCCGATAGATTATTTTGACTAAGATTATAAAATATCCACAGTACATAAGAGATACAAAAATCCTTAAACGTATTTACTTAAAAATGTCCACAATATAGAAATCTGAATTTCTCAAATACATTTGGGATAGTAACGAATCAAATTGCAACAAGGAGAAAAAGATGTAGAAAGAAAGGTTAATCTATTCATTCATGTAATACGAAATAACAGTTTAAAATAATGATAATAAATTCAGCAGGTTAAACGTAACGAATGAAACATATGTGCTATGTTTTGAAAGTGCTTGTAAGATCTGATAGTGCAAACAAATTATTAAATATATTTATTAGACAATTGATAACTACCGAAGTAAAATGAGGGCCGTGCAGTGTAGAGCAGAGAAATAATGAAGAAATTTTTTTAAGGAAGTATTATGTTATCTATTACTATTATCATTCTAGCATTATTATTACCATTATTATATTAGTTGCATGACATTTATTATCTTATTTATGTAATTAACTGCCACCGCCTTACACCCAATTGCAGTTTAAATAAATTTATCTTTATCTTTTATAAAATTCTAGACAGCAACTGAAAAATTCGATGCTTAATGATTGATTTCCTCCTCCAGTCAGCATATCTTTGCGATTTCGATTTGCAACAAAGACGTTGGATGGCTGCTTTTAAGGGGCCTCGCAATCATGGCTTCAACGCGTGAGGCAACCCCACAGCGGGGCACTCCAAATTCTGCCAGACTGGCGGAATCCTTTACTGATGGGCGACCGCGCTAGCGACTGTCAGTCGTATAAATGCGTGAGTGGCGGCTGCAGCGGCATCAGATCGCAGCCATGGCCAGTGGACCGCGCGGCGCCTGTCGCTTGCGCTGTGCTGCAGGTCAGTGCTCCGTGCTGCAGGTCAGTGCTCCGCGGCCGCCGCCCGCCCGCCCGGCCGCTGCGCGCCCGCCGCCAACCGCCTCTCTGTGTCCGCAGGTGCTGGCGGAGGAGTCAGCGACGCTGGAGGCCCAGGCGGAGGCCTCGGAGACGGCGGAGCCTCAGGAGGACAGCCTCCGCGCCAGCCGCAGCACCTACTACCTCGCCACCGTCCCGCCCCGAGTCAGCGACGCTGGAGGCCCAGGCGGAGGCCTCGGAGCCGCCTACTCGGCCCCGCCCCTCCCCGCCCCGCCCCCGCCTCCCGCCTACTCGCCTCCCCACGCGCCGTCCTACCCGGCTCCAACTAAGTACTCGCCGCCTTCTTCGTCCTACTCCGCCCCTGCCCCTGCGCCGGCCTACTCGGCCCCTGTCGCGTACGCTGCCCCCGCCACGTACTCCCGCGTACCTCCGCCTACCCCCCGCGTACCGCCCCGCCTCGTACCCCCCGCTCGTACGCTGCCCCTGCCTCGTACGCTGCCCCTGCCTCGTACGCTGCCCCTGCCTCGTACGCTGCCCCTGCCTCGTACTCGGCCCCTGCCTCGCACGCTGCCCCTGCCTCGTACTCCGCCCCTCGTACGCTCCCCTGCCTCGTACGCTGCGACTGTTTCGTCGTACTCGGCGCCGCCTCGTACCCGGCCCGCCCGCTGCGGCCCTTTGCGTGCGCTCTACCAGCCGGCGCCGGCGATGCACTCTCCGCCGGACTACGCCGCCCCGCCCGCCAAGCCCCCGCCCTCCTACCGCTCCTTCCTCATCGCCGACAAGCCCGACCACCCCCACGGAGGGTACGGCGGCGGCTACGGCGGCGGCGGCGGTTAGGGGCGGTGGCTACGGGTGGGGTGGTCCGGTGGCGGCTACGGTGGCGGCTACGGTGGTGGTGGCTACGGAGGTGGCGGTGGCCACGGAGGTGGTGACTACGATCACGGCCACGAAGCAATCCCTCTTCATCCCTTGAAACTCGGACTGTGCTTCCACAAGGGGTACTCCAAGCCTCACGACAAATATTGAGGTATGTTGCCCCGTAGATTTTTTTTTTTTCATTTATTTACTTCTTGTTCGGCCGCGAGGCCTTTCAGACGCTTGAATACATGAGTATAACGTTATTAGGAATGGGCATCCTTGACTTTTTCAGCTTTATATCGCAGCTCCGTTCGTTAGGTGTTTGATTTTAGATGGACTTGGTTTAGAGTTTATTTAAAAATTACTTGGTTTAATATTAGGCTATCTATTTGACTTACTTTTTCATATACTTAGGGGGGGCGAAAGTTGTCTTTTAAGAATTTGGATTTGATTCGGCAAGGTTGGACAACATTTCGTCATAGATTAAATTTATTTGTTAAGTGAGAAATGTTAAGTGTAGTATAGAGATTTTTTTAAATTGAAGCGATGTACCGTAGATAATATGCTAAGGATTGATGATAGCTTTTGTCAATTTGTAAGAAATCATCGTCACAAAATCCTGTAAGTGTGTTGTTGTTGAATAGGGAACTACTCTACAGACCTGTATAAAACAGATTTGAGATGAAAGAAGATAGAAGTTTGTAGATTATGCATCTCTAGGCCTCCCTCTCTAAGGATCCGCCCTAGATCCTTAGATCCAGGTTTTTGTATTTGTATCAAGGAACTTAAGTATGGGACAGGCGAGTTTTGAGGGCACACGGCTTCGGGGGGCCATGCACGTGTATGAAGGCAGGGGCAGGCGAGGAGGGGCTCGTGTAATATTCTTTTAAATGAGACATTTTTGAACCTCTATTACATTTTTGGAGTTTATCTCTTTGGGGACCCTTACTCAGAAGCATGGGTTGTACGAAGAGTAAATCAAAATCGATGTAAAATGAAATTAAAAGAATAGCGACAGCAATAAAATCCATGATATAATTCAAGTGACAATATGATTTTCTGTGAAATTTAATCTCAATGCTTAGAAATATTAGGATGCTGACTCGCGCACAATTTCTGATATATTGTGCTGTAACGTACAGTTCAGGGAGTTGTCCTTTAAAGTTAGGATCCGGTATAAAGCTCTTTTCACTTTTAACACCATGGTCTACCAAGGGCGGAATATTCACCCGGGTCCAGATAGTCTTTTATTATTTCACTGACATTCCGGTTTTGTTCAAATACTTATATAAAAATAACTTGTTAATTACGTGTGGAATTTATAACGTATAGACGTATTATATTTAATTATTTTGTAATTGAATTGTAATATATTTTTGTCAACTTGCCGAAGAAACAAAACCTGCATTAATAAAATTTTTTTCATAAACAGATCAAATACATTTTGACGAAGCGTTAGAAAAATAAATGGTTTCATCTGAATGCTCATTGTCTTTACTTCCATTCACTTGGTCGTTTTCATCCCTTCTCGAATTCTATTAAAGCGTTATTTTCTATTAATGAAGCTTCACTATGCCCACGTTTTGATGAGCTCATCTTTTGCTACTACTGATAGTAGTAGAGTCGGGGTGTGTTTCTATTTTGTGAGCAATACAAAAAAAAATCAAATTTGCAGTTCGTTTACCGATGCAAAAAGTTTTCTATAACTCGGGAATCAGTGACAATAGGCCCCAATAGAGTTCTATTTCACTATTTTCTATAATTTTCTATAACCGGTGAAGATGAGTATTTGTAAAATGCTGGAATTTTTAAATTTTTATTCACCTATCAACTATTTGTAGTTAAATATTGGTAAGATATTCTGTAGCTAAAAAAAAAAAAAACATGCGCAGATGGTACCACTTCCCCATACGTTACATACAGGTTTTACTGTTCTTTGTCTAAATAAATGAAATGGAAAGCTGAGTGTTCCAATGGAAGTATCATTTGTGTTCCAGCCTAGTCTGTCATCGCCACGCCCTGAGCGCGGGGCGGCGCGGGCGGCGCGGGCGAGACAGGAAGCGGCGTCTCGCGTTGCGAGCGCCCCGGCAGCCCCGCCCACGCCCCCGCCCACGCCCACGCTACCGCCCACGCTGCCCAGCTATTCCGTCCTACGGGCGCGCCCTCACGCCCCTTCACCTATTTATTGCATTAGTTTCTACAAGTATGATTGTGTGAGTGTGAATGAATGTAAAAGTATTTATTTCTGAGACAATAAATCGTTTTTTGCTATTACCGAGCTTCTTTTACTCTCCTTCCAGCTTTTTAGATAATGATAGAAGTAACTTACTCGCCTTGGCAATATTTGAATAATTAAGTATAATGATGAAATATAGGCTGTCTGCTACTAAGTTTTTTTCTTAATAATTAAATATAAAACTGCGTATTTATCTCGAAACTAATTCCATTAACAATCTACCTCTCCGAATAACTATTCTCCCACAAATAATGCATCTGGGAAAATAAAATTTGATGGTTATTTATACTAAGCACTTTTGAAAGCTCGGCTCCAGATAATATTAAAAAAATGATTTTTTCCAGAAAATTAATTTTTTAAGTAATACAAAAAAATCGATAAAATAATTTTCATTATTAGATATTTTACAGTATTGAAATTCATATATAAATTATAAACTTTAAAAATAAATAAGGCATATATGAGAATAAAGAAATATGAATAAATTTGCAAAATTTACATGTTACATGATCCTCAAGCTTTTATTTATAAATTGTGGGACCTATGAGAATATTTCGCCCATTTTACTTTCTTATTTACTTTGTTTTACTTGTTTACCTTTACTTCGTAAGAAGAGTAAGTTATGTAACCGTGCCGCAGAAAACGACGAATTTACGATAGAAAAATCTCTTATTGCCTAATAACAAAAATGTGGACACATCTTGTTCCTTTAGTAAATTACTTTCTCTAACACGTTGTGAAGTCAGAATCCATGTTTTGGGGTGATTGATACCGAAAAATCGATTGACGGAAAATGTCTGTCCGTCCGTCTGTTCGTCAGTGTGTCTGTAATCAATGCCAGCGCCTAAACCGTTCACGTGATATTGTTCAAAACTGATATTTCCGGATCGATTTAAGGGAACTCGAGACCCTGCGAGTTTGAAACAAATATTTTAATTTTCGGGGGTACTTTACGTGACGCTTCAATTACGTTTTCAAAATTTTCTAAAAAATGGCTCCTAATTTTTTGATTTAGCTTTGCCTTCGGATAGCTTAGAAAACACTTACAAGAATGGGGAATCAGCCGGACAGATATTCTTAGAAATGATCTTAAGTTGAAGACCATGGTAAGCAAATTCAAAGAACAAATTTATTGCAATAAATGTATTTCATGTATACTATTTTTAATCAAATAAAACCACAAAAATGATAAACTCATTGTTGTGCTTTTAATTTGGCATTTCTTTGAAGTTTGTGCGGTGTTCTATAAACTTTTGCTTTACATAGAGTGTTTTCCATTTTCCATTAATAATAATAATTATAAATTATTCCTCCATTTCTGCCTCAACGCACGATTTTTAGTTTTGATAATGAATTTGAACAATGTTTCCTCAGATGATGTATCGCGTTCAATAGCGTCCCCTGTTGTAGTACATACTTCCTCGTAATATTTGTTGTCGTGACCACGCATTGGAATATTTTTCGATTACCTAACAGGGAAGTCATCGTTGATCTGAACTTCCTCAGGAAGATCTTAAATTCAGTATTAGTTTTAGTGACTCCTATATAAAATTACAAAATGTGTTACATAATATTTGGACAAATTTGAATTGTATTTTAACTAAAAAGAAGCTATTTTGTTTCTACACTAGCGTGGCTAATGCTTGTACTTTCTATTACGAAACACGTGCACGTGCACTAACACGTGCACATTGGAACTCCAGGAACGAGAAGCTAAGCATTGCAGTGAGGCGTATTCCGCACGACTCGCGAAGGGATACATTGTTGACTTGACATTTTAAAAAACGTACAAGCATATTCATAATGTAACATTGTTTTGGATGCAATGATATCTATACATGGTAGTTATTATATGAATAAATTGAGTAAAATTGCAAAAAAACTGAAGGCTTGGGGAGCATATCTCCCTGCTCCACCTTGGGTCCGCCAGAGGATAGTCACATCACTTCTTCGCATTTAAATTAATACCTTTATTAAAATAAATATAACCTATATTAAAATAAAACCTATATTAAATCACAAAAGCAGTCACTCCTTAAACAATGCCGAAACCCTATACAAGACAATCAGACCTGTAATGCTGTACGCCTGCTCCATTTGAACGAACGCTTCACAGACAAACATCAATCAAATGCAAATAATGCAAAACAAATATTTAAGATTAACCACTCACGTCCCATGGTTCATTTCTAATGATCAACTCCATGCAGAACTACTTCTACCATCCATCAAGCACCATATTCCTCATCTCTCGAACAACTTCTATTCAAATATATTCTCCATAAATCAAACAGCCCAGCGATTTATACATTATTGTATAAGTGTGTAGAAGAGCTTCATATGACTTCCAATGAAATTTTTCGAAAACTGATTAGTTTTATTTGAAAAAGAGCTTAACATTTTCCGTATAGGGCGAGGTTTTCTTTACTATTCTTTAAGTTTTTTTTCGGTTTAACCATTAGGAAACCGAAAAATTGAGAAGTTTGAAAAAATGTACTGGGTGCGGCGATAGATGGCAGCTAGCAAGAGGGTGGGGCAAGACCGAAAAGGTAGCCCAGACAGAAAACTATTACGAGAAAGTCTGTGCTTTTATGTAGCACCACTAGTGTAATTATAACATCTGATAATGAACGTGCACTTCTTTCCGGATTTTATGCAATAGGTAAATGGAAATGTATTATATTGAATATTCTTCTCAACATAATACGATAATTGATTTCACAATTAACAAATCAATATAATTGGCAGAAATCAAAATAGTCAAATTTAAATTCTTAGAAAAATAAAAATGATAACGAGAAACGTACATCATTTTTCTTTTATTCGTGTATTTGTTTACTAATTTATTAACGCATGTTCTAGCAACCCACATTTTGCTACAAGGACAACATTTAAGACGGAGGGGGTATACAAACGTCATTTTAAGTGCCGGAAGTAAGGCAAGGAACCATATAATACTTTTCTCCACGTTGTAATAGAAATAGACGAAAACCCAGTGGAAATGAGGTCACTGAGCTGGAAACTGTTTACAATTACAATACAATACTTTTATTATTTGGGTAAAATTAATTGTTTGAAGAAGCAGAAGAATAAACATAAATAAAGAGGTAGCAGTTATATGCTTTCGTCGCTTCAGAAAGTGTCATTTGCCGAGGGTTACATTTATTAACATTGAGTAGTGTAAAGAGGAAGCAGGTGAAAAGGTTCTGCGGTTATTTGGTGTTCAGTACCATCTCTACGTTCCACTGCGGCCAACGTATTTCGTGGCAGGGGGCTAATCCCAGAGCAAGAGCTCCAGCGAACAACGACGGACCGAGGGAGCTCAGCGTGAACGCCGCCACATGTCGGCCATCTGCTTCGGTTTATTCCAAGAATGAATCAGCGCGATTGCGAGCTATTTCGGTAAACAACAACGGCCGGTCTGTGCACTCGCCGCAACGAACACAATGCGTTTTCGTGAAGTCGTAGGCTTCCGTGGACCACTGCCATGTAACTGATCCTGGCTGTCCGGGTGACGCCGCGTCGAAGACTATGTTGCCGACGTTTCCACCATCTTTTCGTGGTCCTCCTCAGGGCTCGTCTGCAAGATAGTCGAAACGCCGGTAGCGGTAGCTCAGTGCATCAACTGATGTCACTGCAGCGCCACTGACCGGGAGGTTCAAGGTTCAAGGTTCGAGTCCTGACGACGGCAGGATTTTCGACACTAGCTTGTCAGCTAGGTCGAATTCAAAAGTGTCTGTCTGGAGGAGAATTCTAGCAGCCGGCTGCTCTGATCGGCAGTTTTCCGTGGTTTCTCCGATCAGGACCAGGGGAATGCCGGAGCAGTACCCTACCAAACGGACCACGGACCGCGCGCGATCTACCCTTCCCTTCCTTGTCCTATCCTCTCCCTTACACACACTTACACTAACATGCACTACACCACCACATATCTCGGGAGACCGGTCGGGAGCTTAGAGCTTGTCCCGGCTGGGGCGGTGCCCCGCTGGTGAGAGAGTCCTGGTTAGGGGGAAACCCCACTAGCCGACGGTAGGTCGGCGCCGGATCTCGCCATCCAGCGGGGGAAGATCACCGCCATCTCCCGAGAAAAGCATGCACTACTCTAACGGGACTAAGGACCAAAGCAGTTGACGCGCCCGGAAACATCGAAAAATCAATCAATCAATCGAAACGCCGGCAACACAGCCTTCGACGCGGCATCACCCAGACAGCCAAGATCAGTTACACAATGCGTTTTTGTTTAATTGGCCAACAGCGGCGCTGCTTGCGCGCGTTTTATTCTCTGCCAACAAACAAGGAGCATTCCGCTGCACCTGAGGCGGGGGCGTGCCCTCGAGAGTCGCCTTTCGCAACCCGCGGTCACGGCCCGGAGCGGCGCTTCCGGGCCGGTATTTTGACAACACGCGGCGCGCCAAGGCGTTTAAAGCGGACGGGGCCGCGCCCGAGGCGAGACACCATGTGCAGGGCGGGCGTCGTGTGGGTGGCGCTGCTGGCGAGCTGGTGGTGCGGCGGGGCGGCCGGCCTCCCGCGCCCGCACGCCTCCCTGTGGCGCCGGCCCGTGTGCGCCGAGGAGCAGGCCCAGTGCGAGGCCCAGGACGCGCCCGCCGCGCTGCCGCTGCTGCTGCAGGGTACGCCACGCACCACGCCGGCGCCACGGCGGCGCAGCCACAAGCAGCCTGGCTCACCGCGAGGTTGTAGGGTTCGGCTCCCGACGGTGGCGGGTTTCTAAGCGTTGGGGCGGGGCTAGGGCGGGCGGGTCGGGAAGGGGGTGCCAGGTCGGAGCTAGGGTCGGGAGCTAGGGTCGGGAGCTAGGGTCGGGAGCTAGGGTCGGGAGCTAGGGTCGGGAGCTAGGGTCGGAGCTAGGGTCGGCAGCTAGGGTCGAATTCAGCCGCTGCCGTATCGAAACCCTCACAATAAGTAATCATTTTCATGACATTGAAAACCTATTCCAACTTTTTTAATTTCCTACTTTACGGAAAATTGTTCGATTGATTTTTTTCGTGTTTCCGAGCGCGTCAACGGCTTTGGTCATTAGTCGCGTAAGTGACAAATGAGCATCAAGTCTAGTTTCAATGTAACAGTCAGTGGCCACATGCGTGCATATTAATCTCATCCCCAGTTGCTAAAAACAGAAAAACGCTGAATTCATAACTTTTGTTCAATTAGTTAACAAATTGATTACTGCAGCTTGGGGTCTCTCCAATCACTAAGGTAATTGAAACCCATGCGTGACGATCAAATGACAAAGAAATAGCGATAATGATGATGAGGTGAATGGCGGGGAAATGATACAACGAGGGGTAGAGGAAATGGCAGAGTACTGAGAAAAATAGCCATGGGCTTGCATTGTTCACCGCATATTCCACAGGGATTGGTCGGAAATCGAATACGCCAGCTACGGAAGTCGTGTGCTATCCATTGCGCCACGGGCATTCTCTCCCAGTCTTGCTCTCGTCATTTATTATTATTATTATTATTATTATTATTATTATTATTATTATTTTAAGCGATTATTATGTTACAGTTCTTATGACCGTTTCTAGCACTTTACACGCCAATGTTTTTTATTCCATCAAGCATCTTCCTCCATTCTTCTGCTCTTCATTGTCGAATTGATGACGGACTTCCAAGATTTCCTTGACCTTCCTCGTTTTCTTCTTTCGAAGGCATCCACTGAAAGACAATTTTTTGGTATTTTGTCAGCATGCATGCTCATTCGATGGCCATTCATTTGAGTTGTTTGGATTCAACATTTTCCATCACTTGTCTCTCCATCTGCATTATCTGTCTTATCTCTTCGTTTGGTATTCTATCAAACAGGGTATACTGACAACATCGTTTCCAAAAATTCATTTCCATAACATTTAACCGGGAGTTTATTGCATCTTTTTTAACCCAAATTTCTGATCCGTACGTCGCACAACTCTCCACCATTGTCTTGTATATTTGTCTCTTCGTTTGCTTTCTAATATTATCGTCAATTGAGGAGGAAACATTCAAAGTGGGACATGTCCACTTCATTCTTTTCCAATAAAAATGAAATAGTGTAGCACAAATTTTACCCTTTTCAAGACCGTCTTTAACTCAACGAATAGAGTACTATTTAATATATTGTCAGACATCTCACTTTTTTTCTAATTAACTTCTTTTAATTCTAGGTAGAGTCAACGAAAGAACTTCATTTTTGACAAATGGACATGTCGCCTTTTGAATTTTTGCTCCTCATTTCCCCTCTAATGTTCCTTGTTTGTCTCTCGTTGATCTCCCACCCGCCGGCAGCTGTGTGCACTGGTGTGGGCGGCGAGGGCGCCCAAGCATGGGAATTTAACTAGGCCCTGGCAAGGGGGACACCGGTAGCTGGCCGGCGAAGTCGGCCTACCGACCCAAAACGCTTAATATAGAACGATTTTCTTAAGGATGAGCCAAAGTGACAATTCGCGAAAACAAGTGAACATCACTTGTATTTCAGAGAAGTATCCCTCCGCCGCGACAGCTCTTCAGACAAGTGCTAATGGCTCCTGTGAAAACATCCCTATGCAGAAATCTAAGAGTTTCGCTTAAATATATGCACATAAGCGAGTTCAGGAAATATTTAAATTTAATTACGTATGTGGAAAATCTCTTAACATGCTCTCACAATCAGTAAAAGAAAATTGCTACGAATGTGAGTAGAAAGCTCTCAATCAGAGCTCGCCACACAACAGCACAAAGCCGGAATCACGTGCATCGGTACGCATCTCTTCAAATCTAGGTTTTAAAATAAACATAATATTTATCACAGAAAACGTAAATTCAATGTAATGTTAATAGAAAAAAAGAATTTTTACAGAAGAGCACGTTACGCTGCACTTCTTAATTTCAATTCTTTCTCGTGGCGCACTATATTTTTATCCGACGAGGACATCACAAAAGGAAGAGTCGAACCCATTTACAAGTTAGCCAACTGCAAACGAACGAATGCGGGAAGTGATTCTAATGGTCTCAAGGGCACGACGACCACAGAACCTTCAGTTATGTTGCCAGCACTAGCTGTCACTTTGGCTCATCCTTAGGAAAATCGCTCTATACATATATAGTGAAGTCGTAGGCTTCCGCGGCCAGAGTCATGTAAATGATCTTGGCTGTCCAGGTGACGCCGCGTCGAAGGCTGTGTTGCCGACGTTTCGACCATCTTATCGTGGTCTTCCTCAGGGCTGTTGTGAACACAACACCACAACAGCCCTGAGGAAGACCACGATAAGATGGTCGAAACGTCGGCAACACAGCCTTCGACGCGGCGTCACCTGGACAGCCAAAATCATTTACTATACATATATAGTTTTCTTTCTTATATTCTCATTCCCTCGTTTGTCTCTCGTAGACCTCCCACCCGCTGGCCTATGTGTGTACAGGTGTGGGTGGCGAGGGCGCCCATGCATGGGCCCAGAGGTGGCCGGCGAAGTCGGACTACCGACCCAAAACGCTTAATACACACAGTTTGCTTGCTAATATTCTCGCCATTTCCCCTCTAATGTTCCTCGTTTTTTCCCATTGATCTCCCGCCCCTGGCTGCTGACGGGGCTTGTGCGTGCGCAGGTGAGGGCGGCGAGGGCGCCGAGGCGCGCTACCCGCGCTGCGCGGCGGCGGCGGCGGCGGCGGTGGAGGCGGCGGCGTCCAAGCCCTTCATGCGGCGGTCGCTGGGCGCGGAGGCGGGCGGCGAGGGCGCTTGGGCCGCCAAGGACCTCAGGCACCGCTCCATGCACCCCGACTACCTGCGGCGCCTCAACGCCCTCGAGCACCCTCGCAAGTGGGCCGGCCTCGCCCGCAACGCACCGCAGGTATTGGGGCGACACAACAGATCGGGGGCGTGGCACACAGGATTCACGTTCATTTCCCTGTCTTCCATTCCGCCAATTGAAGGAAGTTCACATGATATCAATGTAGTAGCTCAGTGCATCAGCTGACCTCATTCACATGATATCAGTGTAGTAGTTCAGTGCATCCGCTGACCTCATTTACATGATATCAGTGTAGTAGCTCAGTGCATCAGCTGACCTCATTCACATGATATCAATGTAGTAGCTCAGTGCATCAGCTGACCTCATTCACATGATATCAATGTAGTAGCTCAGTGCATCAGCTGACCTCATTCACATGATGTCAATGTAGTAGCTCAGTGCATCAGCTGATCCCATTGCTGCGCCTCTGACCGGGAGGTCCTAGGTTCGAGTCCTGACGGCGGCAGGATTTTCGACACTAGCTTTTCAGCTAGGTCGAATTCAGTCGCTGTCTGGAGGAGGATTCTAGCGGCCGGCTGCTCTGATCGGTAGTTTTCCGTGGTATCTCCGGTCAACACTAGGCGAATGCCTAGAATGAATAGAATACGTACCTGTTCATTACCGCAACTTTAAACGCATTTCCAAGAAGCGAAGAGCTATTTTTAGACTCCGAAAAACAGCCTTATTAGTGAATAGCGAGCGCACTGTAATTCTAATGGCCGGTTGGCAGGCTAAGGTTCTAAAATTGGCTACAATCGTAGAACCACGCACAATTGACAGCTGTCTTTAGTTTACATCCCAATTCCGTAAATTCACAAATTTGCATCCTGCTTGTTTTGTTTTTTTTTTTTCAAATAAATTGCAAAAACATTTTGACCAAACAATATATTTTCTTCCCCGGCAATACTTATCAGAGCTTCGACTCACTATAAGTAAACCTTATAACAGAATATAATATTAATACATTATTTATATATTATTATTATTATTATTATTATTATTATTAATATATTGATATTAGAACGTAAATATAAGAATAACATTTGAAAAGAATATAGTCCTTATAAAAGAAGAGAAATCGGTAAGAAACAGATGTAGTACATAAAAGCATTTCTCATCAAAATAGTAGCAAGCAAGGCAGTTCTCAGCGAAACGTTAGAATCATTGGTTCATCTAAACGAAGAAAAGACGATGGCGGCTTTTTCCCCACTTGAAATCACCTGTATATCTGTTTTGGTCGTAGAGTGGCTAGTCTTCTTACTGACCCAAGCAATTGGTATGAACAAGACGTAATAACGAGATAAGATACACTTTGTCCTAAGTCGGGATATTAACATTTACAAACGGTGAGAGATATCCAACGACCGGTGAGCCTTCTCATGTTACTGCCAAACCTCTCAATTCTTTTGACATTCGGCCATGCAACAATTAATTCGAGCCACGATCGGAGAGTAAAATGTATAAATGGTTGCCATTAATTTCACGAACGTTGGTAAACTTGTACTGCAAATTATGGCACTCCTAGGTATTTTGTCTCTCCGCCATTTGTAGACGTTCACATAAAAAATCACATTAATGTTGCTTAAGTTCTAGAAAAATGAACTTTCAAATTTAAAGAAGAAATATTATTTACCTGAATTATTTACCTGTATTGCGAGGTGAATTTGTGATAAAAGCGAATAGAGCGAATATAGGCATTTTGTTATTAGGTGATTGTGGGCCTTCGAAATACACGGCCTCATGTTTTCGATCTCGAAGCAGATAATTCATATTACAAGTTTCACACACGTTTCAGACATTGTTTGTAGCAATACTTACATGATTTGTTTTGAGAGATGTCTTCAGAACTAACTAATCACTGGCGAAAAGTATTCATTCCTTATTGAACGGCCACTACCGAGACACCCATCAGCTGGCATTCCGGCCCCTGTGGCTGGCGAAAGACTTCTGCTCGTGGAGCGATGAATTTTTCGCTAATGCGTATGACCGCATCCCCCTGCGTACTTTGACCACCTTTTCCTGGCGAGGGAGCGATTTTGTGTGGGCCAGGGGGCTTACCTGCCCAGCAGTGATCCGTACTCCGGGCAGGGCCTCGTGCAATGACCTTCCGAATTGAAGCTCTCAAGAGCCCGAATCCCGAAGAAAATCAGATTATTGATTTTGTATCGGACGAATTTGCCGGTCGAGTTGCGATCACGGACGTGTGTTGATCAATTATTTTCCTGATGTTTACGAGCACGTCAACTGCTGAGGTCATTGTTCCGGTGAGGGTAGTGAATTTTTTTTTATCCCTGGAGGTTCGTGCCCTAGTGGGGCCTGAGATCCGTGAGCCCACCTACATGTCGGCATGCGAGAGACTTTCTCCTGCAGGTATTTCCCCCAATGGGACACCGCCGCAGCCTGAATAGGCATTGCGTAGTGTACGTAAGGGTGTGTGTGTGTGTGTGTGTGTGTGTGTGTGAGGGAAGAAGATAGGACAAAGAAGAGGAAGGAATGATCACAGTGTCCTTGGTCCGTTTGTTAGAGTACTGCTCCGGCATCGCCTGAAATTGATAGAAGTCATGGAAAACTACCGACCAGAGCAGCCATATTCAAGAACACTCGTCCAGACAGCGGCTGAATCCGACCTCGCTATGTAGCCCTTGTCAAAAACTTGCCAGAGTCGGAACTGGAACCCTCGGAACGTACAGTCGCTTCAGAGAAGCTGTACTGCTTTCTGAGCTAAACTCGGTCGGTCAACGTGTTTATGTTTGTGCTCGCACGTGTGGGTAAAACGGATCGGTTTAAAAAATCACATAGCTCAAATACGGACCTCTTAATGCACGTCGTGTCTTCCTATAACTGGAACAAATTCGAAACATGTCGTAAAAGAAGATAACCACTGGAGTGTAGATATTACCACCAGTGTAGATATTGAAACCAGTGTAATGAGATCAACTAGGGAAGGTCTTTTAAATATATTTAAAAGAGATTATTCAGGTCGCTTAGTAGTGCATAGACAAGCGCAAAAAAATCGATACATTTGACTAATAGTTGGAATCGGCTCAAGTTGAATTTTTAATTCATGTCTTACTTTCGTGGTGATACCTGTTGCACAGAGAACAAATGTTGGAAAATTTTCATTTACAAAGAGAACAATAACGGACTGGAATAAGTTACCTGCGACAGCCTTGGAACCCTTTCCTCTAGGTGTTCAAAGATTTAAAAATAAATTAACTAATGGTATTTGTAAACTTTATTAATTTAGCAAGTTGGATTATTATATCAGTTATTATTTGATTATTATTGATATTTTATTGCTATTATTATTGTGTTAATTACTATTAAATGCGTTCCTGTTCTAAATATATAATTATATTCAAAGTAGTATATTGAAGTGTGGTGACGTGTTGTGTAGTGTAGTGCAATATAGAAGTAGAAAGAGAAGTGAATTTCAAATGTTATGAAGTGAAGTGAAAGTGAAGTGTGAAGTGTAATTATAGTGCATATAGAAGTAGAAAGAGAATGAATTTCAAGGGTTATGAAGTGAAGTGTGAAGTGTAATTAAAAAGTCGTGTAATGTTGTATTTAATAGTTTAAAATAACTGTGCAGGTCAACCATAAATGTGGTTAATGCTATTATTGTTAGCATATTATTATTATTATTATTATTATTATTATTATTATTATTATTATTATTATTATTATTATGTATTTAAATAATTTAAAGTTACGTTGTTAAATAATTTCAAGTTAATATTAGTAATATGTAAATTGTAGAGTTCAGCCACCAGGTTGTATATAGCTATCTGCAGAATAATAAATATATCTACGGACAACAACTGAGGCCCCGCTGGATCAGCGGTTTAAGCGGCCCCGCGACCAGCCCGAGCGAAGGCCTCGTCAACCGGACGGGCGGGCGGGCGGGGGGGGGCGGGGGGAGCGAGACCGGGGGGATAATAATAGGAGTCTGCAGGAGAATTCTAGCGACCGGCTGCTCTGGTCGGTAGTTTTCCGTGGTTTCTCCGATCAACACCAGGCGAATGCCGGAGCAGTACCCTAACAAACGGGCCACGGACCGCGCGCGATCTGTCCTTCCTCTTCCTTGTCCTATCTTCTCCCCTTATACACACACTTACACTAACATGCACTACACTACCACATATTCCGGGAGACCGGTCGGGAGCTTAGAGCTTGTCTCGGCTGTGGCGGTGCCCCGGTGGTGGGAGAGTTCCTGGTTAGGGGGAAACCCCACTAGCCGACGGTAGGTTGGCGCCGGATCTCGCCATCCAGCGGGGGAAGATCACCACCATTTCCCGAGAAAGAACATGCACTACACTAACGGGAGTAATGACCGAAGCAGTTGACGCGCTCGGAAACACGAAAAAATCAATCAATCAATCAATAATAGGAGTTATAACAATAATAATGTATTTGGCGTTATTGGGTCGGTAGTCGGACTTCGCCGGCCAGCTACCGGTGTCCCCCTTTCCTGGGCCTAGTTAAATTCCCATGCTTGGAGGTAAGAGCGACATGAGGCGAACATGACGTATTCTCTTCACCGTAACTAGGAAGATCCTCCTGCTTGAGCTTTTCATCGTCACACAGCTACAGAAACAGAGACGATTTTAAAGGAAAGCTATATTTATATAGCTATAAATATAACTATATTTTGGCTCCGACTGGCAATCGAAGCCGGGTTCACAGCACGGGAAGCTAGGCCCCAATTTCGGCGCATTCTCTGTGTTTTCGCGAAGTGTATACAAATAATTAACATTGCTATTGTAGTAAAGTATGGGTAACATTGTTTAAAAATATGAGTACTTTAGCGTATATTTACATTTTTGAAATCCCATATTTGAATTCCCGGCGCTTCGTTTGCCGAGCTGTCACTTTGAAATTCTTTTTAATTCTCATTTTTGGACAAAGATATAAAACCATTTTGAAGTTACATGATTTATTTATTGACTTAACGTCAAAAACAATTAAAAACTGTGTGCAATGTACTGTGGAGAGAAATACGTATTCTGTGAACGTTTTCCGAAATCCTGGCATCCCTACTCTAACCCATATACATGTTGAATTCTGAATACAAATGGAAACGTGCCTTTGTTCTTCGATTTGAAATGGAAATTTGGGGGAACTTTCTTAGGTGTAAAAACACATAGAGCATTTAGCTTTACATATTCAGACAAAGAGTAACGAATAATTCATGTTAAAACAAGCATATTTGGAGAATCTTACAAAACTATGGTATTTAATAATTAGTATTATATACTTTCGAACTATTTGCATTCGCTTGCCACCGATATCTATGCTACTACGTTGTGAAATGTACACGGCAAACAATCATCTATTGTTGCTTTAACAATTCTGCGTTGGTAACAACGCGCATCTGACATGTTTGTGAGTACACTGAATATCTTAATACATTGAATTCAGTGCAATGAATATATTTTAATATTTCATATAAACATTTGAATAAAAAAATCTATTTTTATGCTTTGTTTATTTAAGAGATAAATTGACCTGACATTTGAACGGTAAGGAAGGTAAAAAGTGTGACGTATTACATGGCGGAAATATGTATCGTTTATATTATATTGTGAGAAAGTATGTGCTGCTGTAGCAACTGTAGTTTATTGCAGCTAGCATAATTATTTTTGATGTGCAGTATTATATGATAACTTATATATCTAGTCTTGATTACAGTGGTTTCCAACTTTGTGACTCTCAATTGACAGCCCGCTTGCCATACTTCCTACTGAAAAACAAACTATTAATTAAACATGTGAATGGAAATATTTCAATATATTACTCAAAATTTTTGCTTATGCTATAGAGGGGCAGCTACAGAGAAGTAGAAACAATATGTCTCAAGTGTTGAGAGCTGTGAAATTTACCGTTCTTGGGAGAGCCACATAAATCAGATATTCAAGATTAATTTTGTTAATCATTTGGGAAAATTCAGGTATTGTAGATTATTGGGAAACCCAGAATTAATGCATCAGGCACAGTTTTTCTGGATGACATAAAATACACAACCTTTTTTGTAATCGACATACCAAGAAGAGTTTGCGAGATACTATGACCTTGTTTGGAAACCACTGTTTGAACATTTTCGTGAGTCTCTATTAAGATGCAATTGCCTTTCCAGTGATTGAAAAAACAACATCTTTCTAAGGAATGCTCGAAGTGAGAAGTCAATTCGAATGGCGGAAGAGGCACACCGAGGCTGCAGCAAGACTTGGTCGAAGCAATCGAACTCACTTCAAACTTCTCCTGGCACCTCACGCCAAAAGATTGCAAAGGATCGAAGTGACTCGCTCCGATAAGTGGTTGTGAGAGTGTTGTTTGTTTCGTTTCTGGAAATGTCTATGTAGACAACGGGGACGCATTTTCTTGAACAAAGGACCCGGGTGATCCTCTTTAGAACGAAGGACGCAGTATCACTTATCATTATTCAGCATGTATGAGAGCTAACGAGCAATTTTCTTTCGAGCATGTAAAATTCATAACCTTAATACACTAACGTAAGTTGAGTATAATTTATGTAATAACTTCGGAAAATTGCAGAAGTATATTTTTGTACAATGCGCGAGTTATCGTCGACTTATGATTACTTTCATTGTAAACGAAAGGAACGTGACTCACATACTATTGAGAAACGAAAGCAAGAGTTCTACTTTGTAATATTGTAATTTGATATTTTATTTGTTAAGTTGTTTTTAATAAAACATTACAAACTATTATCAAAATTTATTTCTAATCATTAAGAAACACCAAAACTATGGTTTTCGCTATCAATTTATTTATTTATTCGTATAAGCATGCTTTACTAGATACAATTACTCTTATAATTTTCATTCAAAAATCTACCTACTGTGATAGATCATTGGCAATATCCAAGAAATTGTTGATTGCCAGGATCTAGGGTTCGAGTCCCGACAATGGAGAATTTTTGATCCGATAGCTGCGTCGAATTCAGCCGTCATCTAGAGAATTCTAGCGACCGACCACTCTGATCGCTAGTTTTCCGTGTTTTCTCTCATCAATACCAGGTGAATGCCGAAGCAGTATCCTAACAAACAGATCGTCATATTTCCTTCCTCTTCCTTGCCCCGTTCACTTCATTGACACTTATATTTACACGCCATACATTTCCATATATCGTGAGACCAGACGGGAGCTTAGCGCTCGTCTGATTGCTGTGCTGCTGTGGGAGATACCAGGAATATAACTTGCACTACACTTACGGGATCCATACATTGACACGGGAATACCTCACTCACAAGTGTAAAAATTCTTAAAAAATCGATATTCTCAACTGCTCTTAAAATTATAGGTAGAACGATTGGTATAGTATATAAATGTAAATTACATCTACATCGATGAAACCGGGCGCGGTAGCTCAGTGGGTCAACTGATGTCACTGCAGCGCCTCTGACCGGGAGGTCCTAGGTTCCCACTCCCCACGGCGGCAGGATTTTCGACACTAGCTTTTCAGCTAGGTCAAATTCAGTCGTTGTCTGGAGGAGAAGTCTAGCGGCCGGCTGCTCTGATCGGTAGTTTTCCGTGGCTTTTCCGATCAACACCAGGCGAATGCTGAAGCAGTACCCTACCAAACGGACCACGGACCGCACGCGATCTTTACTTCCTCTTCCGTGTCCTATCCTCTCCCCTTACACACACTTACACTAACATGCACTACACTACCACATATTCCAGGAGACCGGTCGGGAGTTTAGAGCTTGTCCCGGCTGGGGCGGTGCCCCGTTGGTGGGAGAGTTCTGGTTAGGGGGAAACCCCACTAGCCGACGGTAGGTCGGCGCCGGATCTCGCCATCCAGGGGGGAAGATTACCGCCATGTCCCGAGAAGAACATGCACTACACAAACGGGACTAATGACCAAAGCAGTTGACGTGTCCGGAAACAAGAAAAAATCAATCATACATCGATGAAGCGATCAATAGAATGTTGATAATATCAATATTCACTCGAACCTTTTTCCGATATTCAAATAATTAATTTTGAATAATAATAATAATAATAATAATAATAATAATAATAATAATAATAATAAAACAACAACAACAAAAATAGCCGGTCCAGATGGCCGAGGTCGCTAAGTCTGAGGAACCGTATCCGCCTGACAGTATCGGTGGCGGTGTATGTGTGTAGGTTTGTGATCGTCCATTAATCCTTCATCATCATCTCATACTTCATCACCCCAGCTCTTACACCTCCTGGGGTGTGAAAATGGATTCTCCATGAAGTGCTGACCTCTCCTCCAAAAGAGGTCATGTGCACTTGCCCCCGGGAGAATACAACTGGGGCTCGGTGGGTACAAGTGTCGCGTTGGCGTGGTCCTAGGGTGGCCAATTCAGCGAATAAATAATAATAGTAGGTCAAGACTACGATATAGTAACAACATTGTATTGCTGAATGCTAAGTGAACACGATCTACTGAAAATCTATATTTTAATGTTCTTTGATTTTCAAACTACCACTATGAAATGAGAAAAAAGGAGGTTATTTTCTCTTATTATGCTTGATCAGCGATATGGAAAAGAACTTCTATGCAATCTGCTTCTAACCATCAATTACCCCCTTCCCCAAAAAGGCTCCCGAAGGATGACAGAATCCATTTTTCCCCATCCAACAAATGAATCGTTCTTTGTATTTTCCTTCCCAAACACATATAGAACGTATTCTAATTCCATATATTTCCTATTTTGCATTCTCAGAATGTACGACGTATGTCTATTAAATATTGAAGAAGCTTTTATTACGTGTCACATGGTTTTATTTATTTCTAAAATTATGATGATATTTTTCATGACTAACTTGATGTATTAATACATTTCCGATAGCATTAAGGTAGAGTTTTGGCAGAGTTTAAAAAAATCTGTAGGTAGTTATCCAACATGTAACGTATCATGGATAAAGGAACAATTCTGCTCCATCGACAACACACCTGCAATTTCTTGGAAATACAGGCAGTTGTGCTGTCTCCTTGAGAGCCGTATCAATATCATTCGTCACTCTTTCAATGTGACGACCACCGTATCAATAAAAACGTGTTGATATCGAAGATCACGGTTCACTTTCTTCTCCATTTCTGTATGTTTTCTACTTTTGCTTTGCGTTATCTGTTTATTTGAAAACGTCATAAGATTCTGTATACAATTCGTAATTTGTATCTAAGAATTAGACTCAATGATTTGGCAAGAACATCAATTTATCGTCAATCATATCAAGGTTTCAGAATGAGTTAAGAGAATTTAAAAACAATATAAACAATAAACATACACAAAAATACATTTATAATATTTATTAAGCACATGCGTTCATTTTATGCGTTCTAAAATGTAGGTAGTAAAGGAATTTTTGACAACTATGATCCTATTGCACACGTACTCATAAATGGAATAAGGTGAACAAATCGCTGCAAATACAAATATTAACGACGTAAGAAACAATTCAAAAAATGTCCTGTCTTCTTAAAAGCGTATTTTATTTTTTCTTCCAAAAAGTATAAAAAATAGGAGCAATTTTTGAGAATTTTAATGTTTCATGTAAAGTACCCCCAAATTTTGAAGAATATTTTTCAAAATCGCAGCGATTCGAATCGTGCTAGATCCATCGAGGAGAATTCATTTCGGAAATAGTCTTACGTGTGGTTTAGGCGGTAGTGGAATTCATTGATGGACGAACGGTCGGACGGTCGGACAGACAGATGAATGGACAAACAGGCGGACGGACGTTTTGAGAAAAACACCTTTTCGGTATCAGGAGACCCCAAAACCGTTGAACAGTGTATTTATGTTGAAATCTCGAAATCGATTTTCCATGGCATTACATAACCTTCTCAATACTACGTATATACGTAGTATCGTACGAGATATAGATACATACGTATCTATACGAGAAAGTACAAAGAGGCACTGAACACATAATAGCATTGAGTTTCCCTGAATGGCCGAGTTGGCTGGAGGGTATTCTGCCATAGGAATGGATTGTATCCAATGTGTTCCTTGCCTTTCGTGAGTCTTGTGTGGCTGAGGATTGTTTGTTCTGCTTATTATCAAGGATTGTGGTTTTCATTATTTATTTAATTAATTAATAACTCGACCATTACTCCAAATTAAAAATACATAACAAGTTAATAACATAATCATGAATAAATTACATAACGAATTATTCAAATTAGTCAACTGCAAAATACGCAAATCTAATTAAAAACAGTCTCCTTTAAACACAACAGTATTCAAATTCATCTTTCGTGGGTCAATGTGGTACACATCAATTAGTCAGAAAGTATTGTAATAGTTTTTATTTTATTACGCCTGTAAAATTAAATTGAGGATCGTATTGGGCAAGCCAATATCATGGTTTATCATGGATATCAGAAATATCATCAATATCGTGAATATCGTGATATTCAATCCAGTTCCTGAAGAGGTAGACCGTTAAGCTCTCATGAAACATCGAAATAAAAAACAACTTAACATTCTGGTGTTGTAATTGACTTGCCCTGTATGGTCATAAAATCAACCTTATATCAATGGCTTTCCGGAAAAATCCATCACTATATAGTAATCAATATATTTCCGCATAATCATACGTACAACTCGCTCAGTTATGTTTCAATGTTTTATTTCTCACTTCATTATAAAATGTATTTAAATAAGTCTCACAAATTTCTACTAAACGAACGAAAGGCAGTAGAGGTGCTCACGAAAGACAGCAAAGGTATTTACGAAAGGCAGCTCGAGATCATTTTCGAAGTTATCTCTCCACTTTCATGTTGCCAGTCAACGGTTCTTGTATGAGCACCAATGACTTTGCCATTACAGTGGAGTACCATGGACATCTCTGGTACTTTTTTTAGGCGGGGGTCAGTAATCGTGATTGAAATGTTAGGATGTCTCCAGAATTTTCTAAATTTAACCCACGAAATTGTTTTATTTTATTTTGTTTTCAAAGTGACATTTGTGGAAGTGCGTACACGCAGTAGATTAATGAAGGTGAGGTTATGTCACCGTTATTCCAAAATTCAATAATATACTTCGGCAATACACTCAGAAAACAATAATCACGGAGACAATGACGGTTGCGGCGATGATTAAAGCAATGGTTTTCCCATTACTGCGGAGGACCATGGACATCTCTGGTTCCTTTTTTTTCGTGGAGATTTCTGCTAGAGAGATCGAAGATTTTAACTTACTACCTATGAAAATATGCGGCAGGAAATTTCCTATTCAAAGGAAATTCCTCCAAAGAAAACAACAAAATTAAACTTCGAACAATAATTACTTTTTTCTAAATGCCTGAAACACGACACGAATTCAATTCACCTTTTTCAGTGTAAACTCTAAACATTTCTGAAATAAGGGTATGTCAATGTTAAGAGACAAATATTTATCGGCTAGTATTACATAAAATGTTTTTAAAAAAACGAAAAAATGTGAATTTGTGTTTACCCTTAGATGACTTTAGTTTCCAGGTTGAATGATGTTTCTTCGCTTCGCAACGTCTTCTCAGAGGGACAGTGTGACGGAGCGTAGGAACAAGTGAAAGCTAACCTTCAACTCTGTCACGAACCGTTTCTCTGGTATTTGTGCGGGCCGATGATAGTGTGAACAACGTTGCCTTTATACATTTGAGCAACGATGAACAAAAGAGAAAGAGCTGTTGCAACAACGATACGACAATAAAAAACCTATGTAAAGCACAAAGAAAATAGTTTCATTTCTCTGTGAAGCAGTCAATGGACGATAGTATCTGTAAAGTGACGCAAAATAAATATTCATTTAATTAACCGAAACACATATACTTATTCGGATAATTGTTTCATTCGTTTAATACTAAGTTGAATCCGTTTGATGCATTTTAATTTGAACTTAATCGGTAATGGAAAATTCCAAATTGTAATTATGAAAGGATATTTTTTGTTAATTGCCCTATGAAATACAGGATGGAATTGTCTACGGCTAATTTGCATGTATGTATTTGGGATGACGCTCTGGCAAACGCTGAAGCAAACGAGCTAGAAGACTTGTCTATTGTACTTAATTTCTTAGACTCCACTCAAGGCCGCACTTTGAAATTTACCGGACTTACGTAAAACACTTTAGAAAATGTAATTGTATTTTTCAAAAACTTAAATTGTTGGGTTAAGGAAGAAATTTAAAAAATAAAAATAAAATAAATAAAAAATGAGCTTAAAAACTTGATTAATTCAATGGCTACATCATGCGAAAGAACATCTTTCGTTCTTTAATATATCAAAATATTAAACTTCCATTACAATTCCAGCACATGTTACAAACGATTAACTTAAGCAATGCGAAATTTGTATTCGAAAATTCTGAAAATTAATATCGTTGCTAAAAAAACTTTGTGAAAAATGAAAAACTTGTGTTTTATATATTTGCCAGTTCTCTTCATAGAAAAGAAATTATGAGATTTCTGACATTTTCATTGCCAAAAAGGGGTCATCTTGCATCCCTCAACTACATTCGCTAAAAGTTCGTAATACTTATTTGTAGATATCATATAGTACTTATGGTACTCCATAATAATGTTTATGATAACTGGGCTTCTCAGTTTCAAAACATCTTAATACATTTTAAATTTGTAGCAACCTTACGGTCAAAAAAATTGTTTTGCAAGCCGAACAGTTTTGACAACGATATCTGACATCCAAAATTTAAATCAAACATAAAACATGTAACGAGACAAGAGATAAGAGCAATAATCAGAAAAGTTTTCTTCTTTATCTTAAAAAATATATCTTGTCCAATAAGAACAAATCTGATTATGAATGAGGAGACACAAGCATTTGAAATGTAGTAGCTATCGAGATAGAACCTGACGTAAACGACCACTGAATGTTGAAGTACTGATAAACCAGTACGTGTTTGACTCAAACGTCATTTGGAGTGGTAGAAATTAAAGATAATATGGAGTGTCTAATTTGAGGATCAACTTCAAATTACTGATAAGAATGCAAAGAATTATTGTTCTACCTCTGAATTATGGTGATAAGGTCAGTGGTTTTACTTTGTAGATCATAGACCAAAGAAGGCAGAATGATTCATTATACAGTCGACTCCGGTTATAGTGAGCGTCTGTAGACTAACATGTTTGGTTCACTATATCGGAGGTTCACTATATCCGTTGATGTCAACATTAAATGGAATTTCTCCAAAATGACGATGATCCAAAATGATGATTTTATTATTATAGAGATGCAGGTAAATTCATTAACAGCGCGAACTGAAAATTCAATATCATTATTTGTACTTAAAAATCAATTATTTTCAATTGTTTGCTTCGTCAATTTTTCATTAGTAATTTCTCTAGATCCTTCTTCAGAGGTCGTGCTCACTTCTTACGTGATTTGGCATTGTCCTTTGTCTCTAAGTATCGTAATCCAATCTTGACACCTTTCAATGCCTCTGTACACTTCCAACTCTCCGAAGACCCCTTTAATCGCCTAATAACATACAAGATTCAATTAATTTCCAGGACTTACTCTCTTCGTTCACTATAGCCAACGTTCAGATTCTCTATAACAGAATTTTATTATGCTTATTTGTAATGTAAGTGAAACTGGACCAGTGACTAGTTCATTATAACCGAGGGTTCACTATATTCGAGTTCACTATAACCAAAGTCAACTGTACATATAAACTCTTTAAGAGTGGAACCAGTGAGCTACTATGATAACAATACAAATTTTGAATGAAGAATATTGTATTACTTGTGAAAGGGCACTAGGAATAGTTTCCTGACAATTAACAAAAAAAGAATGCTACGATGGGCCATGTCCAATTTAATATTTTTTCAGCAAAAGTACATCCTATCATGAAAAGTTTGGTTGCAGATATACACTGCAAAACACTTTACAGAAATTGCCATCTCGTTTGATTGTATACACATGAAGCAATCTGTAGTTTACTTCAATGTCGCTCCATGATGCTGTTTCTTCTTTTAATTATTCAGAGCATAAATTATACTATTATTTAGTGCAGTATAATTGTGATTAAAGCTACATTTTTCACAGTATAATGCGAAATCGCCCTTACGACTAATTTAGTAACAAAATGCATAAATTTAAAAGTGATGAAATATCGTAAATCACTAGCGTTACTTTCAAGGCGCTGCGTAGTTCAATATCGCCTCTCAGTGAAAAATCGCTATGATATATTTCAAGAAAATTAAAAGTGTAAAACTATTCTGATAACAATTGCATTGAAAAATTCACAGATGTTTCTGAATCAGATAGATCCCCCCTTTTTGCTCCAAAGAAAACATTATCTGTAGCATTGTTTTGGATACTAATTGCACAATGTAATTCACTGCTGCCAGACTGATGTAATGTAACTTTCATACCTCATATAAAGGAATTAATCTGTGTGCTGCAAAAGGCACCGTCGTGATATAGCAAATATAGCGGGTCAAGTCCCGAACATTGTTTGATACTAATGCTGCCTAAATGATCAGTGATATTTCTCGAAATTTTGGAAGTACTTTACATGAAGTCACTAGAAATTTTCAAAATTTTGTTTTAAATTCTTTTTAAGAATAGAGTGAAATACACTAATAAAAATGGAAAAGGTCAAATGTTCACTTTAAAGATTTTTTTTCTTCAAATGAAATTTGTCCTTCACAAATATTTTTTAATTAATTGCATGTACTACATTTTTTTCAAAATTTAAGTAGTTGTCGCACAATTTTCTGTTTCAAGCACTTGATGATAATTAATTTGTCGACCCAACAAGTAGGTACGTTTCTCTAAACATTATTAGTGGTCTTGAAAATAGTTTTTTACTTTCTCGTATAGTACGTATATACGGAGTAATATAGCAAAAGTTATATAATACTGCAGACTTTTCAACGGAAATATTTGTTTTGAGGTCCTCTGATACAGAAAATGTGTTGTTTGTTTTCAAAATGTTCAATGATTTAAGAGAGAACTGGACGAAAAACATAGTTGTCTAATTGTTTGAGTTTGAGCACAAAAGAAATTTCGTTTCGTGAAATCTGATGAATTGAACACATGTAGACGAGGATCAGAAGGTCATCAGGACATTTCACCACCAAACCAGTGAATTATCATCTTCTTAAATAATTTAAGGATTCTCTGAAGAGAAAAATACTTTCGGTGATAACTACTAACGAGAGTGAGTACAACAAATTGGCAATGAAATATGAAAAAATCTTGGCATTGGTATCATCGGCATCTCGCATCAAACATTCTAGTAAAAATAGAAAACGGAAAATTACAAATGTTACATACAGAAAGCATCAGAGTAAAATTACATGAACACAACTGTTTGAGAATTTCTTGCTAAAGTGAAGAGGAAAATACGTGGTTTTCCTGAAACATCTGTTCACAATGCGTATCTGTCAGGTTTTGAAAAGGAAATGTTTGCGAAACGCTCTCTTTCACATAGAGAAAAAACCAGGCAGTGACACACCATTTTCTATACATAAACTAGTGGAGCTGCAACAGCACATGAATTCTCGCATTATTTATAAATTAGCAATTTTCGAAAATACAGATAGTTCAATGAAAATTAGACTCGTTTCCATTATTTTAAATGCCTCTCCTTCTATCAGTGAAAAAGTTTCAAGAAAAAAAGACAGCGGTTTTGGAGAATGTTTTAAAAATATTGCATTAACTTCAATCACAAATAACGCAAAAACTACTCGTTTCTTCAAAAAAATTACATGACCTTTTTTAAAGAGCTGAATATAGACACTTTCTAAGACAAAAAATTCTATCTTCAACTTTGTATTTTTAAAATGTCAGCTTTTTGCAAATTTCGAAAAAATGGAAGTTCACCATACATTTTACCATGTCTTCATTCATTTGATGAGAAAATTTAAACAAAAAAATTCAAATATAGTATAGCGGAGTAGTTAGAAGAAATCGAGAAAGTATGCTCCAAAACTTTTCCAATTTCTTTCATAAAATTTTCTCCTCGTATGTAACAAAGGGCGGTAAAAAATACAGCTCTAGTCTATTGCGGCAAACTCTCCATATTTTCGAAAATTTAAAAAAGTAGCACTTCAAAATCACAAGCCTAAGTTCGGAACTCCCTTTGTCTGTTTTAGTGGCACTAGTGTTTTAAAGGACGCATGTGATGGACAATTTTTGGCCATTGCATTCACATACTTCTCAACATAACATATAAACATAATGTTTATATTTAAAAACACTCTTCGACCTCCAGAAAACTCGATCTATTAGCTTCTCTAACAATAACTTTACACTCACACATTTTTTGTAAAAGGATATATCAAATGCTTTTAATAGATGGAATGTAACTCACACAATGAAATAATGAACAAATTACGGCAGATGAGCGTTTATTCTATTAATTTTATAATAATAAAATGTACGTTTTTTATATGAAACCTGGTAATACTAGGAAGCGATAAACATCTGGAGAACACTACCTTTAAAATCACGCAATTTGTCCGATTGGAGAGGTAAAATCTCTCTAAACGAAAACCCTTGGGTTTTATATGTAATTTCTTTTACAACTTTCTAAATGTCAGAGATTTGAATGAAAATGTGAACTATATAAAACTTAAAACTGCACTTTCTTCTGTATGAAAAAAAAGAGTTTTCCAGAAAATGTTGAAATTATCATTACGAAGAATAATAAATTACAATGAAACATTATATGTTATGCATTTAATTTAAAATGTGAAAGACCATCTTAAATAGTTCAGTGAAATTTCTTTTTATTAATATATAAGATCTTCACCTTCCTTTTAATCCCTATGTACTGCATATGGGAAATGGTCCTTTGAAATAAACATGTTACATTTTCATCTAAAGAATCTCCTCCGAATTATAAACTCTACTCCTAAACCGTAATATCCCTTAGTAGCCTCAACGCACATTCCATAAAACAGTTACGATATCGTCGGAAGATTACACTTCATTTTTATGCAATCCCACAACTTTCCATGTTTTAAGTTGGCGATGTATCCTGAGGGAAATTCCTCACTTCCAGCTAAAGGGCAGAATGGGGTTTCCTATTTCGTTTCCTTTCCATTTCTGCGACAAGGCGGAGTGCAGGGAGCGTCAATTTTCCGAGAACTCACCTGTCAATAAGAATCAGTCCCACATGACACACGTGTTTACAAACAGCTTAGGTTCGGGAATTCCTGTTTACACCTTCCGATGGAAAGGAAGACAAATTCAACCATTCGTTATCCGTAGAATTACTATTGTAGGGGACTCGTTTATATATGTTCTAAATTATGAAATGTATCACAAGTGTTTTGAATTAATACTGCGTCTTTGAATCCAAAGATAGAATAATTATGTCTTATTTGTAGATATGAAGTCTAAGAATAAAGTAATTTAATACAATATTATGCTATTTCACATACATTTATAATCGGTTTCGCCGTTAAATTCAAATATTGATGCGAAAAAAATCCATTTGTTCTCATTTGCAGAACTAGATACTGAATAGTGTTTTTTTTGTTTGAATGAATGAATATGTAGTTATAGCTGTTTTATAAATTATTAAAAAAACTAAAAAAAATCAATGAAATAAAAATTTTAGAAATGGGTCTCCCGAACACCTCTTGCCTTGGAATTGGGCAGGACCATCTGTACGAATCTTGGTATTATAGGGTTTAACATATCCCGTGTTTACGTACTAAAACCAGGCGACAAGTGACAAAATAACACGCCAGTCAAACGAACTCCAGAGCAACGATTCTGCTCTCTGAACACCAGATTCCCTTCATCATAGTTGGAATTCGTGCTCTATTAGTCTGCGTGTAACACGAGAAGATGCGGCGCCTACATGCATTCTCATAAATGTCAACTTGAAAATAGTATCGTCCGTTTATCCGCGCCCGAGGCGGGTGCCAAATCGCGGGACGAAAATAAACCCTATTCTGACGTAAGTTCCTCAGGCGCTCGCTGTATCTCGCTTGTTTCCCCGCAACGCCTGTGTGCGGGCGAGGTCTTTGGCGGCAAGTCGCAAGTGCCTTCTACCTCCACACACAGTGAGCACTGCCCGTTCCAAAGGGTATTTCGCGAGTGAATGAACCCGCAAGGTCAACGATCTTGATTGATTGATTTTTCGTGTTTCCGGGCGCGTCAACTGCTTTGGTCATTAGTCCCGTTAGTGCAATGCATGTTTTTTTCGCGGGAGATGGCGGTGATCTTCCCCCGCTGGATGGCGAGATCCAGCGCCGACCTACCGTCGGCTAGTGGGGTTTCCCCCCAACCAGGACTCTCCCTCCAGCGGGGCACCGCCCCAGCCGGGACAAGCTCTAAGCTCCCGGCCGGTCTCCCGGAATATGTGGTAGTGTAGTGCATGTTAGTGTAAGTGTTTTCGTAAGGGGAGATGATATGACAAGGAACAGGAAGGAAAGATCGCGCGCGGCCCATGGCCCATTTGGTAAGGTACTGCTCCGGTATTCGCCTGGTGTTGATCAGAGAAACCACGGAATACTTCCGATCAGAGCAGCCGGCCGCTAGAATTCTCCTCCAGACAGCGACTGCATTCGACCTAGCTGAAAAGCTAGTGTCGAAAATCCTGCCGCTGTGAGGACTCGAACCTAGTACCTCCCGGTTCGAGGCAGTGACATTAGTTGACGATTCGAGAACAGAATTACTTAGACGTATCACAACAAAAGCTGACCATTACCTCTTACCGTTCACATGCGCTCTTCTTATTGACTTCTCAAAAGATTTATCAATATTATTGTATGAAAATTCGTATTTCAACGGGAACATGCCGATACTTTTACACTTTCCTCAGTAGTTCCGGTGAGTTTGCAGATCAAACGATGAGTCATAGGAAATGAGTATCTGTGCTAATGACACTCCCATATAAATAAGAAAAGTCGTAGTAAATGCGTCTTATGTTGTTACCAATCAGATGCTGGGGTTCCTGTTGTACCATGTGAAAAAAGAACCCGGATTATTGACAAAAAACAACATATTTCTTCTCTTTTTTTCTTCTCCCGTATTATTTATTCTCTTTACTTAGTCTTTTCCATTCTCTTCTTCTTTTATCCCTTCTACTTTATCTTCTCCTCATTATTCTCTTCTTCTATGCATTCTCTTTCTAATTCTGCTTCATTTTTTAAAATTCTATTCTCTAAATTCCTTTTTTTCTTCTCGGCATTTCGGCTCCTATTATTATATCGATATTAATATAACACAATTGCTGAGATCACTGTAACACGAAAGTTTGTAATAATAACAAACGGATTACCTAAATGACAATTGTCAAATAGTACCAGGTGAACACATAATTTTATATCGACGATAAATCTATTAAAATATACGGGACGGGGTGCAACATACGTTAGTTGACATAACAATGTCGTGGAATGCGTTTATATGTTTACGTGAAGCGAATAAGTGAAATAAAATTGCAGACAGTAAGAGAACGAAGACCCAGAATTGATTAAACGAAACCAGCGAAACAAACAGCTCAGGAGAAATCCAAATGGTGGCTTTGTTCCAGCTACTTAACAGTAGTTGTAATCTGCTACAGCCTCGACAGTATCAAAGCTCAGAAGCTTCCAAACTAAAGAGCTTTAATTAAAATTAAACATATCATGCATGTGAAGTAACTAGTTAGATAGTGTGTCTAAATTCGTATTATCTTCTATTTAAACATTTTGGACACAAGGCGGGACTTACGTTCAGTGTATACACTTACCTTCAATTCATTGGATGCCATTGACAGATGGCGTGCAATATGAAGGCTGATCTAATCTAAGAGTCGAGATCCAAGGCGCCATAAAATGTTGAACAGTTGTCCTGTAGCTCCCTGTCCAATGGTCCGATCTTGGTCCGTGCGCCTCATTTCAAAGAACCCCTTGGGTGACAAGGTATTTGCAAACAAATTTGCATATTAACACCGTATTAACGATTTACACCCAGTAGGTACTATTGATCCTCACTTCCGACATTGGTGACTAAGTATATAGTAATTCTATGAGTTTATTTCGAAGGATGTTAGCTGATTGTGATGTAATTATGTTGTCATGTTGTGAATATTAAAACTACGAGTATTTCTATTTCTTCATTTTACTGACTCCTTTCAATTGTGAGCTAGTTTCGTGCTTTAAGAAACAGATGTAATTGATTTTCAAACCTACACAGTACTTTACCATTATTGCAGGTTTATCGGCAGTTGTGCCACGAGTTATGAAATGATCGTAAATAAATGAAAAGCAAAAGATAACTCTGCACGCCTTTCTGATAAATGGAAGTATTTTCTACAATTCCCAGTACCTGGATCTGAAAGCATTCCATGAATAATCGATGAATCATTGGATATGTGGTGAAGCTGAAGGGATGATTAGTGAAATGAAATATAAACGAAAGAAGAAATTGTAACAAAACCTAGGGAGAAACTAAATTGTCCACCCCAAATTTCACACAGAAGGACGGAGGTATTAAGGGTGTTAAAACGGGGTAAATTACCTCCGGATTTCCAATAAACGTTAGGGTTATATCGACCACTGGAGATATTTTAAAGACTTGAACCGACCGTGGGGATGAACCAACCACAGAGCTTGAACCACCCTGGGGGATTGAAGCGATCGGAGATTTCAATCACGTATTCCAGAAGTTCAAATTTATCAGAAACTGGCCAATCATTAGGTATCCCAAAGAGGATAATGGCCGCTATTTAAAGATTCATTTCACAACGAGATCTTCAGCACGTTCTGTCCTATCCATGTTTTACTGGTCTAAATAAATAAAATGTAATACACACTTATTTGCGCCATCGTTATATAAAACACGATGTTACGTGTTTCCTATTATCCGTCCGAGTTTTCTTAAGTCCAGTCCTTCACCAACATTAATTGAATTAAGAATAAAAAATAACGAGAAACCGGGAGGGGGAGCTCTGCGCATCAATTGATGTCACTGCAGCGCCTCTGACCGGGAGGTCCTAGGTTCGAGTCCGGACGGCGGCAGAATTTTTCGACACTAGCTTTTCAGCTAGGTCGAGTTCAGTCGCTGACTGGAGGTGAATCCTAGGGCCGTCTGTTCTGATCGGTAGTTTTCCGTGGTTTCTCCGATCAGCACCAGGCGAATGCCGGAGCAGTACCCTACCAAACGGGCCACGGACCGCGCGCGATCTTTCCTTCCTCTTCCGTGTCCTATCCTCTCCCCTTACACACACACTTACACTAACATGCACTACACTACCACATATTCCGGGAGACCGGTCGGGAGCTTAGAGCTTGTCCTGCCTGGGGCGGTGCCCCGCTGGTGGGAGAGTCCTGGGTAGGGGGAATCCCCGTTAGCTGACGGTAGGTCGTTGCCGGATCTCGCCATCCAGCAGGGGAAGATCACCGCCATTTCCCGAGGGACAAACATGCACTACACTTGCGAGACTAAAGACCTAAGCTGTTGACGCGTCCGGAATTACTAACCGACAAACCAATATAACAAGAAGAGATGAGTGAGGTCAAAGCCTGCCGCAAAGTTACTTTTGTATTTCCAATTGATGTTGGTTCCACGGTTCATGATTCACTTCCCGCTAATCACAAAATTCTTCCAATAAAATGCACGTACATTTATTAATGAAGCAAACTACATTATTTTCGTGTTTATTTTTTCATTCATTCCATTAAACAATCAAAAGATTATTTCAGTTAGTATTGAAATAAAATGAATTTATTTTAATGATTTATTTGATGTTATTCCAACGTAATCCGTTCCGAATTTGTATAGATGGGCGACAGGAAAATATTACGCTAATACTATCATACAAGTCAACCTTCAACTCTGATTATAAATAAATTAGTGTCCGGCTACCTGGGTCGATGGGTTTCATAGAAATAATCACTATTGTCTGCAAATATATGATTATCCGATCTGCCATCTATACAGAGTGGTCGAGGAATCTGAAAAGCAAATATATTTCTATCTTGCTACGTCGTTATTAGAATTGGCTCAATGAGCATCATGTATTCATTTCACAAAACATGGAAATTTATTAAACGATTTTTGTACTTATTAATTCTATGCAATATAAAAAAACTTTGGTCATGACCTGTTCCAACCTTATAATGTAATATTCTTCTTCGCGCGCTCTTGGACGACGGTGCCTCGTTGTACCGTCTTCATTCTTCTCTGACGTCGCTGTCCTCAGGTCCAGATACCATCTTCTCTCTTCTTTTCTTGCAGAAGCACATTTCAACCATCGTTCATCACTGCTTCCGAAGTTAATAAAGTCTAATTCGTTCGTCAATTTACGAATTCCAAGTTCATCCCACGCGTATGCTGAATACTCAACGATCAACAAACTATCTGCTGTTAGCATTCCAGTCCAGTTACTAATAAATTCGCCTAAGGCCTCAATGTCCTTCTAACTCGTTCACTTGAAATATTTTGTCTTACCGTCCACACATAGCATTCAAATTCAAGTTCTACCAATATCTACTCCCCAGTAAATGCTTACAAGTCCGAAAAAAACTCCTAACATTATTTGTCCACGATCCGTTCAACACCACGGCATCAGTCAGAATGAATGCCTATCATATTCTTTCAACCCTTCAAAACTCGCTTCATCTTTTCGATTGTTTTTTTACAGACAAGCTCGATGTACTTCCGTGCCTAGCCAATCCCTAAATTTCTTACAAAATGAACTAGCCGTCTCCGCGATTGTTGCTGCATGAAGATTGTTGATCTTACGACGGTTCGCTTACCGTTGCTATGCTGGCATATTCACCTATATTTATCCCTATAATTTACGTTGTTTATAATAAATATTGTACTATATTATGTCTCACATATTGGTATGTCACAGTATTGTTCATGCTAGAAATTAATGTTATAGCCAACGCAATTTTATTGCCAGCGCTGTTTTATAGCCAACGCAGTTTTACAACCAACGCATTTTGAAAGCCAGGGGTCCGCGATGTGCTATAGCGCGTCGCTACCTGACGGATCCCAAGTGCTGTGTTCGCGAAGGCCTTCCGGCCTTCGCTCTCGCGACCTGGTTCGCGTCTCCGCTCTCGCTCAGGCGCTCACGCTGTTTTACAAACCTCCCTCACTTTTAAGAAAAGTTCTTTTAAAAGGAATATTTACCTACCCTTCTACTAGTATATTTACTGACGCTAAACTACAAAACAATTTAAAAAGTAAACGCACCTAATCAGTCATGGCTCGTAGTTTTCTAAACAGGGAAAGCTGCAAATGCATTACATTACATTGCATTGCATTTCTATACATAATCTCTCGTTCACGAAGACCACAGTCCTGTATGCTTCGTGCTTCTGATAAAGTCTTAAGGGAGTAGCGCTCCTACCGCATATTAGGAAAACTAGTCTACTCGCTGAGCTGCATAGTAACGCAATCTGGTGAGCACACCCTTCTTCAGACCCTAGGCCCCACCCTTGAAGGCTGCCTGACCGCAGCCTTCGTCCACCGGAAAGCCCGTGCAGTGAATGCATGACTTCACGCCTCCACGTTTAACACAGACCTTGTGGCGGAATGAACTGGGAGCCTAACGCTTTGTCTTCCCTGTCAACAGCTTCAAATGCCTTACGGACGACCGTTAAACTCAGAAAGCCATTATTCGTAAGTAAATAATTTATGAATATATTTTAAAATTTCTTTTAGGGAACGATTTCTGAAGGAGAGGCTCCGCCTTACAGCCTTCAATGACGAGCTGCGCCAGCACCAAATCCTTCGGGTGATAAAGGTTTACGAGGCCTCGTAGAAATCCTTTCATCCGATCGGCATCACGCACGGACTGTCCTTCTCCACATGTATCCAAATGAAGTGACTGTCCGCCTCATGTATGCAAATGAAGATGAGTGGAAGTTGTTTTCAACTTTTTGCAAAAACCTAGGAATGCTAAAGGGCCAACACTTTGATCCCACTGGATCGCTTTCAAAAATAACTTCGCGGCGCAAATCATGAAGCATTCAACCTTTCAAAGAATACTCACCGAATATCATGCACAAGCTCAGGCAATTTAATACCAATAATTAACATTTGTTTCCATTAGAAACAATGCAATTGACCATGAGAATATTTTAACACGTTCGTAATAAACGATTCAATCTATTGAATCATTCATTCATTGATAGATTGATAGAACGGAAAAATGTACCTCCTTCTCCAAAGCCCACTGTACGTATTAATCTTAAATGGAAACGTACTACTCGTAAATACAGATATTCGCAGCTTCTGAAAGTACACATTGTAAACATAAAGAAATATACTCGTAATAATAGTTTGTTATTCAGTTTTCACAATAAATTAATAATTCACAAATAATTAGATTTATATTTCCAATTATTGGGGATTCCTGCCCCAAACCCCAGTATATCTCACTCACTTTCTACTAAGAAAATAAAAAATAAACCTGAAAAATAATAATGTACTCATGTCTATATATTCTATGGAGTTCATACATTTTTGCTATTTATTTTATAAATGTTCACGTCATAAAACTTACACTTTTCTAGTTGTTTTTTTCTTTCAACATTCAAAAAGATAAGACTGAAATGTTTTTTAATGCCATGCCGAGACAGTTGATGTTTAATTTCACTCCACGTACTTTCATTTGTTTTAATACACTCGTTATTTTTAGGATCCTTGAAATGCAAAGAATACTTGACATCAAAGTACCGAAAACCTTCGTCTTTAGACAATCCGAGATCAAAATGAATCTCGGTTTGATAAAAGTTTTACAACGTCTAAAAGAATCTACTTACCTGTTTTGAACAACCTTAAGGAAAAGCGTTTGGAAACTCGTTCAATTCCTCCAAAACCATTTTTACATTCACTCTTGTATCTCTATTAAATTCCTTTTACAATATGTACTTTCAATTTCAACAATCATTCCTTCACCATTCAAAGATACCCGTTCTCTTTCCAGAATCATAAAACATACTTCCTTGTCAGAATGCATCCAATATGTCACCGTATTGGATGCCTACGGATACTTTCATTCTAACCAATACAATTAAAATCACTTTCATTGCAATTAAAGATCATATTTCGAACTTACCTTTGTCAATAAACGTAAAAAAGAATATTTACGAAATATTTCGAAAAATTCACGCTGATGGTTCGATAATTGAACAAAACATGAGCTAAGGAAATTAGAAAATAACTGCTTAGAAAAGTATATAACTATTAATAAGGCCTTGAGATACTTTATAAACATAGAGGGTAGCGATTCTCCGATTAACCTATTTTAATTCATTCGTAACACAAGATAAACGATTCAGTCTATTGACTCATTCATTCATTAACACTATTCTATTGACTTCTTTGTACAGTCAACTCCGCTAATTGTGAACGTTTGGGGACTAACATGTTTGGTTCAAAATTAAATGGAATTTCTCCAAAATGACAAATAGAGTTATAGATAAATTTATTAACATCACTAACTGGAAATTATGAATTATTTGTATTAAAAAATCAATTATTTTCAATTGTTTGCTTCGTACATTTTTCATTAGTAATTTTTCTAGATCCTTCTCCAGAGGTCGTGCTCGCTTCACACTTGATTTTGCACTGTCCTCTGTCTCTAAGTATCGTAATGCAGTCTTGACACCTTTCAATGCCTCTTACAGTTTGGTACACGTCCAACTCTCCGAAGGCCACTTAATCGCCTAATAACATACGAAATTCAATTAATTTCCAGAACTTATACTATACGTTCGTTATAGCCGAGGTTCAGGTTCACTATAACCGTATCTTCTTATTCTTATTTGTAACGTAAGTGAAACGGGACCAGCGACTCGTTCACTATAACCCGGGAGTCGACAGTATTTCCTGAACGGGCGCCGTAAACTCCTGGTCACCCAAACAGCGAGCGGCCATATCGTTGCGTGGGGCGGGGGGTGGGAAAGGCATAGGGGCGGGGCACCCACCTGGAGAGGCGCAGCCCCATGGCGGCAGCGCGCCGCCCGCGCCCGCGCCCACGCACGCCCCGGCGTCACGGCATCGCCCGCCCCCGCGCCGCCCTTGCCGCGGAAACGCAACACTCCCCACGCGCCAGCCCCACCTCTGCCCTTCTGTTCTAGCTTGGCCAGCCCTCATGAGCCCCATGAAATCTCTCTCTCTCTCTCTCTCTCTCTCTCTCTCTCTCTCTCTCTCTCTCTCTATATATATATATATATATATTGTATATATGTATATATATACACACATATACCAAGAGAATTGTTCTATCCCCCATAGACATTAACTGATGAGTCTTTTCTCATCATATGTACAGAATTTTAGTTTTAGATATATTACAATTTAGAGGTTGTATAATTTATTATGAGAAAAGAATTATCAAGTAATGTCTATGGGGGATAGAACAATTCTCGTGGTAGCATTGTAGCTCAGTGCATCAACTGATGTCACTGCAGCGCCTCTGACATGGGGGTCCTAGGTTCGAGTCCTGACGGCGCACACTGGTTGAATCGGGCCTAAAACGTGGTCATAATTGCAAATGTCAGTGGATTTGCGTAAAAACTGGTATCAAGGGGTTTTTGAGATCGCTGAATTAGAATATCATTACGAAATTTCAAAATTCAAAATGGCGCCTTCAAAATGGCGGATCGACACATTTAAAAACAAAGAAAAATGCATATAAAAATATACATATGGGGCTCTGAAGGTTATTGATTTCAAATGTCATAATGAAATTTCAAAATTCAAAATGGCGGCTTCAAAATGGCTAACTGATTCATAAAAATGAGCCCAATGTGCGTAGAAATATGTATAAAATAGTTCTCAAGATCGCGATTTCGATTATCGGAATGAAATATAAAATTCAGAATTGAAGCTTGAAAATGAAGCAAATATGCGCAGAAATATGGTTAAGTACTATTTTTGAAGTCACTAAATACAAAAATTGCTATGCAATTCAAAATAGCTGCTTCAAAAAGGAATATCGGATTTAAGGAAAAAGAAATTGATTGTAAGTAAAATGCTATTTAAGACAGTTTTTGAATTTGTTGATTCATTAAGATTTATTTATATATATATATTCAAACAAATGTCACCCATCTGCTGGGAACCCAATATCTATGTATACAGATCTAATTTCGTCGGCACTTATTGAATAAACAATATTTTATTTAATATTTAATTATGAATAATTGAATCAAAAATTAGTCAACAATACTTTGAGGTGACCACATTGAATTCACTATTACACCTTAGTTACCCATAGTTTTGTTTGTTGCGGCAAGAAAAGAAGAATCCTTAATATACACTAAAAATCTGAAAGTGCTCGGTGGCTTGGGTTATTATTGTTTAATCCCTCCAGAAATTTATATTATTAATTTTACTACTAAAAGTAATTATCTGAAGGAGAAGTAGAAAAATTATTCGAAGAAATCAGTTCCCTGTGTCATCAAAGAAACCATCGGGGGCGATCTAGTGTTATATCTTACTACGTAGCATTGTAGTATAGTTGCTTTAAAACAAAAAGATGCAGCTATGTGCAGCTAAATTTATGTTATTCTGATTAAGGACATTCTACTTGATAAATAAAAATAATAATTGAGGCAGGACCTCGCTGGACAAGAAATATAATCTACAATATAAACGTCTAACTTTGTTACGCTTTTAGAATTCAACCGCGTCATATATAAAAATATTATACACTTTTTCTTAAAATATACTTAACTTACAGCCATAAGTGTCTTATATTCGGATATACAAAAAGAATCATAAAAAAATTTTAAACCCTTTTTTTAATTTCACGAATATCGTTGGCAAGAATCAACGAATTCGAGCCATTCGAGCAACGGTAACTTTACGACACCGTGTGAAGACAAAATGATTGAAATAAATTTCTGAAGCTGAAGTAGTATGCTCCAATGTCTTCCGAACGAGATTTGATAAGTCAGAATTCCAAACGCGCACTTTGAATTTTGCAATTATGGCCAGGTTTTTGCCGCGATAAAACCAGTGTGCGGCGGAAGGATTTTCGACACTAGCTTTTCAGCTAGGTCGAATTCAGGCGCTGTCTGGAGGAGAATTCTAGCGGCCGGCTGCTCTGATCGGTAGTTTTCCGTGGTTTCTCCGATCAAACCAGGCAAATGCGGAGCAGTACCCTACCAAACGGGCCACGGACCGCGCGCGATGTCTTTCCTCTTCCTTGTCTTATCCTCTACTCTTACACATACTTGTACACTAACATGCACTACACTACCACATATTCTGGGAGATTGGTCGGGAGCTTACAGCTTGTCCCGACTGGGGCGGTGCCCCGCTGGTGAGGGAGTCCTGGTTAGGTGGAAAACCACACTAGCCGACGGTAGGTCGGCGCCGGATCTCGCCATCCAGCGGGGGAAGACCACCGCCATCTCCCGAGAAAAAACCTGCACTACACAAACAGGTCTAATGACCAAGACGGACAGACAGACGGACAGACACATAGGCAGTCTCACGGATTTACATTTTAAATGTCATTCCAAACAACACATTTTCGATATCAGGGGACCCCAAAATGTGTATTTCCGTTGAAATATCGAAATTGATTTTCCGCATCATTACATAACTTTCTCTGTACTTCGTATATACGTGCGTATATCTCAAAGCAAACATTTTAAAAAGAGTAAATTTTACAATGAGACAGTTTATTGACAGTATTGGAATAATATATAAAACTCCACTCAAATAATATAACAGAAGACAGGGCTATCGAGGCAGAGTACGGTAGCAATAAGCAGGGCGGAGATGGGATGCAATAAAAGAGATAGAGGTCGGCTCCACCGCAAGGCATGAGAAGATGGAATTCCTCTCCCTGTCTAATAATTTACTATAATAATTACCCAAGCAACGCCGGGTACTTCAGCTAGTATAGCTATATACGACACACACACACATTAGACACATTCTCACACACTAGTGATGAACCAAAGTTTGGTTTACTACAATGAAATTAAGTTAAAAGGGAGACAGGTGTTCTTTATCGTGAATGGGCTCGTGGAATTGCACAAACAATGGAAAACACATTTTGTAACACCAACACTTTTTTACATAATGTTCTCTACATGTGAATTTTTGAATTTATAAACTCATATCTTAATACCAAATCAATGACACTGATCATATCATTACAATATCTTAAAATGCTAATAGAAACATGACCGTCGAAATACTACAGATCACAAAAATGTCCATAACACGTAACGATATTCTTTCATTCATAACATTTCTGATATTCAGATTTACATAGATTTTAAGCACTAAATTCACCTAAATCACGATTTCCCATTGTTTACAATTTTTATCAAGCTATGGGTATGCCTCCCTAAAGGCCCTATATTGCCCTAAAATACAAGTAGTTGTTCAGATACTTGTAACTTCTACCCACTAGCCTATCGTGGGTCGCCATTTTACTCCGTCGGGAATCGAATCTAGAAATCTTAACCTCTCGATTCAGGAAGCTTCGGATATGGACTCATCACCCGGTGTTATAAGCAATTAATATTCTATTTCAAGCGCTAAATCATTTTTTAAATAATTTATAACAGACTATACAGAGTTTAAACGCAATAATAAAAGGTACGCAAGCATTCCATTTCTAATGTGAAACTACGTGCGTCTAGTTTCGGTTCTAGCATGACCCATGGTTGTGGTTATTCTAAAAGAAATTTAATAAGATATAATTCAAAAATAAATGTCAACGCAACATGTCGTAACATGAAAAAATAGTCAAGCGCATTTGGTTTGTGGCACCAAAAGTGCGTTTGTTAGCTACGCAATAAGTGGTTAGAACAGTTTCCGGTAGCAGCTGCGAAATGACCGATATGTGGAAAAGTCAGGAAACAAGAATCCGCACTAGATGTTAGTGGTCAGAGCTTGTAAGATAGCAAGCATGCACGTTTATACCATAAATAGCAAAATAATGAAAATAGTTATGAATGGAATAGAAATAATTCCTGTACTTTTACTTTCTCTTCTTCAGGAAGGTATTACGAAGGTACTTCGTAAGAAGAGAAAGTTGTGTAATCATGCGCCGAAAAACGGCGAATTTTGAGCAGAAAAACTCTTATAACTGGGCTAGGAAACGAAAAAGTGGATGACTCCTGTTGCTAAATATAGAAAAACATTCTGCTAACACCTGTTGTAGCCCAAATCCATGTTTTTTGAGTCCTCGATGCCGAAAAATCGATTAATGGTATAACGTCTCTCTGTCTCTCCGTCCGTCTGTCTGTCCCTTTTTTTTTATTATTATTTTTAGTTGAAATTACAATGTTCAGTTTACAAGTGAAACTTTGCAATGGTATGGTGACTTAATCTAATCAACTTAATCAAGTTTGAAATTGTACTTAACAAACTTAATAGGGAGAGGAAACAAATAGCACCTCAACAGAATTAGTCAATGTTTGAAAATATCTGGAGGAAAGAATGAAGCGGGAATCTGTTCTTTATTCTGATTTTGTATCTGGGATATTTTCCGAGTCTGTAGAGAGTTGATGCCTTTATGAAGAGTAAATTGGTGTAAAAGTTCTTTGATAGGTATGCTATTTGGTGAGCTATTTCATTCATGTTTATATCGTGATGTAGTTGTTTATTGCTAATAAACCATGGAACTTTTGTGATTAATCTTAAGTATTTGTTTTGAAATATTTGCATTTTGTTGAGATTGGTTTTGGCGACATTGGTCCAGATCGGACATGCGTATAATAGTGTTGGCCGAATGAATGATTTGTATAGCGTTAGTGCATTTGACAGTGAGAGTTTAGTAAAGGTCTTAATTGGATTAATTTGGTTTTTGCCTGTTGTGCTTTTATTTCAACGTGTTTCCAATTAAGTTTAGTGTCTAAATTTAATCCAATATATTTTATTGTTTTCGTGATTGGGGTCCAATTTATAGCGTTATTATTTATGAGTAGCGGGGGATGTGCAAAGGTTTTCAATGAGAAGATTTTTGCTGCTGATTTTGAGGGATTTAATTTGATTTTCCAGTTATTTGCTCAATTTGTTATTAGATTTAGATGCTGTTTGAGCTGGAATTGATGAGTTTGTAGTGAAGTGCCGGAGATGTATAAGGCAGTGTCATCGGCGAATTGGGCGGCATTTATTTGATGGGAAGTAGGAATGTGTGCAGTGTAGAGATTAAATAGTGTTGGGGATAGCGGCGACTGTCCCTCTCTAGTCAATGTGAGTGCCTGAACTGTTCAGTCGATTTTCTTCAAAATCGATATGCCTCGATTGATCTGAACGAACTCTAAGGTTTGGGAGTTTCAAGCGGATATTTTGATTTTTGAGGGTACTTTACATGAATCTTCAAAAACATTTTCAAAATTTTCTAAAATGTGGCACGAAATTATTTGATAAATTTTCTCCTCGGATAGCGCAAAGGACTTAAAAGATGGTGCAGGTCTCATGCTCGTTGAAATTTCCGTTTTTTTTTGAAAAGTGAAAAAAAAAATTTTTTTGGGGAGTCTTCCTGTCACTCAAATATTGAAGACAGAGATTTTCCCCTTAATGAAATCTGTTCCTTAAAGTCGAATCTTTAAAGCAGTTCACGTTCAATTTTTAGAAAATATGAGTAGTTTGTGCGTAATTTTGCGCGAAATACAGACAATTAAAAAAATAACATTTTTTTCTAAGCACCCGTTCTAAATTTGTTCTTTATTTTTTTAAATAACGATATATCTGATTAACTACCGACTATACTTGGGTTCTCGTAACGTGGCGGATGATATTAGGTCATCTTTACACCTCCTGCCTTATAAAATGAATGTTTATAACGGTGATAAGCACATGTTTCAGGCCATAAGACCCGTTTATTTATTATTTATTTATTTATTTATTTATTTATTTTACGTCAAAAAACAGTTGAAACTGCGTATGACGTGCTATAGGGAGAAGTGAATTCTGTGCACATTTTCAAAATTATGTTATCCCTACACTGTCATGTATTACATAAAAAAAAAGCTCTCATGTAATAAAATCTATTTTCATGGATAAATAAGTAATAAATTTTCGGCTCTTATTCATGATGTCCTTCGTCAAGGAATAATACTTCCTGCCGCAACAAGGACGTTCCTGCCGTTGAGATGGACGTTCGCGAATTAATTAAAAATATTCATTTTATAAGGCGAGAGGTGTAAAAATGACCTCATGCCATCCGCCACGTTACGAAAACCCCAGTATACTTCGATTGTGTTATCCGATTTATGGGTATGAGAGCATCATGAGAGCATGAGAGAGAGGACAGTCGCTGCATTGATTGATTGATTGATTCATGTTTCCGGGCGCGTCAACTGCTCTGGTCATTAGTCCCGTTAGTGTAGTGTATGTTTTTGCTCGGGAGATGTCGGTGATCTTCCCCCGCTAGATGGCGAGATCCGACGCCGACCTACCGTCGGCTAGTGGGGTTTCCCCCTAACCAGAACTCTCCCACCAGCGGGGCACCGTCCCAGACGGGACAAGCTCTAAGCTCCCAACCGGTCTCCCGGAATATATGGTAGTGTAGTGCATGTTAGTGTAAGTGTGTGTGTAAGAGGAGAGGATAAGACAAGGAAGAGGAAAGACATCGCGCGCGGTCCGTGGCCCGTTTGGTAGGTTACTGCTCCGCCATTCACCTGGTGTTGATCGGAGAAACCACGAAAACTACCGACCAGAGCAGCCGGTCGCTAGAATTCTTCTCCAGACAGCGACGAAATTCGACCTAGCTGAAAAGCTGGTGTCGAAATGCCTGCCACCGTCAGGTCTCGAACCTAGGACCTCCCGGTCAGAGGCGCTGCGGTGGCATCAGTTGATGCAGTGAGCTAGCGCTCCCGGTGACAGTCGCTGAAGAGCAGGAGCGCGTGTCAGCGCAATGCAGGGACTCGGAGCAGGACCCCTCGCGGCCTAAAATAAACAGCCGACGCCGGAGGGTGGGCGGAGCGCTACTCGTACTTCCGGTGGCCCCGCCTCTTTCCTCCCCCCTCGCGGCTTCTCCTCGCTGCAGAGAAGTACATTTTAAAATTGCCTTCTGATGATTATTCCGCTTCATTTCCGACGTTTTGCTTCACGAAACATTCACGAAAATGTATTCGTATGTTGTGAATGGATCCAGAAAGTACAGATTTCGTTGAACATATCATTTGGAAGATGATGAGACAATGAAATCATGATTTCCCAAGACATACACCTAGCGCCTTATCCATTAAAGCGACAGTGCATCAACTGATCTTACTGCAGCGCCTCTGACCGGGAGGTCCTAGGTTCCCACTCCCCACGGCGGCAGGATTTTCCACAATAGCTTTTCAGCTAGGTCGAATTCAGTCGCTGTCTGGAGGAGAATTCTAGCGGCCGGCTGCTCTGATCGGTAGTTTTCCGTGGTTTCTCCGATCAACACCAGGCGAATGCCGGAGCAGTACCCTAACAAACGGGCCACGGACCTTTCCTTCCTCTTCCTTGTCCTCTCCTCTCCCCTTAAACACACACACACTTACACTATCATGCACTACACTACCACATATTCCGGGAGACCGGTCGGGAGCTTAGAGCTTGTCCCGGCTGGGGCGGTGCCCCGTTGGTGGGAGAGTCCTGGTTAAGGGGAAACCCCGTTAGCCGACCGAAGGTCGGCGCCGGATCTCGCCATCCAGCGGGGGAAGATCACCACCATCTCCCGCGAAGAAAACTACACTAACGGGACTATTGACCAAAGCAGTTGATGCGCCCGGAAACACGAAAAAATCAAATCAAATCAATCCTAAAAGTAAGTTCACCTATTTTTTTATAAGTACCGAACTCTGTGTGGCAGTTGGTCACACTGTTATGAAGAGTGCTTCCCGCGCTGTGTAAACATGCGCACGCCGCCCTGAGGCGCTCGGTCCCTCACCCACCCACGCATCATCACCCACCCACCCTATAGTCCCGACTTGGCGCCCAGTGACTATCACCCTAAGTTGAAAGAACATTTAAACGGAAAGCGATTTAGCAGCGACGACGAGGTGAAAGAAGAGGTTCATAATTTTCTGAACAGCATGGCGGCAAGTATGACATGGGCTTACAAAAACTGTCACAGCGTTTACAAAAATGCATCGACGGAAATGTTGATTATGTTGAAAAATAGCTAAATGTTGAAGCTGTAAACTGATTGAAACCATTGTAAAAATAAACATGTCTATGTACTTATAAAAAAATAGGAGGACTTTTGTGATTACCTTCATATGTTTTATATATCACATGTTCATGAAATACAATCATTTTTACAAATTCTCGTTTTTCGGACGATTAAAAGGCTTCTCTAATAAACGCTCTATAATACACTCATTGTCATCAGATAAACTTCCCGAAGTTTGCTGTCACATTTTTTTCAAAATTTCTCACCAAATTGATAATAGTTAACTTTGACACTATCACATATTTAACATGTTGCAATTTTAACACTTAAAACACGCTTAATAAACACGTTTAAAACACGCTATTATGTATATAGACCTCACCACCAAACGTGTATGTCTTGAACATCTAATATACCCTGTCCGCTTACTACACTGCTTCCGAACTGCTCTGAGCGTGTCAAGAAACCGCTCGGGAAATCGGCAAACGGAGCCCTTGGCTGGCCCTTTCTTCCCTGTATGAGGAGGCAGTGAGTCATGCAACGAACGCACGCTGTGTTGATGCTGCTGGGTCCCAGTGGTTTCTTCGGCGTTGCCACCTCTTAGAAGGACTGATGCGCCAACAAGAGAGCGATTTAACATAGAACTCAACAGAACAGATTACACAGAATCATTAAAAATGTCGCTAAAAAAGAATGTGGCCAATAATTAATCTTGACATATTTTTTCTCGTAATTTTTACGGGCTACCGCCGGTAGCCCACAGTATACGCCACTGCCTAGACAGTACAAATTCAGTGGCTGTTGTGTAATAACTAGTGACTCTAAGAGGAGGAATGTTCTCGGAATGCTACTACTTCTCTTTTATTATTATTATTATTATTATTATTATTGTTATTATTATTACTATTATTATTATTAATTTGTTGCGTCTACAATTCGACGAAACGCGTGTCCAAGCCACTTAAGGAGCGTTGAGCGCTTTGTCGCTGTCAGTTGTCAAGAGGACCGCCAGGTAGCATCTCCGCGTACGCGCCTCCTGCTACGCGCTCCTGCGTCACTACCCAGCGACCGGAATTGGGAAGGAATAAGGATAGGGGTAGGGTTTAGGACACTTCACAGGGGTTGGACTAGACGGACAGACAGAGGACAGAGCTTCAACAGGCAGGGAGACAGTCAGATGAAGAGACAGACCGACAGACAGATAGACAGACCGACAGACGGACAGACGGACAGACGGACAGACGGACAGACGGACAGACGGACAGACGGACTGACGTTTTGAAAAAAACACTTTTTCGTTATCAGGGGACCCCAAAAGGTGTATTTCCGTTGAAATCTCGAAATCGATTTTCCGCAGCATTAGGTAACTTTCTCTATATTACATATGTACGTATGTATACGAGAAAGTAAAAAGATGTGTTCTTTGATGACGAAAAGGCGAGGCGAGTTATTAACGCACTCCCATTCCAGCCTGACAGAGAGATGCGATGTGCAACGCAGCCGGCCGGCGCGGAGCGCGGAGGGACCGAGAGGCGGCGCGTTTATCGGCGTGCACGCGCGTCCGCTCCCGCGTGCGCAGGGCGACGCCGAGTGCAGCGGGCGGTTCCGGCGCGCCCCGCCCACCCGCACGCCCGCGGGCGGCTGATGCACGCTTTGACGCACGCGCTCCCCTTCCGCCCAGGACGTTACACATGTGTCCGCCGTCGTCAATCGCGCAGACCTACTAGGATGACCGCGCGTTGCGGTTCCGCGAGACGCCACACGCGTTCGGCCAATAAGAACCGGGGGGCTCGTAAACATGGACAACGCCGCGCCCGCCGCGCCATTCGCGGAACGCTGACGTCACCGTTTCACACACGCGGCCCTGTTTTCCCTTACACACGCGCCCCGATAACCGAAAGGCTTGCGACTGTAGGATAGGCCGAAGGTTACAGCGCGGAGGAGGAGGGCCGATAGGGACCGGAACCCGCCGCCCGCTATATAGCGGTGCGGTTCCGGGCGACGGCGCGGGAGAGACAGACGGGCAGCTCGTGGCGGTTCAGCGCGCGTCGTGGAGATGCGAGTGAGCGCGATGCACGTGGTGGCGGCGGCGGCGGTGCTGGCGGTGCTGGCGGCGGGCGGCGAGGCTGCCCATGGCCGAGGGCCCCGCCCCCGCCGCCAACCCCGCGCCCGTCGCCGTGGCCTACGCCCCGCGCGCCCCGCCCGCCAAGGCTGGCCCGCGCTACTCCTCCGTGGGCACCAGCCCCCAAGTGGCCGTCAGGTGCGTATGCTCTCTCTCTCTCTCTCTGGGGGATACTGGTTGAGTGCTGAGTTATAGTTTGCATTTACATAATTGAAATGTTTGAAGGCGTTGTCATTGTTTATTTTTAATTTATTTTTTACGTAAACAGTTAAAACTGTTAACAATTAAAACTGTTAACAGTTAAAACTGTGTATGACGTGCTGTGGGGAGAAGTGATTTCTGTGCACGTTTTCAAAATTCTGTGATCCCTACACTAAGTCATACACTACTTGAATTTTGAATGAATGAATTAATTAATTAATTTAAAAAAAAAGCTCCGATGTAATAAAATCTATTTTCAAGGATAAATAAGCAATACATTTTGGGATCTTATTCATGATGTCCTTCGTTAAGGAATAATACTTCCTGCCGCGACAACATGGAAACGATAATTTGAATAAATATATTTCCCACTGAATTCTAGATGTCGAGCACAGATAATGAAGTTACATTTATGTCCAGAAGCAATACAAGGGGCCATTTCAGCATTTGCTCAAAGGATCGGGGAAACTGGACGAAAACCTGCTGGAGGTGGGGATTGTCAACAATACTATTTATTTCAATAATAGCAGCTTTCGATGGCTTAGCCATCATCAATATCATCAGTTTTCTGATACAAGAAATATGAAAACAGAAATTAGAATTAACAGAGTTACATAATTTTACATCTTAAGAAATGAAAGGGGAAGAATTAAAGAAAGAAAGAAGGGGGCGGAGAGTTAGATCGTTCTTTCTTTCTTTAATTTCCCCCCTTTCATTTCTTAAGATGTTTTTAAATTATGCAACTCTGTTAATTCCAATTTCTGTTTATATTTGTCTTGTATCAGAAAACTGATGATGATGGCTAAGCCATCGAAAGCTGCTATTATTGAAATAAATAGTATTGTTGACAATGACAACGCCTTCAATCATTTCAATCTCTGAGGGGAGCCTCTTGCCACCCTCTATTTTTGCAAGTAGGGTACCCACACCAGCAGTAACCACTTCGAGCATGAAATTTCAATAATAAACATTGGGGACTTCCCACGTGGTTCACATTTGCAGAACGTGGATGTCATGCTTTCTAGTAATCCGGTATAGAACCATGATAATGTATTTTTCTTTTACATTTGAAAAATAAGCTGGAAATATTTTATTAATATTGCCATTACAATTATGAATCATTTACAGGTGTTTTTAGAACCTTTTTGTTTTGAATGAGTTCCGGGAGTAAAATTTGCACTGGATATTACGGAGAGAAATTATCAACAACTTTCACTAACAACATTTTCAATTTTCAAGTGGCTACTACTAAAAAAATTGGGGTTTAGAAATAAATTAATAAAAAATATAAAAAATTCAAAATTCGCCATTTTCAGGCAAGGGATTTATGCAGAAAGAGCTATGCTAATCGCCCAATGATTTTTACGTAACAAAAGAACTGTAGCATATGCATTTTGAGAAAACTACAATAATACTCTTAAATTGGGCTACTGCTGGTGCTATTAATTACATACTAAATTTGTATTCTAATTTAGTTATTAAAAAAAAACACTTTCAGAAAGACATAATATCACGAAGCCATTAACATTCACATTGTGAAACGAAAACACCGTGTAAACAAAACGGTTTGGTCGTGCTTTTTTAAACAGAAATTCATGGAATTCTATTATGAAGTTTCTTCTGCTCTGATAGATAGATGTGAGATCACCACCACAAGCCAGAATTTTCATATCTAACAAACAGGAACAGGACAACCACATTCCAACATCTAGAGCTCTAACAGTCTCCATCGCCATCGTGTGCGTGGCTGTCCTTGTTTTTCAAGTTTGTTATCAGAGTATCATTGATTTAATTAAAAGCATGACAAAACATGACATTTTTAATGTGACTCGTACTCTTAGTAATATGACTCGTAACTTCAAAAAATCAATTATAAAATTCACAATGCTAACAAAATTTCCGCAAAGATTCACATTTCCTTCGAAGTCCCCTCTAAATTTTGCTTGCGACAGACATCCAAGAGTGCATGTCAACCGTTTCAAACTTGTCCTACAAATACAAACGCAAAAATAGTATACTTTTCACTTGCTCTCCTCCATTTCGTAGCAAAAATCTCCTACCCTTTCACTTGTACATACACACTATGAACCACTCTCTTTACAATTCACAAAATTACAAACGCTTAATATCAGTAGTTTAATAAACGGTGTATTAAGAAATGAAAATAATTGAAAGGCTCTGGAGTAAAAAATGGTAACCCTCAAAATTATAGTTTTTGTCATATAAGGTTTTTGTTTACATATGCTGACCGTGCGCTATGATTCTCAAATAGTTCACATTATGACGCATAGATGTTCTCCGGCTGTTGTCATCGTGAAGAATCCCATTAAAACCTTTACAGCAAAAATGTTCATTTGCTTATATTTTGCAACCGTTGCCGCATGAATTACCACGTTCTACATCCGAATCCTTCAATTATTAGCTTATAATATGTATTTTTTTCATGAAATCAGATTATTTTAAAGATATTTTCCGTGTCCATTCTACCGACTTGTCTAGAAATGAGGCAATGGTTTGGGCAGTGTACGAATACTTGTCAATTACTCCGCCGTCTACCTCGTCAAACGTCGTTTCGAAACGGCTAATTTCCCCACCTATCCAATTACTGGCACGTATTTCTTGAATTACTCCAAAGTGATATCTACAAACAAGTTCACTATTTTTGCTAGTAGGGTACCACACCAGCAGTGACCACTTCAAGCATGAAATTCCAAAAATGAACATTAGATATTTCCCACGTGGTTCAAATTTGCAAAACGTGGATATTATGCTTTCTAGTGGTCATGTATACAACCCAAATAATGTATTTTGGTTTTATATTTTAAAAATAATCTGAAAATATTTTATTAATATTGCCATTACGATTGTGAATCATGAGCAGGTGCTTTTAGAACCTTTTTGTGTTGAATGACTTCCAGTCGTACAATTTGCACTGGATATTTCGGAGCCATATTATCGACAACATTCACTAACAACATTTATTAAATGCAAAGAACGCACTCGGCAGTCAGAGTGACGCCATGTCGTCGGAGAATGTGATGCTGGCGCGTTGCTCCTCCTGGAGCGGCCTTCTTCAGGGGTGAGAGCACTCGGGTGGCCACAATTTCAGCGTCACTGCGCAGCCGAAGGCGTTCGCATAACCCTGCTCCAGAAGCCTAGAAATTTCACAATGAAGCCTTTTTGTGATTTACTCTTTGATGTTGGGCGAAGCGGCTCAAATTATTTCCATTCCATCGCATTACACTACCGCATATTCCGGGACACCGGTCGGGAGCTTAGAGCTTGTCCCGGCTGGGGCGGTGCCCAGCTGGTGGGAGAGTCCTGGTTAGGATCTCTCCATCCAGCGGGGGAAGATCACCGCCATCTCCCGAGAGCTTAGCTATTTTAACTAGAATAAGTCTGAAAAAATACATCTGTAAAGTAATTGTACTGAACGATGTAAATCTTCCAAAATTAATAAATGTGTGTGTTATAAAAAAAACTCCCGAGAAAAAACATGCACTACACTAACGGGACTCATGACCAAAGCAGTTGACGCGCCCGGAAACACGAAAAAATCAAATCAAATCAGTTCCATTCCATTTTAAATAGATTTACACGCACGCGAAACAAACGCCAATAACCCGGCAATAACCATAATGAAAATACTGCGTTTTATTCCTTCCTTTCCTTTTCTCTGTGTTCGATGTATCTTCCTCGTTTCGCAATGATGTCATTAATCATTACTATAAATACAGAGTACACCTACTTTTGAAGCAAACTTGCATAAAATCGTTTACAATTCCACACTGTGTTTATTAAGATGCCTTCATAAATGCACCATGATGCTTGTGTATTCACAAAAGCTCGCTGTGTGTTATTTACTAGTAGGAAAGTATGAATGTCACTCGTAGGGGGGAACAGAACGCCTATTTGTTGAACTCGGAGACATGTTAATTGCCGTTCATTTACTTTATCCACACGTTTCTCCGCAAATGAGCTGCAGAGTAGCGACGAAAATACCATCGTTCTTGTGTTTACTGTCATAAACTGACGAACTTAAATGAAGCAAGATGAAAAGTAAACTTAATTATTTGTGATTTAATATTGAAGATATAGATGTTATCGTCGTTATCATTTAGTTTTAAACCACACCAACGTTCACTTTCAGGGAACGTCTGAAATAATTTCCCAAAAGAGGCTGGAGAGGGGGGAACATTTATTTATTGGATCATGAGAGACAACCCAGCATTCTTGGGAAAGGCGAAAGATAATAAAGCGACACATGCGTATCACGAATTGTTTTTTCCTCGTATGTGTCACAAATTTTTTTACATGAATTCTTCTGTGGTAAATTGTTTATTTATTTCTGTCATCGATGCGATTTCGATATATAAGTTTTGGAAAACTCATCAAAAGTTAACTACGAATTTTCTAATCTCTGGGAACCATATACATCTCCTCAGTCAATTTTACTTCCAGCTAACTTAGCCTGAGTCTTTCTAACTGAATATATTCAGTGCAACGCTCTCTTTGCATTTTATGTTTGCAAGAGATTTAAAACCACTTTTCAACTTGTATAGACTTATATTCAACGTTTTGAGTTGTTGCCCAACATAGTGTTCTAAAATCTTTCTTATTTTATTGAAAAGAAAGTTGTTTAATATATTAGTTTAGCACATTTTATTTACAATTTGCTCAGATTTGAATACTCAGTGAATTATGATTTTTACAAGACTACATGAGAAAGAATTTTGTCCATTGGCAACATTTAATTGCTTACTATTAAAGATTTTGAGAGAAGTTCTCAAGCCTATTAGCATACATTCGTACACTGAAATATAAGCTACTTTTGAAATGTCTTAGACCACTAATTGCGAGGTGTTATTTTGTATTACTTATGATCGCATGGGAACAATCGATTTGGAGTAAGCTAGATGACAATTTACTTCTTGAGTACAAGAACAACGATCGGCTGTAGTTGATAACATAACTTATTAAGTACCAATTAAATCAGAAATGTTCAAATTAGAAAACGAGCTTTTGAAAACTTTGTTCACTTTATTGAACGCAAAGCTCTTCAAATTGGGTTTCACGCTTCAAAGCTGATGGAACGATACATTTGTGACACTTTCCTTATCCTTGAAATGCTTTCTGGTTCAGAAAGGTTTCGTTATTTACAGGGGAGCATCCAAGGGCGTGTTCATAGAGCTTGAGTCTTCTCCGCAGAAGTCAATGTCACATTCAAGTAGAGTTGTTTTTTATTTCTACAGCAACATTTAGTGTCTCAATTCAATAAGTTATAAATAATTGTATATCAATAAATAAAACAATTAAATTCAAAGTAAACGAAAACTTCTTTGTTAGAAAGCATCCAGTCGACTGGTCACTACTCCTGTAGCCCTCTCCTTAGAAAAATCCTAGTTGGGTCTCTGGTTATCTACATGAAAACCGCGAAGACATGAAAGGTGGAAGTTCCTTTCTTTTAACGTAATATTGATACCTTCTTATTTAGACGTGACGCCCACTAATATATAAAAACCTAATTAAATTACTCGCATTTTAAATTATTTCTAGAAGTTTAGAAATTCAAAGAGAAAGCAGAATGAAAGTGTTACTTACTAGAATAACTGTTTTATTCTGAGAATAGGTCATTTACAAAGTAAAAGTAGATTATTTTCTAAACATATTTCTCCATAAAAAGAAAAAGAAAATATCGTCAATATTCTCGTGAACCGACGATATGAGAAAATTACTTTCATGAACAACGAGAAGATAAGAATAATTTGAAATGAAATATCTACAGTTAACAGGGGCGACAACTTGTAAAATATACTTATTGCATTTTTCAGATCATCTGATTCCGTGAAGAGACGATGTCCGATCGGGCAGAAAATGGATACGCTCAACATCTGCCGAGAAATCTGGAACTAAACTAGGAAGTACAGGTCAGTTCGCTGAAGCAGTCTATCTAGAGATGATCTATTAATTAGTGGTGTGCAATTGAGAGAAAAAAATCTAGTATTTTATACACAAATATTTTAAATATGCAAAAATTTAAATTTCTGCTCATTTCAAGTCAGTCTATTCATAAAAATAGTTCCTGAAAAGGAAACTTTGAGGAGAAACTCAAGAGTAATATCATTTCACGGCAAAAACCCAACAAATAAAAAATATCACATTCTTAAAGGCATTAAAACTTGTAGAGGTCTACTTGAGAATGACAATGTATTTACTTAAAGTACAGAAAATTAAAATGTGTTGTTTTTACAAATCGTTGTTTTCGCATAAACAACCAATTTTCGAGAGAATGACTAATACTGAGTAACTGTAGTGGAATCGTGTTTACCCCATTCGCTTTTAACCATTCGCCGTCGAACGAAAGGGGCTTGCACACTGTTTGTGGAACTGCCGTTCTTTGTTTGCATTCCTGTTTCATTAATTTCGCCATGCAGTCGACACTTTTCGCAACGCACATGTCGTTGCAGGACAGTTAATAGGAAACGAAGTATACGGAAAACACATCACATCCTGGTTGTGCGGGAACATCTGAAGATTTTAGCTTCCTCCAACAAACCACACCTTCCGAGTTGATGTCTTCCTAGCGGATGCTTTACTTATCACGGGAAGAAACTCTTCCTGTTTGTTTATCAGAGAATCCCAGGAGGGGCAAACTCAGAAAGTAGGAGTTTGCCTTCGAGTCCCACGGTTAATCGGACATTGCCAGGGAAAAGCCTTACCAATTCAGATAAAATGGAAAATCGACTGCAGCTTTTGTATTGATACTTCAGTAATCTATCCTACCATGACGCAGCAATGATAATTATCTGGAAAAGGTTTTGAAGACGCCGCCTGGGTGACCAAAAGGAACGAGGAAAGGGGCGTGGCGACCTTCGGATCTGATCGTTTGAGATCACCCACATTACGTAACGTTTCGTGTCGGGTGGTGCCATTTGTTTTCAACTTTGTAACTCGCGTACTTTACTACGATTTTGTCTAAAAAAAATTGGTTTTTCAGTTCGATTTCTGCAGGTCATTTCCTGTTCGTTTATCTTTCCTTGCGTGTCAGCCCGGAAGAAATATTTTAAAGATATTTGAAGTCGTTGAAAGTTTGCTTTTCACCTCTGCATTGGAGATTAAAAAGGTATCACAGTTATAATTCCTGTTTATACCATTAGAGTCTCGGAATTCATGACCATAAATCGTCACGTTACAAATCATTCCCCGGCATCACACTTGCTTAATGGTTATAACGATGCAGCATCACAATAAAGACCATTAACTTAACTGAAGGTGGGAAATTACCATCCTCCAACTATTTGATCACATTTAACATTGCTAATAATAAACAATTAATTTCGTAGCTAGTGAAGTACGTAATTTCAAGGAATTTGGTATAATTAATACGAGATTTTATTTCCTACAAAACGTTAGCTGGATGTAAATCAAATTATGCAATCTTGGGAATAGATTCTCCTTTCTTCAGTAATCTGTTAGATGGATTATGAAGCAATAAAAAAGGTCTGAATATAAACGCCAACAATTAGAAGCTGCAGCTCATTATGAAAATACACACAAAAGGTATACATTTACACAGACAATAAAACCATGATGAGGCTGAGATTGGGCAAGAAAGCAAAGCTTTCTGTTAACAACGCTGAACAACATTCAAACACATCAAATAAACAAAATATGGAACTGAAAGATCTTGCACGGGGTCGATGCAAAGCTGATCACTCCACAGTGGTCGATAAAATTAACGAGAAAACGTAAACTCTGAAAAGTTTATAACCGTACTGTCCAGTTTCATTATCTTACGATACTTCATTATGTTTTACGTGGCTTTTAGATAGCAGATAATTCTTGTAGCATTTTCACAGCACTCGTAAAATCAAACGTTTAGCTTTCAAACGTTTAGTGGACATTTGTAATTAGAGGTTTATTTCTTCCTTTCAGAGTGTGAACGTTACCCACGTGCGATAATTGTTTATGAATGTAATAAATATATTAAATACTGACTTCCAATTAATTTAAAAAATAATGATAATAAAAGTCTAGGTAAAACGATATTGAAAGGCAAGGCGAAGTTACAGGTGGTCAAATTAATTATCAAATTGTTTCAATTATTCGCTGCAAGGATAAAGTAATATTAGCTTGCAAACCGTTCCTGCGCTCTGACTGGATTGCCTATTGCTTGGAATTTTTATCTTAAGAATATGTGCATTCAATGTTGTAGTATTATTCAATGTTGTTGTTGGCGGCGAAAAAATTCAAACTTTTCCACATTTTCGAAAATTCAGTGCTAGTAGTGGAAAACGGACCTTTGCCATCTGTGAACTTATTTTACCGCACTCTTACAAGAACTTTGGAATATTTTTTAGAACATTTTGAAAATATCCCAAGGATTTCATGTAATGTATCCCCCGAAATTTAAATAATGTTTTTTTCAAAATGGCAGAGCTTTTAGTTGGACCAGATCGACCGGGGAAATTTCATTTCTTCAAACATTTTATGAATTGTTTAGACACTAGTGTTGTTCACAGATGGACGGATGATTTGCCGGTAACAAGGACTCACAAATCAATTTTTCGGCAACGCGAACCCAATCTTGGTATCTGACTACACGTGTTAGAGGAAATAATTTACTACATATTGGAAGTAGATTCATCCACTTTATCTGTATGAGAACCCTAAAATACGAGTACTTTATTTATTTTTATTTATTTTACGTCAAAAAACAGTTAAAACTGCGTATGGCGTGCTATGGGGAAAAGTGAATTGTGTGCACATTTTCAAAATTCTGTGATCCTTTTTTTTTCAAAATACAAGTAGTATATGACAGTGTAGGGATCACAGAATTTTGAAAATGTGCACACAATTCACTTCAAATAAATGAAATAAATAAATACGAGTACTTCTGTCGAAATTCGCCGTTTTTTGCAGCAGAATTACACAATAACTGTATACTACGTAATATATTACTCCATATTACGTACGTAAATGACAAAGAAGAAGTAGATGAAACAGAAAAAGGAGAGTTTGAAGGAAGAAAAATAAAATCATTATTTCATGCTTACGCGGGCCTTGTTCAGCGATGCCCCGGCTGCTAGTATATCTAATAAATTTAATTAATAAAGCTAACTAAATTTAATAAATAATGCTTTTAACTCTCTCTCTCTCTCTCTCTATATATATATATATATATATATATATATATATATATATATATATTATATAATATATTGTAAATTATTAATAATAATCAATTGTAATGAATTTCAGGGTAAAAGATAATGAATATCTGAAACAAGAAAAATTTAGAAGTGGTTCAAAGTAATTATTGAATAGTTTCCATTATATGATGATTTTTCTCTGAAATGAGAGAATTCGGCAGGAATCTTTTTGAAAGAAATTCAAGCTCCTTTAACTATCTAACACCCATTCAATCAAATACAGCCCAAATGAAGAGAAGATTAGCAGTTAATACTATGATGGCAAATACGCCCCGAGCTACATGAACAATAGCAACTAATTTCACATATATTAGCATACAACTGTGGTAACTAAATCAGGTCTTAGGAAATAGCGCGGTTGGAGTAATGAAAGAGCGAGATTCCGTATCCCGGCCGTTTCCACGCGACGCAATCTTGTGTGCAATTAGGCCAGCCACATTCCAACACTTCCGGACCAAGATTAGGGGCTTCGTGATTTTTGCGGTGTACAGAAGGCCAGGGCAGGCGGCGGCGGCGGCGGCGGCCGTGTATCTCGAGGTGACAACAGCACCCGACAATTTTTTTTTTAAAATTTATTTCTTCCCATTTGACTTTCGCCTTTCGGGGATTGTGATGGGTACAATGTTACATACAATGAATTTACTTGGCCATCCTTAAGCAAATGCGGGTCTCGGTATAGCCCAACTCTATTTTTAAAATTTCATATTTGTATAACTTGACTAAGGGAAGTTTGCATTTATGCGACAAGTTGAGCAGCCTAGTCGAAATTCCGTCTCGACGAAATAACCCAGACCTTGCCGAGTCTGTCAAGGTGACTTCCGTGGAGCGTGTGTGATTAATATGGAAAGAGCAGAGAGTAATAAAACTCGAAATTGTACGTTTTCATTACAGTTGTATCACGTTACAAACGTGTGAATACAATGAAGATTTTTTTCTTCAGTTTTTGGTGTAAATACATATTACGCTACGTTCCAGAATGCATGCTTCTATTTGGTTAATTTTCCATTCAGAGAAAAATTTGATTTTGCTACTTTATTCACGCTATTTGAAATTAACACCTCTTTTTCAAAAACGGGACATATTTATTCCTGAGCATTAAAATACATATATAATCCCTCTCTATCAGGCGTATTCATAGCTGCTTTATCATTTGCAAATCTGATTTGACAATGCAACATTGCCTAACTCATTCATCAAAGATGTTCGTATTCAAAAATTGCATCCTTTTTACGAGTCAATACGAGTCAAGACAGTCTGCAAAGCAAGGAGGCTTTTGTCGGCAAGATATTTCAGAATAATCGTTGAAAATTCGTAGTGAGTTTTGAAATCCAATGAAGGCTAATAGGACCAGAAAAATAACGCGAATTACGATAAAAATAGAGTACGTTGAAGCACCGAGAGTTATTTTAGCGTAAGTAAATTCAACAAATTGTCTAATATTTCCAATTCAGCAATACATTTCCAGATCTCCCATTTGAGTGATCATAGTCATGGTCCTTCAGCATGAGACTGAATAGTAACCTTAAGCAACATATTTTGTAAACATACAATCATGTTCATTAAACTTTATAAGTGAGAACTATGTCGAAATTCGCAATATTCAAAATATTGTGATGAGGAAATTGCAGTTACACTTTTGATCTATTGGCATGATATTACATATAATACTGATTAGTTGAGGTGATTTATAAGTAACCTGACAAATGTTATTCGTCGATAAGAGTTAAAGCTCAGATGATAAATGAAGATAAACGCGTCGTTAGGATGATCGATGTCAATCATCTGACATCTCTATAAAATGTTAAATCAAAAAGCGCACAAGGAAAAAAAATATCTGCTTCAACCATATACGTAGTACATTCCCCGTTTTGTCACTACGTCGTATCTGTAAAACATTCATTTCTCATTGCAAACCCGAATTTCCTAAATTTAAATCTTGGTACTTTTATTAATTTTTTGAAGAGTTCGTTTCAATTTACGAAGTATATTACTATTCTTTCGAACTTACTACGATAGATCTGTCTTAGAATATTTCTATTGTGTGCCTGTCTTTTGGAATAATGGTTCAAACTTAGTAAAGTGCTTTTATATTTAATTAGGGAAAATGGATATTAATGAAAATGGTATTTTGTTTCTCAAAATGTCATTATTCGTAGTAACAGATTTTATGTACTTTTTTATTTACGTTAGTCGCAATGTATCTCTCTCTAGGAGTTTGGCAAGAATTTTATATAAAATAATAAATAATATTAAGGGAAAATGTGTAATTTCCTACGAAGTGTTTACATTTACCCCGACCTGATGGGATAAATAAACAAAAAAACTATTTTCTCATTTATTGCCGCTACATAAACTATGGGGGAAAGGTAAAGAAAGTGCATACTATCTTAAAAAGGTAAAACATGCGATGAGGCTTTAATGGAACCCAATGTCGTTCACAAGTTTGAATCGATTCTTCATATCTCATTCACTTTAAATAGTAAACAATTATAAAACGCGTTTAAGGTTTGAATTTGGATTCACGATCACTCCTATTTATATTCAGAGAAAAAATAAGCAATTTTATTCCTTTATAATGCATACTGCAAGAAACCTAGCCTATTTTGTAGCACATTTAGTACTTCGTGAGATTAATGATAATCAAAAAATTTAATCATATTTAGATGTCTCAGGGCATCAATTGATATCATTGCAGTGCCTCTAACCGCAAGGTCCTAGGTTCGATTCCCAACGGCGGCAGGATTTTTGAGGCTAGCTACATAAATATGTTGAATTCAGGCGCTGTCTGGAGGAAAATCCTAGGGGCCGCGTGCTCTGACCGGAAGTTTTTCGTGGTTTCTCCGATCAACACCAGGCGAATGCTGGAGTAGTACCCTAAAAAACGGACCACGCGCATCTTAAAACATCAAAATTGAAAACTTTAAATGAAAATGACACCCTAAACATAGAATATAATGAATTGTGCTCTACCCACAGCAAAGTTCAAAAACACTAGAGGTGATACAGAATGGTACACACTTTCTCGTGGCCAATTTTTCTAATTTCCTTGTGTGGACTGACTGAAAGGTCTTGCTCCATTCTCTGGCCAGCTGCCATCAATCGTCGCCCAAAGTACATTTTGTTACCATTTTCTCAACGTTTCGGATTTTTAATAGTAGAAACGAAATGTTACTTCGGGAATTCTAAAGAAGAGTAGAACTTCGTCCTAAATAGAAATTTTCATTGAAAAATTTGAAGTCGTTTTTAAAAAAAGGGCGATTAAGCATTATACTGTAAATGCGAAAGCTGAAGCTCTTTTTCATAGGAATCTACTGAGATTTCGAAAATCTTCGTTTTAAGTCATTTAAAGCACTTTCACTCACAAATTCAGTAATGAATACAAATTGATGAAAATGTGTATATTAACAAGGTGAGAGATATTTAAAAAATACATTTGTGTCATTTTTGAAAAACAAACAAACAAACAAAAGATTACACCAAACTGAAGTTTACGTCATATTAAATAGTGCAATTAGCACTATCCATTTGAACAGTATGAAGAGCAAATTTCGAGCCATTTTTGAGAAAATAGCTTTCCAGCGTTTCAATTTCAGCGAAAATGCAGAATTTTGAGCTCATTTTTACAGAAAAATGTTGAGTTTTCGAAAAACTTTATTTGACATTATTTAAAGCAAGTGTACTTGTAAAAAAAAAAAGCCTTAATGTGAATATTGTGAAGTGAGAAAAAAAAAAAAATTTGTTTTAATTTTTGAAAAAACAAAATAATAGAGATATATGTCTTTTATGTCATCGAATAGAATTTATTTGGCACTAACCATACCAAACGTTTACAGAAAAAAATGGAGCCGGTTTTTAGAACATATTGTTTTGGTCATTTTTTAAAATTGCAAATATTGCACGAAAACTACAAAATTTTTCAAAAAAGTCTACATGACAATGAAAGAAAAATTTATGAACAACAAATTTCATTTGAAGGAAAAATCTCTGGCTTGAATTTTATAGTTGTAGGAAGATGCCCAAGAAAATTCAAACTTTTGCAATTTTCGAAAATTCAGTGTTAACCGTGAAAATCGGACCTATGCTATCTCTATAGGTATATTTTATAATATTCTTATAAGAAATTTTAGGAAAAATTTGGTGTCGTTTTTGACAAAATTTTGAAAATATCCGGGGGGCTTAATGAAAAATTCCCGCAAATTTTGAAGAAAGTTTTTCAAAATCGCAGGTCACCAAGTCGAGCCAGATCGACTCGGGAATATCCATTTTGGAAAAAATTCTACGTATGATTTAGGGACTAGTAGTGTTTACAGACGGACGACAGACGAACGGACGTTTTGAATAAAACACTTTTTCGGCATCAGGGGATCATAAAACGTGTATTTCCGTTAAAATCTCGAAAACGATTTTCCACAGCATTACGTAACTTTCTCTATACTTCGTATATACGTATGTATACGAGAAAGTAAAAATCCAACCTGTTTTTAGAAAAGTATTATTCCATATTTTCTTATTTCAAGCAAACAATTTAAAGAAATAATTGAAAATGTGATGGGGTCTCATGTAAAGTACTTTCCCAAAACTTAAAACATTCATTTCTAATTCTCATAGCTCCGAGTGAAATCAGATCGATTGGAGCTTCCATTTTGAAAAAAATCGTCTGAGCGATATAGGCGCCCGAGTTGTCCACAGACGGACAATAAGACAGACGGCCGCCGATAGTCAGATGTTTCGAAAACAACACATTACTTCTATCACGACCTTCAAAAAAGTATATTTCCATCAAAATCCCGACATCGATTTTTAAATTTTCTCTACATGAGAAAGTAAAATTGGTAGGCGAGATAGTCAATGAAACTAGATTCAACTCTCTTGTCTTCGGATGTTTTTTTTTCGCGGACGATATGAATTACATAACGAAACCTCTAAAATGGCTTTCTTCCTTCCAAGGAAACCACGCTAGGGATTTCCACCACCAGATAACTACATTTCCCTCAGACACTTCAGAACTCGCAAGGATTCATTCAGGACATTTCTCTCGTAACTTACACTGCGATGCTAAAGAGAATTGAATTGAATTGAATTGAATTTGCCTTATTTTACGTGGCGAGACTCAGGCCATGAGGCCTGCTCTTCCGTCTGACCACGCAAATTTCGTTACACTCCTTTCACCAATCATGGGAGAAAGAAGGTATTACTTGGGCGACGAAACAGGCGATTTGAATTTAGCTCAGAGGCGTCATTTAGGCTTGAGGATCTTTTACATGCAGTAAATGTACTAACATGGGACAGCCGGCTTTACTTCCCCTCCGAAGGAAGGCGTACGAAGGATTTTTTCGCCCTTAAAAATCCACGGCTTCGATCGGGTTTGAACCCGCAAACTTGGGTATAGCAGTCCGATACGCTGACCGCTACACCATCGCCGCCGCAGAATAGATGATTGACGTTCCATGGGTCTGCTGAAAATGATTAAACAACGTACTACCGAATCTCTATGTAACCAACAGAAGATACATTGTCCAGCGAAATATCACATCTTTGATATGAATGATTTTCAATAAAACAAAATTAATCAGCATGACTAAACAAACCAATTGAGCGCTCAAAATAGAAGAGTATTACTGATACTGCAGGGTGAGGGATGCTAGTTCCTCAAAGATAGCTCTGATATTATATGCCCATTAGAGTGAATTTGTCTTTTGAGAACACCCCTATAAAAGCTAGTACCTGAACAAAGTAATTTTTGACTCCTCAAAATCTTTTAAAAATTAGTTTGCCCAGCCATTGCTCATAATAGATAATACGAGTAGGTCAAAGTAAAAACTCTTCTTTTACTTTCGCCTCCTTATTTCATAAGAAAAGAAAGTATTGTAATCGTGCGCATCGTCAGAAAACGTCGAATTTTCGACTGTGTCGGGCCCTTGTAACAAAAAAGGAGGTAAATCTTGTTCCTGAATACAATAAATTACTTACTCTAACACAATGTGTAGTCAAAAGCCATGTTATGTGGATCCTTGATACCGAAAAAATTGATTAACGGCCGAACGTCGGTCAGTCGGTATATGTATTCGGTTCGGTATATACATTCGGTATATCGGTATAATTTATATGTAACAGGATACGGTTGAGAGAATGGCTCAGGTCTTGTTTTTGTAGAACTTCTTGAATTTTCGAACATTACGTGTTGAAAAAATGAGAGAGGCAATTAGTTTCTTAAGCATCGGTCTAAGTGAGCGGTCAGAACTTGTAGCGGTAAACCTCACGGTGAGTTTACTCGAAGGACCTGAGTTCGTGTCGGCGCAGACAAAATGTTTGGTAACCCCTTTGTAGATTCACGCAGTAGTAAAATGTTGCGGAATCATTAAAAATATGAATGGATGGATAAGAGCCAAAATTTATTGCCTTTTTATCCTTGAAAAAAGATTCTATTACATGGGAGCTTTCTTTCTTTTTTTTCTTTTTTTCAAAAATTAAGTAGTATATGACTTGGTGTAGGAGGGATCACAGAATTTTCAAAATGTGCACACAGTTCACTTTTCTCCATAGCACGTCATACGCAGTTTTAACTGTTTTTGACGTAAAATAAATAAATAAAAATATGAATAAATAATGCCAGAGATAATGTTCGGTTTTTACACCACTAGTTTGTGGATATTACGCTAGGGACGTATTTGACGCTTATATATGCATGTCCAAGTTGGTGACGAGGTCCATACGTCTTCCAACACAATTAATATCCCTTGGTTTTTCCGAGGCTTAATTTTCAACGCATTTTACGCCAAAACAACGATCATTATTTTTTCTTATTCCTTACAAATTATTCGACAAAAAATAGTTTGGCAGTCTAAACAGACTAAAAAGCATAAAAAATTACTATGTTTTTGCAGACTCAAGGATATTTTATAAGGATACTTACTACTTTCACCAACATACAATAGCTAATATTTATAACGGATATACAAAATGATTAATTTTCGAAGAGAATTATTACTTCAGCCAAATCGTTCTAGTTATTATGAAAAACGACTAGACAAAATGATGAATTAATCAGTTCGGCTCTTTTTAAGTTTAATCCCTAAGACTAACAATTTAATTATTTTCATTTAATTTATTTCTTTTAACAATGAAAATAAATTAAACATTAAATTTCTTAAAATTAAAACACAAACTCATTTTTAAAAATAATTTCTTCAGAATGGAAAAATTCCAAAAATGTTTCATGATAATGGGTTAATATTCTACATTATATATTGTAAAAGTAGATTTTGTTCCATGTGTACTTTCCCGCTACCGCATATGCAGTAGAGAGAAAGTTACGTAATGCTGCGCGAAAAACGGCCAATTTTCGGCAGAAAAACTCTTATTGACGGCCCCTGTTAACGAAAAAGAGGATAATTCCTGTGGCTAAATTAAGAAAATATCCTTTAACACATGATGTAGCAAGAACCTATGTTTGTGGGTCCTTGATACCGAAAAGTCGATGATGATGCGACTTTTTTCCAAATTGAATAAACCTCCAATGATCTGGCCTGAGTCATTCCTTAATTTTTGGGGGTACTTAACATGAAGCCCTTGGGATATTTTCAAAATTTCCTCAAAAATGGCTCCAAAATCTTTCTTTAAATTTCTAGTAGGAATAGAGTAAAATACACTAATTAAAGTGACATAGGACCGATTTTCAGGGTTAACTCCGAATTTTCGATAATTGCAAAAGAATGGAGTTTTTGCAATATTGCGTCCAATATATTCAATTTTTTTTAAAAATAACGAAAAGATTTTCTCATGAACGGATTCACATTTTTTCATTGAACTTTTGTTAGGGATAGTGCTAAATGTACTCTATAAGATGACATAAATGCCATTATACTCTATTCATTTCTTGTTTCAAAAGTTACAAAAATGTAATTGTTTTGACTAACCTCTCGCGTTGTTAATATTTACATTGGCAGCAATTTCTTCACATTATTGGATTTACGAGCGCATGTGATTTAAATGTTGTGTTTAATGCTGTCTTTAAATTATATCTTATAAAGTTTCTCGAAAATTCAAAACTTTTCTGTGAAACTGAGCTCAAAATTCCGTGTTTCCAGTAACACTTAAATGACATTTTCTCAAATACGGCTCCAAATTTTTTCTTCAAACTTTTCGCACTGATTGTGCAAATTTCACTATTTAAAATGACATAAAATTAATTTTGCTTTATTCTTTTGTTTGTTTGTTTGTTTGATTTTCCAAAAAATATACAAATGTAATTTTTTTGAAATATCTCTCAGGCCTTTCCAGCGATTAGTATACATTTTCATTGTAGTGATTCAAACGACTTCCAATGAAGTTTTTCGAAAACTCAAAATAGCTTAAAATTTCTTATTTTCAGTAACACTTAAATAGCATTTTCTCAAAACGGCTCCAAATTTTTCAGCAAAAATTTCTTTATATGATGTGGCTTTACTCTCTATATTTTAAAGTAATATTTCGATTCTACTATTAGGAAACCGTAAACTGGGCATTCTTTTTGAAAAAATGTTCTTTGGGTGGCTATAGATGGCAGCTGGCTACAGTATGAGGATATTTTCGAAAAGCTAGCCCAGACGAAAGAAATTAGAAAAGTAACAAGTACGAGAAAATTCTTGCCATTCTGCAGCACCACTAGTTAATATTACAATAAATCGTCCCGATACAAGCCCCCACGAACACCTGTAATACATTGAATCGTCTTTAATTCAATGTACCAACATAATGCAATGTTTTGTTACTAAACAAATATATTGAAGCCATGAAAAACATGTTTCATTTAGTTCTGCTGTGTAAAATTTCATTATAATTCATTGATTCGTATTTTTCCATGGAGATACAATAATAAATTACAATATCCTGAGAAAAAGTAAGGAAAAGGGATACGATTGTATCATACCTAATTTAAGGAATCAGTGTTTATATTTCGTGGTTTCCTTGCCAGTTAAATTAGCTTTTAACACTTTAAACTTTATTATCACTGCTGGGTACTCAACTGAATTGTGAAACTACTACTTGAGCACGGAGTATTAGCACTTTATTAGAATACGTGTGAAGGTCCCTGCTGTGAAGGTATTCTCTGCTGTCATGTGCTACGTTGACACCGGAATACATGGAACCGAACCAAAAAATTGCAGGAGTCTAAGTGTAATTGAGGGTGATTTTACAAAAGGGAGGGGTCACAAACAATTTTGTAATGGTTTTAAGTCGTTAAGATATCGTTATCGCAAGAGCAGATAATCTCATTTGTCACTTTTTATGGATTACTGTGACATAATGTCGACAAACATAACAAGGATTACAACCGTGTCATTTATATTTGTTTCACTGAGAAATTCTGAATGCTTTGGGTTTTGAAAGATTTTTGAACAATCTGACATTTAATGGATGACAATGGACCGGAATTTGAACTCCCAGAATAATATGTAGATTACATCTTCATATTACATTGCAATCTACCATATGCAATACCAATCACGTTATCACGTTATTTCTTTTAGTTGTTTGTAACTAATATTGAAATCATTACTCTTTTTTGCGCAATAGCAAACAGCCCACAACGCATGTTCGCATACTAATTGCTAACACGGCGAGTACAGACTTGAGCGAAAGTATGATGTAACGGTTCCAACATACTTTCACATTCTTCAAAGGGACTGTTTCAAGTCAAATACGTACCCATTGCGACCACTGGCATGAGCACCTCACGCTCTTCTTCACTTCAAGTAAACGGATGAGTCGATGACTCACTTCGCTCGTTTTGGGCAAGGCCAACGACCGTGTTCCGCAGTCAGATCGCCGCCGTAGTCGAGTCACTCTGACATGACACTTACGTTGAAATGATTACGACGACGCCGCCGCCGCCGCCGCCGCCGCCGCCGCCGACGATGATGATGATGATGATGATGCCTCAAAGTCAGAGGTTGAAGATGACATGAAAGGTAGAAACGAGAGAATCTTTGATGCGGATCCTCATTAGCAAACGACAAATGAACATGACGACATTATGCCCACTGATGTTGATGATGATCAACGACAAGTGGACCCGATCGGAAACTGAACCATCGCACCCCGGTGAGGATCTAGCGGACGGCTGCTCTGACCGGTAGTTTCCGTGGTTTCTCCGATCAACACCAGTCGAATGCCGGAGCAGTACCCTAACAAACGTTCTATCCATCCTCTTCCTTGTCCTATCCTCTCCCCTTACACACACACACTAACATGCACTACACTACCACGTATTCCGGGAGACCGGTCGGGAGCTTAGAGCTTGTCCCGACTGGGGCGGTGCCCCGCTGGTGGGAGAGTCCTGGTCAGGGGAAAATCCTACTAGCCAACAGTAGGTCGGCGCTGGATCTCGCCATCCAGCGGGGGAAGATCATCGCCATCCCCCCAATACATGCACTACATTTACGGGACAAATGATCAATTTAGTTGACGCGCCCGGAAACACGAAAAAATCAATTAACCTGCTGAGGATACCCAAGCACGTCAATCGCCCGCGGTCGCCCGTAAGTCGTTAAGCCAGCGGAAGAACCTTGCCTCGAAAACAACCGTCCGCAACCTTCGACCTTCGCTTAGGCTTTCCATTCCAAAGCAAACACCGCGGAGCGTTTCTTCATTTCCTTCGCAGAAAACGGTAATCTCTGCGAAGGAACACGAAGCCGAGAGGCGTCGTGCACTCACTCCACCCACGGCTTTCCGAGAAGGCACCTTGGGGGCCTCCCCGGGCGCGGCCTTTGCATCCGCGCTGTTTGTCGAGCTCACGTCACCGCCCACCGCGGCCAACGCCGCCTCGCTCGGACGCGGCCTCGGCTCGGCGCGGGCGGGCAAACCTTTAAAAGGCGGCCGCCGGCAGGGATGGGCGTCTGTTAGCGCGAGCCCCCGCTCGTTTCGCCTGTGGTTCGGGTGGTTCTGCGAGATGCGCGGCGCGTGGTGCGGAGCGGTGGCGGCGCTGGCGGTGCTGTTGGTGGCGGGGAGCGGTCGGCCCGCCGCCGCCCCCCGGGACTCGGAGGCCCCCGCCAAGCCCGGGGCGAGGCACCCCCGCCCCCGCTGGTGCGGCCCGGCCCCGGCGGCGGCGGCGGCGGTGGCAAGACGCAGCCGGCGGGCGTCCAGGGGGCCGTGCACACCAGCATCATCGTCACGCCGCCCTTCGTCGCGTCGTGTCCGGAGGGCCAGAAGGCGGACGAACAGGGCAAATGTCGCGAGACCTGGCGGTAGACAAAGGGGGAGGCCTGCGACAGGTAAGAAAGGGCACGTGCACAATAAGTGATAAACAGTCCCTAACATTCTTCTTTGTACAATCCATAATTTGCTCTAAAAACATTCATTTTAAGTGGAAAATTGATACTAACGCAAAATATATAACAAGATAACTGAATAATTGCAGTTAAATCAAATGTAATTTTGTACACCTAGACGGCCTTTGTACACCTTAAATTTGAAATTCTCCAGCACATTTAGTCACTCGGGAACTAGCCGCGAGGAAGGTGCGAGCGACTAAATGTGGGGGTGAATTTCAAATTATATTATGATATTTATTGTTCAATTGAAGGTTACATGGTTGAGTATTAATACTCTTTCGCATGTTTTTGGACTGGCTTAGAGCTTACTTAATCTAAAACTAAATCTAATCTCTCTCCTACTCAGGTGTAGGATGCTCATTGAGCACCTATGCTCAGTTTACATCGGAAAAAACTTGCAAGAAGGCATGTACCGGATGCCTATTACAGATTCGGGTCGGGAAATCGTTGTAAGTGGCTTGGTTGTAATGGGCTATTTGATTTATGGAGGATGTATTTGAATAGAAGTTGTTCGAGAGATGAACAATGTGGTGCTTCATGGATGCTACATGTAGTTCTCTATGGTGTCCATCTTTAGAAATGAACCATGCGGCGTTACTGACTAATCTTAAATATTTGTTTTGCATTATTTGCATTTCATTGATGTTCGTCTGTGAAGCGTTCGTCCAAATGGGCCAGGCGTACAGCATTAGAGGCCTGATTATTCTCTTATGTAGGGTTATGGCATTGTTTAAGGAGAGACAGCTTTTGTGATTTAGTAGTGATTTTAGCTGTATTAATTTTTTAATTTTAGCTTGTTGAATTTTCGTTGCTATGTAAGGTATCCAGGTTAATCTTGTATCAAACTTTAGTTCGAAGTATTTAACAGGTTGATTGAATGGGGTCCAGGGGATTACGTTGTTATTAATTGAAGTGGGGTGGGGGTGGCGAATGTTCGGTGAGAGAATATTTTGGCTGTTGATTTTGACGGCATGAATTTCAAATTGAAGGCCATTTCGCCTAGGTGTACAAAGTTACATTTGATTTAACTGGAATTATTCAATTATCTTGTAATATATTTTGCGTTAGTATCAGTTTTCCACTTAAAATTAATGTTCTTAGAGCACATTATGGACTGTATAAACAACGGTGTCACCAACTGTACGTAAATGCCACCGAAAATCAGTTTTCTTTAAGCAAAATATGGGCATAAATGTTTACTAAATGAATTGACTGATTGATTAATTAATGTTCCCGGACGCGTCAACTGCTAATGTCATTAGACCGCAAGTGTAGTATATGTTTTATCAGTAGTATTCTTTCCTCGGTGGTTGGTGAAATCCGACGTCGATATACACGACAGCATATGGGTCTCTCTCCATATGGGATTCGCGTCCATGCAAAGTAGTACTAAAACCCATAAACGCGATTTTAAAAGCTAAATGATCTCCATGCGTTCACACACATCGCCTGAGCTGCACAGCAGACATAACTAGATAGGGCTTTAATATTTACACCACTAAATAAAAATACCAAGGTAGATGCCACAAGTCAGACACAGTGGCACAATGAAATACCGGCTTCACCGGCACACCACAAGAGGGTACTCAAAGTGAATTCGGAACGTACACGTGAGTTACAATTTGAAGGTAGTCTGAAAATCACGCTCGCTGTTTGCAATATTTATTCATATTTTTAATTTATTTTGCTATAAAATTTGTTTGATCTTCATATTTTCAAGATCAGTTTTTGTTGTGTTTATGTTCTTAATAGAAGACGGTGCTCCAGGTTTGGAAAGCGACGTCTCTGTGGAAAGGACAGAGCACATACTGCTGTTGTTTTCGGCATAGTATTTTTTAATTTATTTTTTCTGAAGGTAAATACATAGGTAGTTATTTCAACTTTACATATGTAATTTGTAGAAATTACATACTATACAATGGGGAGGTTGCCCACTATGGGTCCTCTAATCTGGTCCTATGTTAGCGAATTTGATTTGAAAGATATGGAAAGAGTATTTATTTTGAATTCTGGTTTTATGGGTTGGATGTTTTGCGAGTCTGAATTTGGTGAGTGCTGGAATTTGGTGTATGTTATTATAGAAGTGTGTAGCAAGGTATGTGATGTGATGATCTAATGATACAATGTTGAATTCCTTGTGGAGTATTTGTAATGAACCATGGGGCATTAGTTATGGTTCTCAGGAATTGGTTTTGGATTACTTGGAGTTTGCGAATATGTGTTTTGGCGGCGTTATTCTGGGGTTTTAGAATTGCTAGGGGTTTTTTAACTGTTTTTTTTTTTTAATTTTCCTGCCAATTTGTTTTTGAGTCTAGATATAGTCCTAGGTATTTAATTGGTTTGTTGGGAGGGTACCATTCTATTTGGATGTTGTTAATTGTTAGCGGGGGTATTTCGACATAGTGACGCCGCTAAGCTCGTAGTAAGCCACGAAGGCGCGAAGGAAGCAACTGGCACCAATAAGCAACCTTGAAGTCTCTACACTTAGTATTCGATACTCATAGAAGGAAGCTGATTCAGACATTACCGGACAGGTATTCCCAACTTGATTCGATACTTGATTCTAAGCCGGGTATCTCATGTTAAGACGTGAACATTTTAATAGTTACATTGCCCCGAATCCCTCTTAATGAAAAAAAATGGGTTCTCTTTATTCTGGTTGGTGTAAGTTTTCTCGCGGCTTAACGTTTCGTCAATGCCACGGCAATCACGTAAATGCATTGTAACTTCTATACATAGAAATAGTTATAATAGAAAGCTATTATATTTATTTAGCAATTTTGGGTCGATTGTCCGATTTGACCGTCTAGCTAAGGGCGTCTCCATGCCTGGGACTAATTTAATTCCCACACATATGGGGTAATATAGACACGTGGCGAACATGACGTATTCCATTCACCATAACTAGCCAAATCCGCCTGCCTGACCTTTCTCTCTTACAAAGCTACAGAAACTGAGGCTATTTGAAAGGAAAGCTGAAACTATTTACGTCCCAACTGGGAATCGAACCGAGGATCGCACCACAAGAAGGCTAGTACGCCGCTTATGGGCCACTTTAGTGCTAACATTCACTAATTGGAATGTACTATAAGTTACTTTACTACAAGTCGCTTATAGTATATGTATATCAGTTTTTAACAGTAATGGCAAGAAGTTACTTTCCTTTTCGTTATTTAAGATCGCAGCAATATACAGGTCATTAGCGATCACTATTGGACCACTACCACGTTAGGATAACTATGAAGATGAAAGAAAATGGAGATGATAAGGGGTGAAAGGTCGATTGATTGATTGATTGAGTTTTTCGTGTTTCCGGGCGCGTCAACTGCTTCGGTCATTAGTCCCATTAGTGTAGTGCATGTTTTTTTTCCTCGAGAGATGGCGGTGATTTTCCTCTCGCTGGATGGCGAGATTCGGCACCGACCTACCGTCGGCTAGTGGGCTTACCTGCTAACCAAGACTCTCCCACCAGCGGGCACCGCCCAGCCGGGACAAGGTCAAAACTCCCGACCGGTCTCCCGGAATATGTGGTAGTGTAGTGCATGTTAGTGTGAGTGTGTGTGTAAGGGGAGAGGATAGGACAAGGAAGAGGAAGGAAAGATCGCGCGCGGTCCGTGGCCCGTTTGGTAGGGTACTGCTCCGGCATTCGCCTGGTGTTGATCGGAGAAACCACGGAAAACTTCCGATCAGAGCAGCTGGCCGCTAGAATTCTCCTCCAGACAGCGACTGAATTCGACCTAGCTGAGAAGCTAGTGTCGAAAATCCTGCCGCCTAGGACCTCCCGGTCAGAGGCGCTGCAGTGACATAAATTAACCCCCGTAGTGTAAATTGACGAAGACCTATCTCCCGCGAGCGAACGAATTCCGTCGTGTCTCGTGAGCGTTGAAGCATCTCTTGCGTTATCTGCGCGGCACCGCAATCGCCGAACGCATGTGATTCCGCAACGCCGGGAGCGCCGGCGCTGGCAGCTGGGCGGTGAGACCGCGACCGCAAGGCGCCGGGGCGGACAGGGGCGGAAGCGCGGTCGCGCGTCTTCCGAAGCGCGCGCGCGAGGGCGCCTGGGGCGGCATGGGGCTCGATGGCGACCGCGCCGCGCCCGGCTCCTCTCGCTGCTGCTGCTGCTGCTGGCGAGCGCGTGCTGGCCGGGCGGCGCCGCCCCGCGCCGCGGGCCACGCCCACGCTCGCGCCCGCGCTCAAGAAGCCGGCCACGGCGCTGGGCCGGCTGCTCCCGGCCGCCACCTCCCCCGCCGCGCTGCCCCGCTCCGACCGCGAGGCGCTGGCGCTGGCGGAGGCGAAGGCGAAGGCGGGAACCACCGCCAAACCGCTGCCGTACACGCCCATCATGCTCTCCCCCGAGGCTCTGGCCAGTTTAAGCAGCGCGGGGTCGCCAGCGGCTGGGGCAGGGGCGACGAGCAGCTCCAACACGTCCATCGCGCAGCCGGGCAGCACCCGGGCCGGTGCCGGCGGCGGCGCGGCGGCGGCGGCGGCGGCGGGCGGCGGCGGGGCGGCGGCGGCGGGGCGGCGGCGGCGGGGCGGCGGCGGCGGGGCGGCGGCGGCGGGGGCGGCGGCGGCGGGGGGACGCGGGCGGTTCCCGCGCCGTCGCCCGCGCTCCCCGCCGGGCCCGGGGCCCCTGACACCATCATCATCACCCCGCCCTACATGCCCACCTGCCCCGAGGGCCAGCATGCCGACGCCGAGGGCAAATGCCGGGAGGTTTGGAAGAAAAGTGGCAGAGAGACGACGCAGAGGTAAGAAAACGCCGGCTCCCAGCGCTTCTGGAGACTTGACGTTATTGCCAGCGCCTCGAGGACCGGCTCTCATCCACAACTGAGAATCGGGAGCGGTAGCTCAGTTCATCAACTGATGTCACATATTCTGTGAGACCGGCCGGGAGCTTAGAGCTTGTCCCGGCTGGGGCGGTGCCCCGCTGGTGGGAGACTCCTGGTTAGAGGGAACCCGGCTAGTCGGCGGTAGGTCAGCGCTGGATCACGCCATCCAGCGGGGGAAGATCACAGCCATCTCCCGAGAAAAAAATATGCACTACACGAACGGGACTAACGACCAAAGCAGTTGACGCGCCCGGAAACACGAACAAATCAATCAGCCAATCACATCTGTGAAAATGCTTGGGGGGAGGCGTTTCTCTGGGGTCGGCCGACTAAATTAATTCAGAGCCAGCGTTACTGTTTTTCTCTGCAACGGCTCTGTACAGGATTCGCGTTCCGGCGGGGAAGATTTTCGAAATTAGCTAGACAGCTAAGTCGGATTCAACCGCAGCGTGAAGGAAAATTGCAGCGTCCTCTTGCTCTGATTGGTACTTTTCCGTGTTTTCCGATCAACATCAGGAGAACGAAGCAGCGGTATGCTAACAAGCGGTCAACAGGCCACGTGCGATTTTACCTTCTTTTTCTCTGTCTTATCTACCCTGCACACAAGTCGGAGGCTTGGAGATTTGTATCCCAGCTGGGGCGGTGTCCTAGAGTCCCTGTATCTAGGGACTAGTGAACGTATTAGTTAATGTGCTCGGAAAAACAACCAATCAGTAGTTCAAAATTTCGTATTGGTATTGGTGGGTTTCCCTAATGTGGTGTGCGGTGTGATGGTGCCTCCTGGACGGAGAACTTTCCATTCAGCGTAACGAGGTCCTGCGTCTGAGGAGACAGTTCGAAGAGTTTGACCGGAGGAGAAAGCCACACTGACAACAAAAGTGTCGGGTGCTCACTCTGAATTGCCGGTTTCTGGAACATACCTTGAGGCATTTAGGATCGCTAGAATGCATTATTTTTATCCGAAGTTGCGAGTTGGAGTAATATAGTAGTTATGTCTTTTTTCTTGGCACGTAATTTTGAATATTTTTTTCATAGAGAAGCAAATGAGTAAACTTGTTTGTAAATTTGTCACAGAAATGATTCATCTACGAAATATAATGAATGTGAGTTTTCTTGAAAATGTTTATCTGATATTGTATGGTATTTGGTCTCTACCAACGTGTGATGATGTTGAAAATTGTCATTTTATGAAACTTTCTCCTTCAGAATAGTTCTTTCCAGAAGTATTTTTGTTTTATACAGAACTTACAAAAATAAATGGTTGTCTCAACGTCTTGAATATGAATTAAAGTTGCGAGCGCTTTCTTTCCTTTTTCTTCTATTTTTGTAAACAAAGTGAAATAGAGATTTTTTGAATCAGTGATTTGTTGGTTTCTATGATTTTAAAATAGATTTCACTAGGCATTCTCTCCTGATAGTCTATGAAATAGTAACAAGCAGTTTTAAGCATTGAAAAGTACACATCTCAATCCACAACAAACAATGAAAATCAAAAATTCCAATTTTTTTACGAAAAGAACCTTATTTTGAGGTAGATGAGTACCTTAATACAGAAAATATACCTTACATACACAATTTAAACAAATCCCTTCTCTTTGCAGTTATTTCAAGTTTCGAATCAGAGTAGTTATTAAGAAAAACTGGAAGTGCTGTGTTCCGGACAATCTTGTGTTTGTTTATCCTCCTCCAAAGGATTTTGTTTGTGAGATGGTTTCTTTGGGACTTTTTATTTCTTTGGTGCAAAGATGTTACGTATCGTACGTAATATTACAAAATATAAAGATTACATTGTGGAAACAAAAATGAAGAGACATAACAAAGAAAACTTTTCTTTAGGCAGACGCAAATGTGTGAGATTAAATCGCACAGACTACCTAATAGGGAATTTACTTCGGAATTACAATCCAGATTCTACACGTATCTAACACCCACAGACTATACAAAATACCAAAGTCTTTTGATTTACTCGCAACCCATTTCTGAAAACTCCACCACTTGTTTTGACCATTTGGCAACGCGTGAAACACCTCTCACTCCCCTTTCACTTTCGGCGACTTTCCGGTCGCAGTCGCGTGCCTACAGATGTCGGGGCGAGGGAACGGGGCTATTTTAGTTGCGAGAAAGAGAAAGAAATTATTCTGTCCTTGGGCAGTCATTCATTCACATTTCATTCATGATCGTAGGAACTCACGTGTAGGAATGAAGAATCGCTTCATAAATTGACGAAGGATCAACGTGCATTTTTGGTGGAAGTTTACTTTGGCACTAAATCGATTTGAAAAGGCCAGGAAATGTTTCAAGAAAAACTTCCGGACACGCCAGTTTCCAACGCGTCAACAATTTAAAGATCAATGTAGCGTCAGTTCATTGCCATTTTAATGAAATAATATTTTTAATTATTTTTCATTAATTGTCAATAATTATTAAGTTACTACTTACTGACATTTTATTAATATTACTACTACTTACTGACATTTTATTAACTGTATTAAGATGTTCTTATTTGTTTTATTTTTTATTTTTTTTTTTAAAAAAATTAATTTTTAAAAAATAAACATTCATAACTTCCCTCTACATCTTCATAATTACAGTTTTGTTCCTTTAGCGAACTTGGCAGAAACGCCTAATGAGACGTTTTGTGTGTCCGCTCATGACTGACCGCCCCACCTCACCTTTCCCCCACGCGAAAAGATTCCGGCGTGAGAGCCGCGCGCATTACCGCCTAAGCTCTGCAATGGGCAAAATATGCTTTCACAAACAAAAACTGGATTTGATCCAGTTTCCCTGATCCATTGAGCAAATGCTGAGATGGAACCCTTGATTTGCTTCTGGACGTAAATGTAGCTTCACTATGTGCACGTTTTGTTGAGCTCCCCTTTTGTTTATAGTGGTAGGAATAGAGCTTAGGGCGAGTGACCATTTTGTTAGCAATGTAGAAAAATCAAATTTACAATTCGTTTACCGTTGCAAATAATGTTTCTATAACTCGGGAACGAAAATATCTAGTTTTTGAAATGTTAATCTCTCGCTTTATTAAATTTATTATTATTATTATTATTATTATTATTATTATTATTATTATTATGGTCTTTCATCTATTAATAGTTAAATTGTTGGGAAGAGATTCTGAAATTCAAGAAAGTGTGCACAGATGATTTTCTCCCCCATACGTCACATACAGTTTTTTTACTTAGAAAATATCTAAATATTGACTAAATAAATATAATAGAAACGGGGAAGAGAATGTAGATTTTGACATGATGCTCACTTCCTCCTGCTGTCTGGAAGTGCCAGGCACGGCAGTCCTGAAAAAAGTCAAAGACACGCGGTTGCCAAATAACCAAAACTAGAATAGGTGCTACCAGTCATGGATTGCGAGTTAAGCTAAAGACTGTGTTTAGGTCACCTAGACCAGTTGTGTTTGCTCAGAAGCAACATCGTTGCATCCACATCATTCTATACCGCATCACATCCGCACCATCGTCGATTGGCAGGTTTTAATCTGGTTTTCGACACTAGCTAGACAGCTAGCTCGAACTCAGTCGCTGTTTGGAGGAGAATTCTAACGACCGGCGGCTCTCATCGGTAGTTTTCCGTGGTTTCTCCGATCAACACCAGGCGAATGCCCGAGCGGTAGTCTAACAAAGGAGCCACGGATCATGCACTTTCTTTCGTCATCCTTGTCTCCTCTACCCTTACCATAGAGTAAATTTGTAGTATCCAATCAAAGACAAGAATTCTTAAAACGATTTTTATTCAAGACCAGGTACAATTACAGAAGTTCCGAATTACAAGAAGAAAGTACCAAAAGCGAAGCAGTGTTATCGTTGTCCAGAAGAAGTCCGAAAATCAGCCGAGTCGTCAAATATCCACAAGTGTGTTCCACGTCAGTAGCACAAGTCGTCGTAGCAGGTCTTCACACCTCTCTCACCAATTCACTCGCCAGGATACAATCACCAACACTGCCGCTCGCTATCTGCCCTGTCGTCAGGTCGGAGCTCTCTTATAGCCCATCAGGGCTATTGGCCCGCCGACTAGCTGCGGAGTAGGGGCGGTGGCGAGTCCCTACCCGCTTGCTGGGCGCGCTCACTCGGCGGCGGCTCCTTTAAACGTGTGCGGCCGGTCACGACAAAATTCAGTCTATGCCCTCACACGTACTTGCAATACACGTGTGGGGAGACCAGTCGGTACCTTGTCTTGGGTGATAAGATGCTCTGCCAATGGAGATATCTGAAGGAGGAAAAACTGTATGTTTAATTTGGCTCCGGATCTTAGGTTCCTACTGAGGAGGAACACCCCCACCACAGGGGAAAAGCAACAATAATGACCCGAGTAGTTGATGCGCCTGAACCAACGCTCACTCACTCATTGGAAGGTCCAGAAAGGTCTTATTTTGCGGATTGCGACTGAAAAAAACAATGAAAATGGGGATTTTAAGGGCCTATGACACACCATTTTCAAGTTATACGGGATTCAAAGCGTCGTCGGAAAGAAAAATAGAACTCGTGAAAGAACGTTAAAAATTTCTTTATGTAAAAACGAAAATCTTAGATGTATAATATATATTCTGCGGGGTTACCAACAATTATTGTTCTATCGATGCCATATTTTTAAAAGTTCATTCAGAATCATAAACGTAAATGTGATCTTTAAAGGAGATATTTTCCATAACAAGGTTTTCTTTTTGTTACAGGCGGCGCTTTACCGGGAATATTTCTCAAGAGAGACATCGCACTTCGATTTTGTATTAATTTGTAATATACAACACATAAAAATACCTACATTACATTTCTCATTATATGAATGTAATGAAATATATGCTATTTTCATAATTTCATTTTATGAATGTAAGAAATAAATGGGAATGTACTGAATCTTTTGTTTACCTACAGCCTTCCTAAATACTTTTTTACCTTTATCCTTTACCACTAGGAAAATGATGTTTTATTTTGTTTCCGAACCTCTAATATAATTAAAACGTTAATGTAAAAACATCCCCTTGATAAGAATTCTACGAACTATAATCAACATTGTTTACTGCCTGAGAAATAATATGTTACAGTTTTTCGCTTTTTCTCACATCAATTTGTTCATTCAAGAAGAGTAAATCGGGTGATTGCTGTAAATTACGTCACTAAAGGGAAATAGCATTCAGCATAATCAGCACGATTAAAATAATACATATTTACAAGATTTCAATTCAGCCACGAATACATTGGTAAAATGCATTACTATTCTCTTTCTGGCATTTACAGGAATCGTTACAAATTAATCCATACGATTGATGATTATAAAACCTAATATTAAAATTACACAAAAATATAATAAGTATTTTAATCGAACATTTTTTTATGCAACTTTCTATGCCGAAAATTGACGAGCTGGGAAACTGTAATATCTATCTAATTAGTTTTTGTTAGAACGTGCAAACCACAAATGAAACTTTTTAACATGAAAATACTGTCTGGAGACACCACATTATGCTAGTTTTAAATATCGTTTACTTCATAAACTCTGCCAAGAAGCCCCACTCCCGTCATGAAAGGCACAATTTGTAAAAGAATTCGCAGACGTATTGGTTGAAAGGAATATTGCCACAGATAAGGGTTTTGGGTGATGGCAGCATGAAGGTAGCCATCTGGTCGCAGGCAGTTGTTTTTCCAGTGATTGCAGAGCTCAAGTAAGAAGATATTAAATAATCGCTCTGCCGTAACAATAAGTCATTGTTAAACAGAATAACAAAAAAAAAAAAGAAGAATGAGAAGGGGACTTGCATGTCACGTCTTTGCCCTCTTCAGGCATGCATAAAATCTGCACAATCGGACTGCGGAGTTCTTGGAATATGACAGTTTGTTAGAGTAATTTCATTCATATTTTTTCAATTCATTTTTGTCCATTGGCTAACCGGAAGTCGTGCTATGTGCGCACGGTATTTCGCCCACCACTTCCGTATGTTTCATACGTCATCATTTTTTCATATAACCTTGGATACACTGGCATCAGTCCATCAATCCTGTTACAACATAGAATTCTGGCTTCAGTTGCTTTCCAGTTCCTGCAGGCAACGCGCAAAAGGTGAAAAGTCGAAAGATTAGACTGTCTTACGGAATTACTCCGCTAGGATGTCCTAACAATAGATACATGATCCTTGAAGATAACAGGAGAACTCAAGCAACAAAAATTGTATTTATTTACTTCGCCAAAGATTGCCGCCAAATTTCGGACAATAATGGTAATGACCTGGCAATTTCATGATTGATTTACGTTTTTTACTTTCACGCTACGTATCAGAGAGAACGTTATGTAGTGTTGCGTGGAAAAACGGCGAATTTTCGGAAGAAAAACTATTATTACAGGGCCCTGGTACCAAATTGTGGATAAATCCAATTGCTAAATTCAGAATAAAATCTTCTCATACGTGGTGTATCCAGAATTCATGTTTTGTGGGATGTTTTGATACAGAAAAATCGAATGGTGGAAAAACTTCTGTCTCTCCGACCGTTTTTTTTATTTTCTTTCATATGACCGTCGCAATTATCGATTTGGTTTGGGAGCAGTTTTCACCGCCTTATTCAACTCTACCCTTTGATATAAAGGTGTTAGGGATGTGATATTTGCGCCTGACATCTAGGCAACTCCTAATGCACAAGTGTTCCGCAGGTAACATTCTGATCAGTTAAGAAGAATTCACGTACTATCCGCTGTAGAACTTTGGAACATTTTTTTTTAGACATCTGTATAATTAACATATACTACAATCAAATACAACTATCGACGTCCTTTCCATACCCTCGTATACGTGTACGTATATTACAATTATTAAATGAAGTTTGAGACACTATGAGCATACCACAAATAATAACAACAACAACAATAATAATAATAATAATAATAATAATAATAATAATAATAATAATAATAATAATAATTGGTTACTTAACTTACTTTATTTTTATCATAAAGCTAAAGCCGCTTCTTAATCGTCAATAGCATGCTGATAAAGTACATTTTTATCACCTGTGGGTGATACAAAAATATGTATTTTCCTGGGCGCTCCGGCAGTGGCGTACGCTCTCCTAGTGGTGGCGCAGCGAACTATGTGTCCAGAAATAACCCAACTTTGCTTGAAATTTGAAAAGGGAAAAAATAAAAGCAAATGTTACGTACAAGATGAACATGTTTTATCATCTCGAGAAGGGCACCTCGCTCACTCCTGAGGTAACACCTTCCTCTCATAGACAATGTATGTGTCGTCATCAGTAATAAAGTATAAATTCTTTTCGTTGGCTTTTGTAATTGCGAGATCACAACTGAAGCTTCCTCGACGGATAACACCTTCATTAAGAAGAAATTTGATGGTGGCGGGATTTCATCAAGTACCTGAGTCAAAGGATGCCTTAATGACAGTTCCAGAGTTTGGTTCATCTTTTTGTTTCCTCTGATCATTTCCATAGGCTTGACGAAGTATTTTCTTAAAAAAGTCAATTGCCCAGGTTAAAATTCTTACTTCTCCATCCTCTTTCTTCATGCCTGTTCTTATGGATAGAGGATGAGCTCTTCGGATATTCTCAAATCTCCCGTATTAATTAATAAATGTGGATGTTTGTCTAAAATGTATGTTCCACTAATAACTTGAATAAGTGCAGTATACAAGAGGAATTGCTCCAAAATTTTGCACGAACTCTTTTGAGATGCCTAGAGGAAGCTAATGGAGATTCAAGATCTCAAAATGTAAACCCAAATTAGATTACATTAAAAAATTTGTGTTACTGGAAACGAAGCAGCTCATCTCGTGGCGCAGAGCGAAGTCACTCGCCTTTCACCAAGGATATCCGGGTTCGAATCCCGTCGAATGTCATGTGAAATTTGTTCCAATAAAACGAGTCTGACCGCTTCACAAGGGCTAATCCAACCCCTGTGAAATGTCCTAAACCATACCCCATTCCTAATTCCTTCCCAATTCTGGACGTTGGGTAGTGACGCCCAAGAGAGGCGCGTACGCGGAGATGCTACCTGGCGGTCCGCTTGACAACTGACTACGACGAGACATGACGGACATACAGTTTAACGGAGGATTACTCCATAAATTAAGAGTATATGTGAATAGTAATGAAGGATTACTGCAAAAGCGCTCAACCCCCAACAAGGGGTTAGGAGACGCGTTGCGTCGTGATTTGACGCAACAAATAACAAAAAGCAACCAACATTTAAGGGCCGGAATTTTGTCGGGGGGGGGCTGGGAGGGGCGGCATTGCGGGTGGGGTGCGCGATGTGGGTGGTGTGGGAGGTGCGGGAGAAGGAAGGCGTCGCCCACAAGCAGGCAGGCGCGCGGGCGGGTCGAGGAATGAGGATGGAGCGAGCGAGGAGATTGGTGGACGTGGAGCGGCGGACTTTCGTAATCCGGAAGACAGCATTTCCTCATCAGTTGTATAACATTTCGGCGTTTTTGACCGGTTATCCAGCCAGCTACCGCGCCATCCGCCGTAATCTCTCGTGGAATGGAGACGCTCACATGTCCCAGAGGCTAATCGCAATGAGGTGGATCGCTGTCGTGGGGTTGTTCGTGGCGTGTGCTTGCAGTGAATCGCCAGCGGTGGCGCCCTTGCAGCCGGAGGGGGGTGCCGACCCTGGGGTGCAGAGTCTGCTGGCGAAGGGCGGAGGAGGGCGCGGAGGGGGAGGAAGGGGCGGAGGAAGGGGCGGAGGGCACAGAGGAGGCGGCGGAGGCGGAGGAGGGAGGGGTGGGGGCAGCGGCATCTTCTGGGGAGGAGGCGTGGGCATGGGGCGTCCGGTCAGAGTTCTCGACGGGCATGGATTTATGCAAACTCCGGGCATGCCAGGAGCCATCAGCGGTCAACCGAGCATCGCAGGCACTTTCGGGCCCCCGCCCAGAAAGCCCTCGTGCGAAGGTGCAGATGACAACACCATCCGCAAAGGACTTCCCGCGGACAAGTTCCCCAGCGCCAGAAGGATTGGCTCAGGTGCTGTACGGCCGGGTGGAACCAACCCGTATCCTCCGGGATCGGGTTCACGGCCACACAAACCCACTAACTCTACTCCTGGAGAAGCACCTCCTACGTCCACAACTGAAAGTGGTGAAAACGTTGAAAATACCACATTTACAACACAACCAAGTGCGCCGTCTTCATCCAGTGAAACCGCCTTGCACCATATCTAGCTGCCACTTCTATGCATATTTAACGAACCAGCAACAAGCGCACAATTCTTTATTTAGAAGTTCATCTGATGAGATTTGAACAATACGGAGAACTGGAGGCAGGATAACCAGGTAAGGAAAAGAATACTCCACGTTGCTCCGGTATCATTTTTCAAAATCAATTAGACAGAAATTCCCATGTTGTATTCCCGCGCTATTCGCCCAATTCTATCAATTCTAATGCAAATTTTCCACACGCCGACCTATCTAGTTTCTCCCCGCCTTGCCCTGACTGCATCCCCAAACCCGCCGTCTACTTCCCTCACTTTCTAACTAAAATAATGAAGAAATCTTTTCTAAAATAAAAATTAAATTCTTTTACTAATTTGCTAAATGCGTTTTGTGGAGTATTATATATCTTACTAATACAATAAAGCGCACTTCCCTACAAAAATAATCCAATTTGTTACAGATTTAGCTTTAACATAAGTGTTTATATGTTCTTGATTCATGACTTTTTACTTTCTCGCCCTTACTTTGTAAGAAGACGAAGTACTTTAATCGTGCGTCGAAAAAGGCGAATTTTCGACAAAAGAACCCTTAATGCAGGGTCTTGGTAAAGAAATAGTTGGTTAATCGTGGTCCTACATGTATGTAAGATAGCTTTTTCAAACACATTGTATAATCAGAATCCAAATTTTGTGGCTTTTTGATTCCAAAAAGTTGATTGATGGCAAAAGTGGTCAACGCTAGCCCCTAAACTGTACAGACAATTTTCTCCAAAATTGATATTACTCGATCGGTTTTAATGAACTGGAGACCCTCTGCGTTAGAAACGGTTATTTTGATTTTGATCAAAATTTTCTCAAAAATTGTTTCATTTTTTTTGTTGCTTTTGTCATGGTATAGCAGAAGGTGTCCTTAAGAGAATGGTGCAGGTCTCATTTTCCCTGAAATCATTGTTTTTTTTAATATTGCAAATCTTCAATTTTTTGGGCGTCTTCCTATAACTACAATGTTGAAGATACGAGATAATTTTCTTAGTGAAATATGTTCTTTTAAGTCAGATCTTGAAGTAAGAACCGACAATTTTTGGAAAATAAAAGTTTTTGCAATAATTTTGCAAGAAATGTTGACAGATTTAAAATTTTTAAACCATTTTTTAAAAAATGGCTCAACTTTTCTTTAATTTTTTGCTTCGTATGTATCAAAAGACGATAAAAGAAACGGGTGCTAGTCTCATTTCCGGCGAACACACAATTTTTTAAAGTTGAAAAATTTAAACATTTAAAAATAACAAATTGAAGATGTAGATTTTTGCTAGAAAATCTCTGCTAGAAAAAATCTGCTCTAAAAACTTAGCTCTTAAGAAATTGTCATACACAATTCTTTGAAAAAAAAAACAAGTATTTTCGCGTAATTTGTGCTTGAGATTAATGCAATTTATAAAAAAAATTTTTCTCCAAAAAATGCTTCAATTTTTTTAAAACCTTTTCCCCAGTTTTTCTTACAAAGAATAGCGCAGATCTCATTTTCACTGAATTCTCAGAATTTTCAAAAATTGCAAATTTAGAAAAATGCGAGAAAGTACATCCTGTTGTAGCACTACTAGTTCATGATGTAGCAACACAAGTTCTAGATGAATTTCCAGGTGTCGGAAATTTTCAAATTTGTTAGTAATCGCCAATACTTCTCTGTTGAACATATGTGAAAGAGCATCTGAAATAAATTACAATAACGCAAACATCTGTCCTGCTATTTCATCTTGATGTGTTTATTCACTGTTAGTTTAATGGGCGGAAACATTCATAAACAAGTGGCAACTTCCTACATCAGTTCTATATAAAGGAAATGAAGTGACAGAAATGAACAATCTTTGTGTCATTAGATTGTTCATCATTATGACAAAAGTTGTTTATTTTATAAATCCATTGGTTGTTTCATGTGAATGTTACTGACGTAAATTACTTTAAAAATCACAAACATAAAAAAATCCTACTTCATGAGTTTTTGTTTTCTATAAATAAGTTTCAGTTGCATGTTCAAGAAAAAACTTCCAAACAAATATTTGTTTTCTCCGATGCAGTCTTCACGTATTGAATTTCTTTTGAACATATTAAAAGTTCTACAAGAATATAAAATTTCTTACTCCAATACGTAGCTGTAAAAAATCTTTGATTAAATTGGACAACATTAAACGAAATGTGCAGGGACTATAGGGCGAAGAGATTAATATAATTAATTTATTGAATAACTAAAACACACAAATGCGGTCTATAATGCCATTTTTTACCATTGATAAATAATTTTTCGACTTCGCGGCGAATACCTTTAGGAATAGTCTCTTCATGCAGAAATATCTTTCTGCAGAATGATTGCTGTGTCTTGACGATGATCATCATTCGGACAAATAGGTATTCGCAATAATAAATCGAATTTAACGAAATGTTTGCATTTAAATAAATAATTTATTATTTATGTCAATTCATATATTATTACCATTATTACGAGTATTATTATTATTATTATTATGGGATGTAGCGGTCGGTGTAGGATTGTAGCGATCCTTTCGCGCTGCAAACCCTTGCCGGAGGGTGGAGAATTCAGCAGTCAGCCCGGTTTCTCCTGTCTATAAGGGATCAGTTGACCTCTGACCTTACCTTTTGATATATCCGTCTTTCAGTGCCCATTATTCATTCCTTCCCTACCCTCGGGTCCAACGGGTGGATCAAGGAACTTAGAGGCACCTGATCCTTCTGATTTCCTTCCCACTGCCTTCACACCGGGGTAGACGAGACTCTTCAGGTGAGGTGAACCCAGTCGACGTGAAAAAGTCTAAATAAATTGTGCAAGTTCGGAGGCAGCAAGGACGCAGCCCGTTCACCGAACTCAACCTGTACAACACCCGTAACACGGCCAGGGGATGCATTCTCCTACTGACAAGCCTCAAGGAGAGAGGTCGGACCGATTTGATGACAACCTGAGCAAACGAAAAAGATTAAAGCATATGGGAATCGCGGATGTATTAAAAGTAGAACATGGAATGTTCGCGGCGTGCAAAATAAAGAAATAGATCTATTAAAGATGTTAAAAGTATGAAAAACCAACATTGCTGGGATAAAAGAAACAAAAAAGAAAACAAAGAGAACAAGAGAGACTGATGACCGCGTGCATATTTTAGTAGGGTGGAACAGCGAGAGAGAGCAAAAGCTGGTCTAGCGATGTATGTGAATAAGAAATTGAAGAAGTGTATCATGAATGACATATACATCAATGAAAGAAAACTAAGAGTAGATTTTAAAATGAGTTGGGGGTAATCTTACACTTATGCCACCGTGGAAGGTAAAAAATAAGAAATCATAAAATTGTATGACAAGCTGCAGACAGAGGCAAAAAATGCAATCCAAATAATTCACTATTATAGCTGGAGGTGTAAATGCGAGAATGGGAAACATGCCTATTCCCAATGTTGTAAGACTCTATGGAGAACAAATGATGAATTAAAATGGAAACGAACTCAGAGAATTGATAACATATAATGAACTAAGAATCACCAATACATGTTTTAGAAAAAACGAACATTCATAAATATACTAGTAGTGCACGGGGCAATAAAGCTAAATGATAAGTGAGATAAGTCCATCAAGAATCTTGGGATAGATATGAGTATATGTTAGAACATGGTGTATGTGGAAGACAAGTATCGCCTATAAAGTATTAAAAACAATGGATTTAGAAGAAACAGATACGGCAAGATTGAATATAATTTCTGGGAAAGAGTGGTTGAACTTCTTTGTAAAATCATGGAGTGGGATTGAAGGAATTTATACGTCGGATGAAGAAAAAGGAACAAAAAGAAATGTAGATATGTTAGATTCGAAAGAGATTGACAATGCATTAAAATCTCCCAAAAATAAGAAAGCCTGTGGTCCTCATGGGGTTAACGTAGAATTAATGAAATATGGAGGAATGTTACTGAAATTTCGACTGATTCAGCAAATGAATGAATGCTGGAAAAGATGTGCAATACCAGATGAATCCGGTTAGAATCGTTAATTACTGCATATTTTAAAAAAGGAGATCGAATGTCACATCTATAGGGGTATTTGTCTACTTAAGTCATGTTACAAAGAATACTTAAAAATTGTGAGTAACAGATTGGCTCCAATTGCAGACTGCACCTTTACCTCACGAAGGGTTTAGAAAAGGTCGTTCAACAATAGATGACTTATTTACATTTGAACAAATAATTGAGAAATGAGTGGATTTCAATTTAAATATACATTTAGCCTTCGTGGACAGAAGCGGATTAACAACTTTTTTAAATATTTTTTTTAATTGGTTTATTTAAGGTCGCTTCAACATCTAAGGTCATTAGCGACCACTATTGCTGTTAACGGTATGGTACCTATGTGGATGAAACGATATGGTGATTGATGATAAGGGGTGAAAGGACGAACACAAATACAACCATGCCCGAGGCGGGAATCGAACCTGCGACCCGTCGGTCCGAGATCAGTACGACACTACTGCCTTAGCGATCTCGGCCACCGGGCCGGCGATTAACAACTTTGTCGCCTGTAAGCACGCGAAAATTACTTAACATGAAATGTATGATACAAAAAATGTTAAAGAAATCGTGGAGACAAACCACTTTATGGACAATATCTGAAAAAATTGACAACGTTAAGATTAATAAAGATCTATTATTATTATTATTATTATTATTATTATTGTTATTATTATTATTATTATTTAGTTTGATTATACATTATTTCTGGCTTTAATTCTGATCTGGCCACTTTCTCAAATAATAAAATTATTTAATAAAGAATGGAGAGTTTTGACGTTCATATTGCTAACAGATTGTAGCAGGTAGAAATGAACTGACGGAACTACAAAATACAGCATAAAATAAGATGCACTTTTCATGTAGGAATTGCAGTCTCATTTGATCGGTCAACGACTCATCATAACCAATGTTAACCAGCCGCGACATCACCATGGAATCGAAATCATTTCTGCCTGCTTATCCCGGAAGCGGGCTTTTGTCGGAGTCGGTGCCGCAGAACGCGTTTTTGCACCTCGTCCAGGCGCGGTGATGCCCCTCGCGCCCGTTTTCCTCGTGGGTCGCGTTAAATGGCGCGCAGTGCTCTCCGGGCCCCCTTGCGCGAGGATGAATCCGGGTTCTGGTGGCGTTGGCGGTGGTGGCCTGCGGGTGCGGGGCCGGGGGACTCGCGGCGGAGGGGCGCTGAGCGGGTTGGTGGGGGCGGTTCAGCGGCGGCGGGCGCGGGGCGGCGGCGGGGGCAGGAGCCGGGGAGGGGGCGGCAGCTCCAGCCGCGGCGGCAGCTCCAGCCGCCCCGGAAGCTCCGGGCGCCCGTCTTCCAGCCGGCCCAGCTCCGGCAGCAGCAGCCGCCCCAGCAGCGCGTCCAGCGACTCGTCGTCCGTAGGAGGCTCGCCCACGATGGGCACGCGCCCTCGCGGCTCCCCATCGCGCTCGTCCAGCAACACCACGCCCAGGCCCACCAACCACACGTACACGACGTCCAGGCCTGCCGACTACACCACCGTGCGGTACAACGGCACCACATCCCCGCGACCGCCCCCGCCCCCGCCGCCGCCGCAGCCTTAGGCACATGGCCGAACATCCGTTTGCGCTGGGAAACCCATCAGGTAGGAAGGAGGGGACGGGGACGGACAGGTTGTCGCTCTCGTTTCCACGGTCTTTTAACAAACGAATTGAAGAAATTGTTTGAAACGCTAATCAAAGTCGTATTTAGTCATACGAGAGAGTACGTATAGAGTACGTAATACGAGTAGTCGTTTTTGTGGCTCTCAGACAGCAGGAAACTGATGATGATGGCTAAGCCATCGAAAGCTGCTATTATTGAAATAAATACTATTGTTTACAATGACAACGCCTTCAGTCATTTCATACGAGAGAGACATTTAATGGATGAAATCTATCTCCTACGATATCAGATAGTGACCCTTATGAACTACCAAATAATTCTGCAATAGGAAATTTCTATTAATTTATCAGTGATTCAGGGCGCATCAACTGGTAAATTATTTCCATAAGCGTCGTGCATGATTTCTATCGCGGTAGCTGGTTGTAGTCGTTCCCCGCTGCTGGCGAGATCGGACACCCACCTACCCGTCGGCTTGCAAGGTTTTCCACAACCATGTATCTCCCATCAGCGGAGCACCGCCCCAGCCGCAGAAGCTCTTACGCTTTCGACCGGTCTCCCGGCATGTGTAGTAGTGTAGTGCATGTTAATGTAAATTTGTGTAAGGGTTGAGGACAAGGACAAGGACGAGGTAGAAAATATAGCGCGCGGTCCATGACCCATTTGTTAGGATACTGCTTCGGCGTTCGCCTGGAGTTTATCGAAGAAACCACTGAAAAGTACCGAAGAGCAGCCGAACGCTAGAACTCTTCTCCAGACAGTGCAGTGGTGGAATTCGATGTAGCTATCTAGTTAATATAAAGAAAATCCTGCCACAGCCGGGACTCGAACCCTAGGTATATCCGGACGCTGTAGTTGTTCTCTTAAACATAGAGCTGAAGAATCGAGAAAAAGTGTTGTTCTTCAATATAGCTTTTCTTGTTAAGATCAACGTTTATTATTATTCGCATCAATACAAAACGCAATATAGTTCCTCTCAATAAAGATACCAAAAAACTTTCTCCTTGCGCGTACGCCAAAGGGCATAAATTTCACAATTAGAATAAATCCATTCTTTTTACTTTCTCGCCTTACGAATTCTTCGTAACAAGAGAAAGTTATGTGATCGTGCGGCAGAAAACGGTGAATTTTCGCCAGAAATACTCTTACAGCTGGGCTCTAGTATCGAAAAAGTGGATAAATCCTGTCGCTAAATTTAGAAAAAAATCCTCTAACTCGTGGGGTAGCCAAAATCCATATCTTGTGGTTTATTGATAACCAAAAATGGATTGACGGCAAAAAGTTCGTCTGTCTGTGGTCAACGCTAGCGTCTAAACCGTTCTGTCAATTTTCTTCAAAATCGATATTCACCAATCAGAACGATTGGTGTCGCGGCTTCTGGAATTTGAAACTGATATTTTTATTTACTTATTTATTTATTTACTTATTTATTACTTAATTTAAACGGGCTAGGAGGCGGGTACAGACTCACCGCTTAAGAGGGAAAAGTCGGTGTGACGAGTCTCTCTCATGGGTAATTATTTGTCACAATTTTTTGTTGCCGCAGAAAACGATTGAGAATTCCAAAAACTTTATTGAAAACCATTTGAAGCAATTCTAATCACAAATACCATTAATTAAGGTAAATAAACTGGACCTGTATGTGTATGTGATCTTCGTATTTTGAATTTTTAAATAAGCATTCAACTCTCTAGTTCGATTTGTAAAATGTATGTCACATCAAATCAATTGCTGGCTTTCGACCTGTATGGACCGATTTAAGAAAACTAACGATTATATGAACATGATATTTAAAATTAAATGTAACCAGTATCCATGGGACCAACTTAAGATATTTCTAACAGTTCAAAAATGAGTATTTTTACTTTCTCGGATACATACGTATATACGAAGTAATATATGTAGCATAGGGGGAGTTTTGTATTGCTGCAGAAAATTGATTTCCAGATTTCAATGGAAATACACGTTTTGAGATCCCCTCATACCGAAAAAGTGTTTTTTTTAAACGTCCGTCTGTCCGTCGGTTCGTCGGCCGTCGGTCCGTCGGTCCGTCGGTCCGTCGGTCCGTCGGTCCGTCGGTCCGTCGGTCCGTCGGTCCGTCGGTCCGTCGGTCCGTCGGTCCGTCCGTCGTCGTCGTCCGTGCGCTGTCCGTCGTCCCGTCCGTCCATCCATCCGTCCGTCTGTGAACACTGCTAGCTCCTAAACCATGCGTACAATATTTTCCACATTGAAGAAACCCTTGTACATCTGGCTCTAGTTGAAGCTTTGAGATTTTGAAAAAAATTCTTTAAAAATGAGGGTACTTTATGTGAAGCCCTCCGAACATTTTCAACATTTTCTCAAAAACAGCTCCGAATAGTTTCTTTAAATTTCTTTCACTTATAAAGGGGGCAGAGGTCCTATTTTCGTGGTTAACTCTGAATTTTGAAATTGTCTTTCCAAAATCGCAAAAGTTTGAATTTTTTTCGGCGTCTTCCTACAACTATAAAATTGAAGATAGAGATTTTTCGTTCAAATGAAATTCGTTACACATAAATAGTTCTTTCACTAAGATCATGTAGACATATTGGAAAATTTTTAGTAGTTTTCGTGCAGTAGAGCGTGAAATATTTGCAATTTTTAAAAGTTACAAAACCAAGATTTTTTCAAAAACGGCTCTACATTTTATCAAATTTTCGGCTGAAACACCGAGCTCTAATGTCTATTATAGAAGTGCCGCTCCTCGAGGCCGATGGTTAAATGGAGGGTATTGTTCCTGCGGTTCGGAAGAAGGAGCCGCTGGTTCGAGCCTCGCTCAGAGGTAATTATTTGTCACAATTCTGTGTTGCGAAGAAAAGTATTGAGAATTTCAGAAACTTGATCGGAAATCATTTGAAGCAATTTTACTGACATATACAGTCAATTAAAGTACTAAATAAACTAGGAGTGTCTGTGATTTTCGTTTCATGAACTTTTAAACCAGTTTTCAACTCTCTTGTTCAGTTTGTAAAACGTATGTCACATCAAATTAACTGTCTTTCTGTACATCTGTATGAACCGATTTAGATAAACTAATCAATCTATCAACATGCAATTTAAATACAATATATACACTACCAATGAGACCAACTTATATATCCTTAACGGCTGACCTGGAGAGGTGGCTCAGGGCATCAACTAATGTCATTTTAGTGCCACTGACCGGGAGGTGCTAGTGTCTGGTCATGACGATGGCAGTATTTTCGACACTAGCTGGATAGATAGGTCGAGTCCTGTTGCAGGGTGGAAAAGAATTCTACCTGCTGGCTACTTTGATCCATTACTTTCCGTGGTTTCTCTGATGAACACCAGGCAAATGCCGAGGCAGTACCCTATCAAACGGACTACATGTGATCTTTTCTTCCCATTCCTTGTCCTATCTATCCTTTACGTACACACACTTACATGCACCACACCATCACAACATGCTCGGAGACAGGTCAGGAGCTTGTCGCGGTTAGAATGATACCTTCTGGTTGGGGAAAATCTCGCTAGCCGACGGTAGGTCGGCGCTTGATTTAGCCATCCAGGGCGGGAAAACCACAGATACCTCCCGTGCAAAAACATTACATTTGGAGCTCATGACCTTAGTTGGCGAGCTCGGAATCACTATCGATCAATCAATCAATCAATTAACCTATCAAGCTGTCAGTCCATCTGTGGACAACTGTAGCTCGTAAACCGTTGAGCCGATTTTCTCCAAAATTGATACTTCATGACAGAGCTGAACGGACTGGAGGCTTTGACAGTATCTAACGTATATGTCGATTGTTGATGGTTCTTTTCACGTGAATCAGGCATTTATCGTTTGATGCCTCTGCCCGAGACCGATTCATAGAGCTCTCGTGTGGATAGATGGTATGAGTGGCGACAAGTTAACTCTGAGGAACTGAGATCGGGTCTCGAAACGGAAAAAAAATTGCTGGTTGAAATCACTCTTGCTGGTTTATGTAGTAGTTCAATATTGAGGGGTATTTACAATCAATGCGAGAAAGTATGTGCTTTGGCAGCTTCACTAGTTTTATTTAACCTGTTGCTTTTTATTGATACGAAAATGGTCTCACTTTAACAAAATTAATAATAAATAAGTTTATGTAATTGTAGAAAATTTCTATTATTTTTATTTACTTTAACATCACAAAAATTATAAACATTTTGTGTGGTTTTAAAACGAATACTTTTCTTTGTTACAGTTGCTGATCCAATTAAGAAGAATGTCTTTTCTCTTTACTGAGAGTTCGGATTTAACCACAACAAAATTACTTTTTTAACCTTTCTGAAAGGTGTAATAATGAGTTTAAATAAAGAGATAAGACGGCGAAGAAACAACCAATACATAAAATTTCTCCTATCCATGCCAAATTCGCCGTTCCATTATTTCTTATCTCATTCTATACAGAAGCACGATTGATCCAGAAGCACACCACTTGATGATTTTTATGATTAGGATTTTAGATGATCAGTAATCGTAATGAGAGATATACAATAATAATAATAATAATAATAATAATAATAATAATAATAATAATAATAATAATAATAATAATAATAATACACAATTTAAGAAGAGAGGTAATTTTAGATGAATAGGGTTCTAACAAGGGTCAACTATAATCTACAAGCTACGTCCTATCTGAAACAAAATGATTATAATTAAATTACAGGTGACAGAAAATCTTTAACTAAGATTGTAATTGCCAATGTTACTGTCTTATTTGGGGTAGTTCTCGCATCCACATAACCTTATAATCATCCGTATTATACAGAGCCTGGGAGTTTGGCAAAATGTCTATTTTTTATTATTACTATTTTATGTCTTTTAACAATAGGAATAACTTAATAGTACTTATGAGGTTGTTTTAGTATATTTTTATTTTGCCTATTTTTGCTATTTTTGCCTTTTCTCACTATTTTGCTTACTTTTTCTACTGGCATCGATCGCGATCAAGTTGGATATACATACCTTCAAGCCAGCACAACTCGAAGGCACGGTAGTGTTTTGTCTTTCGGTGGAAGTAGACACTGTGGTAAAAATCTGAATGAAAAGGGAAGATGACACCAATCATGATTTTTGATTTTGTCATTGAAGCCGTCAAACTTTGTTCGCTCACGAGCAATCCCATTCTACTTTTGAGTATGACCACCGATCCTTCTGCGGACAGCTCTCTATCATACTGCGTGGTCATGCGGAAGCAAGATTACAAAGAAAATATCGTTTTATAAACGTGAAGTGATAAAGTAAACTTTAGAGTTGCAATAATTTTAATTAATATTTTTTTAAAAATTCCTTTTACATGAGAGTTTTCATTGTTTATATGCCATTTTCCACCCCTACTTTTAGCTAGAATAAATTCCTTTTTTGGATGCCTATTTTAGTAAAAATAAATGCCATTTTGCCTGCTTATTTCAAGTAAAATTATTGCCTGTACCTTTTCCGAGCTCTAATAATATACCATCTTCGTCTTCACAACACACACACTCACACACAAACACACACACAAATGGTAACACAAAAATCGAAGAAGGGTATTTTGACTCGTCAACTTAAAAAACTTAAAATATTGTTTTTATCACAATCATATATGTAAAAATTGTTTTCTTTCATTTTCGGTACGTTTTTAGTCTATACGATTCCCATTATATTTATACAAAGATTTCATTGATTTTGCCCTAAATACAGTCTTTTTTAGAAGATTTAATATTTGTCACTTTTGACTTAAATACGAGAAGCGAGGGAAGTCCTTCACGTTTCCAACTTGAAAACTTTTACAATTCTACCTACATTTTAAAAATGTATTGCTTTTATTTTAGAACTCTCAATAGTTTCACAGAACTGCTTTGGTGAAAGGCACAGTGATTCCAATTAGTTGCAGCGAACGAAAGCCATTTACTATTGCTGAGGTTACCGCATCCGCCGCGAAAGTGGAGTAAGAACCCTATCGAAGGCGACATAAGTGATTTGTTTGGGGCTGACCAAACCACAAGAGAGCAATTGTTTCACAAAACCATAATGAAAGACATTTCAGTATGCAGTTTTCTCCTGAACTGAGAGGTCACTGATATTCTGTAGTACTTGGAATATACGAAACTTGGAATAAGAGTGAGTGAAGTGAATGAGCGTGGATCGTTTAGAGAGGATCAAAGAAACACAAATAGCCTTGAGATGGGTCTCGCCGGCGTCGTTTTGCTCCTAGCACTATGCTCAGTGCTGCAGGTTAGTTACACTACCTAAAGACATAAGTGGTTTTCTTTTCAGATTCTCTTTTCTTCTATTAATAACGCTTTCACATCGGTCTCCTTGATTGGTTTCCAATTTAAATGGAAATTATATTCTATAAAAGCCTGTTGAAGAATTCTGAAGAATGAGTTCGAACATAATGTAGACGCACACGTCATTTTTTATGAAGTTCCGGTTAATTCTCAGTTCAATATTAAAGAGATTCTCGGATAAATAGTAGCGTGTATGAATTATTGTCATTTGATTACTTTGAGATTTACATTTATTTCGATTTGTAGCTACGTATTTACTAGGGGGCGGATTTAGATGATCTAAAACATAACCCAAATGATCCATAAAATGCGCTTAAAATATATATTGAGAATGACCTAAAAACAAAAAGAAATTATGTAAAAAATGTGATCAAAACCAGTTGGGATGAACAACTGAAGCTGTTGGATACGTTACTGATATAATCGAGGCTTCTTCTTTTCGGTCAAGTGACTCAGCTTGCAAACTTTTTGTTTGTACTGTTCCTTACCGCAAAATATCTGTTTTTACTTATCCCGAAATCGGTTGAACCGGTCAAGACGCTGTTAGACGTCACAGAAACCTTATGTTACATTCTCACAACTGCTGACATCACAATTTCTGAGCAAAGAAATCAAATAGGCTACTCAGGAATTCTGTGGAGAACATTTGTTTCATTTTGTCAATATTATTTGAAGCAAATACCATTAAAATTATATTAAAATCGATAAAATCAGCAAAAAAATGTATTAAAAATGACGGGAAAGGTAAAAAATGATTTATTCGTCGGAATCGACGAAAAATGCAAAAAAAAACAACAAAAAGGGCGTCATTTTCTTTCGTCATAAAATAAATTTTTTTTTATACTGAACAACTTTGTTCTAAAGTGAACAGAACAAAAATAAAATTTCATTAAAATCCGCCCCCTAGTGATTACTGTAAAATCAGAAAACTGTGAGTCATGAAAATAATAATAATAATAGTAATAATAATAATAAGAAGAAGAACAATAAGCACAAGTTGACCAGTTTTCTTTGAATATCTATGCACATTGGAAATTAGTAAATTGTGTAGATTACGCATCGTGTACACTTAATGGGAGACAATACATATGCTGTTGTTAGCATCTGCAGATTGGCTCCTGGCACTTTTCCACAGTAGGTGAGATATACGAGCATATTATTTAAGTAGAGAATAAGTAAGTAAATGAGGGATTTTGGATCTACAGTTTGGAATGGATCCATTGGAGGGAGAATTTACTCCCTCAAAAAACATTTCTAGAAAATGGGGCATTTTCTAAAAGTAAGCAGCCAGGCAACTAACGTTTGTTACATTCTGTGGAATATGTAAAATGTAATATTAAAATTAACCCAGCTTCACCCTAGTGATTACATCGCGTGAAGTATCTGCATGGTTTTACAATATATAAAGTTACAACACAATAGTTATTTATGTAACAAGTGCTCTAAATTAGTCTTTAAGGACGAGGCCGGAATTAACTGCGAGGCGGGGCGATAGCGAAGCCGAGTAGTTAACCTTCCACCCGAATCTTTAAAGACTAATAGATGACGTGTTGCATACAATGTTTTTTGTTGTTTCTAGTTATTCTATTTATTCAAAATAAGCATTGTCATTACTCTCTATGTTCTCTAGCAAGGGTTGTTGGTACAGGGTCTTGGTAGCCTGTACCGAAAATCACAGTGTTTTTAAATAACTATCACAGTGCGCGGAAGGGTCAAACGGAAAAAAAGGGGGACAATTGGGGCAAAGAGGGTAAAGGAGGACGAAGAAGGCAAATGAACAAATTGGGACAATGGGGACAAATGGACAAAATTGGAAAAAGAAGGAAGAGACATAATGGGACAAGGGGGACAAATGACAAGAGTGACAACTGACAACTGATGAAATGATCGAGTATTACGAATTATATAAAAACACAATCATTATTCATTGTGAACACAGAGCTAAACATACTTCTCAAATTAAAATTGAAATATTCTATATATTTACCTAGATCTGTTCACGTCTGAATCTATACCTTGTAGTCGACTATTGTAGGATAATCTGGTATCCATCTTAACTTAAAGATCTATTCCATCACACAAATAGTATAATCATGCAAATAATATCATGGTGGTAATTATCATTTTAGTATTATTATTACCATCATATTATTTAAATGACATTTATTTTCTGATTTATGTAACTAACTGTTTAAAAATTTTTTTTATCACTAATTATGTATTGTAAAGGCACACATGGTTTCAGATGCTTGCTTTTACGTAGTGTTTATACACATTCACTAATCTTTACATTTAAAAATAATTCCAACTTCAAAATCTCGCTTTTTCGCTTCGCCAAATATAACCTCGTAATGCAAGGATATCCTTGCGTCATGTGGAACCTTCCACTCAAAAGGTTGCTCGTGCTCATGATGAAATGTCTACTGCTTTCGATATGTTTGTAATGTCTTTGCTTTCAATAGTTCAATTTGATCGACTGCAACTCGCAAAATCAAGACTGACTACACAATGGCGTAGCCTTATGCCTCGGCTTATGATATGCAACCCGAGACATGAGAAAATAATTTAAAACTCCCCTATAATCTTCATTCACCAATACTATATTCGATTCTTTAGTTAAATAGAGCACACAAATAATTTATACACTTAAAATAAAAACAGATCCACCAAACGGTGCACGTACTTCATGTACTATTGGTTAAAAAAAGTTGATTGAAGTTGATGATCTAGCAAAATATAAATGTGTGCCCTCATTTTTTTATAATAAGAGCACTACAACAATTATTTTCAAAATTGTCTAATTCATATCATTACAAATCCATTATAATTGGCAAAATTAAAAAATGGAAAGCATTGATCTATAATAAAACACTAAGGAAAAGAAAATCAATCAATTTACAGACAAATAACAGACAACTGAAAATTGTTTGTTCCTGCATATATCAGGGGTTTTATTCAGTGTCAAGAAGACAAAGAAGGCTTTAGAAATTTCATTTTTAATTTCACTGGTCATTACAATGCACACAGTTGAAATCAAATCGTTCTGTATATCTGGCGAGGTTGCACGAAATACAATCCTAGCCTTCATAACACGCAAGTAAATGGTAGCAAAAAATGGAATATATCTTGCAAAATAATATGGCTTGCCCACTTAAAACATCTTATTTTGTTATTATTACTAACATACATGTATATGTAAAAATTCTTGACTTTCCGTTATAGTTCAGATTATAAGAATTCCATTATATTTATACTTACGTTTTCGCTGATTTTTTCAGAAAGACAAATATTTGGAAGAATTAATTTTTGTCACTTTTGATTCAATTATGAGAAACAACGAGTGTCCTGCAAGTTTTCAACTAGAAAATAGAGCAACTTCTACAATACTACCAGCATCTTAGAACAGTATCGAATCCTACTTTCAAACTTTCAACATTCTCCTGAACTACTTTCGGGAAAGGCACTGTGATTTTAATTAGTTTCAACGAACAAAAGCCTTTTATCATTGCTGGCATTACCACAATTACCGCAAAATGGAGAAAGAACCATATCGAAGGCGACTTAAGCAAATTGTTTGGGGCAGGCCAAACCACAAGAAAGCAATTGTTCGACAAAATCAAAATGAAAGAAAATTTCAGAAAGTTGCTTTCTCCTGAACTGAAGGGTGACTAATATTCTATAGTTCCGGCAACACACGGAAAGATTGGAACAGGAATGAGTGAAGTGAATGTGTGTCGGTTGTTTCGGGAATAGGAAAGAAACACACACAGCCTTGAAATGGGCTCTGCCGGTCCAATGTTACTCGTAGCTTTGAACACAACGCTGCAGGTCAGTGACATCAAACAAACATAAAAATATATTAGACAGTAAAGGCTGTAGATTTCTTTCAGACTGATCCAGTCTTTGAACAGCGCTTTTATGTCGGTCGCCCTGAGGAAGTGATTCATGAAAGTAAAATTCCATAAAACCTGCAGAAGAAATCAGGAAAATTAATTCGATCGTACTGACTCTCAGACCATTCTTAACGAAATACACATTCATTGTCAGAACATCCGCGTAAATACTCTCGGCTGCTAAAAATATTTTTTTTGAAAAAATGATAATAATTCTTTTAGTGCAGTTTCTTTGTCTCGAGAATTCTCTATATTGGAAGCATATCATTTTCCTACGGTGAATTCTCATTTAACATTGTAATATACTGTCAGAACTAAATTGCATTATAAAAATAATATAAAATAAATGAAATTGAATATAGTGTCATATACAGTAAATAATTATGACACTGTATTTAATTTCTAAATGACTTAGTGATTTGGTCATACCAAACCAATTGATCCTAGTGAATACGACTTGTCTGTTACGTGATAAAAATGTACAAAAAATACTGAAAATGAATGTAGCAATCAATGTATTTAATTACACATATAAATAGAGCCCCATTTTTCAAAAATGAACATTCACACAAATACCAGGTGAGTGCGAAGTGCACTGGTTGTAGCGCGCATATAATTTTTTTCACCATTTGTTCAGCGTTTATAATACGAGCAGATTCCGATTTGCGTAAGAACGTAATGCACCTCTTAATCATGAGAATAGTGGACAATGGCACCGCACATGGATAAAATTTGATAAAGCGAAAGTATGCACATTGGCTACAAGTAGCTTTATGTGATATCTAATAGGTTGGACCCAATCTATTTGTCACATCTAATTTGTCGTAATTGTTGTTTGGAATACAATGAATTGATTAATTAATTGATTGATTGATGCGCGTCAACTGCTAAGGTCATTAGGCCTGTAAGTATAGTGCATGTTTTCATCAGAGAGGCGGTAATCGTCGCCCACTGGTTGGCGAGATTCGGCGCCAACCTACGTCGGCTCGCGGAGAATTTCCACAACTAGGTATCTCCCACGAGCAGGGCGGCGCCCCATCGAGGACAAGCTCTAAGCTCCCGAATGGTCTCCCGACATGTGTGGTAGTGTAGTGCATGTTAGGGGTGAGGATATGGAAGAAAGAGGAAGGAAAGATCGTGCGCTGTCTTTGGCCCGTTTTCAAGTATCCTTCTCCGGCATTGGCCTTGTGTTGATCTGAGAAACCACAGTAAAATATCGATCAGAGCAGCCGGCCACTAGAATTCTTCTGCAGACAGCGGCTGAATTCGACTTAGCTGACAAGCTAGTGTCGAAAATCCTGTCGTCGTCGGAATCCGAACACAGGAACTCCCAGTGAGAATGAAATACAATAAAATTAAATGCATATTATTCTATTAATATTAAATTATTAGCATACACCATTCAGCTATCGGATATAAATTGAACGAAAATAACTCATGGAGGCCTACATTTGACGTAATCGAATTAATGTACTGATTGGAAGACAATTTGACTTTTCCACTTTTTCTGGAGTCTTACGACATTCCGCAGATAATCCAGCACTGAGGACACGTTTGCTTCAAAAGAAGTCACTTTATTCACGAAATCATAAGTATTGAATTCTCTTATGACCACTCCATTTGTGACAGATCATTAGAGATCATTCTATTGGTCACAGATCATTAAATCTTAAGATAAACTGCGCCAAGCAACGACGAATTCGCTTTTCATATGGTTGCTAAGACATAACTTCCATTTTCTCGGTTTTACATTATAAGACCGTGGTTATCATTTTTATTTATTTATTTGCGTCAAAAACAGTTAAAAACTGCGTATGACGTGCTATGGGAAAAGTGAAATGTGTGCACATTTTCAAAATTCTGCGATCTCTACACCAAGTCATATACTACTTAAATTTTGAATTTTTGAAAGGAGAAAAAACAACAAAAACTCCCATGTAATAAAACCTATTTTCAAGGATAAACAAGCAATAAATTTTGAATTTTGAAAGGAGAAAAAACCAAAAACTCCCATGTAATAAAATCCATTTTCAAGGATAAATAAGCAATAAATTTTGAATTTTGAAAGGGAGAAAAAAACAACAAAAAAACTCCCATGTAATAAAATCTATTTTCAAAGAAAATAAGCAATAAATTTTGGCTCTTATTACTTCCTGCCGCGACAACATGGAAACGATAATTTGAATAAATGTATTTCCACTGAATTCTAGAAGACGTGCACAGAAATGAAGTTACATTTATGTCCAGAAGAAAACAAGGGGCCATCTCAGCATTTGCTCAATGGATCAGGGAAACTGGACGAAAAACCTGATCGAGATGGGGTCATTGACCCGGAAGCTGTAGTACAATAGTTGTTACAGGTTGTTTATACTCATTTATACAGTCCAAATGGTAAATAATGCATTATGTATCATTGTTAAAATTAATGTTCCTTTTCTTGTGATGCTCAGTATAGTCTCTAATTGTATAGAAACAGTTATGCAGCAGAAACGATTTCACTTGGGATTTAAACTTTTCTATTGAATTTAATCGTTTAATGTCATCTGGCAAAGTGTTGTAAAATAATGTACATGTATTGTATGTGAATTTTTTGTAATGAGCTGTTGATACTGTCACCTGATGAATATGATTTCTACGTCGAGTGTTATAGTAATAGACTTCGGCATTTTCTGAAAATATATTCCGCCCTTGAGCAAGTCATTTTTACAAAACCACTGATTCGTAAATAAAAAGACACGGTAATGGTAAAATTCCTAGATTAATGAAGAGAGGCTTACATGAATCACGTGGGTGGGATTTGGTTATTATTCGTACAATTCGTTTTGTAATCTAAAGTCTGGGACTATAAGATGTATTTCCCCAGAATATTATGCCATATCTCAGGTGGGAATGAACATTCGCGAAGTATACACAACGAGCAGTATGAAGGCTGACTGAATTTGCAAGAATTCTGAACGCGTAGCATAATGAACTTAATTTTGTGTTCAATTCATTTAAATGGACGTTCCATTTAAGGTTTGACTGAATTGAGAGACCTAAAAATTTTGTTACCTTAACATCAGTCAATGGTACACTGTTCATTTTCAATGGAGCACAGAATTGTTTATTTGAAATAGAAAACTGCATTAAAACCGTTTTCTTTTCGTTTACTATTAATTTGTTATTTCGGAACCAATTTGAAACATCTGATATTGTACTATTTACTGTATCATGTCGTGTCTATTGAGATGCATTGTGGCGTGCGGTCCTCAAAGCCATCTTTATCCTTGAGATGAATATATTTTGTAGGACTGTTGTCACAAGCACCTCCTTATTTGAACAGTTACGATGACTCACGAAATGGGATCATATACGAGATACGTTATAAAATAAAACAATGTTACGATTTACTACATCATTTAGAAATAATAATAATAATAATAATAATAATAATAATAATAATAATAATAATAATAATAATAATAATAATAATTGTGTTGAAGTTAGGTATGCCAAAGAGCTACGCAATAACTAACAAATTAGATTTAAGCAAAAAATAAGTTAATTTTAGTTAATATTAGATAATTACTAAGAAAATCCCTCCCTTTCAGCGAGGCAGCAGTTTAATTGTAAATCACTGAGTAAATAAATTCCCGCTTCCCTAGAGGTACTGTGGAAGGGAATCATGAAAAAACTCATCTCATTACGAGGTTTTGGGGTCATGTGCAAAATAGGGCCGCCGGCCAGCTGTATTCCGAGGCTGTCATCACACACCATCCCCCCCTCCTGCACTGACTCCCGCCTTCCAAGAACACGCCCCCAAAGAGGCCCCGGGGCTCTGGTTGCGGGCAGCCTGGCGCCAGTGGATCAACCCCTCCCATTCGCCGGCCACGCGCCTGGTGCAGGCTCACAGAGCAAACTCCTGAGACGTTACACAATATCATGTTGAAAATAAATAATCGATGAAGCGAACTATAATATTGTTTTATTTCCGCGAACATATTGATTAATTGATTGATTGATGATTCCGGGCACGTCAACTGCTTGGGTCATTAGTCCCGTTAGTGTAGTGGATGTTTTTTCTCCGGAGATGGCCTTGATCTTCCCCCGCTGGATGACGAGATCCGGCGCCGACCTACCGTCGGTTAGTGGGGATTCCCCCTAACCAGGACTCTCCCACCAGCGGGTCACCGCCCCAGCCGGAACAAGCTCTAAGCTCCCGACCGGTCTCCCGGAATATGTAGTAGTGTAGTGCATGTTAGTGTAAGTGTGTGTGTAACGGGAGAGGATAGGGCAAGGAAGAGGAAGGACAGGTCGCGCGCGGTCCGTGGCCCGTTTGGTAGGGTACTGCTCTGGCATTCACCTGGTTTGATCGGGGAAACCACGGAAAACTACCGATCAGAGCAGCCGGCCGCTAGAAATCTCCTCCGCGAACATATCTTGGATGTGATCGTGGCATGCGAACAGATTTTGGATGTGTATTTGGTTAGACGCTGTCTCCTCTAACAAACCAGGGGGGCCCTCTAAGGTGGAATGGAGGTTTTAGAAAATAACAAGAAACTAGCGTAACTGTGCGATAACGCATGTTAAACTCCACCCTCTTCTCAATTTTTCCATTTCCATATTAACTCTGTAATACATCTTTTTCTTTAAAAACTCTCTTATCCTCCGTCACTTGTTCTATACGTCATCTTGTAATCGATAACAGTACAATACACTCTTGTCAATGCAAACTATCCTTATTTAACGTTATTTTCAAACAGAGAGGTACGCTCGTGTAATTCAATCGCGTAGAATATCAAGTAATTATTTTAATTACCTTTGCAGATTCTACAGGTTCTGAACATGTGGGATAGAATAGAGAAGCGTCGAATCAGCAAAAAATTAATATAATGTTCAAGAAGATGTCATATAAATTACAATGTGAAGAACGTTTCTTTGAGGCCTTTAGTCTCAAAAGTTTAGTTTTTAAGACCCTTGAATGCTTCGTTTACGACTTATTTAAAGATACAGAGTCAGAAATGCGACCGAGTATTGCGGGTTGCATTTCACGTGAATATTTAGATGTGTTTTAAACAATCCATCATATTTTTAAAGTTAACGTGCAATTCGTAACGTCTCCGTGAAATTCTATTTCTATAGAGACCTCATTTATAAAGTCTGGTTGCGTGTGAGAGCCGCAAAATTATGTATACAACCAAAATAGATTTTATTACATGGGAGTGTTTTTTTTTCTGACTTTCAAAATTCAAAATTTAAGTAGTATATGACTTAGTGTAGGGATCACAGAATTTTGAAAATGTGCACACAATTCACTTTTCCCCATAGCACGTCATACGCAGTTTTTTAACTGTTTTTTGACGTAAAATAAATAAATAAAATAAATAAATAAATAAATAAATAAATAAATAAATAAATAAATAAATAAATAAATAAATAAATAAATAAATAAATAAATAAATAAATAAATAAATAAATAAATAAAAAAATAAATAAATAAATAAATAAATAAATAAATAAATAAATAAATAAATAAATAAATAAATAAATAAATAAATAAATAAATAAATAAATAAATAAATAAATAAATAAATAAATAAATAAATAAATAAATAAATAAATAAATAAATAAATAAATAAATAAATAAATAAAAATAATATTGGAACCGCTTCTGTTGCAGGTGCTCCCCTCGCACGCGGCCAGGATTGCTCTCCGGAGCCACCATCAGCCCCCGAGCCTCGACCATCCGCCTCCGCCGCCGCCCCACGCCTACCGCCTGTCCAAGCTGTGCTGCCGGGAGGGCCGGCGCCCGCCGGCCAAGGTGTGCAGGGAAGTGTGGAGGAAGAGGAGGTAGTGGGAGGGGCGGGGCCCGAAGTCTTCGGGACGGAGTGTGTCTTGTGTTCGTTTGGAATTGCGTCTTTTTTTATTTTGGCCTTCAATGGACCATTTGAAACAACGTTCCATATTTCTTCCTCTTCATATTTCTTGCAATCCAGTATTTTTCCTCGTCTATATGTCCCTTTTTCTACTGCCATACATTCGAGTATTGTTTCGTCCACTCTCTCCTCCATTCGCCTTTTTTGTACATTCAAGCTACTTTTTTCATAGGACTGCAATATTCATATTACTTTCGATTGTGTTTGCAAATTACTTCGAGTATTTTCTGGTTTGTTTACTTTGCAAGAACTTTTGTGTTTCTAAATTTCTCTACTTTATATATATATATATATATATATATATATATATATATATATATATATATATATATATATATATATATATATATAGCATTAAACGAAAGCGTTCGAAGTGAAATAATTTTTGACATTTCCATATAAAATTCACTTTAAATTAGCTGAATCATGGCAATTCATTATTCGACAATTGAGTCCTTTCAGCGTCACAATTTATCCTGTATGATTTGCCATATTGTGTGAAAACACGAAAATGCAGAATGACTAAACTATAATTAATAAAAATGTTATTATATTTGCCCTCTCCTGTAAGCTCATTGGCCTTATCTTTCACAATATAAACATTAAAATCGCATCTACAATTAATTTACCATATTTGTTAATATATGAAGTGAAATATCTGCAAAATTGTGTTCTTTTTTTACACTCCCTCCAACTTTCATTGTTCCATTAATTTTTCCTTTGTTCAAGACGAAATAATGTACAAGTTTTATGATAATGATAAAAAAAGGTATTACTTATCACAATTACATGTCGTCTGGACATGTAAGGGAGCTATCTTCCTACCAAATAACACAACTTCAAAAAATTATGTAAGTCTTTAGACGATGAAGATATATCTTGTATTGGTTTTAACAACTTCCTACAATGAATCAAAACAAAATATATTCATTTCTAAAAATATTAATTAAATTATTTATTTACCGCAAACAAATTAAACATAAATAACGAAAAAATATATTTCAAGGCGACATATGTAAAAATATTATAGAAAATACGTTATTTAAAAGATATTTTTACACAGTCTCGACTTTCAAAATTGCGTCAGTCATATTAATTGCAAGAGATGACTTTAGACACAAGGAGATTCAATTTCCTCTCACTGAATTTTGTTCATAAAAAATCTCTGAAATGCTACGAAAACACTTTGTGGAAAAATGTAAGATATGGAAAAGTTTGTAATGAGATGATGGTATGCATTTCTGAAAAGATTATACTACTAGTGCTAAAGAACCGCTAATGGCGCAGGTTTTCTCTTAGTAGTTTCCTATTCTCTTGAGTTCGGGCTACCTTTTCGGTGTGCCACCCGTTGAAATAAAGGAGGGACTCGGACTGCCTCCCAAGCCACTACAACTTAAAACATCCTGCTTCTCAATGGCTTCGAGACCACAGCCGTAGTGTCCACGTACTTGAGCCTCTGAGACACTAGGTTAATCATTTGGCCGTACTATTTGTAAACGATTGATTGATTTTCTCGTGTGTCCAGGCGCGTCAACTGATTTGGTCATTAGTCCCGTAAGTGTATTGCACGTTTTTTTCTTGGGAGATGGCAGCGATCTTCCCCCGCAGGATGGCGAGATCCGGCGCCAACCTACCGTCGGCTAGTGGCGTTTCCCCCTAACCAGGACTCTCCCACCAGCGGGGCACCGCCCCAGCCAGGACAAGCTCTAAGCTCCCGACCGGTCTCCTATATGTGATAGTGTAGTGCATGTTAGTGTGTTTGTGTGGAAGGGGAGAGGATATGACAAGGAAGAGGAAGGAAAGATCGCGCGCGGTCCGTGGTCCGTTTGGTAGGGTACTGCTCCGGCATTCGCCTGGTGTTGATCGAAGAAACCGCGGAAAACTACCGATCAGAGCAGTCGCCCGCTAGAATTGTCCTCCAGACAGCGACTGAACTCAACGTCGCTGACAAGCTAGTGTCGAAAAACCTGCCGCCGTCGGGACTTGAACCAAGGACCTCCCGGTCAGAAGCACTGCAGTGACATCAATCCATGCACTGAGCTACCGCTCCCGGTTTTGTAAACGAGTTGCAATCATTTAACATAATTTGATCAAATTAGTAACGTAACTAAAACAGACCTATTTGAACGTACGCAGCTTTTAATGAGTCATTCCATATCCAAATTGCACAAATTTTATTTCGATGGTCCAGATTTTTAAACTTGTTTTTCTGCGAACTGAACCAGAAAAAATATCAAGTATAAGTTTTTCATTTTTTCGCAAACTTTCATCATAAGGAGAAATTAATTTTCAAAATTTTCTAAAATAAGCTCTTATCTCTTAAGTTAATTGATTGAAACGCTTGTGCATGTGATACAATATTTTTCAACATTAAAGAACCAAAGACGCTCTTTGTCGGCCCGGTGGCCGGGATCGCTAAGGCAGTAGTGTCGTAGTGATCTCGGACCGAAGGGTCGCGAGTTCGAGTCCCGCCTCGGGCATGGATGTATTTGTGTTTGTCCTTTCACCCCTTTTCATCACCATATCGTTTCATCCTCATAGTTACCATACCGTTAACAGCAATAGTGGTCGCTAATGACCTAAGATGTTGATGCGACCTTAAATAACCAATTTTTAAAAAAAAAGACGCTCTTTCATTTGATGTATTATTTCATTTATTAAGCTTTTCAAAGTGCATTCGTAATACAATAGCGTTCGTAAAAATGCCGCAGGTTCAGTTAATATCTCTGAATTTTCAAAAATGACAAACACTTAAAAAATTTAAACTCTCTCATGAAACTATTGAACATTTTGTTCTCAATTATATCTATTCTTGAAATTTAGGGACAGATAGAAGCTAGTCGACAGGCCCAGGATGGTGTGAAATCATAAAACTACCCTCGATTCAAGAGAACAGTAACAGGACACTAACGTATACGAGAAAGTCTGTGCCATTTTGTAGCACCACTAGTTATTTTCTCGTATACATACATATATGTAGTCTGCAGAATGTATATAATATATGTAGTCTGCAGAAAGTTATGCAGCTCAAAATCAATATCGAGATTTCAACGGAAATCAACGTTTACGAAATCAACTTCCGTTAATGAAAACTTTTTTTTAACGCCCGTTCTTCTGTTGGCACGTCTGTTCGTCTACCTGTCCATCTGTCGACAATTCTAGCGCCTAAAATATTTGTAGGTTTATTTCAAAAATGAATATTTCCCGATCAATCTGACTTGACTCGAAATCCAGCTTTTATGAAAAGGATTCTTTGAATTTTGGCGGTATTTTACATGAAGTCTTTGGGACGTTTTAAAAAATTTCTCAAAAAGATACCAATTTTTTTCTTTAAATTTCTTCTAGGAAAGCGAAATACATTTGTAAATATGGGATAGGCCCATCATTCACCGTTAATTCTGATTTTTCATAAAACTAAAACTGAATTTTTTGGACCCCTTCGAACAATTTTATTATAAAATACAGATATTTTTCTCCAAATGAAATTTGTTCTCCATAATTTGTTCTTTAGTGGAGTTCCTAAAAATTAAATCTAAAATAATAAAACTGAAATAACTATTGGTAGAGAACGAATGTCATCTGGAGAAAAAATGTGTATCTTCTATAAAGAGATTGCACGAGGAGACCAAAAATTATAAACTTTTTCTGTTTTCAAATATCCAGTAATGTAAAACAGTACAATAAAAATCGGAGTTATGCTACCTTTAAACGCATACTTTAGTCTAACAAAACAATAAAAAATGAATCATTTTGAATAATTTTTGACATTTTGAAAATGTCCCAGTGGTTCATGTAAACCTCCAAAATTCAAAGAATTCGTTTCAAATTTCCTGGGCCATATATCCAGTCATTGTGATTGCGGAATACTAATTCTGAAAAAAAGTCTGTGAATAATTTTGACCCAGTGTTGCTTACTGAAGGACAGACATGACCGTTTTGCGGAACCTCAAAAAACGTGGGTTCCTCTCCAGTACATATTAGAGAAAGCAACTTACTATAGAAAAACAAATATATAGGAGCAAGATAAAAACACTTTCACGTTATTTTCGAACACAAAACGAATTTTCCTGTTAGAAATCCCCGCACTTCTTACAGCATCATAAGATAACTTTCTCTACTAAGCCTTCTACGCACAGACGAGAAAGTAAAACTTATAAACTTACCAAAATGGTTCATAAAAGTAGTCAAAATTATATATTTTTTAAATTGAACCATAAAATCATTTAAAACTGTGGAAGTTGTATTCCAAATAATAAAAATGTATGTATGAACTGATTGTTGCAGTCTTGTTACAATTTATTATTACATTTATTATAGTTTTATGAATCAGTGCACTAGCTATTTTAAGTATTGTTAGTAATATCTCATTTTATCGGCGTATGGTCTTGGAAATTTTTTTTGTATTATTTTTTTATCCTTTATTTTATTGGGAAAATGAGTATTTAATATTTGGTGATATAATATTCGGTGTTTGAAAATAAATTTTATTTTATGGAGAACTTCGTTACTCCAAACGAAAGTCTTGTGATCGAAGGCATGAACTATCTACATGCATCTTTAAACGTATATCAATTATATCACTTACAAAACCTGTCACGGAGCATGGCTGATATTAAATATCAGATGCAATCATGAATTTACCTGCTTCATTGCAAAGGTCGGGGTGATATTGGCGCTAGGTCAATAAATTATTTGATGCTTTGAGAAACATATTCTGGTATATAACCCCCCTCGGTTCAGCATGTGCAAGTAAACACTGCAGCCCGCCTGGTCACTGGACGGCGTTTGGCGGACCTGCTCGTTTTATAAGGTAAGTCAACTTATCCGTGTTTGGCACAATTTGATATTTATACGCTGGTTATTTTCACTGAAATTATGATTTCAATAAATAAATATAATTTTCCTTTAGCATTAAAGTAATATTTGTTCCGTAACTAGTAATACGTTCAGTAGGGGAAACTGACACAGTTTGGCATCAGTTGGTAGTTCTACTTTCACGCCCTTCCGAATGTAAGAAGAGAAAGCATTATAATCGTGCGCCGCAAAACGGGGAGTTTTCGACAGAAAAAAAACTTATTCTCTCGCCCGCGTAAAATCTCTCGCCCGCGTAACGAAAAAGCGAATAAATTCTGTTCCTTTGTATAGTAAGTTACTTTCTCTAACACGTAGTGTACCCGGAATCGATTTTTGTGGGACCTTGATACTGAAAAATCGACTGTCTGTCCGGCAATCGGCAAAACGTCTGTCTGTCCTTCCGTCTTTCCACTCGTCTGTGGTCAACGCTTAAACCATTCAGGCGATTTTCTCCAAAATTGATATTCCCCGATCGATCTGAACGAACTCGGAACTTTGGGAGATTCAAACAGATATTTTTTTTTATTTTTGAGGGTACTTTACATGAAGTCAAAACATATTCAAAATTTCCTCAAAAATAGCTCCCAATTTTTAATTAAACTTTGTCCTTATATAGTGTAAAGGACGCTTAAGGGAGTTGTGTAAGTCACATGTTCGTTAAAACTCCTGATTTTTCTAAAATTGCAATAGTGCAATTTTTGGAGGCGTCTTCCTACAACATTCCTTCCTATTGTAGAGAGCGATTTTTACAAGTGAAATCTGTTATTTAAAGAATCGTGAAAGAAGATCATGGTTAATATTTCAAAAATATGAGTAGTTTCCGTGTAATTTGGAATACTTTCTAGTGATGAGGATTAGAATGGATATCATTAATTTATTTTCTCTTCTTTTATTTCGCATAAATAATATGTTGAAAATATGTTAGTAACATTGTTTTTGCAATAAGCAAAAAAACAACTTTTTTGAAGTTAAAATATCTCAAACGTTAAGGGCATAGAATACCGGGTTGCTGCTTTTGGTTCAAGTACGTATTATCAAAATGTGGCAATTTTCAAGTGACAACTGCTGGATCAAAATAGGAGTTTTAAAATAAATTTACAAAAAATTTAACAAATTGAAAATTGTAAATATTTAGGCAAGGGATCTAATGAGAAGGATGTGTGATAATTGTCCACTGAGTTTCACGAAACGAATTTAGTAGTGTGGCCTAATAGTTAAAAAAACAAAGAAAATGTTCTTAACTTAAAATCTTTCCTCGCCAATGAACAATGACAACCAATGAACGACGAAAATATTTCTCTCCAAGCTCTAAAACACATTTGGGAACACGATTCCACTATCGTTAGACTAATCGAATAGTTAAGCCGTGACACAGCTTATGCGAACTGGGCGGTCGATGTAGGAACCTGAGAGGCCCGGTATCCTTAATTTCTCTCTGCGAAAGAGAGAGAGAAATTATTTAGATGATATTCATCTTGCAAATGATGTCCCTATTGATTGCCCCGATGATGAAGATTTCGTGGATGTCATTCGCGAGCACAATTACCACAACATTTAATCGGAGTAATTCTTGGCAAGGAGTGTATAGCGATCATGGCTAAACAACATCATGCATGCAGCAATGAAAAAACTTGCTGGACGCTTCGCTTTGCGTGTCAATGTTCAGTGTGAATTACGCACATTTTTTGCTGAAATACCTTTTTATTTTCTCGCTCTAACTTCGTGAAAAGAGAAAGGATTGTAATCGTTCGCCGGAAAATGGCGAATATTCGACAGAAAAACACCTTTTTGTCGGACTCTGGTAACGAAAAACTTGATTAATCTAGTCTGTATATATAGTAAAGCCCTTCCTCTAACAAGTTGTGTGGTCAGAATATTCTGTGGTTCTTGATACCGAAATACAGGCTGACGACAAAACGTCCGTCTGCGGCTAACGCTAGCACATAAACCATCCCGCATACGGTTACAATACTTTCTCTTCTTACGAAGTTAAACCGAGAAAGTATAAATCAGATCTTTAAAAAAGGTAAAAATTAAAAAAAGCTAATCATTTTCGCGCAATTTTTGCTTGAAATTTCACCTTTTGCATGGTAAAATGACTTATCGACTGCACTATAGACATCGCAAGATAAAGCAGCGTGCGAAAGACGAAATATCACTGAAGAGGATCACATGGCAGAGGTCTGAATGGAGTAACAATAGTTCAGATAAAACAATACCACGTATGTTGCTCCGTATAACCGTACGCATACGAGGAAAGAAAAATTATCAAAAATTATTTTCCACAAAATAACTGTTTTCAGTGCTGCAATTAGTTGCAGATCGCTTTATCGCTGCCAGCATTACAGCATATACGAACGAAAGAAAAGCACAACCGGTATCACAGCCGATCTAGACGGTGCACCGAGAAGCCCAAACCGCAAGTCTGGAAGAGAAACTTCCTAATAACCACTAATGAGATTTTTCTTCTCGCCATCAGCCATTCTTTGCATCGTTTCTGCAGTGTGGGACAGCAACAGCAATCGGGCCCACGAAGTAGAGAGCGTGCAGCAGGGAAAAACTAGTATAGCTACAAAAGCACATACTTTCTCGCATCATTTATAACATTTGCAATTAGCAAAAGTTTAAAGAGATAAACGAAAATAGGACTTGCGCCATTTATTTAAGGGAACTCTGCTCTCTATCCGAGAGGAAAATTAATCCAAAACGATGGAGGCATTTTTTGACATTTGGAAATGTTGTGGTTTCATGTAAAGTTCCCCCCAAAAATCAAAATATCCGTTTCCAACTCGTATGGCTTCGATCTTAGAGCGAAATCAATTGGAAAATATCAACTTTGAAAAAAGAAATTGCCAGAACAGTTTAGGCGCTAGTGTACTTCACGGACTGACGTTTTGTCCTCAATCGATTTTTCTGTATCAAAATGTGCATTCTGACTTCACAAGGTGTTAGACGAAGTAATTTACTACATATAGGAACGAGATTTAATAACTTTTTCTATATAATTTCCCACAATACAGGTTTTAATGACGAAAAATCGCCACTTTGTGCTGCTGCATCACTATACTTTCTCTTTACTTCGTACAAACGTAGCAGGCGAGAAAGTAAACGTAAAGGTACATCTTTAACTATAAATTTTAACTGTTAACTGTTTACTGGTTGGTTTTCATTTATATTTTATTGATTTTGTTGATTGTACACAGGTCAGTTTTAGTCTAAACTTAACATGTTTGATAGGCTTACATGCTAACTTAGATTTAAAACTTATTTCTAAAACTTAAATCTAATGTAAGGTTGAGGATGCCCTATTGGGTCCTCTTTTCTGGTTCAAATTCGGAGAAGGTTTTGAGGAAAATATTGTAGGGATATCTGTTTTTTATTCTGGTATGGTTCGGATTTTTTGCGAGTCTAAAGGATGCAAGGGAAGGGATTTGAGGTAAATAATAACAAACGTTGGTGGCTACGTATGTGATGTGATGTTCAATGCGTTCTTTGTGAAGCTGATGATTGGTGACAAACCATGGTGCATTAATTATGGTTCTGATAAATTGATTCTGAATGATTTGTAATTTTTTTAGATTGAGATGGGACAAGCAACAGCAGTAACGTCTTGGAATGGTTTTGTATATTGCAATTGAGGAATGATATGGTAATGGGCTGTTTCTATAGATTAAAGGTTTTAATTGCAGTAGTTTTATTTTAGCTTGTTTTATTTTTTCGTCTATGTGCTGTTTCCAATTCAGTTTAGTATCTAAGTTTAATCCGATGTATTTAATAGGTTTGTGAGGGGGGTATAAGCTTAGTCTATTGTTATTTATTGTTACGGGGTGGGGAAGGTATAGGGTCATAGTGTAAATAGTTTTGCTGGGGTTTTGGATGGATTCAGTTGTATTTTTTCTTTATGTTTTTGTTCATTTACGTTAACTGAAAAAGTTCTATTGTTGAGAAAGCGATTGATAATTGATTTTAAGTAGTATGGGGTGCCAATTTTTTTGATATTGTAGTACATTAAGACTCGGTGCCATGTCCGTTCAAACGCCTGAATGATGCGCTTATTGTGTGATGTTTTTTTTTAATGCTGTATATATATGTTCCGATATTCTTAGTAACTGGTGTTGGAGTAGACAATTTTTCGATAAATCCAAATTGTTCTTTAGGAATTATATTCGTTATGTGTAGGTGACTCTTTAATCTTTTAAGTATAATTTTCTCGAGTATCTTTGATAAGGATGGCAATAAACTGATCGGATGATAACTGTCAACGCTTGTAGGATTTTTATTTGGTTTACAAATGAGAATAATGATAGCATGTTTTCAGGTATACGGAAAGTAATTTGTTCTGAGTCACGAATTATAGATGTTTGTGAGGGTAGCTATTGCTGGTGCAGGTAAATACTTTAATAAGATATTATTTGTATTGTCGTGTGCGGGTGATTTTTTACGTTTTTGTCAAGAATGACTTGCTTAAGTTCGGGAATATATTTTCGGAAAATGCCGATGTCTATTACTATAACACTCGACGTAAAAATCACATCAAGTGACAGTATCAATAGCTCGTTACAAAAATTCACATACAATATATTATGCACATTATTTTACAACACTCTGCGAGATGACATTAAACGATTAAATTCGATAGAAAAGTTTAAATCCAATGTGGAAATCGTTTCTGCTCCGTAACTGTTTCTATACAATAAGAAACTAGACTGAGCATCACAAGAAGAGTAACATTAATTTTAACAGTGATATTTAATGTATTTATTTACCATTTGAACTGTATAATTCTAAACAAATGCAACAAGTATTGTCTCGCAGCTTCTGGGTCAATGACCTCCATCTCGATCAGGTTTTTCGTCCAGTTTCCCTGATCCATTGAACAAATGCTGAGATGGCTCCTTGTTTTGCTTCTGAACAAAAAAGTAACTTCATTATCTGCGCACGACTTCTAGAATTCAGTGGGAAATATAGTTATTCGAATTATTGTTTCAATGTTGTCGCGGCAGGAAGTATTATTATTACTATTATTATTATTATTATTATTATTATTATTATTACATAATGGATAAGAGCCCAACATTTATTGCTTATTTATTCTTGAAGATTGATTTTATCACATCAGAGCGTTTTTTTTAATTAACTCAAAATTCAAGTGGTATATGACTTAGTGTAGGGATCACAGCATTTTGAAAGCGTACACAGAATTCACTTCTCCCCATAGCACGTCATACACAGTTGTAACTGTTTTTTGGCGTTAAATAAATAAATAAGTGGCTGATTGCTGGTGAATTGGCCTGCAGGGCATCGGCGCCAGCGCTATGGAGCGGGCGTTGGCCGTGGCCATCGCCTTGGCCTGCGTGGGGGCGTTCGACGGCGGGGAGGCCTTGGAGCGGCCGATCCCTGCGCTGGAGCGGCAGATCCCTGTGGCTTTCCACAGGCAGTGGGGAGGCTCCACCGCCAGCGTAGCGCCGCCCGCCCAAACACCCCAATGGGAGGAGGTCGGCAGCGATGAAGCAGCCCTGCTCGCGACCTTGTCCGACGCCTGCTGCAGCGGGGGCAAAACATTCGACGTCAGGACCAAGACTTGCCGGCTGCTCGAAGCAGATCTCATGCTTGTACGTGGGCTTTTTGACGCTTTCACTTACGAATGATCCACATACTAAAGTCACATACAAAGATTTGGTGATGTTGATGTTGACGACGACATGAACTAGAGACAGTTGGTTGGTTGGTGATTCCGGGCACGTCAACAGCTTAGGTCATCAGTCCCGTAAGTGTAGTGTAAGCTTTCCCTCGGAAGATGGTGATCTTTCCCCGCTGGATGGCGAGATCCGACGCCGACCTACCGTCGGCTACCGGGGTTTTCCCCTAACCAAGACTCTCCCACCAGCGGGGCACCGCCCCGGCCGGGACAAGCTCTAAGCTCCTGACCGGTCCCCCGGAATATATGGTAGTCTACTGCATGTTAGGATACGGCAAGGAAAGATCGCGCGCGGTCCGTGGCCCGTTTGTTACGGTACTGCTCCGGTATTCGCCTGGTGTTGATCGGAGAAACCACGGAAAACTACCGATCAGAGCAGCCCACCACTACAATTCTCCTCCACTGAATTCGACCTAGATGAAAAGCTAGTGTCAAAAATCCTATCGCCGTCAGGATTCGAAACTAGGATCTCCCGGTCAAGTGGGTGCAGTGGCATCAGTTGATGCGTGAGTGTGTGTGTGTATATATATATATATATATATATATATATATATATATATATATGTATATATAGAGAGAGAGAGAGAGAGAGAGAGAGACACACACACACACCATCAAGCCTGGGTAACTCGAAGGCACGGTAGTGTTTTGTCTTTCGGTGGAAGCAGACACTGAAGTAAAAATCTGAATGAAAAAGGAAGATGACACCAATCATGATTTTTGATTTTGTCATTGAAGCCGTCAGACTTTGTTCGCTCACGAGCAATCCCATTCTACTTTTGAGTACGACCACCGATCCTTCTGCGGACAGCTCTCTATCATACTGCGTGGTCATGCGGAATCAAGATTACAAAGAAAATCGTTTTATAAACGTGAAGTGATAAAGTAAACTTTAGAGTTGCAATAATTTTAATTAATATTTTTTTAAAAATTCCTTTTACATGAGATTTTTCATCGGTTATATGCCATTTTTCACCTCTACTTTTAGCTAGAATAAATTCCTTTCTTGAATGCCTATTTTAGTAAAAATAAATGACACTTTGCCTACCTATTTCAGGTAAAATAAATGCCTGAACTTCCGGGGTCTATTAATAAGTCTATTCCAGCCACAAGTGCCTCCCAAAAAGTTCCAGGACTTGCCCAGAATTAATATTTATACTGCGTACGCGCACACGACAGCACTTCCTACAATTGATGTATTCATGTAAAGGCGATATTTTTGGGGGAAACACTGTCTTGATTGGTTCACGCCATATGAATACTTGAATGCTACTGGTGCTAATTTTAGGAATAGTCGGTGTAATAGCTGAGAATAGAATAGAATTCGGAACACCCTATGAGTTTCTCAGGGGTCTCTCCCCCCAGTTCCTCACAGCGCTTCAACTCTTGACTTGATGTGTTTTCGCTTGTATGCTGACGAGATTCCCTCGCTTTCTAATTTTTGTAGGGGTAATTCAAAAATACGTACGCAATTTTAGCTTCTTCCAAACCTCCATGAACCAATTAGCAGAACTTATTCACATTTCACTGATTTTTTTCTTCTTTTTTTCTACCGTTCCTCTCATCCCGATTTCCTATCAAACTCGTCCTCCCTCGCTTTCACTCCTGGCATCCAAATTGCGTGCGTATTTTTCATTGAACGACTTCCTTTATTCTGTACTGGCGGTAGTGGTCAGGCGGAAGAGCAGGCTAAATGGCCTGAGCCTCGCCACCAATAAAGACATTTATTTTATTTTATTTATGTATTTATTTATGTATTAATTTGTTTGTTTGTTTGTTTATTTATATATTATAGGAAGACGAAAGCCCGTGGGCGCGGCCGCCGCCGCCGCGACCATCACCACCACTACCACCACCACCTCCGCCGCCGCCGCCGCCCCCGCAGCAGCCGTCCCCGGCGTCGTGGCAGCCCCGGCAGGCGTGCCCGCCGGATCTCGGCCCCTGGCTCTGCGTGAACGGCGGCAGCTGCTTCTCCCAGGACGTGCAAGGGTCGCCCATCTACAGCTGCGAATGCGCTGCCGGATACACAGGGGAGCGGTGCGAATACAAGAGCCGCGATTATTCCCACTCGCCGTCACAAGGAGGAATGTTTGGCACCGACGACAACGCCATGGGCGGTTACTAGGTATCAGGGTAATGACTTCAGAGTCCGGAAAAATATGTAGTATGAAATATGTACGTAATTATGTAATAACGACAATAACTAATGTGTGTGTAGAAATTAATAAATGAAATACTATATCTCTTTACGCTCTAATAAAAAAAATTACAACATTACTTTATAAAACAATATAACAGAATTACATTAATAAAACATTTATTAAAGTAATTGTAAAAATAAACATTGCTGGACCTAATGAATTAAGTTTTTTAAGAATTCATTTTACTTTCCCACCCTTACGTATGTATGAAGAAAAGGTATTGTAATCCAACGCCAGAAAACGGAGGATTTTTGACAAAAAAAACAACAACTTTTATTGTCGGGCCCTGGTAACGAACAAGTTGATAAATCCTGTTCCCATATCTAGTAAATTACTTCCTCTAACGGAAGTGAAATGAACAGTGGTTGCTTAACACAGACTTCACTGTAGCATTGATTTGTACTTACTATTCGACATACGTATGAAGTAGTATAAATTCATAGAAATAACCACTTATACTTCGGAAGTAGTTCTAGATTTTGTCTGCATTTCATGGATTTCGAAAGTGGCAGACAAAATCTGGAGCATCCGGATCAGATCTAAGGTCTTGCGCGTTACGAAGGGAACAGTCAGATTTTAAATTTTGAATTTTGAATTATAGTTGGTATTTATAATTTATAGATATTTCACAGAGCCGGCGCAGAGAGAGTTCTCTCATATGTGAAATTATTTCTTATGCTGCACGGCGGGCTAGCAATTTGTGAATACTATTTCTTTTTTTCTGATAATTTACTATTGCCAAATCCGAATACTATTTCAACGAACATCTAATGCTATGACGAGAATTACATCCGTTGTCATTGTTAATATTGTTATTTCTACCGTTGCCCTGCTATGCTCACAAATTTTCTCAATGTTGATACTAATTTATTAAATTTACTTACGTTTTAATCATGGGTTGTACTTACAACATACTACTCCTTACCTATTGCACGTGGACGCGAAATTCTCTACAGAATCACGATTCCTGGAAGTTCTATTGATTGAAACCAATTATTAGATTGATGCCAACATAAAAATTATCAGCCTTGTTCAACAATACAAATTAATTAACATTTATTCTTATATATATTACAAATTCTATTGATCTCATAAGAACTATTTTTTCAATGTAGAACTTTAAAACACCGTACGGATTAGAATATAATTCGTGAATATAATTCGTCTTCTCGGCTGACTAGCAAAATGTTGTCCATGGAATCCTTGGTGTACCAATTCTCACGTACTTGCCTAAATTAAGTAGATCTGCGACAGAATGGCATAGACTTTCTCGTAGAAACGTTTTCTAATTTCCTTGGTGTGGACTGGTTTTAAGATCTTACTCCGTTCTCTGGCCAGTTGCCATCTTTCGTCACAGAAAGTACATTTTATTAACTTTTTCTCAACTTTTCGGTTTCTGAATAGTAGAACCGAAATATGACTTCAAGAATATTAAAGAAGAGTAAGACCTCGTCCAAAATTCAAATTTCCATTGAACATTTTGAAGCCATTTTTAAGGAAATGGCGATTAAGCATTACTGTAAATGCGACATTTGAAGCTCTTTTTCACAGGAATCTATTAAGTATTCGAAAAAATACAATTTGAAGTCATTTGAAGCACTTCCACTCTCAAATGCAATAATGTATATAAATCGATGTAAATGTGCATATTAACGGCGTGAGAGATATTTCAAAATAATTATATTTGTATATTTTTTGAAAAAACAAAAGAATACACCAAAATGAACTTTACGTCATATTAAACAGTGCCATCACCACTATTTGTTACAAAAGTTTGAAGAAAAAACTTGGAGCCATTTTTAAGAAAATGGCGGTTGAGCGTTTCTCAAAATGTGTAATTTTGAGTTCGTTTTTATAGAAAACTGTTTCCGAGAGACAGGAGTTTCCAAGAAACTTTATTTGACATTATTTTTAAAAAATGTACTCAAAATTCTAATAATGTGAAGAAATTGCCTCTAATGTAAATATTACCGACGTGAGAGACAAATCAAAAACAATACATTTTTATAATTTTTGAAAAAACATAAGAATATAGCAATAAGGCATTTAAGTCATTGGATAGGGTGCATTTGGTACTACCCCTACCAAAAATTTAGAAAAGTAGAAGCCGTTTTTGAGAAAATCATGATTTTGTAATTTTTTTAAATCGCAAATATTTCACTCTCTATTGTACGAACACTACTAAAATGTTCAAAAGGAGTGCATGATCTCAATGAAATAGCTATTTATATGCTACAAATTTCATTTAAAGGAAAAATCTGTGTCTTCAATTTTATAGTTGTAGGAAGTCGACAAAAAAAGTAAACTTTTGCAATTTTCCAAAATTAGTTAGAATTAACCGTGAAAGTCGGATCTATGCTACCTTTATAAGTGCATTTTTCTCTATTCTTACAAGAAATTTAAAGAAAAAATTTCGAGCCGTTTTTGAGAAAATGTTGAAAATGTCCGGGGGCTTCATGTAAAGTACCCACAAATTTTAAAGCATGTTTTTCAAAATTTCAAAGCTTCAACTAAAGCCAGATGGACAGGGGTTTCTTCAATTTGGAAAACATCGTATGTGTGTGGTTTAGGCGCTAGTACTGTTCACAGACGGACAGACGGTCCGACAGACGGACGGACTTTTTAAAAGAAACCCTTTTTCGGTATCAGGGGATCCCAAAACGTGTATTTCCCATGAAATCTCGATATCGATTTTCCGCATCAATACATAACTTTCTCTATACTACGTACGAGCATTCATATTAATGCAAACTTAAATGTAACTTAATGCTGAAAACGTAGCCGTAAAATTTACACGTAAAAACAAGCATTCACAATGAAGAAAGTAGGCTGCAACGTACGTTTCGCTTGAACCAATCAGAATTCAACGTACTGAACAATGTACAACGTACAAGAATACAACGTACGTATTGATCGATTCGTTTCTAGCACGGTGGGAAGATCTTTCCACCATAGTTTCTAGTGTTTTCTTCGACATTTCTTCGACATAAAGGAATTTCTTCCATTTGTCTTTATGTAGTATATGCGAGTAGCTGTAGTAGTTGTGCTCGCATTTCCTTCATCGTATATAAACAAAGATTCTCTCGTACCAAATTCACGAGTAATCTGTCGAACAACTTAGTTTATTCGCCATATCAAGTTAAAGTCACAATAAAAATTGCCCAAATTCTGACTTTGAATTCACTACATGCATCAAAATTGTTCGCAAACTAGTCTTCTACATTATAATAACAAAATGACATAACCACAAACTAATACCTCAACATAATCTGAAATCGACCTTCCAAACGGCTCTCTTGGTGTTCGGTAGAATTCCGACGAAAAATTAACGTAAAAGCTTGGAGCTGGTGAACACTTAAGTTTATGGACTTAAGGTCTACGGTTACGTCAAGGTATTGTGAATGGTCTCGCTTAGTAACTCATTTGTAGGTTTTGCCGCTACGTTACGTTTAAGTTTGTATTGTGAATGAGGCCTACGTATGTATACGAGAAAGTAAAAATGTTCCAGAATGTCCTCAACGATTGCTATTAATCGGAGTTAATATTCCCACAAAATCAAAACGCGGTCGCGACTTTCCCTATTTGTGTTTCGTATGAAACACCTACTCGCTATTGACTATATTCAGCTACTTATTGAACAATCCTTCCATCAACGGAGCTACCCTAATATATATTCCTTCGAAACACGAAGTCTATTTTAATTCGAAATGCCAACTACTACATTAATAAAATTTCCAATTACAATTTACTACTATAATTTAACAATACAAAGCTCTAAAACCTCAAACTAATCATAAATTCCCGTCTCACTATCATTTTCAAAATACCCAGTCTATGCTGAAAATCCGTTCACACCTCACCAACCGCTTACGTCCGTTCGTTCCAATGTTGTTGTTTTTGTTTTTTTTTTTGTTTTCTTTTTCTTCTTTTTCCCCCCTTTTTTCTAGAGAGTGCTTCCATGCGTCCTTCCACGAGATAACAGCTCTCAACGCCCTCTCTATCTGCCAAAATTTCAAAACTCTTCCCTCTAATCAATGCATATTCTTCATTGAAAGTCGAATGCCGATTGCTACTACTTAAGTCCCTAATTCTACCAACCATGACTTATGCTAGCCCAGTTTGGGGTTGTGCAGCGACAAGCAATCTCCAAAAATTAACAGCCATTCAGAATGTATTTTTAAGAAGAACTTTAAATGCCCCCTGGTTTATTCCGAACACCCAGATTCGCAGAGAATTGAAAGTTCCTTCATTAAGCGATCACATAACTCAAAGAGCTCAAAACTTTTACCAAAACCTTCACACTTCCCCATGCTCCTTAACCTTCAGCCTAGGTCGCAATGCTGCATACTCACGTATTAAATCCAGGTATCACAAAGACCGATTCAAACCACCGTAATCCCCCATAACTGTCAATAGATAAACTAAAAGTCTTCAACTGCTTCATTTACTTTAGCCCAATGTTTACGTTATTCCGAGTAATAAAACCACTGCTTATGGATGGCCATTCCCAAAAAAAAAATAATCAAAGTAAACATGTCGGACGAGAAGAAATAAATTTAACCAAAAAAAAATTTTAAAAACGCCCTCTCTACACTTTTTTCACAATATGTGTTTGGGACCGTGTCTATCAGCACAGCGCTGTGACACCAAGAATGGAATATCACACTTTGTTGATTCGTTGTCCTAACAACGCGTATTCTTTGACTTCCGAGTTTGAAAACAATGCCATTATTCCAACGCTGGATGTCGATTTTATCAACCCATGGTTCTTGGCTTATCACACATAAAATACCAAGTGTAATTTATTCGTCCAGACCTTCATACAACAATTGATATTAACCACTCCTTACGTACCTTAACCTTAGTGTTTGAATCTACTGAAAACCGGCTTAATTGGACAAATCATTCCATTTCTGCCCGTTCTACCGATATTCGATTAAATGCGTGTTGCGCAGATCCAGGGAAGAGTAGAAAGAAGTACTTTTTTGGAAACGCTTAATTTGCTTTTACTGAAAATGATATGACATAATATATATGTTTAGAAAATATCGAACTTAAATCAATGTTAACAACGTTCATTGTTCGTTTACATTATATTTCGTTTAGATTAATTCGTAAATTTCCAATGCACGCGTGATATTGCCTTTGAAACTTTTAGAACTGGATAGAGTACGATATTAGGGAAACAACAGGTGCCCATGTGACCCACAACTCACGTTCCCGTCGTGCATAACTCGGAAATGATACATTCTAGAAGGCTTTCGTGTCCAGGACACGAGTTACGTTTCTTGTGCCGTAGTCAACAAAACGATACTTTTTTTTTTTTTAATATTCCATTAAGTCTTTTAAATTACTCCGTAAGACGGCTTGTCAGAAACGATTGACGTAGGCTTCGTTTATAAGAAGCTATTTTCACTTTTGAAACAATGATTTAAAAAGTGCGGAATGTTTGCGCATCTCGAACTAATCGCAATTTGAAGGACTTGGGGTAGTAACACGTCATATAACCAGCCACTGCAAGCCTTGTCTTATCTTGTCTTATCTTTCGAAGGGTTTTGGGCAGAAACAAGATGAGGGACAATTCGACCAAAATCGAAATGTTAACACTTATAATCAGCAGAGTGCTTGCTGTGCTATCTTGATACTGACTCCAAGCCCTTGATCAACGTTTGTGCGTTTGAAATTTCCCGCGCTTCTTCTCCAGACGTTGTCGGTCGCCGCTCTCCCAGTCGCCAGAGCGCCCTCGCGACATTCCTCTCCTCCAGGACACGCGACGTACTAAGCGAACAGCTGATGTCGATTTCCACCGGCCCGGCCCGGCCCAGCCCAGCGCCAACCTTGGCCGACCTACTCGCTTGGCGGAAAAGGAAATGAACACCGCACCACTCGATAATCCAGGGCCGTCGCCGACTCCTCAAGTGTGAATGCCGTCGCGAGAGCAGCTGCGTGTTTTCGCGTGTTGGTAGTACAGACACATCACACGCATGCCGTGCATTAAACAGATTAGCGCTAATCGCCGCGTTATGTCGCCGCTAGAGCAAGGTCGAATCCGTTTGGCGGAATGATAAGATTGTTTCGAGCGACTGGAGAGGCCGTATCGAATTTCAAGAGCTCAGAAAGCAACCGACTGCGCCTCTGTTTAAATTCCGCAACTGCGTGCACCTGTGACAGTATCAGCGATGGGAGACTCGACGCAGTCTTACTTCGTGGGTATTGATGTAGGCACAGGGAGTGTAAGAGCGGCTCTAGTTGACAAGCTGGGGAAAATTTTAAAAATCGCCACTGAACCTATAAATACTTGGACCCCCAAAGCAAATTTCTTCGAGCAATCATCTGATGACATTTGGAGAGCTTGTTGCAAAACTGTGAAGGTCGGTAAACCATTATGTTATACCCGGTTTGTTTATATTTTAAGGTAGTGAATGAACTGAAAAATATTTTTAGGCTGTCACAGAAAATATTTCGCCGGCATGTGTGAAAGGAGTTGGTGTGGATGCCACATGTTCATTAGTTGTTGTTGATAAGGAAGGTAAACCATTGTCTGTCAGTCCTACAGGTGAGTTATTCCTTATGCAACTTGCCTTTTGAGCTGATATTGAATATTATTTTCTGCATTGTTTTGTTCCTTAACAAATTGTTATATTTCAGGAAATAATGAACAAAATATTATTTTATGGATGGATCATCGAGCTTATGATGAAGCGGCTTTCATTAATTATTTAAATAATCCTGTACTTAAATATGTTGGAGGAAAAATATCATTGGAAATGGAAACACCAAAATTATTGTGGCTGAAGAGGAATTTAAAAGAACAATGCTGGGATAAAGCTGGATATTTTTTTGATCTGCCAGATTTTCTTACTTGGAAAGCTACAGGATCTCAGTCAAGGTTATTTCCACATTTCATATTTCTTCATAGTAGATTACCTCCATTGTAAGTAAATTTTTGAAAAAGTGTACAATTTGTTTACAGGTCTCTTTGTTCTTTAGTATGCAAATGGACGTATGAAGCTGAAGAAAAAAAGCAAAATGGATGGAGTAGCAAGTACTTTGATGATATTAGTTTAGGTGATCTGAAGCACAATAACTGGGAGAAAATTGGTTCCAAAGTCTTGGCCCCAGGTGAACCATGTGGTGATGGCCTAACTGCAACAGCTGCCAATGAACTGGGACTACTTCCTGGTACACCTGTTGGAACATCTATCATTGATGCTCATGCTGGAGGGGTAGGAATGTTAGGATGTTCTGCTGCCGGAGTTTCTGCAGAATTTCACACAAGACTTGGTAATATTACATGTTTTGATCATGAATGTTTTAGTGACTCTGTATTTCACACTTTTAGACATGTTATTTTTATTTTCACCAGGATTAATTTGCGGGACATCAACATGTCACATGGCAATTAGCAAAAATCCCCACTTTGTTCAAGGAGTTTGGGGTCCCTATTATAGTGCAATGGTCCCAGGATATTGGCTCAATGAAGGTGGTCAGAGTGCTACAGGAAAATTAATTGATCATGTCATAGATTCACATCCAGCGAGTGCCAAAATCATGCAGAAAATTGGAAATGAAATGTAATTTATATATATGATTTTCTCTAAAAAATTTTCAAGCTTTTCACTACTGTATTTCATTAACTTAATTTTCTTTTGTTTATATTTTAAATAATATGTTTCAGGCACATTCAAACATATTTAAGTAATTTGCTGAAAGATCTGGCAGAAAAGAAAGGCTTGGAATCTCCTGCTTATTTAACTTCTGATATTCATGTTTGGCCAGATTTCCACGGCAACCGTTCTCCACTAGCAGATCCATCTCTTCTAGGAATGGTATGGTTTGTTTTGAAAGTACAGATTTATAGTTGCATACATTGAATTGGGGCACAAATTGTCTTGTGAAAGTTGGCTGTGATAATTGTATGTTCATGTTCTTCCCTAATTGTTAGTTTCATTGCCGTTTTCACAGCACATGCAACAGCCAGTGAGGTTTTGTATTCCATCAGGCACTAATGTAAATTTATCTCAGAATATTCAAAAGTTAAAGAATTTCTTTATGGAAATGTAAATAGTCTACTGTAAATTTACCTTAAATTTATTTGGCAACTCTGGTAGCACACAATTGAAGTTTTGCAGCTAACAAAAGATTTTTGATTATTTTTGCATGTGAAATTACTTCCTTCAAAACATTTCCAATAAAAGAATATGTAATTTCAAATATGATTTATCACAAAATAAGTTAACTTTCTAACTTTCCCAATATTTCATGTATTGGTTGCCTTCAGCATCCTCTTCCTATGGCTTTCCTGGCTGTTGGGTTTTGTACTGCTGTGGCTACATATCCTGGGTTCACTTGAGGTGGTGACCATGGTGGTAGTTGATCATCTCTGAGTGGAAGCATGTTTGGGTTGGTGATTCATAATGAGGTTAGTACAATTGTATGGCTTATTGCTGTGGCAAACAGAAAGCTTTATATGCTGGGTATCTGCACATAAGAGTAAGTATTGTAGAAAGGCTGACTTTGGGTTCTTTTGCATGTGGCTTCTAGTGATTCCTGTACTCCCAATTTCCTGATGTTTTTTTTCTTTCTTTCTTTCTTTCTTTCTTCTTTAAAAAGTAGTAATGCGACTTTCTCTGGTAAAGTGGTATGCTTGGCATTCTCATGGAAATGAGAAATGTTATCCTGAAATATTTGTTTCACTAAATGGGCTTAATGTAGAATATTACTGTGTTACTAAAACAAAATATTGTAGGAAGTTATTTAAAAAGCATTATTTTGCTTCATTATTTTTTTTTTTTGGTGTAATTCATAACATAATCCATATGGCAGGTTTCCGGATTGAGTCTCTCGTCTGATGAAGAAAGCCTAGCCATCCTCTATTTGGCAACTGTACAAGCCTTAGCTGTAAGTGATATCTGTTCCAGATGCTATGACATTGCTGTACATGAACTTTAGTTTCCATTTAAATTATCCCTTATTTTTAAACTTTTATTATTCCAGTATGGAACTCAGCATATAATAGAAGTACTGCGTGCATCTGGTTATTCTGACTTTCAATCTATATTAATTTGTGGAGGCCTCAGCAGCAATCCACTGTTTGTGCAAACACAAGCGGATGTGGTAGGAATGCCTGTACTTTGTCCCCATGAAGCTGAATCAGTTTTACTGGGAGCAGCTATTCTGGGAGCATGTGCTGCTGGTGAATTTTCCAATATCCAGGCCGCTATTGTTGGAATGGGAGGAAAAGCAAATGTAGTTCAACCAAACCCTGAAGATCACAGGTGCTTAATGTTTTTTAATAGAATAATTTGTGAATGTGACACATATTGAATTTGAAGAGATTAACCACAACTAATAGTAATGCACTTAACATCTTCCATTTTTTAGGTATCATAAGAAGAAATATAAAGTATTTTTGAAGATGGTAGAAGACCAAAAGACTTATAAAGAATTAATGGCATAAAATCTGAGATTATTGTGGGATTATATTGTTGTTATGCTGTTTTGTAGATGCATTTATTTTTTGTGTTGACCCAAATACTCGTATTTTTATAAACAAATGTTAATAATAATTGTTATTTTAACATTCCATTGAAAATAAATATAAAACTGTTTATTATATTTCCTAGTTCATTTATTTTTAGTGAGATATTAATGTCTCGTTGTTTTAATATTCTTTGCCTTCTCAACTGAAGGGGAAAGTTTTTCAGCTGAATTGTATTTGAAATTGCTGAAATGCTGAATTGCAGCCACATGCAGTCTACTGCCTTTGATGGAGCAGCAAAGCAGCAAAAACTGCTTCTGCTGCTTGTTTCCTACTTTGCTATCTCAACAAAAAATTAAATTGAATTGTTCTGCAATTCAAGATACTTCAATTAACAGAAGAGAAAATGTTCAGATTTTACCTCTGATAAATCCAGCTGTCAAAATAGCTCTTCAAAAGCTACTGTAAATCAATATAAATATATGGAGACTGGTGTAAGAGAAATAAGTATCTGAAATTGCCATTACTGAACATTTTTTAGTGGTGTAAGGAGAATGTGAATACCAATTGCAAAGAGATAAATCCATAATATCAATCAAAAAAGGTATTTAATTTATTTTTAATTGCTGATAATTAGGGAGCAATGATTTTGCATATTTTGGTTTGTTGCTTCGGTGCATTGTTATGTGAAATTTCTTGACTTTAAATTGAATATCATGGTCTATAGATTAGTACATTAGTGCAAATTTGGCCTACTTTTCCTGTTGGTGCATATTTTGCACATTTCATTAAAATAGAGGTAAATCTGTAAAACATTGCATCTTTTCATAGAATCAATTTATTTGTAAACATTCATTGATTCGAAAGAGCTTGTCACAGTACGGTTTTATGTTTTCTATGGATGATAAAATACTTGTGAAATGTAGGATATTTTTTGATATATTTTTCAAACGAGCCAGAAGAAATACAACAAGACACAATGAACTTCACTTAGGTGAATAATTACTTCAATTATTACTTCTCGCTACCGCATACGCAATAGAGAGAAAGTTATGTAATGTTATGCGAGAAAACGGCGAATTTTTAGCAGAAAAACTTATTACAGGGTCCTGGTTACGAAAAAATGGGTAATTTCAGTTACAAAAAAAAAAAAAAACTCTAACACGTGGTGTAGCCAGAATCCATGTTTTCTTGTTTCTTCATACCGAAAAATCTAATGACGGCAAAACGTCTGTCCGTCCGTCCCCCTGTGATCGACGCTAGCGGCTAAAGCGTTCAGCAGTTTTCTCCAAAATTGATATTCCCCAATCCAACTGACTGATGCCGCGGCCCCTAAAATTTGAAACCGATATTTTGATTTTGGGGGGTACATTACATGAAGCTCCTGGCCCATTTTCCAGATTTTCAAAAGTGGCTCCAACGTTTGAAGGACGTTTAAGAGAATAGTGCAGGTCTTGTTTTTGTTGAAAATTCTGATTTTTCGAAAATTGCAAAAATACCTACACAATTCTTTCGGCGTCTTCCTACAACTACAGTTATGAAGAAAAAGATTTTTCTTTCCCTTATTGAGATCTGTTCCTTTCTCATTGGTTCGATTTTCACGGTTAACTCTGAATTTGAAAACTTTTTAAAAATTGCAAAAGTCAGAATTTCTTTTGACGTCTTCCTCCAACTACAAAATTGGAGACAGATTTTTTCTTCAAGTGAAATGTGTTGTCCATAAATAGTTTTCATAAAGGTCATGTACATTTTTTTGAAAATTTTAGTAGTTTTCGTGCAATATGTGCAATTTTTAAAAAACAACAAAAACAAGATATTTTCAAAAACGGCTCCCAATTTTTTTTAAATGTTTGCTATGGGTAGTGCTAAATAAACCCCACATGATGACATAAATGCCATATTGCTCAATTTTTTGTTTTTTTAATTATAAAAATTTAATTTTGTTTACTTGTCTCTCACGCCGTTAATATTTACACTGCCGGTAATTTGTACACATTAGTATATTTATGAGTATATGTACTTTAAATAATGTCCTATAGAAATTCTCAAGAATTCAACATTTTCTGTGAAAATGAGCTCAAATTTCCGCGTTTTCAGAAACTCTCAAACGACATTTTCTGAAAAATAGCTCCAATTTTTTCTTCAAACTTTTCCAATGGATAGTACCAATTGCACAGTTTAATAATGAAAGTTCATTTTTTTGTGTTCTTTTGTTTTTTCAAACATTACACAAATGTAATAGAGCAAGACCTTAAAGGCAGACCACACCAAGGAATTTAGAAAATTTGCTATGAGAAAGAGTGTGCCATTGTGTTGCACCACTAGTTTCTCTTGAGAAGTAGAATATTAAAACTGAGGGGTTTCTCTGTATTATTATTATTATTATTATTATTATTATTATTATTTATTAATACTCTATGCTTTTATACTGTTATCTCTTTTTTCGCCTCACGTTGGGAATGACAACTGAAACGATGGGGTAGCTTTTATTTATTTAAAGAATACAATAATTAATACCCCTCTGTTCACAGTAAAAAATTATTTATTTGTTGACTGACGTACGAAATGTCAGCGCCGCCAAAATCTTACAAAGGGATTATTTAATCTCGTAAATACATGATCGTGAAAATTATGCTTCTGCTAAAATAAATACTCCTTCTTCTGAAAATATTTATAAATTGCCCTCTGGTGGCTATTAATAGAACAAAAACAGGAAATACAATGCTTCAAGACAACAATGAAGAAAAGAAAAACAAATTTCACCATTCATATTTTAATGGACTCCAGGGCATTCCCTATCGCTCATGGCCATGATTTCCCCATTTTATGATTAATTTATTTTATTATTGCTATTATAAATCTTGGCCTTCTTACAAACCAAAAACAAAATTTTAGTTCAGATGTTCCACTTCCATTTTTGTTATCCTCAACCATCTTGATCGACGTATCTCCACATTCCAAGCCCATTCCACGGCAACGTTCACGTCACAGATCAAAATAATACTATCTTATTTACATGTCAACGTGTCTACAGCCAATACCTTATATTACTACAGGCCTAACAATTACGTCATTAGCTGCTTGTGACGTAGGAATATGTAGGCCGACTATGAACATGTACGACAGCCATCTTGCCTTAGTTTATGCCATTTAGTTTATTTATCATTTCTTCTGTGCCGTGGTTATCGACTTTACATTTAAATTATTACTTATTATTACTTAATTCAGAATATGGCTTCTAAATGGTCGAGACAACGAACCGAGAATCGGTGTTTTCGTTTCCGGCTGCGAAAGAAATGGACATCCCCCAAAAGAAGAAGATAGTTTCTACCAAATCAGCATTCCAAGGTAAGAACAAGTTTCTAAACTGATTTCAGAGCAATAACGTGGTAATAATTTAAAATAAATGACTAAGCGTTGAACAATTTAGAACACAAATCACAATTATGAATTGTAAACAGCCAAAAGCTTCCATATCAATCGAATAAGTTTCGTCTAGTTTCTCTTAACTTATTGAGAAATTTCTGACTTTGTTTTGCGCCTAGAAAGTAAATGTAGCTTTCTTCCCCCAAGTCACGTTCAATTTTAAGTTATTTTTGCATTAAATAAATGCATCTTAAGATTAAATCTCAGCGTTATCCATGATTGTGAGGTTATGTTTGATTATTTTATTGTCATGGTTTCAATATTATGCTGAAAATGCGATGAAAGAAAGGAAAATAGGTGTGATCAAGGTTTATTAAGTAATGTTATTACTACTGTTAATAATTGTAATACGTAATGTTAATAATTGTATTACGAATTCTTAACGAAAATGCTTTAATAATCGTCATTATGTCTAACGTTCATTAAAATTTTGCAGGTTTGTGAAGTCCATTTTCGCCCAGAGAACTCTTGAGTGGCATGATGAAAACGCAAACAAACTCCAAGCATCACTAGGAAAACCGAAATTAAAATATGGTGCAGTGCCATCATTATTTTTGAATCGTTCTAAATATTTAACTTCAGCAATAACATCAAGAGAGAGTGTATAGAAGAAATATGAGAAATATTTACGTATCAAAATTTGCAACGCATAATTAATGACGGCCTTCAATTGAAAGAGAATGCAAGAATAAATTTTGTCTCGAATATTTTCAGAATGTGATCATCGAACAAGTCAGTATGCTTTATTGTAACAATTCCTTGTGTTGGAGAAGAGTAAAATGCCAAATTTCGATTAATGTTGCAGGAAAGATAAATTTTCTACTGTAAATTGTATTTGTATTAGTTTGTTTTAAATATATTGTGCTGGTAAAACTACCTGTGATATTCCTTGTATTTGTGTTGAAGTTTATTCTTTACTATGTTTCTTTATCTCTTTCTTATTTCACGCATTTTAATATTTATTTACGACATTGGGAAAGAGATATGTATCAGTTTAACTTTCGTAATGCTGGAATTTGTAGGTAAGTAATAATATTAATACATTAACCGCGTTGTTCGTAGACGGAAAGACGAACGGACGGATAGACAAACGTTTTGCTGTCATTCGATTTTGAGGTATCAAGGACCAACGAAATTGTATTCTGACTACATCACATGCTAGAGGATTTTTTTTAAATTTAGAAACTGGATTATTTCACTTTTTCGTTATCAGAACCCCATAATAAGAGGATTTTTTGCCGCAAGTTCACCGTTTTTTGCGCAGCATTACATCCGTTTCTCTCTACTCCGTAGCAAGAGAGTAAAAATGTTGAACGACCGCTCTAAAAATATGTGCAGTAATAAAGCTTCCGTTTAATCTAATCAAATTAAACGCAACTTCGGAGATTATCGTCTTAAGAAGGAGACTGAATTATTGTTTCTTGACAGTCTGAATGTTAGTCTTGTCTCCGGATTCTTTCTCATGCTCAGTGTGACCTTGTGGAACTCCATTTTCGGTGAGAAGAGACATTGTAGTTTCATTATTTTCTAGAATCAGAAATGGGCAACCGATAAAGTGATTGGGTGTATTCATCTTTTATCACAACTGACGATAAGAGAAGACGGAGGACTCCGCTGTGATTTAACAGCAGACATAGCTACATTTCCAGTGCAAATAAACTCCGATTTGTGTAGTGGACGAATCGAAATTGCAAAAATTATTTGTTTCCTTGAATTATTATTATTATCATTGCTATTATTAAAAATGTTTTGAAATAGTGATACAATTTTTTTTGTTTAGAAGGCAAGCATATTGACAAAATATTAATTCCATGGAAAAACTAGCGGTCACCCATATTGATACCCAGAACGATTTATTTGCCAATATCTGAATGGTTATTATTGAGGTGAGTTCAGAAATATATTTTCTTCTTATTACATCATTGGATTTGTGATACTCAAATTTTCAAACTACTCCTTGCATGTTGCAACTAACGGTGGTTAGTGTACAGATTTACGTGACAAATTGTTTTAGCGTAGAAGCACATGAAATTCACCCAGAGCGAGGATAACTTGGTGTCTTACCCATAAACTTCGTGTACTTTTAAATATTACGTGTTAGCGCAAAATGAAGTTCTTGATCAGTACACCTGATTAACTTGTCAAGTTTGTAAGATGTCTGGTTCTTTGTAAAGATACTCGCGATAGTTACAAGCGAGCGCTTCAGAGGCAATTTTTAATTCGGCTGCAGGTTTGTACAACAACGGCTTTTGTTCCTTCAAACGATTCTTAAAATCATTAGCAGAAGATTCGCAAAGAGAAGAGCAATTTAAAAGAAAATTGTCTATTACTACGGTGGCCGTGTTCTACAACCTCCGGTGGACTATAAGGAAAAGACAAAAACAAAGAGAAATGAATTTTTTTAGTACTAGTACAGTACGTACTACAATAGCACATGCCTTCTCGCATTATTTCTATTTCCCCCCTTTTTTTAATTCAGAGAATTCAACGAAAATGAGACCCGCGCGGTTATTTTAAGCGCCCCTTCTATACGCGAAAAACAAAAAAGAAAATTTGAGCGGCTTTGAGAAAAAAAATTTTTTGACGAAATTTTTTGAAGAAATTGCATATCTTCAAGTTCAAGTCACGCGAAAACTACCAGATTTTTCAAAAACTTGCATATGACCTTCATTAAAGAGCTGATTTTTTTACATCAGAGTTTGTAAAATAATCTCCAACTTCAGTTTTGTAGTTTTGACATGTTAATTTTTTGCAGTTTTAGAAAAAACGGAAGTTCACCGAAAACTTGACTAACACCATACTTTTTACCGTCCCTTGACACATATGAGGAGATAATTTAAACAAAATATTGGAGCTGTTTTTGAGAAAAAATTGTTTTAAAAAATTAATTACCTATATTTTGTTCAAAAGTACGCGAAAACTACTAATATTTCCTAAAAATTGAACATAGCCTTGTTTCAAGGCCTGTCATTAAAGAACAGATTTCGTGAATGGAAAAGATCTGTCTTTAATATTATAAGTGTAGGAAGACCCTGAAAAGAAGTTACACTTTTGCAATTTTCAAAAAAATTGGGAATTCAACGAACATGATACCTACGCCATTCTCTTAAGCATCTTTTACACTGTCTGAGGACAAAGTTTTATCAAAAATTTAGAGCCTTTTTGAGAAGGCTTCGAAAATGTTTTTGAGGCTTCATGTAAAGTATTCTCAAAAATCAAAATATCCATTTGAAACTCCCGAAGGCTTGAGTTCGTTCAGATCGATCGAGGACTATCAATTTTGGAAAAAATTGGCTGAACGGTTTAGAGGCTAGCGTTGACCGAAGACAGACGTTTTGCTGTCAATCGATTTTTCGGTATCAAGGATCCACAGAACATGGTTACTGGCTACACTACGTTTTAGAGAAAGTAATTTGCTATACAAAGCAACAGGATTTATCCACTTTTTCTTTACCAGGGCCCGTAAATAAGAGATTTTTCTGCCGAAAGTTTGCTGTTGTCCTCCGCACGATTACATAACTTTCTCTTCTTACAAAGTAATTGCCAGAAGTAAGTGCTAGTAAGTAAGAGTTTAGTACAAACATGATTCATATTCTACATAATATCCTTAAAAAACCAGACATTTGCTTGTATGAGGACGAGCTTTTATATCCCTTCTTTGACATACTGTATATTGACGCCAATGATGAGATGGGTTTGAACTTTGCTTTAATGTTTCTCATTGGTCTGGAAGTTTTGATGTCTCGCTCAGTTCATCAGTTCGAGGAAGAGATGAAAATCATTCGTGTTAAGTCGGGCGCAAGTGATCGGGCGATGAAGCTTCTCATCTGCGTCAGAAGTTGTCCGATAATATTAGCAGAAGTTGTCATGAATGAGGACATCTCCGGATGTCAGCACTCTTCTTCTTTTGTTTCAAAGTTCATGCTGTAAACTCGGCTCATTTTTTTGTGAATTTATGGTGCCCTTTTCCCTTCCTGAAGAAAACACTGTGCAGCTCACACTTGATGGGACCGTTTAAAGAACCCATCATCTTCTAGTCCCGTCAGCTAATGTAGCGTCACGTTGGCGGCCGTAGGTGGGATGAGGAACGGAAGTATCGCATACCTGCGGGCATGAATAGCTAGGCGCCCGGCGTTGGGATACATTTAAACAAAGGGGACGCCAGCTTGACCGGGATGGTCACGTGGTAGACGCGTGCCTCCCTCCCACACCTAGGACGGTCACGTGACGGCTGCACTCTGGTATGAAATCGAGCCGACAAACTCAGACGGGTTCATTCTGGAAACCTCGCGCGACGCGCAAAACTTTACGCCCAGGTTGGAGCGTGTCGTGTCTAGTGCACGGGTGACGAGGTCACGGTAGTGGTGCGGGAGAAGCGTCAGAGGAGGCGGGCCTCCCTAGCTATGTGGGGTATCCACAGGGAAATACAAGTGTGTAGTTTCGGAGCAGAAGTTGGTTATTGTTCATACATGTAAATACACTTGTACATACTTGTAAATGTCTGCGTGTTTTTCTCCATGAGCTCAAATTGGTGATATAGCATCGATCGTTGCTGAGATTATGGTGAAAGAGATGTACAATCGACCAGTGGACATCTTCAAATCATTCTTCTTGCGTAGTTTAACGGCTCGATTGAAGGTTGAAAAAACTGCCTAGGAATTTTGTTTACATTCTTTAAGCAGCGATCCGTCATTCCCCTCGGCGAGATGCACATGCGTAACTGCAACCGAGCTTGATATCGAACTCTCATTCCTCTTTCGCGAGCGTGTATCTCCTAAGCTTCGCCATCATCGCAAGTGAGTATTTTATGTTTGAGGGCGCAGGAATTAGTTCATTAGTTCCGTGAGTGCTTGATATCATTATGAATAGTGTAAAGTTTTGTATTAACAAGCAGAAAGACCGGCGACTTGCAGGCACCGCGTCGCAGGATTAGGGCGCCAGAGAATACTGGGTGGAGAAAGGAAGTAGAATGAATAGACGGAAGATAGGGGCGGAGGCACCCCGAGGTACTTTGGGAACTTCCAGGAATCCATGGGAATGGATGCCCAAAACGCGTGGCGGCGCGACAGTCACGTGGCATGAAGTGCCCCGCGAAAGCGAGATGACGTCGCGTGTCACGTGGTCTGGAAAGCATATAAGCAAGAGCGCAAAGCGCGGGGGTGGTTTTGATTCGCTTTATACGAACCCCGATAAACGGGCGACCTAAGCAGTTCCTGGAGTAAGAGAAATCTGAAACAGCGATATGAGACTTGAAACATAAGCCTTGAATCACTGCACCCGCAATGCGCGTGCCGGTTGGCTAATATCTTTTTGATCTGTTTCTTCTCTTTCATGTTGCAGAATTGGCCATAGATGCCCGGAAGGGTAGGAATGGTCGCACCGCGTTAACGTACATTGCACTTCGTGCGTTCACAAAACTGCACAAGTTTGCTTTCGTGGGGGTGGGTTTTGAGCTGAGCGGAAACCTCGTGCGAACGCACAAAACTTGCGCCCAGGGCGGTGCGGAGACGAGCTATGCTCGTAGGGCCACCCATGTGTTGGGACGCCGCTGTGGAACATTTTTTCCACGGGTGACTGAGGTCGCCGGGGCTCTACGCCCACGAGTCAGGCGGATTTGCATCTTTTAAGGATCGCTCCTGCGATCGGGGTGTAGTGTCTATCAGAGCTTTACATAACGGATCAAACTATTTATTTGTAAATACTTGTTAATAAATATGTAAATATCAGAAGCTCGTGTCTGTGATTGCTGTCGTGTTCCCACGACGTCACAATAGCATGCTTCTGTACCTGCAATTATACGTTCTACCAGGAGGATTACTCCCTTGAACGGGCACCTAAGCGCTAGCCCCACGCAAGCTCACAAGTACACCCTTGGGCTGGTTCCTCTTCACAGGCTGGAACGCAGTTACTCTTCACGGGAAGCTCCCCAATTAAGCCTGGGTGGGGCCACTCTATAACCACAACCACCACGCTCAGACCTATTAGCTTCCAGTCTAGCACCAGAGTCCAATTAAACGTCACTCACTATACGCCGGGACGAATTCCTTCCTCAATTACCCATGAGTATCAGCCACGGCCTCCACGAAGACAAGTCCCCAGCTAGGGGCCGCCCGGACTAAGGCCCAGGTGGCTGGGACCACAACCCGTCTCCTCACTGCGTCTTCCTTGAAGCTATGCTTATAGCGACGTGAGTACCGCCGGAATCTAGGCAACCTGACAGGGGGATTCAGAGACTTGATTTCCCAGATTCCGGATTCCCCGTCGGACTGTTATATGTGGGTCTGGGCGCAAGTCCCTCGCCCAATCCTGCCCAAAGGTCCGCGGGTTGAGACCCAACTGGTGGTCGCCGGACGAGCCCTGCAACAGGGAGCTGAGCACCGCCTCCTTACTGCCCACCTTGGCGCTAACGACGTGAGTACCGCTCAGTGACTCGCATCCGAGTGGACGTTACCTCTCCACTAAGAGTCTCAGGCCATGCGACCATCCCCCCTGCATGTTACAGCTGGGAGACGTCGGTGCGCCGACATAAACGTCGGCTGTCCAGGTTTTCCCTCCAGGAATCTCCGCAGCCGGGACAAGCTCTAAGCCCTCGACGTATGTGATTGTTGTGCATGTAAGTGTGTGTGTGTGTGTATGTGTGTGTGTAAGAGGTGAGAAAGGGGCTTGGATGGCGAAGGGAAAATTGCGTGCGGCCCGTGGTCCATTTGTTAGGATACTGCTCCCGCATTCTCCTGGTATTGATCGGAAAAGCCACGAGAAATTTCCAATCAGAGCAGCGAGCCGCTAGTATTCTCTTCTAGAGAGTGGTTGAACAAGCTAGTGTCGAAAATTCACCACCACCGAGACTCAAACCCTACGACCTCCTGGTCAGAAACGCTGCAGCGTTGTCACTGAGCCGTTTTAGCCAGTCAGCGTCTGGAAATATTCAGTCACTAGTACATGGTCAAAGAGGTTTTTAGGGCACCTGCAAACATTCAGTGAGTATATTACGAGTACATGGCCAAAGAGCTTTTAAGGCGCTTGCAAACGTTTGTCCGGCTATAAGAGCATTTGAAGAGAATAATGTGTTAATTAATATTTTCTTATCCAACTATATCAGTGAATAGAAATTCAAAACATTCATTCAGTTAAACACCTCACAGTTCGGTGATGTCTTTTCACATTCCCTAATTGTATGGGAAACACTGTTCCTGAAATTAGTTTATTTTGTGTGTTGGGGTTGAATTTATATTAGCTTGTTTGGGTTTCTGTTTCAGTATGCCAGTTTTATAGGCCATAATTGCAACCAAGCGGTACGACACAAACCACCTACGATCGCCGCTGCAACGTTTGTAATGCTTTTGGAAGGGTGAGGGTGGCCGGTATTGTGCAGCAAAATTTTCGATGCTTTGAACATGATGTAATATCTATGACGTTATTTACACCATGACCTTATACGCAAGAGAAAGTTCGCTGAATCGTTCCAAGGTTCCTGTTCGAATCCTGAATTCAGCGCAATTGTCACGTTTTTGAGAACAGAAGCACGAATTCTGGCTATAAAAGCATGTCACTGATTCAAACGTACGATTCGTTATCTTTAAAGGGGTTTACGTCTATCAATGACTGAACTATACGCCAAACAAACTAGAGCAGTAATGCGCATTAACATACGATCCTAGGTTCGATGTCCGGTCGGGTCAGAAATCGAGTTGTAACTGTCCTAAAATCGTCTCAGTTTCTGTGGCTGTGAGGCAAATAAAAGCTCAGGAAGGCGGAGTTTCCTTGTTACGGTGAAGGGAATTCAGTCTCTCTTACCCCCTAAACCTGGATTATTATTATGGTCACTAAAATGAAAACCTTAAAAGTGCAATAAGCTTTGAATTGTAATTGATTGATTGATTGATGTTTTCGTGTTTCCGGGCGCGTCAACTGTTTCGGTCATTAGTCCCGTTAGTGTAGTGCATGTTTTTTCTCGGGAGATGGCGGTGATCTTCCCCCGCTGGATGGCGAGATCCGGCGCCGACCTACCGTCGGCTAGTGGGGTTTCCCCCTATCCAGGACTCTCCCACCAGCGGGGCACCGCCCCAGTCGGTACAAGCTCTAAGATTCCGACCGATCTCCAGGAATATGTGGTAGTGGAGTGCATGTTAGTGTGTGTACATGTAAGGGGAGAGGATAGGACAAGGAAGGAGGACAGATCGCGCGCGGTCCGTGGCCCGTTTGTTAGGGTACTGCTCCGGCATTTGCCTGGTGTTGATCGAAGAAACCACGGAAACCTACCGATCAGAGTAGTCGGCCGCTAGAATTCTCCTCCAGACAGCGACTGAATTCGACCTAGCTGAAAAGCTAGTGTCGAAAATCCTGCCGCCGTCAGGACTCGCACCTAGAACCTCCCAGTAAGAGGCGCTGCAGTGACTGTATTGTAACAATGAGGAACAACTGACGCATATAATTTTTCGACATAGTCTTCTAGACTTTAATACAAGAGTTCCAACGCTTTGGAAGTGCGTAGATACCATGCTGAAAGAAATGTTTTGGTGGTGTCTGTAGCCAGTCGTGCACCACCCGCTGTTTTCACCTCCATCACTTCCGAAACGCCTCCCATTACTTCTTTGAGTGCACCGAGCACATGGAAGTCGCAAGGAGCAACGTCTGGTGAAGAAGATGGATAATTTTGAGAGCCTGAATCGTCGGCACTGTCAAACAGGCTGTAGGCGGTCGGGCGTCGTTATCTGTAACAATACTTCGAAAGTCAGAAATCCTCGTCGTTTACTCCTAATTGTAGGTCGAGAGTGATTTGTCAGCATATCGAATTATGAATGACTCCTGTCACTTCCAAAATTAATTTTTTTTGCAACCCACAAAAGAATGAGCATGGCTTCCCCAGCAGACTGTTGAGTGCGGAATTTCTTTGCTTTCAGCGATAAGCCGTGGCGCCATTCCATCCTTAACCTTTTCATTTCTGTTTGGAGATAGTGCATCCAGGTTTCATCGACTGTAACAATTTTTTTCCAGAAATACATTACACAAAATTTTTCACAGTTATCAACACAACGATCTTTCAATTCCGTAGTCAACTGACGTGGCACCCAAGTTGTAGACACTTTATTGAATTGCAGTACTTTATTAATGAAATGCAGTACATTGTTTACAATATTGAGTGCTGAACCAACACTAATCTCCAACATTGTGACTATTTCGTTCAGTTACACGCCTGTTGTCCCTCACAAGCTCTTCCACTAAAGCAATGCATTTGTCCGTTATTGCACGGTGAGACTGCCCCGGTCGTGGGCATCCTCCACAGAAGTTATATCGATTTTAAACTTTCTACACCACTCGTACACTTGCTGCAGCGACACTCACGACTCACCATACTGCACTGTCATTCTGCAGTGAATTTCTGTTGGTATCACTCCTTCACTACCCCAAAAGCACATCAAAGATCGCTGTTCTATCGCAGTGCATGTTGATTTAGGAGCAGCCATCTTGTTGCGAATACTACTCGCGCAACTTTTCTTGAACGATGGATTGAAGAAATGTGGGCGGAGTGGGGGTATTAGTTTCAAAGTCGGCCACTAGAGTATTTATTGTAATGGCAACCTCTGAAAAAATCTGTCATATCTGCTACGGGTGCGGTACATCGCTCTGGGTAGGCAACAGCAGGGACACTAGATAGGAGTGTTATGTGTCTCCCTTGAAGAACCTGGACCTGCCTCAGCCATTTCTTTATATAATGATAATAAAGCTGGACAGAAGTTCTCGACTATGAAAGCAACTAACTTTGACTAGCTTCTGTTTCGCGCCAACGAAGTTTTAATGCTTGGAATGTTGTCACCAGTGCTCGTTGCGAGCTTTTGCCTTCAACTGTTTATTGCTCAATGGAGGGGGAAGGAAGGTCATCGTTCAAGAAAACTTGCGCGAGTACTACTGCTGCCTCCTCCTGCGTTGCAGCAACACTCTGCAGCAGCAGGTGACTTTCTGAACCTCAAGGATCACTACTGCCAACCGCTGAAAAATTGTATAGCTTTTCAAACTTCTATGGCGTCTTTAAGGCTTTCATTTGAATCTCGTAACGAGGCTCAGGCAGGGGGGACACCGTTAGTTAGCCGGCAAGGTCGGACTATCGACCTAAAATTTCAAATACATACAAACATGTTAAAAAACCTAATGGGGCTGCAACAGCACATCATTTCATGCAGCATTATGTTATCGTTATGTAATGTTATATCTTAATTTCTACCTTCCTTATACTTCAAAAATCACTTTCCCGTAAATAAAGGAAGAGTGAAAAATAAATTATTTAATTCAAAATTTAAATGAAAGTATATTTCTAGTATTGAGTTCAGCGTATAAGATAGTATAATATTGTAAGAAGAGTATTTACGAACATATTCGATGCTAATTTTCGCTTTTATGTAAAAACATTCGATACAATTCATGTAAAGTATCCCCAAATTTTAAAGAATGTTTTTCAAAATCGCAGCGCCTCGAGTCGAGCCAGATCGACCGGGGAATATCCATTTTTGAAAAAACCTACATATAGTTTAGGCGCTAGTGGTGTTCGTAGATTACGGACAGACGGATAGAAGGACAGAAAGACAGACGGACGGACGTTTTGCCGTCAATTCATTTTTCGGTACCAAGGACCCATAAAACATGGATTCTGGCTGCACCATGCGTTAAAGGATTTTTTTAAAATTTAGCAACTGTATTTATCCACTTTTTCTTTATCGGAGCCCAACAACGAGTTTTTTCTGACGAAAATTCGCCGTTTTTTGTGGAGCATTACATAACGTTCTCTACACTATGTATATTACTCCGTACGTATACGAGAAAGTAAAATTTAGAGCCGTTTTGCATTTTTTTTGTAAATTGCATTTTCACGCAGTCCGAACGCGTCAACTGCTAAGGTCATTAGTCCCATAAGTGTAGTGCACGTTTTAACGCGGGAGATGGTGGTGACCTCCCGCTGGATAGCGAGATCCGGCGCCGACCTACCGGCTTGCGCGGGATTTCCTAACCAGGCATCTCTCTCCAACGGGGCACCGCCCCAGAAGGGACAAGTTTCGGAAATACAGGCAACTTTAAACACTTTTATTTTCAAAAATCATACCAATTTTTTCTTTAAATTTCCTCCTCTTATAAAGAGATATATAGACAAACAAAGAAGAGGTGCTGGTCCCGTTTCCAGCGAACTCTGTATTTTTGAAAATTGAAAAAGTTAACATTCCAAAAGTACAATATTAAAGATAGCACATATTGTCTTAAATGAAAACTGTTTTAAAAAATCATATCTTTAAAAAAGGTCATATACAATTTTTTGAAAAAGCGAGCAATTTTCACGTAATTTCTGCTAGAAGTTAATGCCAATTATAAAAAAATCCTTCCAGATTTTTTCTTTGTTTTTTTTTTTTGCGGATAGAGCAAGGAACGCGTAAAAGAATGGCGAAGGTCTCATTTTCGTTGAACACTTTGAAATTCTGAAAATTGGAAATGTAGAAATAATGTAAAAAAGTATGTGATGATGTAGCATCACTAGTTTTCGTGTATATATTGAGTTCGTAGAGGGGTCTATGGATTCGACAACTGTTGCGAGCTAACACGAACTGTGCACTATTTCTCTAGCGAATTTTATGTGTACAAGTCTGAATTCATTAACATCATCTTCTTTTGGTACTTAATCCTCTTAATATTTAATCCCCTTTTGTGTACAGATATTAATTAATACAAATGTATATCAAGCCATACCAAGACTCATCATGACAAAGGTTGCCCATGTTGTTACATCCTCACTAATTGATAGATTAATGACATTCATATTTTCTTTAATAAGTTTAAGTTTAATAATCTAATAAGTATTTACATAAAGTAATTAGTGAAAAACAAAATATATCGTTAACAGCTGATGAGGATCTAAAGACTCTAAAAATAGAATGACGGATTGTAAGGTTTAGTATAAAGTACATGACTCGTTCAGTTCGTATACCTTTAGTTTGTGGTACAGGTAATAATCCTCAGATATATATATATATATATATATATATATATATATATATATATATATATATATATACACACACACACACACACACCACACACACACACACACACACACACCGGATGATTAGTTTAAAGTGCAACCCATTGCAGCAAAAACGTATTGTTGTTTGAGCGAGTCGGATAGCCGCTGGTGGTTTCAAGCAGGTAAACTGTCGGGAAGTCCACTTAATCCCTTCTCCCCTAATGCCACCCAGAGAAGGAGAGCAGGTGACCTACGTGACCACGAATTCAATGAGAAAGGCACGCGCCTACTTGTTTGGCGTCAAAAGAATATTGTTTTGGCAATAACAGCGATTTCTTCCTTAATTGTTTAAAAGTGAAATAAGCATTGCCATGTAAAATATACATTCTGGTAATTTTAATAGTAAACTTTGCTTGTTTTAGTTTCATAACAAATATGTTCCAGAAATGTACATGTTTTATTCTTTTCCGTTTTAATAAATATTAATAAATTATAAATTCCAGATTCTCAGAACAATGTTAGTTGTTGTTGTTGTTGTTGTTGTTGTTGTTGTTATTATTATTATTATTATTATTATTATTATTATTATTATTGAATAACGCTACATTAAAAATAATTAATTAAACTTAACTATCTAATTAAAAATGTTATAAAAATAAATTTCTCAATATATTTTGCCGTTACAGTTTCTTTGAAAAACAACAGACCAATTAATCTGCGTCGATATATGTCACACCATGCTCCAATCTTTTTTTAATGCAATGGTCTCCCTATTGTTTCCTGTGGTCTCTCGGTACCGCAGAGTCTACTGTTTTGCTGGTTGACGTATTCACCGAGATGAAGTTAAGCCTCATTACGAAAAACCACTTTATCAAGTGCCTCAAGACCTTCACTAATCTTCGCCCCAAGACTAATTCACCGTAGCCAATTACAGTAATTCATGCGAGCAGCCCTATCAGGAACCTTAAGCTCTTGAGATGTCTGCCGTTTGAATGCACATATCCGTCTGTTCGTCCATCTGTCGTATGCGCCTAAACCACACGTACGATCTTTTCCAAATTGAAGAAACGCCTGTCCATCTGGCTCTAGTTGGCGCTTTGAAATTTTGGAAAACATTCTTTAAAATTTGGGGATACATGACACCCCCCTCGGACATTTTCAAAATTTTCTCAAAACCGGCTCTATGTATTTTCTTTAAATTTCTTGAAAGAACAGAATAGAATGCGCTTATAAAAGTGGCAAAGGTACGATTTCCACAGTTAACTCTGAATTTGTAAAAGCTCGAAAATTTGTAAATGCTTATATGGAACAATTTTAAACGCTATAATGAATATTTATTTTACCTATTTTCTATTATTTACTTTCATCATACAGAGTACTTTGTAAGAAGAGAAAGTTAATTGTACGGCGAATTTTCGGCAGGAAAGCTCTTATATTTACAAGTTTTGGAAAAAACAGAAAAAACATACCTAAGTGTATGCATTTTTACTTTCTCATATACTTACGTATATACTGAGAAATACACGTAGTATAGAGAAAGTTATGTAAAGTTGTTTTTTCGATAGAAAAACGAAGCCCTGATACAGAATAAGTGGATAAATCTTCTAAAATGAAGTAAATTATTCCCTCTAACACGTTATGTAGTCAGATTGCATAAATTGTGGGTCCTTGATAACGATAAAGTTTGTTTGTTTTAACCTCAAAACGTCCGCCCGTCTGTCCGTCTCTCGTCTGAAAGCGCCTAAATTACGTAGGAGTACGTACGTAGGAGTTTTTCCAAACTGAATAAAGCCCTGTAGATCTGGCCTCACTCAAAGCTCTGCGATTTTGAAAAACATTCATTAATTTTTGGAAGCACTTTACATGACATTTCTAATTGTTTAAAAAAAATGGTTCCAAATTTTTTTGTTAAAATTCTTGTAAGAATAGAATGAAATACACTTATCAAGATGGCATGGGTCCGATTATCACTGTTAACTCTGAATTTTTGAAAATTGTATAAGTTTAAATTTTTTTCGGCATCTTCCTACAACTACAAATTTGAAAATTGAGATTTTTCTTTAAAATGAAATTTATTCTGCAAAATTTATTCTTTCCTTAAGGTAATAAGGAATTTTTTTGAAAATTTTAATAATTTTCGCACAATATTGAGTGAAATAAGTGTAATATTAAAAAATATGAAAAACAAGAATTTCTCAAAAAGGCTCCAAATTTTTCTTTAAACTTATGGAAGGGATAGTGCCTAGGAAGGATATTTCCTTCAAACTTTTTGAACCGATAGTGCTTAATGAGAATGAGAAGTCATCAAAGCCATTTTGGCATATTCTTTTTTTTTTCTCGAAAATTACACAATGTAGTTTTTTTAATATCTGTCACGTCGTTAATACGCAGATTTAGAGCAATTTATATACATTATTGCATCTACGAGTGGAAATTCTTCAAATTACTCCCAATGAAGATTTTCGAAAACTGAAATGTTTTCTGTGAAAATTCAAATATTGCATTCACAGTAACGCTGAAACGATTTTTTCTTTAAAATGGATCCAAATTTTTCAACGAAACTGTCCCTATTGGACAAGGTTCTACTATTCTATAATATTCTTAAAGTAATATTTCAGTTCTACTATTAGGAAACCGAAAAATTGAGAAAATTTTTTTAAAAAATGTTTTTTGGGAGGCGACTGATGGCAACTGGTAAGAAACTAGTACGAGGAAGTTTGTGCCATTCTGTAGCACCACTAGTTCCTTTCATTACAATAAATTCAGTTCCCTCTACATGTAAATAATGTTTAACTAAAAAGAGCGCTCAAAAATGTAGCCATCCTCCTTTTGAGTTAGGCTGTGCTTAAAATTATACGCACTTCATAGGATAAGAAGGTACTCGAAAAATTACGAATAGTTTATAAGCAAAATATTCCAATTCATTCAGTATGTTTTGTTAACTAAAAAAATTGAATGTGGGTATTACATGAAAATCTGACCCACTATATGGCAAATTTTACTAGCCGTTAAATAAAATTCTACAAGGATATTAAAATTAAAACTCTAATGATACAATTAACAAATACATTTGAATTTACGTTGAACCATTTACAGAGTTACTAGATGATTTGGAGTTCCCAAAATGATCGCTTAAAAGGGGAAAATAAGGAATTGATCTTATTTACAGAATTAAAATGTTTCATTACGTAGGGCTATGAAGCCCCTTTCGAAATTTTCATGGGGAGGGGGGATTCGACCCCCTGCGTCTATTAGTAGTCGGCTACTTGACTCGGGCCAGACTGCTCTGGTTCGAGAATTTAGGCGCATTTGTGATGTTACAATGAGATGGTTACGTCATCCGTCTGCCCATGTCCTGGCAGGCATTTGCCCGATCGAACTCTCAAGTTAGTGTGTTCATAAATCCGAGACCGAACCCATGGTCATGACTTAAGCCCGACCAATTCACCACACCACATAGGGTATGCACATCGAAAAAATATTTTATTCCATTTTAGAGTATCCTGACCCCTTGTTGTATATTGATTCTCAATAAAACGAACTTAGCCTGGCAACACATGGCAGCGTCATTCTATCACTTTCTTTTAAATATTCCCTAATCAATTGATCTGCTTGCGAGTGTGTCTACTGCGCTGTCGAGGTCAATCGACGGGTGTTGACACGCATCACAGGAAACGAGAAAGCGAAAATGTCTCTATCTGTTCTCGTTTTCCTGCAGCTACGACAGAAATATTCCGTAATCAGCTTAACTCACACGAAGACTAGCGCTTACTCGCATTAAAGCACTCCAACCGAGAAGCTCTTCTGGTCCACTCTTCGTTTCCGTCACTTCGCCCGCCCGCCCGCGCATCGCTTCCTCTGCACGTTTGTTTTAATGAGCGCGGGAGTTTTCTCGCCTTCTATTGGTCGATGTGGCGTGCGGGAGAGTATCAAGGCTAAACAAAGGGAGGCGTGATGTCTGTCGGCGGGCTGGGCGGGCTGCACCGTGGCTCTCCACATGCGGGGGCGTCTCTGTTGCTCGGAACCAAAGCAACAGGCAGTGCAGCGGCAAGTGGATTACGTCATTTAGTGGAGCACGTGCACGAAATTGAAATCATTCACATGGTCGCCGATCGTTTTGAATAAATAGTGATCCACTGAACGCTTCGTGTGGTACTTCACCGGGAAAGCGCATGTTGCCGGCAGTTTTTGAAATATTGATCTACCTTTAGGTACATTTACGTTATCAACACATCATACTTGCAAGTGATATACTCGGTGATATCTAGAAAGAACATTGCTGACATTACCCATTCACGGGCGAGTATCTTGTTACGAAAAATGTAAAATTTCGACGTAGAAAAGTTTGATAAGTAACAGGTCGCAAGCCTTCAAACTAATGATTTCGTGGTCGAAATGATGTGAGCTGACATGAGAATTAGTTGAAACTTTTTGAATGTAAAGGCGGGCATTCATGAGAATTTATTTTGCATGTGATGAATACTCTGCCTCTATTTCATATCTTTCATTTGAATACATAATTATGACTTGTCTGTCACAGTAGACCAGATGCATATTTTTAAGTATATAGTTTTTAATGATTATAAACGTAGATATTTCAGAAGATATGTTTTAAAATAAGAGCTGCAGAGCAATACGATATATCTTGTGTGTTCCTTGTTGCAGTGACTGCCCACTAAGAGAATGGCTTCACAAGACACAAGTTTTATTCCAGATATGCCTCCAGGACCATTGGACAAATACAGATGCAGAGTATCTTTTGACTGGAAAAAATTAAAATTAATATTTGAAGACAAAGATATGCTAGAACTGAAGGTAGTACAAGTAGTCATACTTTTAAAAAAAATTATTGCATGTTTCTTTTACAGTTATCAAAGGACTTGACAGCTCACATAACAACGATACTTGTGTTTTAGATGAAAGTTTGGGAGACCTTACTTTCTGATCACATCTTTCATCATCTTCCTGTTACACCATCTTCTGAAGAGCAAAAGCGACGTGCAGCTTTACAGCTAGCCAAATTTCACCAATTTGGATTTTATAGCAATGAAATAATGAATAATAAATACAAGAAAAAAGTGAGCATTATAATTTAACACTGAGGGTAAGTTTTGAAGAAATATTATAATTGAAATGTGTTTGTTTTTCTAAAGACAAGATGTATGATGACAATAAATGAAGCAACAGCTGCTCTTCACATGGATCTGTCTGTTAAATTCGCTCTGGGTATAGCTTTATGTACAAATACTGTTTTGTCATTGGGAACAGAACGTCATCTACCATTTTACAAAGCAACTTGGACTGGTGAGGTAAGATATGTTTACATTCAATCTGTCTTTTTCAATGCTATTGGACTATAAATTTTATGATAAAAGAAATAGATACTTTATGTAGTGTTAATTTTTAATTTTGCTCTTCGTGTGCATTGAAATGTAAATTGTTATTAATGTTTCAGATTGCTCTGTTAACCCCATTGTTATCATTATCTATACTAACATTCACACTCCTGTACATTTTTTTAAATTCATCATTAACTGGAGAATTTTGTTCATTTTTCTGGTGGGCTAGAAGTTATTCAGTTTTTTATTTAATTGAAAATCATTAGTGTCAGTAATAATCATTTTAAAAGCAAGTCAATGAACATTTTTTCTTTCAGATTTTAAGTTGTCTAGCTCTCACTGAAGTGGCCCATGGAAGTAATACGAAAAAAATGAGAACAACTGCAACATATGATCCAAAAACACAAGAGTTTATTATAAACACTCCTGACTTTCTAGCTGCCAAGTGTTGGGTGGGAAATCTTGGTAAGAAGTTTTATGTTTTAGTGTTTTCATGGTATTTTTTCATGCTACAAGGAGGCAACTAACAGTTAATTAATTTTCAGGTAAAACCTGCACCTATGCAATATTATTTGCTCAGTTAATTACAGCCGATGGAGAATGTCATGGTCTGCATGCATTTGTGGTTCCGATTAGAGATCCAAAAACACTATTACCTTATACTGGAATTATTGTTGGAGATATGGGAGAAAAATTGGGACTAAATGGGATAGACAATGGGTAAATAAACTATTTGTGTTACTGTGAAATTATGTGATGAAGCTGGGAATTTATAATTTTCTTGTTTCAGGTTTATGATGTTTCATAATTATAGAATTCCTCGAGAAAGTCTCTTAAACAAAATGAGTGATGTTACACCAGAAGGAGAATATGAAACTTGCTTTACAAATCCACAACAACAGTTGGGTAATGAAGTGGATCAGGCATTTTTCATTTTTATTAAACTAGAGTGTTTGATGTATCTAAATATTTTAATTGAAGGGCTTAGTGCCAGAAGGTGTTAACTTAGAAAATGGCCAAAGGAGATATTTGAGATTTAATGAACTTACATTAAACTTTTTTTAATATTAATGGAAATTGTTTCTTTTTTATATCACAAATATTGTGATTTTCAACAAAAGTGGCAAGGCAACTAACAAGAAACTTATAGAAAAGTCGTTTTGACGACAAAACTAACTGCTGCTGTATGACACAGTAGTTATAGCAAAGTTTTCTAGTTTCCTTGATGTAATTTCCTTGGCTTTACGGTCTTGCCCCATACTCATGCCCGGTGTCATCTATCACTGTTCGAAGTACATTTGTTTCACATTTTTTCAACATTTCGGTTTCTTAATTGTAGAATCAAAATATTACTTCCAAAATATTAAAGAAGAGTAAAACCTTGTTATAAATACAAATTTTTATTGAAAATTTTTACATTTACATTTTACATTTTTACAAATAAATTTCATTTACGTTGCTTCTAATATAAATATTACTGACGTGAGAGACAAGTCAAAAAAATTACATTTTTGTAAAAAAAACAAAAACAACAATGAAATAGAGCAATATGGTGTTTATGTCATTGTATAGGGTTTGTTTAGCACTACCAGTACCAAAAATTTAAACAAAAAATTTAGAGCCTGTTTGAGAAAATCTTGTTTTTATAATTTTTTAAAATTGCAAATATTGCATGCACTATTGCACGTAAATAACTAAAAGTTTCAAAAAAATCTTCATCACCTTAATGAAAGAACTATTTATGGGCAACAAATTTCATTTGAAGGAAAATTCTCTATCTTCAATTTTATAGTTGAAGGAAGATGCCGAAAAAAATTGAAACTTTTTCAATTTTCTAAAATTTAGAGTTAACTATGAAAATCGGACATATGCCACCTTTATAAGTATTATACTCTTCTTACAAGAAATTAAAAGAAAATATTTGGAGCTGTTTTCAAAAAATGTGAAAATGTTGTGGGAACTTCATGTAAAGTACCCCAAATTTTAAAGAAAGTTTTTCAAAGCTTCAAGTAGAGTCAGATGGACAGGGGTTACTTCAATTCGGAAACGATGGTATACATGGTTTAGGCGCTAGGAGTGTTCACAAACGGACAGACAGGCACTGTCCAGTCAGATAACAAACACTTTTTTGGTATTAGGGGACCCAAAAATATGTATTGTAATACTGCCATTGAAATCTCAAAATTGATTATTCGCAGCATTACATAACTTTCTCTATACTATGTATATTATTCCGTTTATACGTATGCATACGAGAAAGTAGAAAGTGAGTTACACCTTCCTGTGCTAAGCCCTTCAATTATTTTAAAAAATATATAAATATATTCATTTGAGATAAGTACAGTAAAATCTTAGTATAAAGTACATTATAAAATCATTTTATTTATACTTTATACTGATAACACTAGTTTAACAAATTTATTTTAAATTGTTCGCTCATGCACAAAAATAGTGAAAAAAATAAAAATCACTCATTACAATATTCTCTGTTTTGTCTTCTTAAGCAAGTTGCTTTCCACAAACTGTTCTAGCTCAAATAATGATATGAGAACTGTCTCTGGAACATTTATATTTTTCTGCATGTATACTTTTAACTTCTCAACACATTGGCTCTTTTGAAGGCACTGTTTCAATCTTTTCTTCTATTACTTACTCCTCTTCATTATTTTCTTGTGATTTAGTCAAAGATTCAACAATGTCACTCTCTGTGAGATGGTTTCTTGTTTCAGTCCCAGCATCAATATTAGCATCAATGATCAAATATTACTGTTGATAGATCTAACTCCTTTGCAATTTATTCTTACACCTCCTAATGAGCTTCACAAGCCTCAACATCTGGTGAAACACTGGCCTGGAAACCAAAGTTCCTGATTTTCTACAACAATTGGCAATTGTTCTTGCTTTCACAGTCCACCTACCCCAACTAACCTTCTTGGGAGGGAGGAATTTACTATTGACCTTTTTCAACCTGCAGTTTACTTTATGAGTAGAGTAATTTTCCACCAACAATAGGATTGTTTTTTTCTGTTTTCCAATATGAATATCTTCGTCCAACTCGAGAAGCCAGCCTGCAAAACGTTCTTTGGTCATCAATGCTCTCTTGTTGGCTGTATATATGCCGGCGGAGATGACACACCTTTGAAACATCTAGGCATTATGCAATGTCCTACAACCATAGGCTTCAATTTTTCAGTACCAGTGGCATTATAACACAATAATACTGTTAGTCTTTCTTTTAGTTGTTTTCCATCTACACCAGTACTCATGCTTAGATTGCGCGGTTGCACAACCCCCAGATATTCGAAAAAGATCTCATAATATCTTAGGAATATACATTTTCTTTTTAATGACTTTCAATATTCAAGATATTACAGCAATATTGATGTGTTTGAAATCATTTTGAAACCAAAGAGTATCCAACTCGTGCTCTCTCCAGTGTCAGGTGCTCTGCTAGGAATTGCATCATGCTCTTGGCTGAATTACTGGGTTTACTGATTTTCTCTTAGGCCTTTCAATTTAACACAGGGAACATACTGGGCCTTTTGGTTGCGCAACAGGCAGGTGGTGCTGTCTAGAAATGTGCGACGACGGAGAGTGTCTGGGGGGAATACCCATATTCTGTCTTTGTGTGACTCACTGCAACCTAGTTTTATGAATTGTGCTTGTTATTGAAAGTACACAAGCTAAGTCAATCATTGACGATATTCAATACATTGTTTATGATATTTAGAGAATTTTTTTTCATTTGATATCAGCTTTGTTGATTCAAAATGAACAAATGATGAGTTTGTGTAAAGGTGGCCATTCTGGATGGAAGTTCCTTAGTGTCTCGTGAAAGCCAGTGTGGGTGCAGCTGGCCAGAGGTTAGCGAACGTTCTTGTGAATACAAATGTGTGTCAAAGATTTTTAATTATTGCCAAATATACCAGCATAGTGAAGTTTTCAAAATGAAATAATTTTGTGTGAAACGCATCAAAGTAATACTGATTATTGCAATGTGCTGTAGTCGAAGATAAGTGCCCAGTGGAAATCAAAGCCAGAACCAGATGTATATGCCTTACATAGACACTACGATTAAAAATTAAAAAATTATGTAAGAGGTGTTTCAATATAGACTTTTATTTAACTAAGTTTTAATTTATTTGAATAGCTTAAATATTTATAATATATTTGTATTTTGAATTTTGGAAATGACATCCGTCAGTTGATGGAGGTGCAATCTGCACTGTTGGGGCACCAGTCGCCACTGATCTGACACTTCTCTTCCTTGTGAGACAATTTTTTATTTGGCAACACATGATTAAACGTGCTGTTTCATTTGCATTGAAAATATCTTTGGATCATTCTTTTCAATTAGATATTTCAGATGATATTGCTTCCACTCTTGAGCAGCATTCATGTCAGCATCTTTAGCCTCCACCACAATCATCTTCCAAGTTATGCCATGTCGCCCGTGAAAACAGCCAGCCAGCGCTTGCCAGATAATTCTTTACACCCATTAGTGTTGCAAATTGTCTTTCTATTTTTTGCACCATTGGTCCAAAAATAGGATTGCCACAAGACTTAATCACAGCTACTTCTTCTTTATGAAAATCCCCCTAAATAAATCTTCTTTCTGTTGGAACATATTGCTGATTGTTCATACGCTTTGACAATTTTTTCTTTGCTTTTTAAAACTGCTGACACTGAAGTTGACTTTGTGTCATACATACGTGCTACATCAACGTGCTTCATACCACTATTTTTTTTTATTACCTCCACTTTCTGTTCTCTTTTGAACCGTCTCTTTTTTTTTAGTTTCGATTGTAACTAAATTGTGAGGATCTCGGAATTGAATAGGGTCCTGATGGGATAGATTGATGCTCCTATGAACATAGACCTATGTCTACACCAGAGGCCGGCTACATGCAGCTCTAGAGAATCATACTTGTGGCTCTTGAATAGTTAAATAGTACATATTGAAATAATAACTGTAATATTGGAATTATCAAACAAATCTAATATCCCTGCGCACACTACAAAATGCACGGCAGATTGCATGCATGTAAACCTAGCAGCATGTAAACCTAGCGAGCATGTAAACCTAGCAAGCTAAACCTTGCTCTCCATACTCACTGATGTCACACTCAAAACTAATGTGAATAGAAACAAAAGTGTAACGAGGTCACTGGGAGAACAGTCGTGAGTTTTCGAATTCAGCGCCTTTTAGTAGTGAGCCTTACAAACTTTTTAAAAAAAATCCCATCATGCAATGCAAGTAATTTTAGCAAAATATTTGTTTATTACCACTTCCAATGTGTTGCATGTGTGCAATGTGAAAAATCTTGGGCCTTATTATTGAATACGTTCTCTATCATTTAATTTATATTTTAAGCAAGAGAGTATTTATAATGGTGCCATTTCACATAATAAAGTATATTTTAACTGCTATGTTGTGTAGGAGCAGCCTTAGAAAATCTTTCTACTGGAAGAGTAGGTATAATTCAAGAAAGTTCCAACACACTTTCGTATGCTGTATGTATAGCTGTCCGATATTCTGCTGTAAGAAAACAATTTGGACCCAGTGATGATGACGATGAACTGGCCGTAATAGAATACCAATTGCAGGTAAGAACAAAAATAATAATTATGTCTTTATTAAGATTTTAATATTCTAGTAACTTAATTGAACACCTCTTTCATCTTTCAAGTATCTTTCATCTTGTTTGTTTACTCATTTTCTAGCAATGGCGCTTATTCCCTTACATGGCAGCTGCTTGCACCATGAAAATCTTTGTCTCTTTGTTTACGGACCAATACTTAAATTGTGTTGAAGAGTCTAATTGTGGTGGGAAATTGAGGCGTTTGGTAAGGAATTATTATAATAAGTCACATTCACTGCATAATTAACATTTTAATAAGATATCAAGAATATAATAGAACCTGAAATCCATTTACTTAAATGTAAATTTCTCCTGAGTTGCCTATTTTCAAAGTGGTAAAATACTCCAGTTGAGTGAGGTACGTCAGTGGAAGATATAAACATTGCTCTGTATTCTCTGAAGAAGACTTAGTAGAATAATATGTTTGTACCAGATCATTAAGACTTCACTTGACTCTTCACAAGCATGTAGTATGGTGTTTAGTCATATTCGTTGCTGTTTATTGTATCTCTTGTTTTGATTATTGGCGTATGGAATATGAAGATAATTTATACATTTTTTGTAGGGTTTTAACAGTTTTTAACTTTGGTTGTTCTACCTCCTTTACAAAAGAAAGAAGAAAAAAAATCAAATCAAATTGAAACTTCACCAAAGTATCTTATTTCTTATACAATTCATTTACATCAGCATTGGTTCGTTTACTGAAAAGTAGTAGATGAGTAATTCTTTTGAAAAGAATATATTATACTAATTACGGATGTAAAATAAAAATTCATTTTAGAAAATTAAAAATATTAGAATGAACAAGTATTTGTAAAATTTATAAAATGTAAGAATTAGTGGGGGTAGAATTTTGCAGATCACAAGTATTTTCTGATTCTATGAGGTTTTTTGAGTTAAAAGTTTTGTATGAAAACATCAAAACATTGAATAATTCATTGTTTGTGTTTTAAATTATTGCTATGTTGTATTAAATAAACTTGATCTCAAAAAATAAAAAAATATTGATGTGTAATAATGACGTATTTCATGTAAAATGCAGTGTACTCTTGCTCTCAATGCAATTGTTTGAGTACAATACAAAGTTAATTTATCTTAGCACACAATTTCTTTTGCCATAAAACATTGGAAGAATGACAGGTTATGAATCTGGTGCATGAAGATTCTCAATTCCCCACTACCTGTTGGCTTTCCTACTGTTCTCAGCTATAGAGGATGACTTCTAGATTCTTGATCCCAAGTCCCTTTCTATTTTATTTTTGAGGGTTGTATGACATTATGCATGTCAGGGGCAAATTCTGAACTGACGTGATTAGGCCACATTGAAAATTAAGATCATAACAGCATCAGCTGTTATGGCTGTACAGACAATTGTGAAGGACAGGTGGGAGAAACATTAAAACCAATGTGAATATGGTGGAATTGGTTTGGAACATTGCTTTTCGTTGATCAAATTGACAGTTGTGACATTGCTGTTGGTTGAGCAAATTGCAATAACCTGGTTTCTTTAAAATATTTCTACAGCTCTAGCAATTCAAAAATTATCTTCTAGCAATTGTGTGCAGGCTGACAGTTTCAGAATCAGTTAAGGGTAAGTAAGGCAGAATGAAATTGCTTTCATTTATGATCACAGATAAAAAAAATTTTGAACAGATTGATTTTCAGACAGATAGAGAGATTTTCTGAGTTGGTGAAAAAGATTCTTTGAAAGGACGTGAACTGTTGTCTTACCTTGTTTCATAGATGTGCGGACTGCAGTACAGTGTGCATGTAGCTTACCACACAAATTAGGAATATTCATATTTGTGTCTGTCCATGTTCTGAAGAATGCATTGAAGCTTTGTGGAGACCCTTTGAACTTTTACTTGAATTTTAAAATGAAAAAATTTCATTCGTTTGGTAGTAATGTTTCATAGTTGTGCTGTAAAATACAGCCTGCATTGTAGGTCCACTGTGTACTTTCCAGATGTCCATTAGCATTTTGTTTTCCTTTCTATTCTAACCTTTTATTTTAACCTTTTTTTTTCTAACCCTATTCTAACCCTTTATATAGCTATATCAGTAGAATAATAGCTTCGTTCTAGACTTAGGATATCTTGAATTATAGGAACAATTTGATTGCTGTTAAGATATTTAATGGAAACTCAAAAGACACACCTGCAATTTTATATTCTCTAGAGTGGAATGGTTGCCGAGATTCATGCTATGGTGTCTGCTTGTAAGCCTCTTATAACTTGGACATGTAGTAGTGCCATTCAAGAATGCAGAGAAGCATGTGGAGGAAATGGTTACCTCAAAGGTAAATAACAGAAATCACTTATATATTTACATTCTAAATGCTTTTCCATGTAACAGAGTTATTTTTATTTTTTTAGCTTCTGGCTTGGGTGACCTACGGAATAACCATGATGCAAAAGTCACTTATGAAGGAGATAATAATGTTCTGGTTCAGCAGGCCAGTAATTGGCTCTTGAGGCAATGGAGATCTGTAAATGACAGTGAAAATAAAAAAGAAGTTGCATCCCCTTTGCAAACTGTCAATTTTCTGTTCAATGCTGAAGAAATCTTGCAAAAGAAATTTCGTGGTCAAGTAAAAGAAGATGTTATGTCACACAATTGTAAGACTGGAAAATATATTCTTTATTTCATATTACAATGTCTAGAGATTTTATATCTTTCTTTCATTTAGTAAAATGTAGTATGGTCTGTTCAGACCAGTAGACAATTTTTTTGACAGGTTTTAAAACAGTTAAACTTCATTAATAACCACACCACTGAAATATATTCTCGAGTGTAATATATACTCTGGTGTGTACCCAGTGCACACTCAGGGCAGCTTTCGTGTTTCATTCGATTGGTACGGCACACTAGTGCAAAAAAGCACATATTTCATTCGCATGTTGACACGGAACCAGGGTGCACTCGGGGCTCCCTAACCAGCACTGAGGAGCTTGTCAGTGCAGTCCATTCCAGCGGGCCATTTTGAGGAATTATGATTGTCGATTTGGATTCGTGGTGAAATTGTGAAGGCAATTTACAATCTTCTGTCACACAGGGACACTTCGAATGATAGAGTATATCATGTTGTACAAGAAATATCTTAAAATAACTTTTGTGACTTACGCAAAGTTTAGAAAATAAGTTTGTGTTTTTGTAAAATTCAACCTTCAATAACTTCGTGTTAACAAATCCAGTGCTATTTAGTAATCAACCTGTAGGTACATCTCAAGCGAAAAACTAATATAGTAAAAATAAAAATGGTGACTAATGTCCTTACAAAATCATTCAAAATATACTATGTGACATGAAATGTTTCTCACATCCACATACACATGCAAGCGGAAAAGTTCATATAATTTTTTTAAATTTTCAATAACCAAATAATTATGCAGAAGCCTTTTGGTTCAAAATCTAGTGTACTGTATCTATCACTGGCAATTCTCGAGAAATGAAATTTCGACACATATGTGTTTGAAGTTTTTAGTAATTTTTTAATAAAAAAAAAAAAAGAAATCACATGTTAATAAGTTATGAATTAAGGAGTAAAGTTTTTCCGGCAGGCCAAGAACAGCTGTCTGTAATCTCATTGCGTGGCGCACATGCTCTGACTGAGTTCTGGAATCCGTTTCATTCATGGCTGCCCTCCACACATGTGGGGCAACATTGTTGTGGAGCGAAGATGTTTTTGTCCTGCATTAGGGAGGGTTTCAGTGCAACAAATGGAAAACGCTATTAATGTCAGTTTAGTGTGTGTAGTTGATGGTTAGGATTACTTTTCATGAGTAATTTGCATTGTTTTAGTATCGTCCCTTGAAAGAATAATGTAAAAATTGAAACAAATAATGTATCAGAGTGAGAATATGCATGCATGTAAATTAAGTTGAATGGTTTTAATCAGATAGGCCATAATATCAAATTTCAAAGAGCCATATACTTTCATCACAGTTTAACTAAACACACAATAGAATCAAAGTAAATAAAACAGATGTTGTCTGGTATCAATTTTATATTTCTGCTGAAGATCTTTTTGATTGCATAGCGATCATCATCAGAGCTTGTAGCTGCTGGCTGGAAAACGAAGTTCTAATATACTATAGTATAAAATTGATACCAGACAACATCTGTTTTATTTACTTTGAATTAATAAGGTATCTACATCACCAACAGTCTAATTAATAACACAATATAATAAAATTTAACCCCAGAATTATGCACATAATTAATGTTTCTTACAAAGGAAATGTTAAAGCGAATTTTTCTTGCATTCTAGCATCATAACTATGCTGATATTCTGATAAATATAAATTAATTGGAAAAAAAAAAACTTTCTGGAAACGCTCAAATTAGCCAACATTTGTGAAATAAATGTGAATCCTTTCCATAGGTTATTCACTGACCCTGAATTTGGTTTGGCAGCAATGAATGTTAAAAGAAATTGCTCACATGACTGAACAGACAATACGTTTAGGTAGTGAATTCTCTGTAGCTTTTAATATTTTAAAGTACACCTTGTTTTGCTTAGGGGGGGGGGATTTTTTCTTTCTTTACCTCCATGTTCTTTTTTAGTTCTGTTCTTCATGAAGAAGATAAGTTGTATCAGATGAATGCAGTTTTGACTTCATCTTATGTTTGTGATCACTAGGGGGTGCATTTTGGTTACTTAAAACATTGCCAAAAATTATCAATAAAATACTTTTAAAATGCTTTAAAAATGTTCTAAAACCAAAGAAAAATGATGTAAAAAATCTTATCAAAACCAGTTTGGATGAACAACTCAAGCTGTTGGATATGTTACTGATGTAATCAAGGCTTCTTCGATTTGTGCGAGTGAGTTCAGCTTGCAAACTTTTGGTTTGGAATGTTCTTTACCAGGAAATCTCTCTCTTAAGTTATCCCAAAATCGGCCGAACTGGCAATGGCACTAATGTACGTCACAAGAATTACATACAATGGCTGTCAAAACAATTTCTAAGCAAACAAATAGAACAGGCTACTGAATAATTCTGTGAAGAATATTTGTTGCATCTTGTCAATATTATTTGAAACAAGTACCATTAAAAATGACATCAAAATTGATGAAAACAGCAAAAATGCATTAAAAATGACATAAAAGGTAAAAAATGACTTATTAGTTGAAATCAACAAAAAATGCAAAATTATTTATTTATTTATATACAATGAACAGGCAATTGCCCAATTTTACAATTTTACAGTATATAGTTCATATAAGGTGAACATAACATAAAATATAAACATGGTCATTAATTGAAGTCGTTGAAATAAAATGAACTTGTATGATTTATAAATATTTTAATCAAAGAACAATGTAAATCAATATTGCAATTGTCAGCAGTTCTACATGTCCGCTATATTGATGAATTGAATCCCAAGTTAGATTTACAAGTGGGATTATAGTACATTTGATTGAGAGATTTCTGGGGGTGCATAAAGTAATGACATAAAATCATGTCCTTTCCTTTTGTCATAACATAAAACAAATTTCTATCCTGAATGGCATTGTTCTAAAGTGAAAAGAAAAAAATATTTCATTAAAATCTGCCCCCTAATGATCACATGTTATGTTACCTATTATTTAACTGAAAACCAGAGATATGTACAATTTGATGAAGTCTTAAACTTACTGGAAAAAAAGTCTTTTTCAAAAGAGTCTTAATTTTATGAACTTAAATTTTCAAGTATCAATACACAATCTCAGTGTTAAGTAATTATTTTTGTATTCATTTGTTAATCAGTATTGTTAAATATATTATATCCAAAATTGTAATTGCTTTCTTATGTTTAACAAATGCAGCAATTTGCAATACTTCTGACATTATTACACAATGCTTACTGATCACATGAAATATTGTGTGTAATAGCAGATTTGAATTTTCTTTTGTCTCTTTTGTTCATGTACAGACCAGGAGAGGTGGCTCAGTGCATCAACTGATGCCTCTGCAGCGCCTCTGACTGGGAGGTTCTAGGTTCGAGTCCTGACGGTGGCAGGATTTTTTACTCTAGCTTGTCAGCTAGGTTGAATTCAGTTGTTGTCAGGAGGAGAATTCTAGTAGTCAACTGCTCTGATCAGTTGTATTCCATGTTTTTTCTGATTAACACCAGGCGAATGTTGGAGCATAGTTGTTAACAAACTATTCTGAACTACATAAACTTTGTTCAATTCATTTTGTAAATTGTCATTTCAGTTGTGGAGGAGGCATTTCAATGGATGTTATGCTGGCTTCTACGTTCTACTGAAGAAAAATATCAGGCAAATCTCTTGGCTACTAATAATAAGTTTCATGCAAAAAACAGCGTACAAGTGTATCTTGCAAGAACATTATCATTAGTGTATGCACAGGTGAGTTAAAATGAACTTTCATTAATCATATCATAGTTAACGTTCTTATATAGGTATGGTGTGATATGTGTTATTATGGTGTTTGTGGTTTCTGTAGTGTGATCAGACTGTTATACCCTAGGGTGACCGAAAAATCCTGTTTTTAACAGGATTAGACAATCCTGTTATTTAGCCTCTGGCACCATTGTTGCAAAGAAGCATTTTGTCTTGTATAGTGTCATTTTTTTATTAAATCAATGCTTTTATATTCAATTTGATGCATTGGTAAGTGTTCTGAAAATGGCAACATCGATTTCTTTTTGCTAGAGGCACCTATTAGCTCTTGATGAAATGTCAAAGAAATTGCACGTTACATGAACATTCAGGTTTCGTTTATAATACTGTTGGACTTAACCTGAAAATGCTGCAACGAAGTGGCCAGCTCCAAGATTCAAATTTTGATGTCACAGAAACATAAGAAATTAAAGCTTCCGAACACTTCCATCTGCTGTTCATGCACTGTGGTTCTCAAATATTCCAAATTATGGCGCATAGTTGTCCCCTGCTGTTGTCATCTTTATGTACCCTGTTTAAACCCCTGCCTCAAGAAAATATTCACTTCCTTATATCTCACAAAAGTTTCCACATGGGTTACCATCTTTTGTACCCAAACCCTTCAGGTGATGAATCAGGAGATTAAATGATCATTATGAATTAATATATTACTATTATGAGTGGCATGCACAAGATTTTTCGGGGTGGGAGGTGGGTGGTAGGTATAATGTTCAGCCAAATTGGTCTTTTCTTATAAAGAATTTTTCATTTGTGCTGAAAATTAAGTGCATTTCTGTTTTTTGACTTATTTTTAATAGTTATAATGTTAACGAGGGATATATTCAATGACTTTTGTTAGAATAGGAAATTAGTCTTCATTTCATGGGTTAGGTAGGGCTGCCGGTTCTGGAAACTTATCTTCTTTTTGGACATCTGAAATTCCTTTGGGTGGCTGGTTTGTAGTCTTTTACCAGTCTAGGGAATTTAGCTTCTGCTCATTCCCACCACATGACTGCACTAGTTTATTGTAGTATCACTTACCTTCTTCTCAACACTAATTATATCTAACCCTTATTGTATTTCTTCACTCCTAATTTTGTTGACTAGAAGGCACCCTTTTACAGCTCTAAGAAATCTTATTTCTGCGGCTCTGTATGTATTTCTCTTTTTGACAGGGTCCCGGTCTCACTTCCATATAACAATACTAGTACTGCCGTCATCTTTTAGAACTTAAATTTAATTTCTTTTCGTGATTAATATTTCGGGGTTCTATGAATTGACTCACAAATATGTTTAAACCTGTTGAGTTTGTATGTGACATTGTTGTCGAATACAAAAGATACTTCTCACCCCAAGTAATTAAAACTGGACACTTGCTGTACAGTCTTTCCATTCAGTACTATTTTTGAGCTGATGGGATATTTTCCATGAAAAGCCAACACTTCAGTTTTATTAGTATCTATATATTTAAAAAAATAAGGTATTCTGCCATGGCTTCGTTTAGAGCTTCTACTGAACCAATTGTAGTATTTTTTCCTTTAAATGAAAGAATGTGATCCCTAGATGTGATATCAGATATTGTTTGTATTGTTTCTACAACATTTATGGTGTAAATTAATTCATTAAATCATTCTTTAATAGTGTGCTTATCAATAGTCGGTTGTTTTCTTCCAAAGGGTGGCTGTTTCAAAATCGATTATATGAAACGATAGATGTGAGTCAACACTGCTTGATGTTTTGTTTTGATTGTTGAGATTTGTTTACAATTCGTCAAGGTTTTGTTTCAGTGTAATAATTGCGGTTATGTCGTATTCCAAATCATTACCCACGCGCCCCAAAAGACACCAACGTACATTAACTGAATGCAGGGAAAGAGAAAGTCAGCGTAGGTGTCATGATAGTAAGGTCATTTCGTTTTCTTTTGCGTTGTTGTCTATGAAATGTCAGTTTTGTTCTGCTTTGTACTTCCCATGCGAAAGAAATTCTGCAAACGAGTTTACTTTGTGTTGCTTAAATGGGAAAATATGTTTATCTTTGAGCAATATGCCAGAAGTAATCAAATTTGTTTATAGGAGATGATGATACATCAAAAAACTTAAGAAATAATATCCGTCAGTATAATGGTGCTCTTTCTTTTGTGTCATGTGGGTATATTGCATTGCCACCTGGTCATGGGCCCTACGAGTTCAAAATTTTGGGAACTCTACATTACAGAATATCTTCGTTATACCCTGAAGATCCAAACAATGCAACACATTGTAAACATTAGTCTGGCCACAGTATTTTACATTTATCTCGGATCTCACCATCAAATTTTGACGGGTTCTCACTAGTATGTTTTAAGATTATAATGTTCACATATATTTTGCAGTGCATACATCCCTCTTTGCAGCATGTACAAGTAGGTTGAGTTTCGTTTGGACGGGGTTTAGTTCAATTCCCAAGTTAAAGAACTTCTCTCCATTTGTGAAAAATGTTTTCAAGCTCTAAAATAAACAATGTTAGGGAAATACAACATCCGTGTCTAACACTTTTATCTGTTTTAATTTCTTCTGCCAACCTTTTGCCAGTATCAATATCAACTGTCATGCTTTGTTACAGACTTTTGTTAGCATTAACAAGATGTTGGTAGCATTTCCAAAATCAGTAAATGCCATCTGAGATTCCACGTTTAATTCATATCGTTTTTCTACAATCTGTTTGATAGTAAAAATGTCATGTATCATGTCGCGACCCCTTCTAAATCAAATTTGATCTTAGCCTATTAAGCAATCAGCAGTTATTTTCAGCCTTTGATTAAGTATTCTAGCATATACCTTATAAGCTGTATCCAACATGCTGATGCCTCTATAATTCTCACAGTTTTCTCTGTTATCTTAAACATTTTTTATTACTTAACAATTACTTTTGACTTTAACAAGTTTTGTGTGTTTTACCCTGTTTCCAGCACATGTGAAACAAATGTAACAAAGCCAGCTGCAGAAGCTGCATTTGTTGCATTTCCAACACTCGGCATTTATTTTATCTAGTACTGTTGCTTTTTAATTTTTTAACACATTAATGGCTTCTGCTACTTTCTCTATTGAGATGTTAACCAAACCATATGTACTAATGTGGGGTGGTACGTCTTGAGATTCTTTATACCACAAGTTTTTGTAGTGATCTCTCCATACTTCATCGCTAATGACATCTAACTTTACCAGATCTCTCTTATTGCTTTACAATGTTTTCAGGGCTTTGTATGCAAAGGTTTGTGGCCATGTAAGTCATGTTTAATATTTGAGATAAATTATCCCAAGACTCCTCTGGGATCTGGCTTTTCTTCACTAACATCTTTGAAAAATTTCGCCTTTGCCAATATAGCTCTTTATTTTCTGTTAGGATTATTGAGATATCTTCTATATGAATCATTTTTGTCTTTAATGGTATAGTCTGTTTTCTTTGTCTGTATGTTAAGGCATTTCTTTTTTGGACATTTTTCTTTTTGCCAAGGACTTCATAAGATATTTTATGTACAGCTTCTTGTATGTTATTTCATTCCTCTTGTATTGTTTCTTCAGTGTCTCTTTGCATGAGCTCCTCATTTCAACACTTCTGATATAGATACTGAATATCTTGATCAAGTAATAAATGAACTTTATAGACTTTGTCTGCTTGTTCACATTTTCTTCTATGAGAAACCTGTCACTTTTTATACATGTTAACTTCAGAAATTACATGAAAATGATCAGAACCAATCATCACCTTTATAAACTCTAACATCAGTAATCTGGCCAGCCAAATTCTCATTTGTTATAATTAAAGACCAGATTCCTGGGTAACTGCATCTTTTCTTTGCTTGAAATTGAATGAAACCTTGGCAGAAATTTGAAAAGCATGAATCATTAAACGGACATTATATTAGTCCTTGTTTTATTTTGCATGAAATTGTACGTTTTCGGTGTTACTTTCATAGTTTTATTGCATAAAATATAATTTTTATATTATCAACTTGTTTTAATTTATCTTTTTTAAAGGTTTCATTTAAGAAAAAAGTTTTCATAACATATCTCAGCAATGCATTTGGGTGATCTGAGAAACCCAAGTGCCGTTTAATATGTATCAATTCCGCATTTCGATGCCTTATGAACTGAGCATCTATACCTTTCATGGTTCTGATTAAAATCTGAGTTATTGCTGCATGGATATGTGGTGCTACCACAAACTAGGTCATCGGCCCTTCGTTGCAACCACTCAGCCTGAACTTACCAACATGAGACTGCATGAACGAGACACATTTGACCTTACTTCCAGGGACAAAGCTTAGAGACATGCTACACTGCATTTCAAATTTATTGAATTTCTCAGAACACATATTCGACTGAGATACGAGAGAGAATGAACACAGTTTTTGACCGCTTTTAGGTGCGTTCACACATGTGTCAGAATGAGGCTCGTCACACGCACAAGTGTAAATGTAGAATGAAATTTTTGATATCTGAATTATATATTAGCTGATAGAAGATATAAGAATTTCTCAGAAAATAATTTGGAAACATACGTAATTGTAAATTATAATTAGAGCTCAGACATTTAGGCATTTACGAAATCTTAAAAGTAGGCAGACAAATAGGCACTGAAAACTTAGAAATAAGCAGGGAAATGGGCATTTTTGTTGGAAATAGAAAGAAAATTTCATCAATATGCACACTAAAAGATTTAATATTGGAATTTACGCTAAAACATCACTTTCTCTTAACCCTTCAACGTGATGGCGAGGCATTTAAGGGCTTTTAATGAATGGTGCGGTCAGTGGCACCGCGGGAGCAACTCAGCTCAGGTGGCGTTGCGTTTCTGAGTGCTCTACCCTGAGAATGCATCGCTTCGCACCAATAATAATAATAATAATAATAATAATAATAATAATGATGATGATGATGATGATGATGATGATGATGATGATGATGATGAAGACGACGACGACGACGAGGATGACATCAGTAATAAAATTATGACAAATAAAGTGACGATAAATTATTATAAATACGATAGACACACTTGTATTACAAATATTTTCAGATAATGAAATAATACATACCACGTATGTCTGACAGTTGCAATAATTTAAAATACAAAAATAGAAACACTTTAATCGATTATAAACTATTTGTATGGAAAATCATTTTCTTTCACTCAGAAAGAAACAGAAAATTTGCCGTAACACATAGCCAGCGTCTGTGCACAGCACCGACAAGCGACCAGCGCCTGTAGACGGCACACCGCAAATCAGAGGAGAAACTGGTAAATGTCCCTTCCGTCCTGAGATGGCTTACTGCGAATGGAAAGGAATATCCATGCCGTTCTAGGATGGCAAACCGCTTTTAGAAGAGAAAGGAAATTGCCATCTGTAGACGGCATACCACCCTGAAGGGTTAATAAAAGAATTACAAAGTTTATTTGATTCAAGGTACAGAGTGATAGTGGAGCATTAAAAATTTTTCCAAGTTTGCAATAGTGAACGAAGTCCTTCTTTCATTCAAAATTACTTTATATCGGGAGAACGTTCTCTCCATCTCACATGAAGCTGAAGGGGCATATTTCATTGATGCTATATGTTCTGGTATTAGACATTTCTTCAGGTTTTTTCGAAAGAATGGAAGCTATTTTAGACATTATTTCCAGCCTGGATTGCAATTAAACACACTGGTAAATTTTAAGTCCATCGCTTTACCTACCTCTCCACTCACAGCCTTCAGCATCTGCTGTAAGTTGCCAATGATGCCAATAGTGTTTGTCAGCAGAAGACCTCTCGTCTCGTGTTTTGTAATAGCTTTGGGTAGATGTCCAAAATTTGCTTTTATGTAGGCAAGGTGGTTCTTGATATTTGGGGATGGCATTTCTTTGGCTTCCTTGATGGCAACTGCTGTGTCGTTGATAAAATCTCCTAAAATCTGTGATATTTGTTTGAAGTTATCTGTGTAGTACATGGCATCTTCAAGCCAGGAATCCCATCTTGTCAACACAAGTTGCATTAGTAATCGAGTATTGAGAAAAGCTGTCTTAAACGCTGCCACCCTGCTCGGAGCTTTCCCTGCGTAAATCAAATCATGGGAATGCCAATGAACTTTTTCTGCCAAACGATGAAGGGCATGAATTATGTATATCACAATCGGAGAAAAACTTCCAAACTTTGGGTAGATTTGAGCATATACACTGCTGCATCAGCCAGAAAAAGCAAAGATTGTTTCATCCACATTATTTTTGTCAGGGAAGAGGATATCTTCAGCAGCAGGGAAGTGGATATCTTTCTTTCTGAAAAAAGGTGTTTTGAATTTTCAATTTATTGAAGCAGACAAAATCTCTTAGTAAACATCTTAGTAAACTTAGTGTCCATTATTATTGATCGTATCTTCGCCGTATAAACCCACGCAGTTAGCGATATGCTTATTACCAACTCTCATATTCAACTCCCCAACCACCCGTTGGTTGCTTTGACAGTACTTATTCACTATTTTGTGGATTTCTTTATAAAAATTTTCAGTCTTCAACATTATCATTTTCTGGAGCATATAGTCTGATTATTGTAAGATTTCCTGTCTCATGATTCAGACGTACAGTGATGATACTGTCTAAGATGTATTCATAACTCTTTATATTACTTTCTAACTTTTTATTTACTAACATTGGTACACCCTTACTGGCAGGTTGTTGTTACACGCCACTGTAGAATGTGATATACTCATCTATATATTTACTGCCTTCAAGTTTCTTCTTTTTCTCAGATATGACTGACATGTCTACATTTTTAATTTTCAAAGCTCTTGCTGATTCGTTTTCTTTATCTACCAAAGATCTAACATTCCATGTACTTAAAATTATTTTTTCTGTAATCCATTTCTTTTGTTGGCTTCAAGCCATGTTGTCATTGAATCTGTTCCTGAGGCTATTATGGTTTCTGCCAGTAACAAGTTAAATCGCCTGGTCGTGTTACAAGTGCTGCGGCGGTATAGCTTGGTAATGGGTTTGCCACCAAACCTGCAGGACAGTTTATTTGAGATGCCGCTCTAGATTCTTTCGCTCTTTCTGGCATGTGGATTGGAAAATTAATAAAAGCTGTATTTTTGAATATGAATCATTGTCATGTGAGAGAGAGAAGATTAGCCCCATGAGCTACTACCCCCTTCCCCCTCCGAGTTGTTTGTTGTTGTTGTTATTTTTATTATTATGTGATTATTATTATCTACTATTTTACAGTATTAGCCATAATTTTCAATATTTAACAATTACATTCGTTTCAAAATATGATTTATGCCTTTCGGTCTGTATTTTTTACTTTATTATTGTTTTTCTTTCAGAATAATGTGCTAGTGTATTTTTGGAAGAGATGCAGTGATAATTCTCTTGAATCTAATTTAAAATCAGTCTTGGAAAAGCTATACTTATTGTATGGTTTGTGGTGTCTGGATCAAAATTTAACTGTACTTTATCAAGGTAAGATTTGGGAAATATTTATTTACAAATTTTTTCTAATGTTTCTGAAGCATTGAATTATTCACGTATAAAGCAGAGGAGGTACAGAAACTTGTGATTTGTGATTTGACATTGTGAACTTTGTAATTTAACAAGAATACCCATTTTGAATTCTGTTAAGAATTGTTTTCTTAGGCCGTGCAATATGTTTCAGGTGGCTATGCATGCGGTCCAGAATTGTCAAATTTAGTGAAAGACAGTGTCCTTTATTTATGCTCAGCATTGAAGGATGAAGCTATAGGAGTGGTGGATGCACTGGCCCCACCTGATTACATTCTTAATTCAGTGCTTGGAACAGCCGATGGAAAGGTAAACAACTAGTAAATATTTGAGATTTAATTTTCTTCTCCTTTTTCTCTTTTTCTCTTCCTACATTTTCTTTTTCTTCATTTTCTTTTTCTTTGTTTTCTTCTTTTCTTCTCCTTCTTCTTCCTATTTAGATTCTTTCTATATACACGATTAAAATATATAATGCTAAAAACTACTGCAAAACTAGTATAAACAAACATTGACTAAGTGTACAAAAAGTTACAAATGAAAAAACAAAACACACGATAAGAAAGCTCCAGTAATGAAGTGGTCAGCAGGTCCCACCATTGCGTACCAACTTCTCTATTTATTTATTTATTTATCTCCGTATTTGTACTTATTTATCACAGTCATCTCTTTAACAGCATTACCCATCATGGCCATTGTGCCAGTTCAGTGCACATTACATGTGGTATGTGCATTGCTGGTTGCATAGTGATTTGTTTGTAAACATCCCTTCCTTCCCAGGCATCTAGGGATGTTTTACCCGTACAGTATTATTTTCCCAATTGCAATTCCACAGTAATAATTTATATGTACGTTTTTTAATTTTTTAAAAATTGTTTGCATCTATATGATGTAACGTGTCTCCCAATCTCTAGGAGGGTGTTCAGCACTTGCTTTTTAAGGAATAATTCTCTGTTAATATTATATTGGTCTACTGTCATGGTCAGTGGTCAAGAGGACCGCCAGGTAGCATCTCTGCATATGTGCCTCTCTGTTGCACACTCCTGCGTCACTACCCTGCAGCCAGAATTGAGAAGGAATTAGAAAAGCTCATTTGATTTAGGACACTTCACAGGGGTTGGACTAGTTGTTCAGAGGCCGCCAAACTCATTTTGTTGGAACAAATTTCTCATGAGATTGTCTGGGAATCAAACCTGGACCTCCTTGGTGAAAGGCGAGCAACTTCGCTCTGAGCCTTGAGTGAGCCTTGTTTTGTTGAAACGGCATTGTTTTCACATTGAAGAGTTAAGCTGGAATGCGAAAACATACAATCATCTTCTATTTTTTTAAAATATTAATATTAATTTTTTTCAACAATGCTTACTTTTCTGAGTCACTGTTTTCACCGATGGTGAGATAAATAATAGTATTACATATCATCATTGTCATTATCATAAACTTTTGAGGTTTAGCCTCTTGGCCTGTTCCTTCTTTGCAGTATTACCTCAATTGCTATTGAGTTCCTGGTCTGTCCACCTCTTTTGGTCTTCCTGGTTCTGTTCTTCCCCGTGGCTTGTATCTCATGGTCATTTTTGGGTATCTATTGGGTTTCATTCTTTTTGTTTGTTTATGCCTTTTTTTGTGCTTCTCTATTTTCTGGACAATGTTTTTTACTTTAAGTCTTTCTTTTGTATTCATTTCTCAACCTATCTTTCCTTGCAATTTTTAATACTGCTCGTAAGTTTAGACTGCTTCAATCCTTTGCATGTCTCTTTGCCTTGGTACCGAAATTTCACTACTTCACACTTACTACACACTTACTTCATGGAGGGAGCAGGCAGATGGCTGAGTTGTTTCAAAGCTCAAGCCGCTTCAAGGGCGGAGTCGTTCTTCTTTCCTTTTCATGATGAATGTCACGAACTCTTGTTTGAGGCACCACTCTTTCTCCTACTTTAGCATGTGTTGCACCATGTTATTTGGTGAGATGTCCTGGTCTAACTCGCTGTTCAGCTGAATCCTCCGACTATCCCATGCTCCGCACTCGAATATCGTGTGCCTTGCGCTGTCGCTTTGTCCACAAAACACGCAATTGAGTCGTTGCTCTTCTGAACCTGAACAGGTAGGACTTGAAGCAGCCGTGCCCAGAGAGCACCTGTGAGAGGTAAAAGTTTACCTCCCCATGACCTCTATTGAACCATGGTTCGATGTGTGGTATTAGTTAATATGTCCAGCTACCATTTGTTTCTTTCTCCCATCTCTCCTGCCATGCTGACAGGAGAGATGTCGTGCCTCTCTTTATGTCTTCTTTCAGCTTATGAGAGGTCCTGCAGATGTCAGTGACTCTCTTCGCTTATAAACGACCTTCCTTTCTCTGCCAGAAGGTCTATAGGGGGAACTCTGGCCAGAACCCCTACGGCGCTGTCGGAGACCGTGCGGTAGACTGACGTTATTCTTAATGCTACCCTTCTTTGTATTTGTGCGACCTTGCATCTCATGGAGGCTTTCGCGAGTCTGTCCGCCCACACTGGGGCTGCATACAGCATTTGTGATTGGACAGCACAAGCAATCAGCCTCCGTTTCGCCTCTCGAGGGCCTCCCACGTTTGGCATTTGCCTGGAGATATTGGCCGCAGTCCTCATTGCCTTATCGGCGATCTTGTTGATGTGAGGCCCAAAGTTGAGCCTGTGGTCAAGTTCGACTCCCAGATATGTTATCTGTCGTCTCCAGGTAATGTTCGCCTCCCCAGCCTAATAAATGGGGTACGGAATGCTCTGCGGTCTGTAACCAGTACTGCCTCTGTTTTCTCTACAGCCATGTGTAGGAGTCTCCTGTCAAGCCATTTTTTTACCCTGAAGAGGGTTTCGTTCACTTTCCTCTCGATCAGGTCGACTTTGTTACTCGTGCAAATGATCAGAGTGTCGTCTGCACTCCAAAAGGTGGGTATCTCGGGTGTCTATGTGTAGCAGCGTATCATACATTCCATTCCATAGGAATGGTCCAAATCTCGAACCTTGGGGCACGCCACATGTTACGTCTTCCCCCATTGCGAAGAGGTTCGTATAGACTATACTCCTCTCATGAAGATAGTCTTCAACCATTCTCAGAAGGTATTCAGGGACTTTCTTATCTATCAGAGCCTCCATGATGTCCTTCCATCTGGCGCTATTGAACGCGTTCCTGATGTCTATGGCCACCAGAGCACAGAATCCTTTCTTCTTCCCATCACCCCTTTTGGCCTGTTCCGCAATCCTGACCACTTCGAGAATGGCGTCAGTTGTCGACCGCCCCTTCCGGAAGCCATACTGTTTAGGGGATAGGTCTGATAGGTATACCTCCAGCCTTGATATAATTAGTCCTCTAGTAACTTTCCCATGGTGTCCAGGAGGCAAAGCGGTCTAAAAGACGAGGTCTTGTCGAGCGGTTTATTACCCTTCCGGAGAAGGATGAGTTTCTGCCTCTTCCATCTTCTGAGGAATATTCCATTCCTGAGACATGAGTTAAACACAGAGAGTAGACAGTCAGGATGTTGCTCTGCAACAATCTTGAGCATTTCGCTCGGAATCCCATCGAATCCCGGAGCTTTCCCACATTTTAGGCTATTTGCAGCCCTCCGTAGTTCGTCCGTCGAAACAGGACTCCTCCAAAAGAGAAGACGCTCGGTCTTTGTCTTGTCCAGCATTCTCTAATGGGGAATAGGTCACTTATGACTTTCCTCACCCAGTGTGGATCGCTCAGTCCAGGCGTCCTCCCCTCCATTCTAAGCTTCTTGGTCACAATTTTGTAGGCCATGCCCCACGGGTCACTTTCGACCTCTTCGGTGAGCCTCTTCCAACATCTGACCTTACTTTTTAATCTCTTTCTTGAGGAGTTTGGAGTCGTCTTGTAATGCTCTTTAAATGTGGATTCGCCTTAGCTCTCGCCTTGCCTTCTCGCCTTGATGCATCTCTTACGTATTTCTGCTATTTCCTGTGTCCACCAATAGACCTGCTGTTTGCGTCTAGGGCCACGACGTCTAGGCATCGAGGCATCGCATGCAGCTACTACTGTCTCGATTATTGTTTTTGTAATTTCGTCGAGTGTTTCTGCTTTTTTTGTCCAGTCCAGGCTATTCAACAACTTGGATTCTTCCAAGGACGTTTTTGCCTTGTCCACATTCATTTTCTTAGGATTCCAGGATGGTCGTTTATTGTTCCTGGGTGGTCGCTTGTCGTTTTGTACCCACTCTGTTTCAACTGAGGACACTATATATAGGTGGTCACTTAGAGTTTCCTCCTCTAATATTTCCCAGCTCTTTGCATATCTAGCGAGGCTAGTTGAGCATATTGTCAGGTCTAGAAGGGAGGAGGCGTTCCCTCGTTGGAAGGTTCTCCAGCCCCGAGTTTAGAATGATAAGATCATTCCTTGCCGCGAATTCACTAACAATAGCTCCTCTTCTATCGGAGCGTGTCTCACCCATTCCGAGATTTACCTGAAGTCGCGCAAGTAATATCTTTGATTTGGCTGTCTGTAGACTAGTGTCTAGTTCGTGACGTTTCGGATATAAATTTGTCGATGGTATCGTTCGGAGAGAAGTAGCAACTGTAGATTCTTATGTTACTAACTTCTATCCAGACGAACCCGTATTTCGTCACCTTGTACTTCTGTACGCCTAAGTTACCATTTACAACCTTAATACCAGCTCTTCTCTGCACATCCTGATACCACGCAGAGTCGTCAGAGGGCTGTTCACAAAATAGTATCAGGTCCATCTTCTTTTCGGCAGCTACCTGCAGTGCCAAGTCGCGTGCCTGTCTGCTTCTGCCTAGATTAATTTGTAGCAATCGGAGCATATCTGGCGCGTTTGTCTTTTTTACATGCCGCAGCAAACGACTCACATCTACTGCCTCCCAGGGCATGGTCGTCGCTTTTGTTCCTGTCTTTGCAAAGAATGCACTGGGTTTTCCCCCTGCAATCTTTGGCGTTGTGTCCTGCTTTGCCACATTTGTAACAAATGTTTCTTCTGTCGGGGCCCTTGCAGGTGGTTGATATGTGCCCGAAATCAAGACATCTGAAGCATCTTATTATCTGCCTCTCTTCGCTAATCTGGCAGTTAACCCACCCAATTTTGAGCTTTTCCATTTTTAAAAGCTCTTGGGCTTGTTTAGCTGGTAGCAGTAGTGTCGCTGTTTGCACACTACCGTATCCCCTCCGCATTCTACAGGAGCCAGCGATTTCCTGAGTCTCTGCTTTTATCACCTGGGCAACCGTCTTGACAACCTCTTCGACTACTACAGTCTCGTCGATGTCCCTTATTTTAATAAGCCGCTTTGGCACCAGCGCTTTTACTGTGGCTTGCGTGCCTACTGCCTTGTTCAAGGAGTCAATATCACCGGTCTTCCGGTTCCTTCCTTTCCGGTTGGCCATGACGATTAGCAGCTCTCTCTATATTCTTTTGGTCGACTTTGCGTACAACCCTGTCTGTTCGCCGTTGTTCACCGTGGCCTCTGTTTCCACTACTTCTATATTCTTCTCTTTCACGGCATTGTCCTCTGTTACCTCTCCTTCCGTCACTTCTGTCACCTTCCTCTTATCCAGTCTCGTGGTTTCCGCCGGGGGGCTGGGAGCTTCTCTCTTCTTGCCCTTTTTCTTCCCTTGGCGAGTCTCCGCATAGTGCTTTCCTATTTTCCTAGTTGAGCACTCTTGTAGTCGATCCAGGAACTCTGCTCTTTCCTCCGCAATGGCCTTGCATTTGTTTTTCATCGAGTCGATGTCATGCAATGTCAGCATGTCTTTCATCATTGCTTCCTTTACCGGCTGTGGGTTATTTCGGAGCATTTTGCCACTTACCACACTTAAGGCAATTGCCAGGTCCTCGACTAACTTCGTCTGTGCCCCATGCAACATCTCCATGGCAGCCCACTCTCCAGCAGTATACCCATAGCTCTTGGGGGTATCACCACGCTCTCCTCTGCAGCGAGATCAGCTTCACGCACCTCCAGGAGTTAATCGCACTTGTATTGTCTGACCGAGGCGCCAAGTCCACGTCTCTGTCCTTGACTCCTGTGGGTACACCACTTCGAGGGGTACTTGGAGGTGATCTCCGCATTCGCTCTGTAGGTACTCCAGATATGGAGGGCTGCTAGGAGGTGATCTCTGCAGCTTCCGCCTTCCAACGAAGGGGTTAAATGCACTTGTGGCATTATCTGACAGGGACGCCAAGTGATCCACGTCTCTGGCATTGCAGTTGCTTGGTGACGACGCACGGTGGCCTGCTTGCTCACCACCGACCGCCGGTACTGGGGCTCCGATCCCCTGCACCGTAATGGTTGATCCTGAAGGACTTTCCATCGCGGGTTTTTTCTTCAGGGTCGCCTTCCCCTAGCGTTTTTAAGCTCCTGCCAGCTGAAAGGGAAACGGAAGAAAAGGAGAGGGGACAGTAAAGAATAGAGTTAGAATAGAAGAGTAGAATAGGAACGACTCCCTAGCCCTCGAAACCTAATAGCGTCGGGGTCGGAAACTCAAGAGTTGGCGTGCGAAGATTGGCCTACAGGATAGAAAAATAGAAGTGTGCCACAAGTTAGTGGAAGCAATGACACACCAAGTATGTGGGATTACAGGATGTATAGGAAGTGACAGCGGACAGCTGCTCCGATTAGTCGCCTTTCTACGACAGGGGGAGGTCCCGAGGTGCTATTCTACTAAAAACCCCGACACCACACGGGGAATTATTATTATTATTATTATTATTATTATTATTATTATTATTATTATTATTATTATTTATTAACACTACTACAATACATGTAAATTTGAATTTCGATCAGTGCCGCGCCTGTTCTTTGATGACATCGGCAGTACTACTTTGCTATTTTTTTTATCAAAATTACCATGTTATTACGGCCGTCATATTCAACGGGAATTTGAACTTCTTTTGTAGAAGAGTGCAGTCGAAGCTATCTTTGCTTATAGCCTTCTCTGAGATTAAGAGTGACAGAGTCCTAATTGACAGGGAACACGAAGAAAATGAACATGTGGAGATCTTGATGGGGTCTGTGTCTGGAAATACGAGTAGACCCTATTTCTGTTGCTGCGTTGTTCCCCAAGGCAGCGCAGGTAATAATATGAATTTTAAGTTAAAATGTTAGTACAAATTTATGGTACTCAATTTTTTCAACTTTTCTTTCTTGTAAAGTATTAGAAATAATGGTAATATAATCCAAACCCAACCAATTCAAACAAAGCGCCTGTGGTGCATACCAGCGTTTATTTCAAGAGCCAGGAACAGTAATTTCAAACTTTTACAAATGAAACATACCATAATCAACGATCAAAGTTTCTTGAAGTAAAGAAGTAATTTGTTAGTTCGAAATTAATTTTATTACCTTCTATCAATCTACTACTATAAGAACATCAATAGCTTCAAAAAATCTCTCAAATTATGTTCACGAAGTGCAGTAAATTCGGAGTGGGTGACTGTGTTTATTGCCAAATTATACAAAATCATGTTGAATTTTTCAGTACAGTACATAGAAATGTGTGATTATATTAGAATCCGGATTCTAGCCATGAGATCGTCGGGCAGTTTCGCGAAAGAGAATTTTGACATTACTGAAGATTTTCTGTTTTCTACATTTGTCCATATAATTCTATTTATCCTATTTCAGTGTAGGATATGGCGTTGGATTCTGGAGACATCTCGCCTGCGTGCTATTTTACCGCTTTTTCAAATTTGTCCGAAAGTATGAAAACAGTTTTAAAATTAGCTTCGGCGATTTTACTTGGGAAAACAGGTGCATCAGGTGAAATCTATCTAGGAGACAAACGCCGTTTTGAGATAAAAAGTTTAGCCGCAAGGTAAAAGAGCTCGTGCGTAATCTCAGCTCGTTCTTTCTGGTAGTGGAATGATAACGGAAGATTTAGAAGTAAAATGTATGTAAAATAAGAGGTTAGGACATGGAATATTGGTGAAAATTTCTCAATTAGTACAATTTTCTTTTTGAAATCAGTTTTCAAATCGGAATCGATATTTTGATAATGCCTCGAATAATTTTTCGATGATATTCAAAGGAAGACGGAAATATGTGAAGAAGATATATAGTTTTATACAATTATTGTTTTACAGCATCACTAGTTTGATAAGTGGAGAAAAATATATTGAGATTGAAAGGGACGAAAGCATAAACCGACTGCCCGGCTTGCCTGTGTGAAAGTTCGGCCTCCCGCGCCGCAGGCCGCCGGATTTGGCCGTTCGGCCGTGTTGACGGAGGGCCCACAAGGGTCAGGTGACGCAACGGCGTGGAGTGGGAAGGGGGGTGAGGTGTTTTTCCGAAATTTCACTTTACGCCGCTCCTATTCATCCGATTTGCATGATTGACACGGCGTTGGATTCAGGAAGCACGTCGTCATTGTGCTATAAGCCCACATTTTTCAATTTCTTCCCAGGACTACAAGAAAAAAATTTTAAAAAATTGTTGGAAAACTTTTTTGAAAACATGGCTTCGTAGCGTAAATTCTATTTTAAAAAGGAGACCACTGCCGTTTACACATCGAAAATCGGACAATTTGTTCAGACGTTATTGGTCTAGTAAATTCCCTGTGATTGTGCTGCGATCTATTGATTTTTCCTATAAGTATTTTTTGGAACATTTAGACTTCAACGGGCTTCACACTATCCAACCACAAAAGTTAATAAAAACAATGGAGCCTTTTCTTTGAAAATGTTGGGAATGTCCCAGCGGTTCATGTAAAGTACCCCCAATATTAAAATATCGATTTCAAATTTAAGGGGCCGCGACATCGCCAGATCAATTAATAAATATCAATTTTCAAGGAAATTGGCTGAACGGTGTGTGATAGCATTGTTCACTGTCAGACAGATGGACTTTTTGCCGTCAACCCAGATTTCGTTATCTAAAACCCAATAACAATAGATTCTTGCTACACCGCGTATTGGAGGGTTTCTTTTCTAAATTTAGCAACTGGATTTTTCCCCTTTTCGTTATCTGGGCCTGGCAATAAGGGTTTTTCTGCCGAAAATTCAGAGCTTTCTCCCGCAACATTACATAACTTTCACTCTACTGCGTAAGCGGTAGAATGTAACAATATGTTGTAATGTGCAAAAAAGAACCTGGAAAATTTGTATTGTCAGACCTGGAAAACCGGGAATAAATCTTGAATTCCAAAAAGCCAGATTGCTGGTCACCCTGCATAAACTCTACATTGCTCTATTCTTTTATTTTTTCAAAAATTACAAAAATTTAATTTTTTTTTTATCCCTCTTTGACGTCATTAATGTTTACAGTACTCACAATTTGTTCACATTATGGTATTTATGACCACATGTGCTTTAAATAATGTCATACAATTTTTGGAAAACTCAACAGTTTTCTCTGATAATGAGCTCAAATTTCCCCATTTTGAGAAACTCAAACGCCATTTTCTCAAAAATGGCTCCAAATATTTTCTTCCCACTTTTCGAATGGATACTGCTAATTGCATTGTTTAATATGATGTAAAGTTTATTTTGGTGTGTTGTTTTGTTTTTTCAAAAATTACACAAATGTAATTTTGTTTTAAGATTTCTCTCACATTGTTAGTATGCACATTTCCATAGATTTGAATGCATTATTGCATTTGTGAGTGGAAGTGCTTCAAATGACGTCCAATGAAGGTTTTCAAAAACTCAATAGATTCCTGTGCAAAATAGCTTCAAATTTCACATTTACATTAATGCTTAATCCCCATTTTCTTAAAAATGGCTTCAAATTTTTCTGTGAAAATTTTCATTTAGGAAGAGGTTTTACTGTTCTTTAATACTCTTAAAAATAATATTTTGGTTCCACTATTAGAAAACTGAAAAGTTGAGAAAATATAAAAAAAGTGTACTTTGGGCGACGATAGATGGCAGCTAGCAAGAGGATGGGGCAAGTCGGTAAAGCCAGTCCACACCCACAAAATTAGAAAACTTTACTACGAGAAAGTCTGTGCGATTCTGTAGCACCTCTAGTTGTTTCAGTATTTATATTTTGAAAATGTCTTCTGATGCATCCATTAATTTTGTTGTATTTTGTCAATTTTGTATTTATGTCTTCCTCATGTATCGAAATTTTGTTTCACAGCTATGTGAAAGTTGCTACTTGTTCTATAATTTTAAAGTCTATTACTATTTTTATTCTTCTATATTCTTTGCCTATTATTTCCATTGCTTTAGTTTTGGTAGTTGAGATGTTCTCATTTTCTATTCTTTTATGATCGTGTTTAATTTATATGCTGCTTTTTGTAAGTCATCCTCTGATTTTGCCAGGATTACCTGGTCATCTGCTTATAGTATGGTTTTTATTTTCTTGTGACGTCTTGTATTGATGCCACCTTCCACTTCCCCTTTCCATATTTTATTTATATGATTCATATATATGTTAAACAATAGTCGCGATAGCATGCCGCCCTGTCATTGTCCAATGTTTGTCGAGATTGCTTCTATACAGTTTTCATCAGTATTCTGGATTTTAATTTTTGATTCCTTATAAAGACTTTTTATTGCATTTATTAAATGTTCCTCTATGTTTTCTTCTTCGAGCACTTTTCGCAGCATTTTCCAATTTACTCTTTCATAAGCTTTTTCATTGTCTATGAATGGTAGGGACGTTGGTAGGTTTTATTCACTTCTTTTGCGTATTATCTTGTCTACAGTGAAAACTGTAGCTACGGTGCCTCTCTCTTTCCTGAAACCACATTGTTCCTCTTCTATAATAGTTTCACTATATTCTGTGTGCCTGTTCTTCACGATGTTTGCATAAATCTTGTACCCTGCTGCCTGCATTGTTGCTATTCCTTTATAGTTTTCACACTTATTTTTTGCTCCTTTCTTATGTATATTTATTACAATTCCTGGTTGCAATTTTTATTTTCATCTCTATCCTTGCGTTGCCTGTTTCTGCCTGTTCTGTTAGTGTTTCTTTGTCTCATCTCTGTTTCTTCTCCTCCTCCTCCTCCCTTTTCCATCTCTTCTTCTTCTCCTTCTCCTCCTCCTTCTTCTTCTTCTCCTCCTCCTTCTTCTTCTTCTTCTTCTTCTCCTCCTCCCCTTCTTCTCCTTGTTCTTCTCCTTCTTCTTCTTCTTCTTCTTCTTCTTCTTCTTCTTCTTCTTCTTCTTGAGTGTGGTCTTTTTTTCAATTCATCATTCCCAGTTTGCATCCATTGTCTATTCTTTGCTTTTTAAGTTTCCTTTTTCCTTCTGGGTTTTCCCTCTTTTCTTTTGTTTGGAATTTCATTTCACATTCTTTTGAAAACTCCTTGATGCTTTGTTTTTCTAAGAGGTTTTTTTTCTTTTCCTGATTTTTGTTTTGGTCTTTGTTTGTTGAATCACTAGTTTGCTTTAAAGTGACAGTGTCGATCTTGCTTTCTCTCTATATTCTTTATGTCTGGGTTGGTTTTGATTATTATATAGTCTGTGGATCCCATTGCTTCCCGTGTGTGCTTATGGGCATTTTTGTGCTTGAACTAGCAGTTCATTATTATCAAATTGTTGTATGTACATAAATCAAGCAGTATTTTTCCCTTCTGGTTGGTCACTTGTTCTTCTTCTGGGCCTATGCATGGTTGTATTTCTTTATTCTCTATTCTTGCATTAAAATCACCTAGTATTAGTAGTTTGACCTATTTTGCTTTGTCCAAGGTTTCTTGTAGTTTTTCATGGAATTCTTGTTTCGGTTTTGTTATCTCCTGTTGGTACATCAGTCCCAGGGGGGCAAAATACTTTAATTTTATTATTTAAATACTTTGCCAAAATACTTTGTAAATAAGTATTTAAATACATACTCAATCTACATTAGGTTTTGAATAGCTAAATACATTCGTATTTAAAATACTTTCAATACTCAAAAATATAGTAAATACAATAATTTTTTATCATTACTTTTTTATTGCAACAATTTATTGTAATTGTCAATTACAATAAATTACTAATTGACAAAATTTAAAAAAATTAAATGAAACTCAAATGAATGGAATATCCTTTTAAAGCAATCTGTTTTCAAAAAATCATCAGACAATAAACACCTATTTGGGGAATGTATAAAACCCGCAAAGGAAAACAGTTGTTCAATTTGCGTGGATTAACGTAAACCAGTGTTAAAAGTAGAGCCTGGACATGTAGGCACTAAAAGGTCCAAAATAGGCAGGCAAATAAGTACTTAAAAACTTAAAAGTAGGGAGGGAAATAGGCATTATAGTTGATAGTAGGCAGGCGCTGAGGAAGTAAAAACTTGAAAATAGGCAGGGAAATGGGGGTTATGGTTGAATTATATTAAAATTTATTTGTAATATGTGCTACATAAAGGATGAACACAATTCTCTAAACACAAATCGAATCTTCTCCAAAAAAACACTCCTTTAGCAATGAACTTCTTAAAACTATGTCTTTTGGTATTATAGCTAGCATGCTTAGCAGGAACAGCAAATTTACTGATCTGGCATGCACCAAACTTTGAAAGCAATACAAAATTATCGAAGACAACTCTGCCTGTCTTGTGTAATTCTATCTTCTGAAAGTGAAGGATGCCAGGAGTGCTAGTTTTGAAGACAATTATGTTCTTGTTAAGGAATAGATAGCTCACTAATCATCGAGAGCAATTTCCTGTTCTCTGAAGTGCCTTGATGGGCTTCGGTGATGTAGAAATGGTAATCCGCACGGTGTCAAATTCTCATACATCTCTAAGCAGTGGCCCTACTCAACGCGTTACAGGCAAGATCACTCACGACAGAGTTTCTCATTTGGAGGACGCTCTGGCAGAGTGTATGCGTTTGTTACTTGTTTGGTAAAAACTTACCCATCTGTGATTTCTCAAAAAATGATAGTAGAAAACAAAATATAGTGAACAAAAAATATTAAATATGCGGAAAATGCAATATAGGCTCTTAATGCTCGATTAGGCTATTATCTCTAAAATGGGCATTATAAAATCACAAAAGTAATTTCTGAGGTGAATATTGATAATGGGGTAAGTTGCCTAAAAATGCATTCAGAGAAATAAAATAGACAAAATGGGCATTGTCCAGACTCTAGTTACAAGGAATAAACACATTTTTTGTTGTTGGATAATTGTCCAGGATTTTTAATGATATAGATTTATAATTTAAAAATGAAGAAATTTCAAATTCAGCAACTGAAAGGGACATTTATTTTTGTTTCAATGAATTTCATTCACTACCAGAATAAAACAGTACGAAACTATCCTCATTATCTTCATCTGTATTTGAAGTATTTGAAGTATTTATTTCCTTTTTTAAATACACGTATTTTATGTACTTAAATACATCTCTAAAATACATGTCCCAAAAACTCTAAAATACTATTATTCAAATACAAAATGTATTTAAAATACAAGTATTGAAATACAACCCAACCCTGATAAGTCACTAACACTGTCAGTTTTTGTGCTCTGATTTCCTCTCTCACCACTATTATTCATTAGTATTACTATTCACTTGTATTACATGTAATAATAATTATATGTATTATAGGTTGATTATAATATCTCAAATGTGTATCTTAAATAATCTCTGTAAATACTATCTTGCACATATATTGGAGGAATGAAAAACTTGTTTTTTGAAAAGCAATAGCTTGGTTGGTAATTTGGGAAAAAAGGTTTTTTACATAAATTGTAGGAAACCTTATCCTCTTTAAAATTGAATTGAATCACTTTCTACAAGACTTAAGGTTAAAGAGTTATAGAAAAAGCTTGATATCTGCAGTTAAAATTTTTGAAAGGCTGATTGCATAAAAGACATTTAAAGTGTCAGGTTGGAAGGCTTAAAAAATGTTAACATTTGTTCCAAAAGATTTCTTTCTTAAAGAGCCAAAATTTAAAGTTGTATTATTTGTCTGTGATATTATATCAGCTTTACCAAAGTAATGTTTTAAGGAATTTCAATTTACTTCTTAATATTTCAGTTGTATTACTACAATTTTTGTTCATAGGTATATGATAATTTACAAGCAGCATTTTTTCACAATCCTAGAGGGATGGAAAGACCTTCCTGGTGGAATGAAATTGTGCCAAAGATCTCTTCCAAACTGTAAGGCAATAATTTTGGGTCTGGCACCCAAAATACTAACTATAAAGTATTCTTATTTAAGTACTTTTACAGAAAAAAATAGTTTAAGTATTTATTAAATACTTTCTTATTTACAATATCATTTTGTCTTGGATACCATTCACTTGTTCGTACTATTTTTGTAACTTAACAAATGATTTGAAGATAGTAAATGGCTAGTCTCTAAGACAAAGTGAGTGAATGTTAAATGTATTAAATGTTTCTATTTTCTAACTGTGGAGTAATTATATTCATTGTATGTAATGAGGTTCAGGGACCATTTGTTGTTGATAGCAACAAAGATGAAGACAGAAAGTGCTATTCCTTCCAAGTGAGAGTGAGAGAGAACGAATACATGCACCGGAATATCATTTTAGAAATAAATGATTCTACTGTTGAAGGAATAAATAATGAGATTAATTGTAGAAAAAGACTGTTTGAGAAGTACCTTGTGCACATACCTGAAATTTCTTAATAATGTTTTTGGCATTTAGTACTTGTAAAAATATTTTCAAATTTGAAAAATAAACTTATTGTAATGAAGAGAATGTGAATTTGGAAAAAAATTAGTTAATTCACAAATTAAATAATTGAATGCTTCATTTAGGAAAACAACAAATTTCCTATGCACTTTGAAAGGTACTTTTTTTTCATAAATGGTCTTTCAATTCATTGAATAGGAAGTAGGAATGTTTCAAGGACATGATAATGTCTGTTAAAGTTTTCTAGAAATACCGTAGCTTTTTGTTTCCTTGACTTGGACTTTTATCAGTGAATGTTTTTTACAATGTTTTTAAATTCAGTTTTTTCCTTTATTTTAAAGATATTCCATGACTCAAATTTCTAAAATGCTTCTGGAAAAAAGAGGTTACAAATATTTTAAGTATTCATTCACTGAGACACACATTCCCATTGCATTTAGGTGAGTACAAATAATCATATGCCCCATGTATATTGCCATTAAGACTGAAATGACCAGTCGATTATTTTCTGATAACCAATTTCACAATGAGCAATACAAAAAAGAACGCAGTATCAGTTGCTTAAACCTAAAAGTGGTTGAAATTACAGTACAATCCAGTCCAAAATTGAAGAATTGAAATTACAGTTCTGTGTAGCATAAGGAATGTACCCAATTATAGGACCCCTTATAGGTACTCCAGTGATTAAAATGTTTCAGAAGAGAATGTTTCTTTGAGTACTGGTGAATTGGAATTTATAGTCTAAGAAATGTGTAAGATCCTTAATTTTTAGAAAGGTCATACTTGTTTAAAAAATTTTGCAAATATTTTTCATGTGAACTGGGTCTTTTAGAGCACACCATTTTGGTGATCTTGTAAGATGATAAATTTTACGGTAACAAATATCAGTTTTGGGAGAAGAAAAAGACGTGTTCCTAGAATTGTTGTTATTGTAATCTCATGCAAATCCTGCAATATGACTGGTTTGTAAGTATTGACTTCTTATGTATTCTGTATGTATTAAAATAATTTTTCTCTTAGAGTACTGTACACAAAAGTTGTTTGGCACAAATTCAGCAGAGACATTGACTATCTCAATGTATTCTGACAGTGCAGTATTTTGTAAAAAATAAAAATTTAAGCATGTAGATGAGTAAATGGTGACTTTGTTAGTCCCAAATTAGATGTGGCTTTTCCTTTGTTTTGAAATGTTAGATGATTTTATTAAACTCCTCCAAGTTCAAATATCGTTATGACACCCTAATATAATGAGATTTATGAGACCTCATATTGTTGCATTAATATTATTATTATTATTATTATTATTATTATTATTATTATTATTATTATTAATTATATTGTTATTTTCAAAACAATGTTGTTTTACTGATTTTATTGACTCAGAGCAGCAGGGAACAAGTTCAGCCCCGAATGCTTTCTGGCAATTATGAGAAGTTATTAAAACCTTGACCCTTATTATGTAATAATATTATGTAAAACCTGAGGATTGCACATACTTCTAATATTTACTGAATTTTCACCGAATTGAAATTGAAATGTTTTTTCAAACTTATTTCTTCTTTCTTCAAAAGTATGTTGTTGGGTTTGGTCTCAAATGTCTTAATACTCTATTACACATTTCTCATAATGCCTTTATGACATTGACTGTTGCTGAGTAATTCACTGCAAGGACATATATTGACAGTCAAAAAGTAGGTAAAGAAAATGGGAATATTCTTTTCCTTGTTTGTAATTTTACTGAAAATTGCCATTGTGTACTGCAATCAGTATTTCTTTTTTCCAGAAAGGTAGCAAAAATAAATTTACAGAGAGGAAATAAAGGAGTCATTACATATCTACTGCAAATGTGTTTCAAATACTTTTATCTTTCTTAATGATCTCAAATTAACCTATCTTTAAATGGAAATAATATTTACTGTCATATCCAATGCAAACTAGTCCATAAAATCAATTAATTGTAAGTGGAAAAGAAATTTGAAATTGTAACAGAAAAACAAATACTTTGGATTTTGAAAAATGCTGGCATATTTAATATTACACATGTCTTTACAACAAGGTGTCCCCAGCAAAAAGAAGAACATGCAAAAAGAAAAAAATATTTCCATATATGCTGTTGGAAGTGAGTGGGGAGGAAAATGAATGACTGTTGCAAAGGAAAGTTTCCAGATCTTTCTTTCATCAAAATCTATCCCAGCCCAGTTTACAATTTTTTTCTAATTTTTGTTGTTACATGGTTGTACTTTCAATGTGCGCTATTAATATTAATTTAAATCATAAATTGGAAGTCAAGTAAATGTATCAAATGATTGCAAATTTAATTGTTGAATAATAAATTGACGTTATCAGGATTTCTGCAGTCAAAGAAATTTAGTGGTTGTTCTCTAAACTGTACCTGTAATGGATAAGCCTCAAATAATGCTTTAAAATATTGTAATCTCACCTTTTTGTTGTTATTTAGGTGTATGCAAGTAGTGTCATTTTCTTAATTGTTCAAATGATAGTAAATTTTGCTGATGGACCTAGGATGCATGTCTGGACATTTAAGCAAAAAAAAAACCCGAAAATAGAGTGTAACTGTTTATTTTTTTAATTGATCATATGTAAATGAAATCACTGTGGAAGTAAAGCTATAGCAATTCAATGTACTACTTTAATATTTAACTAATAATGTAACATGTACATATAAATGTGTTTTATAAGATCTTATGTCTAAATTTTTTGCAGCAGTTTATAAAAGTTAAGTGATTTTTTAATGTTAACATTTGGGTTAACAGTATTATTTTGACGTTTATGAAATAATAAGCTTTTCAACAAAACTTTATTTTTAAGTGCCCCTATCATGAGGCCCTAACAATGTGTTTCACCTGCTTATGTATTAATCCACCTCTAACCCATATGTAATGGGAGCACAAGATTCAGGGTTGAATGTTGTTTTGGACTGTATGTGAAATATTAAAGCCAATTGAAGCAAATTAAAAATGATCAATTAAATAACAATATTGACATTCTATGGTGCATGTTCTCCTGCTCATTTCTCTTTTAAAATGAGGAAACACTTGATTTAGAGTCTTCAAACTATGAATCTTGGTGTCGATTAGTATTTTTAAAAACAATTTCAAATTGTGGGAGAATGCATATTTTCTTGTTACTTGTGTAATTTTTATAAAGCACTGTGAACTTATGCATGCAAACAGAAATGTGAATAAAATGTTAATGAAACCTGTTTATATACTGAAAACAATTTAAATAGAGTTGTGTATTGTTGTTTTCAGACAGAATTTTTAAAGAAAAGAGTGTAGAAGTCGCATTTTGTATCATTATTTCATGTAATGTCTTGTTACATGTCTTATTCAATTTGTATGCTTTGTGCATTTAAAGTAAGTTGTCAATATACTTTCGTTGAAGGCGAAAATCAAAGATATCTTAATTTTGTTTTGTTTTTCAATTGTTGTTTGTAGGTAAATGTAATCGTCTAAATGTGATTTGCATGTAGGTACGGACCAAGCTTAACTAATGAAGTACAATGAGAGAAGAAAGGTAGTATCTATAAAAGTTTGGATTAATGTAATATATGGATGATTCATGTTGAAAATGTAATTCATTTATTATTCTTTCAGAATCCATACAACTGCACACATACACAATTTAAAAGTAAATTCAATACATAAAATTTAATTAAAGGTTATCTAAGACAGTTTTTATTGCACTATTGTTTATGAAATTGTATATAAATGTTATTTTTAAAATATATAAAACAACTGTAATCAAAAAGAAAAATAAGTATTAACTTGAATAAAGTTTCTCAAATTTGTAGTATTTCATTTCACTTACATAAAACTAAAATAAATTAAGTAAACCAGAAATGAATCATTTATTATTATTATTATTATTATTATTATTATTATTATTATTATTATTATTATTAAATATTCAGTGTTAAGTCATGTACAGCCTTTAGTCTCATTGTTACCGCACTTGACTTTCAAGGCTAATTTTATTATCTGTTGTCAAGATGGTGTCCAGTTGTCCTCATTCTGCAAGACTTGAAATGTATTACTAAACATATACATTAGTAATTTGGATGTTAATGTATTTTCAAAAACTGCTGGGATAATGACATGTATATTTTTAAAGATGTTGAATTATGTATTATCTTGAAATCAGAGCATTGAAATTCACAATTATTCCTTTTCGTATGGTTACTGTGGTATTTTATAGTATGGCTGTTTCAGTTTTAAACTTGAACAGATTCCTCAAGTAAGCATTTAATTAGAAAAGAGGTATTACATTAAAAAATGGTATTATGAAGTGATTGCTTGAATTTCTGGAAGTTGGAGGAGGAAAGGAGACTTGTGGAATTTCTTTTCAGTGATGTTTCTTTTTGTCCAATATTTTATTTTTCACTCAATTCCAGGTCTGCATGTAGTATCTTTTGAATCATAAGTATGAAGCTATATGATTTTCTGTCTGCAATTTAATACCTAGTATTGTGTATGAGAGTGAAAATGAAAGGACTCATCAGTTTTGGGTTGCAGTTTGTTGAAAATGCTCAAGAGATGAGAAAAGATAGAAGAGATGTCTTGAATATCTTTGTTGCAATATTGTATTTATTCAGTCGTATTACAATTACTTCTGAATTAATTCCATGAATCTTATCCTCTAATATGTCTAATTTCAGTATCTGTCAATTTTAGCAGTATTTATAGGAATGTCATTTTGTTAAGATTAGTAAATATAGGCCTATATAAGAGAGCATTTAATTTTATCATGGTGCTCTCTAAATATATTATTTATCCAGTATTCCAATTGTTCTTTGTGCTGCAAAACACAATTTGTATTCTGTATATTTTATGCATTGTTGTCTTTTCTTGTAATTTTATTATGTAAAAACACCATATTTATTCTATGTCATTTGTGCATTAGTAAGAGTGCCTTGTGGTGTAATATATAACAATGGACTCTCTTTATTTTGAAATTATATTGTAAAATTGATGTAAGATGCATTGCAAAATATATGTTTACAAAACTTGCTTGTGTTAACATTATTAAATTCCCTTTAATTAAAAAAAAAAGAAATGTTATTGCATATTTTGTTATGTCACTAAACTCCAAAAAATTAATTTAATTTAATTACAAAAACTATTGTGAGAACATTAATTTTTCTTCAATCCTCCTTTAAAAAGTTATAATTTTTTGAATGGCTTCCAGATATTTCCCCATTGGCAGGGCACCACTTCAGCCGGGTCAAGTTCTAATGCATTCTCCTGACTTATGTGGTAGTGTAGGGTAAGGGGAGAGGGGCAAGTTGTCACAATTTTAAATTTTTAATTTTTAAAGAGGCTGTGTTTAGTTTACTTTTCTATTATTGCATCACAAAATACAAACCCTTGGCAATATTTTCCTGTACATTTGAGGTCACAACCAGTGATGGATTTACTTATGAGGTGCCCCTGGGCACCACACTCCATGCTGCCCTTTTACTTTTTTGCTGCCCCTTATGCAGTAGAGAGAAAGTTACATAATGCTGTGGGGAAAAAGGCAATTTTTTGACAGAAAAACTCTTGGCCCTGAAAAATTGGATCAATTACCAAATTTAGAAAAAAAATAAAAATAAAAATCCTCCAACATGTGGTGTAGCCAGAATCCATGTTTTTCGAGTCCTTGATACCGAAAGAATTATCTTATGGACTTATATAATAGTGCTAAATCGTTTGCAATGAATTTCTATTAATGAGAGGAAAGAGTTTGCATATATTTGCTTTGGTTTTTGTTAGTACAATGTATTGAAAATGGCGCTTCCAAGTAAGTCTTTCATCTATTATCACACCCAGATATTTTACTGATGCGGAATTACGGAGCCAAGAGACTGAGATATAATTTGTAAAGGCGGAGTGGGGGCCTACGAAGGGAAAAGATTTTTGCTTCAGATTTTGCAGGATTCAATTCGATACTCTACTTTTTCGTCTAGGCGGTAAGTATACTCATATAAATAGGGTTGAATAGAATCGTGAGTTAAATAAATGTCAGAGTTTGATGTGAAAATTGCAGTGCCATCTGCGTCGAGTGCTGTGCTAACGTCTTGGCGGTGAGGAGTGTTTGCTGTGTATAATTAGTGAAAAATTGGAGGGATGAAAGTACTGAGCCCTGAGGGACTCGTGGTTTTACTTCGTAGCTAGGAGATAGAGAATTGTTTTCTTTAACTTGAAGGATCTGTTTTCAAGCAAGATTTGAATGATATTCTGAAGGTAAGTAGGAATGCCGATATATTGTAATTTGTAAACTAGACCTTTATGCCAGACAAGGTCAAAAGCTTGAGATACATCCACAAAAATAGCCAAAGCATGGTGTTTTGCCGCAAAGTTTCACGCAATAAATTCAACAAGTCGAAGTACTTGATGGGTAGTGGCATGATTTGTGCGAAAACCGAATTGCGAATTTGAAATGGCTAACGTTTGATGGGCGTTGGTATCCAGGCGAGGCAGACGTACTTTTTCAAACACTTTATCCAAGGATGACAGTAAACTTATGGAGCAGTAATTCATGGGGAGTTTGGGATTTTTACCTGCTTTGATAAAAAGGAGAATTATTGCCTTCTTCCACATGGACGGATAATAATCTAGTCTTAATTCAGCATTGAAGATAGCTGTTAGAATAACTATTGCTGTTTTGGGGAATTCTTTTAAAGCGTGATTACATCTCGTATTATCGTGACGGGAGGGCTTTCTGGCTTTGAGGCGTTTAATGGCTAGTTACTATTTCTAAAGATAGAATTTTCTTGCAGTAAAAACACCAAAACGTGCAAAAACATGCAACAAAAAGATCAAAACTTTGCAAATGGTGCTATAGCCAAATAACTGCTATTATTAGACTTATCAACTTATTTGATATTTTGAATGTGATATTTATGGTGAATGAAATGTGATTGTAGTGTTTTTATATAAGTTTGTAGTATTGTTTAAACAAACCATATTTGAAATTTTATATATTTTTCGCACACAAATTGGCATAAAAATACAAAAAAGTAAATACAAATATAAATTTATCTTCAGAAAAAAAGTAATTAAGTTACAGAAGAAATGTTCTTGTTTTCATTACAATTTACAATTGTGTATATTTCCAGATTATTTTCTGAGAAATTATTACATCTTTTATTAACTATTATATTCTTCAGACAGGAAAAACTTCGTTCTACAGTTACATTTGTCTGAGTGCCAAGCCTCACTCTGACGTACGTGTGCACGTAGCTAAAAGTGTGCACGCAGTCAACAACAGTTCATTCTCTCGTACTTCTCAGGGCAATGTCTGTTCCGAGAAATTCGATGAATTTGAAACACAGTGTGGTTGAAACTAAGCTTCGCGCTCGTACATAAGGTCATATGTGTCTCGCACATACTGTGTTGTATTGGTAAGAACAGCGAAGATTGTCAAAAGGGATATACAGTATCATAGACTAAAGAGGTAACATAGTTTCTTTACTCTATGACAGTATGGTCCGATCGGGAAGATAGGCTCCGGACATAACCTTAGCTAAGCGGCCGCAACCAAGGGCCGCGGACCTACTTCGTGATCACACCGCCTTTTCCTGCAGCAATAATTTAGAAATTTTAATTAGACAATAGTCATCCTGAAATGTATAGACGCTCAGTTCATACGGCAACACAATGCCGAATTGATACATATTAAACGGCCCTCGGGTTTCGCAGACCACCCAAATGCACTTTGGGTTACGTCATAAAGACATTTTTCTGGAATGAAACGTTTAAAAAAGATAAATTAAAAGAAGTTGGTCTTATAAAAAATATATTTTCTGCAGTAAAACTAAGAGTCTTGCAAATTCGTCTAGTAAAATCTCAAAATGTGCAATTTTCAAGCAGCATTACCTAAAACGCGCAATATCGTGCAGTAACTTCCCCAAAGTGCAATTTCGTGCAAAATAAGACAACTATTAAACTGACGTCCGTTTCATGATTCAAATTTCTTTCAAGATTCCATCCAATTTCAAGTTAGCAAAGAAAAGATGTAGTTGCACGAGAATCCGGTCTTCAGTTATTTCTGAGGGGGAGATGAATTTGTTTCTGTTTGGAACGGTATAGTAAGTTTGCTGAAGATCTTCAATTTCTGTGTTGAATATAGGGTTTAGAGTGAGTGTTTCTTCTAAGTGTTCTGGTAGCATGCATGATTTGCTTTGTCAATTTCAGAGTACGGGATTTTTCCTTTATTTACTGAGGGGGAAGTGAAATGCTCTCTTTCGTAATAGTTTTGATTACCCTCCATAACTGTTTCGTAGCTCGAAGGAGCTGCTCCAGGAATGGTTGAAAGGTGTGAAAGCGGAAGTCGTCTAGTTTATGCTTAATTATTTTTAAAATATAATTTAAACTCTTTTTGTTTATTTTGTAGCGGTTGCCATGTTCTACAGATTTTTTTGCTTTCTTTTGACTATTTCAAGGATTTCTTTAGGTATGAGGGTTTTGAAGATTTGTGGTTTAAGGGTGAAAGTTGGTGCTTGGGTACGATTTAACGCGTGGTCGATGGAGTTTGTGAATTTTTCGATTTCACAATTAATTGGTACTGAATTATCCATATTTGAGGGAAAGATTAATGATTGATTTAAAATTTCTGGTAAAATAGTCCAGTTGGGTTTTTTTTTCGTGTCTCCGGGCGCGTCAACTGCTTTGGTCATTAGTCCCGTTAGTGTATTGCATGTTTGTTTCTCGGGAGATGGCGGTGGTCTTCCCCAGCTGTATGGCGAGATCCGGCGCCGACCTACCGTCGGCTAGTGGGGTTTCCTCCTAACCAGGACTCTCCCACCCGAGGGGCACCGCCCCGGCCGGGACAAGCTCTAAGATTTTATTTATTTATTTATTTTACGTCAAAAAAAACAGTTAAAAACTGCGTATGACGTGCTATGGGGAAATGAATTGTGTGCACATTTTCAAAATTCTGTGATCCCTACACTAAGTCATATACTACTTAAATTTTGAATTTTTGAAAGGGAGAAAAAAAAGCTTCCGACCGGTCTCCCGGAACATGTGGTAGTGTAGAGCATGTTAGTGTAAGTGTGTGTGTGTGTAAGGGGAGAGGATAGGACAAGGAAGAGGAAGGACAGATTGCGCGCGGTCCGTGGCCCGTTTGGTAGGGTACTGCTCCGGTATTCGCCTGGTGTTGATCGGAGAAACCACGTAAAACTACCGAGCAGCCGGCCGTTAGAATTCTCCTCCAGGCAGCGACTGAATTCGACCTAGCTGAAAAGCTAGTGTCCTAGCACAACCACCTTTATTTCAGAAACGGGAGGAGTAATAAATTTAATTTTTGGGTAATAAATTAGTAATAAATGAGTACTAAATATTCCACTTGGTTTGATGTGATTGTGTTATGGTGGTTGTGCTAGCTTGACATGGTCATAATATGTCGGTTCATGAGGAGATGAAGTTTTAGGAGCGGAGTGCGCGACTTAAGAAATTTTAGGAGTTGGTCACCTTGGTAGAAACATTGCATACCCATGTTTCATTCTTGCTGTTGTGGTCTATTAACAGTACAGCGGCTTCTCGGTGGGTGAGGGGTTAGCTTACTGGCTTCTGAACCCCAGTGCGCGGGTTCGATCCCGGCCGAGGAACCCGGATTTTCGAAGGGCGGAAAATCCACAGTAGCCATGTCACTCTTGTGGCATGTAAAAGAACCCTGGCAGGATGCCCGGCAAAATTAAATCCCTCCGACAACATCCCGCCTAACGAGATCCACTTTCTCCTAACCAGATAGTTCGGATATAGTTAACTGAGCCCGACATCTTGCGGAGAAAGCGAGAGTCAAATCCCAGGCGCAATTACGGGACTGCCCACGGGGTGCGCCTGCTTAGATAAAAGTCCCCAGACCCGCGTCGGAGGTAGGCTTTGAAGGAAGCCTGGGTCGTAACACGGGTGCGGAATACTGCTTACGGGCAGTCTCCCCGCAATATAACCCATACGATAATAATAACAGTACAGCATGAGGATTATGAGAAAATATATTATTAAATGAAAGTAGAGGAAATGTTTTGTTCAGGGGTTTGTAAGTTGCAAATATGGTGAGGTTAATGTTGTTAAAGCGTGCACTAACTGTAATTATTTCAAGTTCAGAGAAGCTGAAATTTTGGACCTGCGAATGGTGAATATCTGTTTTATTATTGTTGCGCCTCCGAGGCTGTTTGCGCGATTCGATCATTACGATAAATTTTGAATTGAGGACTACTAAAGCGTTCGCCGGGTGCGAGGCGTGTTTCTGTTATGCAAGCAATATGTGTACTATATTCTGATAAAAAGTGGGCGAAGCAGTTTTCTTGTCTTTTCATACCATGTGCATTAAAGTTTATCTGATTCATATAATTTAAATTATTAAAGCCATTGTGGATTTTTGGGAGCCTGTTCATTACAATATTTTGAATTTGTAGGAAATATGTGGTCATTAATTGGGAGACTAGGCTTGCAATAAGATTAAGTCGGGTATGGTGGGAAGACGGTTGGTTTGCATGGGGAGGGATTGGGCGTCTGCTAGTGAGAGAGATTGTAACTATATATGGGAACTCAAGAATAATTTTTTGCTATATGATGAAATGTCTTAATTAAAGTAGATAATTATTCCATCTTGAATGTGCGAAACATTTCAGTGTAAACTAATTTGGTAGCAGAGACTGGTTCCGAAAATTAGAGGAAGAATCTTGACTAATTATTTTTCAAGAATAGAAATATTAAATACAGAGGCGGATTATGCATAGTTTGCACGGTTGCACAACCCTCAGAAAATGAAAAATATCTCGTAATATCTTAGGAATATATATTTTCTTTTCAATGACATATAATATTCATGATCTTGCAGCAATATCGATTTATATGAAATCATTCTAAAACCAAAGAGCGTCCAGCTGGCGCTCTCTTCGGGTTGTGGTGCCTTGCCAGAAATTGCACAACGCTCTTGGCTGTATTACTGGGTTTACTGAATTTCTCTTAGGCCCTTCGATTTAACACGGGGGACATACGGCGTTTTGGTTGCGCAACCAGACAGGTGGCGCTGTCTAGAACTGCGCGGCGGCGGAAAGTGTCTCTGGGGAATACCCATATTCTGTCTTCGTCTGGCTCGCTGCAACGTAGTATTATGAATTTTACTTGTTATTGAAAGTACACAAGTTCAGTCAGTTATTGACGAAATTGAATGCATTGTTTATGATATTTGGAGATTTGTTTTCATTTGAAATTAGGTTTGTTGATTCAAAACGTACATTTGATGAGTTTGTGTAAAGGTGGCCGTTCAGGATGGAAGTCCCTTAGGGTCTCGCGAAAGCCAGTGTGGCTGCAGCTGGCCAGAGGTTGGCGAACGTACTTGTGAATACGAATGTGTCGAAGACCTTTCATTATTGCCAAATATATGAGGGTAGTGAAGTTTTTGAAATAAAATAATTTTGTGTGAAACGCGGCGAAGTAATACTGCTTATTGCAATGTGCTGTTGTCGAACATAAGTGCCCAATGGAAATCAAAGCCAGAACCACGTGCGCGGGAGGTGTATATATCTTACGCGGACACGGCGCATAAAATTATGTATCGGTAAGTAGTGTTTCAATATAGACTTTTATTTAACTTTTAATTGATTTGAATTGCTTACATTTTTATGATATATTCGTATTTTGAATTTTGGAAATTACATTTCCGTCATTCGATGCAGGTGCAACCTCCAGTCTGTTGGGGCACCATCCGCCACTGATAAAATAACAAAAACACTATTAAGGAATCAGTGTACCGATTTGGTTGCTCCAGCTATATTTTAATAATTGGAATTTTTTGCACAAAGTATTAGCGTACCCGTGCTAGAACTCTCGCAAGTACCTGCCCTCTTCCCTCATTTTTTTTCTATTTATATAAGCCTCTAGTATCTATTTTTCTTCAAACCCCTCTTATCCTCCGTCACTTGTTCTACATGTCTCCTTGTAATTGATAACAATACAACACACCCTTGTCGATAAAAACTATTCTTATTTAATTTTATAACCGGGCAGAGTGGTAGACCCGTGTAATTCAATCGCGTAGAATATCAAATTAATTATTTTAATTTCACATTCATTGCGGATTCTGCACGTCTCATTCAAGAACATCTCAACCAGTAGATTGCGGCGTGGAAAACGTTTCTTTGAAGTTTTTTCAAACTCTGAAGTTTTTCTTTGAAGTTTTAATATTTGTAACCTCTTTTTTCCAGAAGCATTTTAGAAATTTGAGTCATGGAATATCTTTAAAATAAAGGAAAAAACTGAATTTAAAAACATTGTAGAAAACATTAACTGATAAAAGTCCAAGTCAAGGAAACAAAAAGCTACGGTATTTCTAGAAAACTTTAACAGACATTATCATGTCCTTGGAACATCCCTACTTCCTATTCAATGAATTGAAGTAACCGTATGAAAAAAAAGTACCTTTCAAAGTGCATAGGAAATTTGTTGTTTTCCTAAATGAAGCATTCAATTATTTAAATGTTTGAGCAATTTGTAACTCTTGAAACTCCAATTAATTTAATAATTTTTGTGATTTTAGTTTCCAAGGTATTCTTATTACACACTATCTAATTTCAAAATAACCATTTGTTAATTCTTTAATGAAAATTTATGTATGCATTCAATCATACATTTCTTCATACAAATATTTACTTTTCTGGAAATTCACAATTCATAAAAGATTCTATTGCATTTCTCCTTCATGTACAATAAGTTTATTTTTCAAATCTCATTTGAAAATATTTTTACAAGTACTAAATGCCAAAAACATTATTAAGAAATTTCAGGTATGTGCACAAGGTACTTCTCAAACAGTCTTTTTCTACAATTAATCTCATTATTTATTCCTTCAACAGTAGAACGGTTTTTCAAAACCAGCAAAAATGCTGCTGAATGTTGCAGGTTGCATTTGACATGAATATTTAGATGCTTAAAAAAATCCTTCATAAATTTAAAGTCAAAGTGCAATTCGTCACGTCTCTGTAAAATTCTCTTTCTTTGGAAACCTCAGTTATAAAGATTGGTTGCGTATGAGAGCCGCAAAAGGTATACTACTGAAATAATATGGGAGATAGGAAATATAGATGTTCCGATCATACAGCAAGGGAGGATATGTGGAAAAAAATCGATTTGAAGTTTTTATTACGTTATTTCCGATAGTTTTAGTACATTTTCACAGATTTGCGACTATCAAGCTGAGGGATGACCTTTAAAATTTAAGTAACTTCCCACCATAGCATCAAGGCTTAAACTTGATGGAGATCTGTGAAACGAAGATGATAAGTATGGCAGTGGTTTAAGAATAATAGACATGAATCCTCCCTGAAGCTATTAGTAAATATTGTTATTGTATAAAGAATGATAAATAATATCTATGTTTAAGGAATAACGGTATTGAAATAAAATTTTTGCTGAAGGTAACGTTCCAGAAACGACTCTTCAGTTCATCAGTTTCCCACAACTTTTATTTTAGTTTATAAATGTGCCGTTTGCTAAACTAGTGGTGCTGCCAAAGCACATACGTTTTCGCATTGGTTCCAAATGCTCCGCAATATTATACTACAACATAAACTAGCAAAAGTGTTTTCAACCAGTAAAATATTTGTCGGCTCCGAGACCCGATCTCAGTTCCTCAGAGTTAAACTTGTCGGCACTCATATTACTCTCCCCCCCCCATACACACATACAAGATCCGTATGGATCGAACTCGGGCAAAGGCATAAAATGGTAATTGCGTGATTCATATAAAAACCACATCAACAATCAAAATACGTGTTAGAAACTCCCAAAGCCTTCAGTCCGTTCAGCTCGATCAGAGAATATCAATTTTGGAGAAAACCGGCTCAACGGTTTACGAGCTACAGTTGTCCACAGACCGACTGACAGCTGTTAGGTTGATAAGTAATGAAAAGTAATAATAATTTTGGAACCATTAGGGATATCTATGTTGGCCCCATGGGCACTGGTTATATTATATTTAAATTTAATGTTGATATATTATTTTACTTAAATCGGTTGATACAAATGCAGAGGAGAGGTTTGATAGTACATACGTTTTATCCAGTAAAAGATGAGAAAAATTGTTTAAAAGTAGAAAATCACATACAGACACAGATTATTTATCTTAATTAATGGTATTTGTGATTTGAATTGCTTTAAATGGTTTTTCAATAAAGTTTTTGAAATTCTCAACTGCGACAACAGAGAATTGTAACAAGACAGGAATTGTTTGGACCGAGGCCCCCAGCCACCTCAGAATAGCACTGAAGATGGCCGCAATGCGGCCGAAAAAGCTTTATGCCAAAATAAATACATACGACGAAATAACGCCTCAATTTCATTTACATGATGCAAATGTCGTTAACGCCCCACTATTTCCTACCAAAGTTTCATGTAAAAACTTGGATCCGTTTACGAAAAAACTTGGAAAATGTTTTTGAGGATTCATGTGAATTACCCTCAAAAATAAAAATATCCGTTTGAAAATCCTATAACCACGAATTCTTTAAGATCGATTGGGGAATATCAATTTTAGAGAAAATTGACCAAACGGTTTAGGCACTACCATTGATCACAGACTGACGGAGAGACGACCGGACAGACGGAGAGAAACGGATGTTTTGCCGTCAGTCGGTTTTTCGGCATCAAGAACCAACAAAACATGGATTCTGGCTATACCACGTGTTAAATTTCCCCCCACATTTAGCAACAGGATTTATCCTTTTTTTATTTCCAATCCCCCTCTATAAGAGTTTTTCTACCGAAAATTCGGCGTTTTCTTACGAACGATTACATAATTTTCTCTTCTTACGAAGTATTCGTAAGGCGAGAAAGTAAAGAACTATCCAACGTATAATTTTCAAATGCAGTACATAAAGAAAATAATTTGTGTGTAAGTATTTTTAAAATATTACATTGATTCGTCATGGTGATTTTTAAACCAATTTTTTGCACCTAATAATAAATGAATATTAGGTAACGGAACTAACATCACCAATCTCTATAGATGACCATATCATATCTCAGAAACTGAAAATACTTAAATAAAAACTGCAAAAATGATTGTAACATACATGTGGCTACTAAATATTTGAAGCACTAGTTTTTTTACTAATTTTAACTCTTTCTTACTTTTTTCCCAGGTGCCTTTTTTTTTAAATTGTTTTCTTTCTTTTTACTTTTTTAAGGAACCTGAAAAAATTTATATTTTTCGAAGCAGGGGAAAAAAGGGTAAATAGTTTTTGGGTTTTTAAAGACAGCGTAACGGACAAACGTGCTTTTTAAGAGTTCAAAGACTTTTACATATTTGCTGTAAAAATAAATTTATTTTTCGAAAAGGGTTAAACAACTGGGGTAAAAAATGTTGTGAAAATTTTGAAAACATAAAAATTAAGTTTCATTATTAAAACGGAAAATTTTGAATTTGATTTAAAATTTCCCACGAAATATCAAAGTGGTAAATTTTTTTGGGGCCCTTTTAAAAGGGGGAAAAAATTATAAATTAATTGTATTTATTAGTTTCGTTTAAAGATCTTTTAAAGGAAACACCTAAACCCCTATAATTAAACCTTCTTTTAAATCCCAATTAGAACCACATTTTTTTTTTATTTTTAAATAAATACTAACAAATTTAAAATAATTTTTACATAAATTAAAATGAAAAATTTAAAAACATTTTTGACACATAACCCTGATTTCTCATCTTTTTATTTTTTCCCCATATTTGCCACCGCTTTTGGGTACGCATTCGTGGCCAGGCCTTTTTCGCTATACATTTTTCCCTCTTACATAAAACCCGACCTTTGGCCCTTCAAAAATAAACAATAATTTGGAGGGAACATACCCAAAGGCTCAAAACGGGTCTTTTAAAAATTTTCAGACGGTTGGTTGGCAGCACCGAAAGAAACTTTAAACCGTCCATCCACGAAAAGCAAAACACAATAATCACAAAAAGGGGCCCCCAAAAACAGTTTGTGTTAGATTATGACAATGTTTTCCATCCCCAACCCTCACCCCCCCCCCCCAATCATCGACTCCCCCCAAAAAAGAACCAAAAAAAGGCTGGAAAGGCGAAAAGAAAAAAAGACACGTAGGGGTTGCGAAACCGGGCCCCACAAATGGCTGGGGGACTTTCCCCTACTGGGGCCCAAAAAAATGCTAATTTTGGGGTGGCCGGGGGCGTTCTCCCCCCCTGCTCGGGGGGAAACCCCCAACAATTTCTCTGTCAGGTGTTTTTTAAAACCCCGGGGGGTTTCCGAGGGATCGTAAATTGGACCCCACAAAAAAACTCTCAAAAAACGGGATACAGTCATCTTTCGGAAAGGCAGGTACATCAATTTGGGTGGCCCTTTTCCCCTGGGGCAACATTTTGCCCAAATTTCGCGTCCCCCAAAACACGAACATTGTAATCTCGACTCTCCCTTTTGGTACAATAAAAACCTGTAAAACAAATTAGAAAATAAACAACAAATTAAAACTGCACCCAAAGGAAATTCACATTTTAAATTATTTGACTTAACTTTCTCTCAAAAAAAACCCCACCAGCAGGGTCTTCACTTGAACCTTGTCGGGCATGCCCCCGGTAGCGAACTTGCCAAAAAACCCCCTTCACCTCAGCAGTATCCTATCAGGTTTCCCTTCCCCACCTACATCTCCTAGTTCTCTTCCATCCCCCAGGCCCCCTTTGGAAATTACCCACCCCTAAAACCCAAAACCCCCTTTGCACCTCCCCCTATTATTCATTCCCCAATCTCTTTCCTTCCTCCCCCCCCTAACATTTCGGGGGGCCGATATTTCCCTTAAAAACCACGCACTCGAGGTAAAAATGAGATAAATAAATAAATTTCGTCAGATGCAGCAAAAAAAAGCACCCCGTGTGGAAATTTTAAAAAATTTTAAATAATGCATCATAATGTGCAATCTTTTTCCCAAATAAAATTGAATTTATCAAAGGGGGAAACATTAAATTTTGATCTCAGTCAAATGATGTTTTTTGTTTTAAAAGAACATTGGTTACCCTCATAATATCTAAACACCTCCAAAATTCCCTGGCTTTTACCTTGCAGGATCTTTTTTTGAAAAAAAGGGAATCAAATAAAGGCCCCCTTCAGGTTCTTTTGTTTTATGAAAAAAAATTGATTCTACCTTCTTGTCAGAATTAAATTTTTATATGCATTAAAAAATTTTTGGGAAATAACAGTTGTACATCTTACTACCTAAAAATTATCTTACTTTGAAATCTACAGACCCCCAAAAAGGGCAAGCTTTCGTTTTTTCAATTTCTAAAAAAAGTCTAAGATAACTCGGGGCAAAATTAAGTAATCTCTTTTAAATCCATTGTTGAGGAATTTCAATATTGATTTTCTGAGCAAACCCCACAAAAAAGAGAAAGTTTCTCAATTTAATTCATTTTTTTTAATTTAGATATTACGGGTGAACTTCCACGGAATACTTTTTCCCCAAAACAGCAATAATAAATTTATAATTAACAAAAACAACAAAAGGAAAAAACGAATAATCTAGGGGTTACAGTAAGATCCCAAAATTTTCCCAATTCTAATAACAGAATATAACACAATAAAAAAAACCCCATGTCAGGCATTTTACAGTTAACATAAATTTAAACGGATACTTGCGGGAAAGAAATCAGGGGAGCTTTTTTTTAACGCTATTGAAAAAAATGAAAATATAATTTTTTTTTCCCCGGTTTTCCCATTTCTCTTTATTTTTTTCCCCATTAAAAGAAAAATTTAAAAATTTTTTTCACAAAAAAAAGTAATCTTGGATCACAAAAAAAATTAGAACATCGTGTAAAAAAAAACACTCTCTTTTTTTCTAAACGTCATGACGTATCTAAAATTTTCTTATCTACTTTAAAAATACAAAACATTGTTACGAAAAAAGTCAAAAAGGCAGGCTAAAATCATGAAAAACAATCAGGATTTTTTAACTCAAGAATAAAAAAAAAAGCAATGTGAATATAATAAAAACACTCCAAATCAACTAAAAACCCCCGTAGAAATTTTTTTTAAAATATAAACGATATAAATGTGAACGATCCGGCAACCTGGCTAATCTCTTTAACCAATACTTTTTCGAGAATTGCTGCCGACCCACAAAAGGGTTTTTTCAGGCACAAAATTAAAAAAAAAAAAAAAAAAACAGACAGTTCAAAAACGAAAATATATAGGATGTTCCCCCAACGACATTGGGTTTTTTGGGAGTCCTCTGTTGCCCCACTCTCGGCTGATTTTTTCCCCGGTTACAAAAATCCGTTGCTACGCAAACTTTCTCGCTTGATGAACCCCTTGTCTACAATGTAATGGTAGGCGTAAATCTATAAAGAAACGTATATATTTGGCAAATATATTAATGTTTACATTGTACATCATATCTTCAGCCTGGGGGTTTTTCAAAAAAAGTGGAAAGGGAAACTTTTTATAATTTTTTAATTCTTTAAAGATTTCTGTAAAACCAATCACATGAATTATAATAAATAAATCATATAAGTTTCCCCACACAGATGTACATATCTTCAATGTAGTCCCCCAAAACAACACGCTGTCAAATTTTGTAAAAGTAAATACCCTCACAGAATGGGGAAAATAGCCACCAAAGTCACTTTTTCTTTTACTTTTTTTTTTATTTTTGTCCCCAACCCATCTACTTTTTTCTAAACATCTCGTACCCCCGGTTTCCATGTCTATTTTGAGAATATAAAAATAATTTTGAGGAAAATAATAGTTAAGGAAAAAAATAAATGAAAAATAATGATATTTTAACGCTAGAAACAAAACAATGTGGAATATCTTAAAAAATCACCACTTCAACACGATATTTCGTAGAAATGTTTTTTTAAAAGGACAATGAAAAACTATTAATCCAGAAAAAATTTGCGAATATCTTAAACTACCATTTTTCTGGAATTCCCGGGATCTCACAAAAGGGACTAAAACCACAAAATTCAACATCATTACCCTTCAAAAAAAAATTTTCCCCGATGTTTTTTTTGAAACTTTTTCCCAAGGGAAATCTTCAGCCCCAGCCCAATGGTTTAAAATAAATATTCATCATTTAGATGAAATTTCCGGTTTGTTTTTTAAAAACTGTGCCCCTGTTATAAAATTAATTCACTTTTTTCAATGCTTCCTTGTGCACAGGAATTTTCCAGATTTTTTTCAAAAAAACAAAAATTTAAAACCTTTTTTTAAAAGGGGAACAAAAATTAAATTCAAAATTAAACCCAATTTCTCTTTTTCATTTTTCTAAAAAAATATTAGGGGAAGTTTTTCTATACCCGAATAAATTTTTCTCGGGAAAAAAAAGAAAGCGTTTTCAGACTCACAACACGGTTTAAAGAAAATAAAAAATATAAAAATTCCATTTTTCTTTCCTTAAAGATTTTGTTTATCAATGGCCCAAAATAAGAACCCATTGGGATTTTTTAAAGATCTTTTGGTTTTTGACGTTTTAAAAAATAACATCTTGCTCTCAAATTACCTTCTTATGGAATTCTTGGTATTCCCCCAAAGATTGGAAAACTTTACCTTAAACATCGATCCCCAAAATTAAAAAAATACCTTACTGGCACGAAAGAACTTATTTACTTTTTTCCAATTTTTTTCCCAAAATTGAACGGGGTCCCACATGGTCCGATCTTAGGTCCCATCCTCTTTCTGTTGTACTAAACGATCTGCTCTCATCTATTAAAAAAGGAAGAACAGTTCTGTTCCCGATGACACAGATATTCTTTCCAAAAAAAACAAAAATAAAATTTTTTAGAAGTTTCAAATTGGGTTTGTAATAACAAATTAATAGTTAACGAAGGAAAAACTGTCTCAATGCAATTTTTCGTTTCAAATTGGGGTGTATGCTCCAAATTTATTTTTTTTATAATTCAGCAATGAAAAAATTTAGTTTTTGAAAATTCTCCCCTCCTTTTTTATTATTATTATTATTATTTTATTATTTTTTTTTATTATTATTATTTTTATTGTGTGTTTATTATTATTATTATTATTATTATTATTATTTTTTATTATTATTTTTATTATTATTATTATTTTACTTTTATTATTATTAATTTTTTATTATTATTATTATTATTTTATTACTATTGTTCTATATTCTATACTTTATTTTTTTCTTTCAACTTTTATTTTTAAAAATTTTTTGGAAGGGGAAACTGAAACTCAAAAACGTCCGATTTTTTCCCCCCCGTCGCACCCTGAAACCAATCGATCCCCGGTTATGAAATCGGAAATTTCAAGCTTTTACCTGGAAATTTTTCCAAAATTTTGAGGACACGGTTTTCCCGAAAGTCAACACCTGACTCAAATTTAACGGGGATTTTAGTGGTGGGGCCCCCCTTATAAACTTCCCTTTTTTTGTGTTTTCGAAACTCTTAAAATACGCCATTTTTAACTAAAAACCTCTGAAAAAACCTCTTTCGTCCGTTTTTAAATGAACATATATTCTGAAAACCAAGAATCAAAAACACGCCCGTAACCAGAATGCAAAAATTCCTTTTGGAGGGAATATGATCGTTTAAAATCGATCCCGAAATTCCCTTCCCAAAAACGGATAAAAATTTTTGTCCCACCAAGTCCCCCTGTTGAATTTTCAAATTTCGACTGGAAAGGGTTTTTTTGAAAATCCCGCCCCTGACTCAAAAATTTTAAAAGGGGATTTCAGTGGGGGGAGGGCATTTTTTTTGTATAAGGGTTTGTTTTCGTGCAATTTTCAAAAAATCTTAAAAAAACGCCATTTGTTAATAAAAACCTCCCGGGAAAACCCTACTTTGCGTCGAATTTCACAAAAGAACAAAATTCTGAAAACCCAAAACTGGGGGAAAACGCCCGTAGTTTCAAAAATCAAAAAAATTCGCATTTTTGGGGGGGAGATATGATCTTTATGTCGATCCCGATTGCATTCGCCAAATCGGAAAAGGTTCAACGTACCCCCCCCTGTTTAATTTTTTAAATTTCGATCGGGCACGGGTTTTTGAAAAGGGGCACTTTGACTCGAAATTTTGGTGATTTCAGTGGTGCAGGTCATTTTTTGTAAAAGGGCCCTTTTCTTTAAAATTTTCGAAAACTCGTAAAATACCCCTTTTTAACTAAAAACCTCTGGAAACCGTAAATTTTCGTCCCTTTCACAAATGAACATTTATTCTAAAACCAAGAATCTGGGGAAAGCCCCTAGCTTGGGGAAATTTAAAAAATTTGCATTTTTGAGGAGATATGATCGTTTTAAAGTCGATCCTATTGCATTCGCCAAATCGGAAAAGTTCAACGTACCCCCCCCCTGTTGAATTTTTTAAATTTCACCCGGGCACGGATTTTTTGAAGTCAGCACCTGACTCGGGAAAATTTCCCCGCGATCTCAGTTTGCAAAATCATTTTTTTGTATAAAGGGTTCGTTTTTCGTCCCTTTGCGAAAGTCTTTAAAAACGCCATTTTTTAAATAAAGCCTCTGGAAACCGTACTTTGCGTAGAAATTTTTTAAAGGGAAAATTTATTCTGAAAGCCAAAAATCTGGGAACACGCCCCTAACCCGGGGAAAGCCGAAAAATTTGCATTTTTTTTAGGAAAATATGATATTTAAAATCGATCCTGATTGCATTGCCAAAAACGGAAAAGTTCAACTACCCCCCCCCTGTTGAATTTTCAAATTTCGACCAGACCGGATTTTTTTAAAAAGTCGGGACCCGACTCGGAAATTTTAAAAGCGATTTCAGTGGGGGCAGGTCATTTTTTTGTATAAAAAGGGGTTGTTTTTATTTTAATTTTTTCGAAAACTCTTAAAATACGCCATTTTTTAAATAAAGCCTCTGGAAACTGTACTTTGCGTCAATTTCCAAAAAGAACCCTAAAATTCAAAAGCCAGAGTCTGATGAACACGCCCGTAGCTTCAGAATGCCCAAAAATTTGCATTTTGAGGGTATATGATCGTTTTAAAAACGATCTGATTGTATTGAAAAAAGGGAAAAATTCAACGTACCTGTTGAATTTTTTAAATTTTGACCCGGGCACGGATTTTTTTGAAAAAGGGGCCCCAAAAAGGGGAAAATTTTAAAGGCGATTTCAGTGGGTTCGGTCATTTTTTTTGAAAGGGTTGTTTTCGTTTTCAATTTTCTTTCGAAAACTCTTAAAATCCCAAAATTTTTTCTGGGTTGGTGCGCGGGGGGTTTTAAAATTAAAATATTTAAAAAAGAATTGGGGTGAAAAACCCCCGGGGTTAAATGCAAAAAATTGCATTTTTTTTGGGGTATTGGGCAAAATGTTTTGATTGTATTGGAAAAGGAAAAATTCAACGTACCTGTTAATTTTACAATTTTGACCCGGGCACGGGTTTTCTGGTAACACCCCCGACTCAAAATTAAGGGTTTTAATTGTTTGGTAATTTTTTTGTATAAAAAGGGTTCGTTTTTTTCAATTTGCAAAATTTAAACTCCCATTTTTAATAAAGCCTCTTAAACCCACTTTGCCCTCCGAATTTCCAAAAGAACATATATTCTAAAACCAAAAAATCAAAACACGCCCGTAGCTTAGAATGCAAAAAATTTGCATTTTTTAGGAGATATGAAACGTTTAAAAAATCGATCCTGATTGCATTCCCAAATGGAAAAATTCAAAATACCCCCCCAAGTCCACCTGTTAATTTTCAAATTTCCCACCGGACACGGATTTTCTGAAAATCAGCGACCTGATTCGAAATTTCGGCGATTTCAGTGGTGCGGGTCATTTTTTCTGTATAAGGCTTCGTTTTTTTTGCAATTTGCGAAAAATCTTTTAAAAAGCCATTTTAACTAAAAACCTCTGGAAACCGTCTTTGCGTCGAATTTCACAAATGAACATTTTTTTCACAAGCCAAAATCGGGAAAACGCCCCTGGGTTCCCGAATGCCGAAATTCGCATTTTTTTTGGAGATATGATATTTAAAGTCGATCCCGATTTTCATTCGCCAAATCGGAAAAAATTCAACGTACCCCCCCCTATTGAAATTTTTAAAATTTTGACCCCGACACGGATTTTCTGAAAAATCAACCCCCCGTTTTGAAATTTAACGGAATTTCAATGGTGCAGGGCATTTTTTTGTATAAGGCTTCGTTTTCGTTCAATTTTTAAAAATCCAAAATACGCCGTTTTTTAAATAAAAGCCTCAAACCATTCTGTGTCCCGGTTTTTAAAAAGAACATTTATTCAAAGCCAAGAATCTGGGGGCTGCCTGGAATGCAAAACTTGCATTTTGTGGGAGATAGATCGTTTAAAAATCGATCCCGATTGCATTGAAAAACGGAAAAAATTCCGTACCCCCCCGTTGAATTTTTTGAAATTTTGACTGGACACGGATTTTTAAATCAGCCCGGCTCCCGGGGAACGGCGATTTCAGTGGTGCAGGTCCCTTTTTCTGTATAAGGATTCGTTTTTGTCCTTTTCGAAAAGTCTTTTTTAAAACCCATTTTTTAAATAAAAACCTCTGAAAATTTCTTTGCGTCCCAATTTTTACAAATGAAAATTTTTTTCAAAACCAAATCTGGGGGAAAAAGGCCCCCTGGGAATGCCGAAATTCGCATTTTTTTAGGAGATATGATATTTAAAATCGATCCCGATTGCATTCGCCAAATCCCGGAAAAATTCAATACCCCCCCCCTGTTGAATTTTTTAAATTTTACCGGACCAATTTTTCCGAAAAATCCAAACCACCTCGAGAAATTTTAGACTCGAAATTTAACGGCGATTTCAGTGTGCGGGTCATTTTTTCTGTAAAAGGCTTCTTTTTTCGTGCAATTTGCGAAAACTCTAAATCGCCATTTTTAACTAAAACCCTTTTGGGAAACCTTCTTTGCGTCGAATTTCACAAATGAACATATATTTTTAAACCCAAAGAATCTGAAGCTTGTAGCTTAGAATGCAAAATTCGCATTTTGAGGAGATATGATCTTTTAAAAGTCGATCCTGATTGCATTCCAAATCGGAAAAGTTCAACGTACCCACCAGTCCACCTGTTGAATTTTTCAAATTTCGACCGGACACGGATTTTTCTGAAAGTCGCACCTGACTCGAAATTTAACGGCGATTTCAGGGGTGCGGTCATTTTCTGTATAAGGCTTCGTTTTCGTGAATTTGCGAAAACTCTTAAAATACGCCATTTTTAACTAAAGCCTCTGGAACCGTACTTTGCGCCCAAATTTTTAAATGAACATTTTATTCTGAAAGCCAAGAATCTGGGAACCCGCCGTAGATTAAGAATGCAAAATTCGCATTTTGTAGGAATATGATCGTTTAAAGTCGATCCTGATTGCATTCCCCAAATCGGAAAAGTTCAACGTACCCCCACCTGTTGAATTTTTCAATTTCGACCGGACACGGTTTTTTCTGATAGTCAGCACCTGACTGGGAAATTTAACGGAGATTTCAGTGGTCGGGTCTTTTTTCTGTATAAGGCTTCGTTTTCGTGAATTTGCGAAAACTCTTAAAATCGCCATTTTTAACTAAAGCCTCTGGAAACCGTACTTTGCGCCCGAATTTAACAAATGAACATTTTTTCCCCGAAAGCCAAGAATCTGGGAACACGGCCCGTAACTTAAGAATGCAAAAATTCGCTTTTTTGTTAGGAGATATGATCGTTTAAAGTCGATCCTGATTGCATTCGCCAAATCGGAAAAAATTCAACGTACCCACCAAGCCCACCTGTTGAATTTTTCAAATTTCGACCGGACACGGATTTTCTGAAAGTCAGCCCCCTGACTCGAAATTTAACGGCGATTTCAGTGGTGCAGGTCATTTTCTGTATAAGGCTTCGTTTTCGTGAAATTTGCAAAAACTCTTAAATACGCCATTTTTAACAAAAAGCCTCTGGAAACCGTACTTTGCGTCGAATTTCACAAATGAACATATATTCTAAAAGCCAAAAATCTGGGGAACACCCGTAGTTCAGAATGCAAAAATTCGCATTTTGTAGGAATATGATCGTTTAAATTCGATCCTGATTGCTTTGCCAAATCAGAAAAGTTCAACGTACCCCACCTGTTGAATTTTTCAATTTCGACCGACACGGATTTTTCGAAAGTCAGCCCCCTGACTCGAAATTTAACGGAGATTTCAGTGGTCAGGTCATTTTTCTGTATAAGGCTTCGTTTTCGTCAATTGCGAAAACTCTTAAACTACGCCATGTTTTAACTAAAAGCCTCTGAAACCGTCTTTGCGTCCGAACTCACAAATGAACATATATTCTGAAACCCAAAGAATCGGGGAACACGCCCGTAGCTTCAGAATGCAAAAATTCGCATTTTTGTAGGAGATATGATCGTTTAAATTCGATCCTGATTGCATTCGCCATATCGAAAAAGTTCAACGTACCTGTTGAATTTTTCAAATTTTGACCGGACACGGATTTTTCTGAAAGTCAGCACCCTGACTCGAAATTTAACGGCGATTTCAGTGGTGCTGGTCATATTTCCTGTATAAGGCTTCGTTTCGTGCAATTGCGAAAACTCTTAAAATACGCCATTTTTAACTAAGAGCTTCGAAACCGTATTTTTGCGTCCGAATTTACAAATGAACATATATTCTGAAAGCCAAGAATCTGGGGAACACGGCCGTTGCCTCAGAATGCAAAAATTCGCATTTTTGTAGGAGATATGATGTTTAAATTCGATCCTGATTGCATTGGCCAAATCGGAAAAGTTCAACTTACCCGCACCTGTTGAATTTTTTCAAATTTCGACCGGACACGGATTTTTCTGAAAGTCAGCACCCTGACTCGAAATTTAACGGCGATTTCAGTGGTGCAGGTCATTTTCTGTATAAGGCTTCGTTTTCGTGCAATTTGCGAAAACTCTTAAAATACGCCATTTTTAACTAAAAGCCTCTGGAAACCGTACTTTGCGTACGAATTTCACAAATGAACATATATTCTGAAACCCAAAGAATCTGGGGAACACGCTTGTAGCTTCAGAATGAAAAATTCGCATTTTTGTAGGAGATATGATCGTTTAAATTCGATCCTGTTTGCATTCGCCAAATCGGAAAAGTTCAACGTACCCCTGTTGAATTTTTCAAATTTCGACCGGAAACGGATTTTTCTGAAAGTCAGCACCCTGACTCGAAATTTAACGGCGATTTCAGTGGTGCAGGTCATTTTTCTGTATAAGGCTTCGTTTTCGTGCAATTTGAAAACTCTTAAAATACCCCTTTTTTTGAACTAAAAGCCTCTGAAACCGTACTTTGCGTCCGAATTTCACAAATGAACATATATTCTGAAAGCCAAGAATCTGGGGAACACGCCCGTAGCTTCAGAATGCAAAAATTCGCATTTTTGTAGGAGATATGATCGTTTAAAGACGATCCTGATTGCATTCGCCAAATCGGAAAAGTTCAACGTACCCCCACCTGTTGAATTTTTCAAATTTTGACGGACACGGTTTTTTCTGAAAGTCAGCACCCTGACTCGAAATTTAACAGCGATTTCAGTGGTGCAGGTCATTTTTCTGTATAAGGCTTCGTTTTCGTGCAATTTGCGAAAACTCGTAAATACGCCATTATTTAACTAAAAGCCTCTGGAAACCGTACTTTGCGTCTGCATTTCACAAATGAACATATATTCTGAAAGCCAAGAATCTGGGGAACACGCCCGTAGCTTCAGAATGCAAAAATTCGCATTTTTGTAGGAGATATGATCGTTTAAAGTCGATCCTGATTGCATTCGCCAAATCGGAAAAGTTCAACGTCCCCCACCTGTTGAATTTTTCAAATTTCGACTGGACACGGATTTTCTGAAAGTCAGCACCTGACTCGAAATTTAACGGCGATTTCAGTGGTGCAGGTCATTTTCTGTATAAGGCTTCGTTTTCGTGCAATTTGCGAAAACTCGTAAAATACGCCATTATTTAACTAAAAGCCTCTGGAAACCGTACTTTGCGTCGAATTTCACAAATGAACATATATTCTGAAAGCCAAGAATCTGGGGAACACGCCCGTAGCTTCAGAATGCAAAAATTCGCATTTTTGTAGGAGATATGATCGTTTAAATTCGATCCTGATTGCATTCGCCAAATCGGAAAAGTTCAACGTACCCCCACCTGTTGAATTTTTCAAATTTCGACCGGACACGGATTTTTCTGAAAGTCAGCACCCTGACTCGAAATTTAACGGCGATTTCAGTGGTGCAGGTCATTTTTCTGTATAAGGCTTCGTTTTCGTGCAATTTGCGAAAACTCGTAAAATACGCCATTTTTAACTAAAGCCTCTGGAAACCGTACTTTGCGTCGAATTTCACAAATGAACATATATTCTGAAAGCCAGAATCTGGGAACACGCCTTGTAGCTTGAGAATGCAAAAATTCGCATTTTTGTAGGAGATATGATCGTTTAAAGTCGATCCTGATTGCATTCGCCAAATCGGAAAAGTTCAACGTACCCCACCTGTTGAATTTTTCAAATTTCGACCGGACACGGATTTTTCTGAAAGTCAGCACCCTGACTCGAAATTTAACGGCGATTTCAGTGGTGCAGGTCATTTTCTGTATAAGGCTTCGTTTTCGTGCAATTTGCGAAAACTCTAAAATACGCCATTTTTAACTAAAGCCTCTGGAAACCGTACTTTGCGTCGAATTTCTCAAATGAACATATATTCTGAAGCCAAGAATCTAGGAACACGCCTGTAGCTTCGAGAATGCAAAAATTCGCATTTTGTAGGAGATATGATCGTTTAAATTCGATCCTGATTGCATTCGCCAAATCGGAAAAGTTCAACGTACACTGTTGAATTTTCAAATTTCGACCGGACACGGATTTTCTGAAAGTCAGCACCCTGACTCGAAATTATCGGCGATTTCAGTGGTGAGTCATTTTTCTGTATAAGGCTTCGTTTTCGTGCAATTTCGAAAACTCGTAAAATACGCCATTATTTAACTAAAAGCCTCTGGAAACCGTACTTTGTGTCGAATTTCTCAAATGAACATATATTCTGAAAGCCAAGAATCTGGGGAACACGCCCGTAGCTTCAGAATGCAAAATGCGCATTTTGTAGGAGATATGATCGTTTAAAGTCGATCCTGATTGCATTGCCAAATCGGAAAAGTTCAACGTCCCACCTGTTGAATTTTCAAATTTCGACGGACACGGATTTTCTGAAAGCAGGATCCTGACTCGAAATTTAACGGCGATTTCAGTGGTGCAGGTCATTTTTCTGTTTATGGCTTCGTTTTCGTGCAATTCGCGAAACTCGTAAAATACGCCATTTTTAACTAAATGCCACTGGAAACCGTACTTTGCGTCCGAATTTCACTAAATGAACATATATTCTGAAAGCCAGAATCTGGGAACACGCCCGTAGCTTCAGAATGCAAAAATTGCGCATTTTGTAGGAGATATGATCGTTTAAAGTCGATCCTGATTGCATTCGCCAAATCGGAAAAGTTCACAATGCCCACCTGTTGAATTTTCAAATTTCGACGGACACGGATTTTTCTGAAAGCCAGGATCCTGACTCGAAATTTAACGGCGATTTCAGTGTGCAGGTCATTTTCTGTATAAGGCTTCGTTTTCGTGCAATTCGCGAAAACTCTAAAATACGCCATTTTTAACTAAAAGCCTCTGAAACCGTACTTTGCGTCAGAATTTAACAAATGACATTATTCTGAAAGCCAGAATCTGGGGAACACGCCCGTAGCTTCAGAATGCAAAAATCGCATTTTTGTAGGAGATATGATCGTTTAAAGTCGATCCTGATTTCCTGGGCCAAATCGGAAAAGTTCATCGTACCCCACCTGTTGAATTTTTCAAATTTCGACGGACACGGATTTTTTGAAAGCCAGGATCCTGACTCAAATTTAACGGCGATTTCAGTGTGCAGTCATTTTTCTGTATAAGGCTTCGTTTTTCGTGCAATTCGCAAAACTCATAAAATACGCCAATTTTTAACTAAAGCCACTGGAAACCGTACTTTGCGTCGAATTTCACTAAAAACATATATTTTGAAAGCCCAGAATCTGGGGAACACGCCCGTAGCTTCAGAATGCAAAAATTCGCATTTTTGTAGGAGATATGATCGTTTAAAGTCGATCCTGATTTCCTGGCCAAATCGGAAAAGTTCAACGTACCCCAACTGTTGAATTTTCAAATTTCGACTGGACACGGATTTTTTAAAGCCAGGATCCTGACTCGAAATTTAACGGCTATTTCAGTGGTGCAGGTCATTTTTCTGTATAAGGCTTCGTTTTCGTGCAATTCGCGAAAACTTTTAAAATTCGCCATTTTTTAACTAAAAGCCACTGGAAACCGTAGTTTGCGTCGAATTTCACTAAGAAACATATATTTTGAAAGCCCAGAATCTGGGAACACGCCCGTAGCTTCAGAAAGCAAAAATTCGCATTTTTGTAGGAGATATGATCGTTTAAATTTGATCCTGATTTCCTTGGCCAAATCGGAAAAGTTCAACGTACCCCCACCTGTTGAATTTTTCAAATTTCGACGGGACACGGATTTTTTAAAAGCCAGGATCCTGACTCGAAATTTAACGGCGATTTCAGTGGTGCAGGTCATTTTTCTGTGCAAGGCTTCGTTTTCGTGCAATTCGCGAAAACTCATTAAATACGATATTTTTTAACTAAATGCCACCGGAAACCGTAGTTTGCGTCCGAATTTCACAAGAAACATATATTTTGAAAGCCCAGAATCTGGAGAACACGCCCGTAGCTTCAGAATGCAAAAATTCGCATTTTTGTAGGAGATATGATCGTTTAAATTTGATCCTGATTTCCTTGGCCAAATCGGAAAAGTTCAACGTACCCCACCTGTTGAATTTTTCAAATTTCGACAGGACACGGTTTTTTCTGAAAGCCAGGATCCTGACTCGAAATTTAACGGCGATTTCAGTGGTGCAGGTCATTTTTCTGTATAAGGCTTCGTTTTTGTGCAATTCGCGAAAACTCATAAAATACGCCCCACAGTTTTTAACTGTGTTTGACTAAATAAATAAATAAATAAATAAATAAATAAAGTTCCTGTATTCGTCACACCTCTATAAATACGTTTTTTTAAGAAATTATAATACATTCAGACTGAAACCTTGTATTAGCCAATGTCTGATAGATGGTAGATTAGATTTGAATAATGTGTGAAGCTTCTTATTTGCGTATTTCAAAGTAATCTTTAAAGTGAAGTAGTGAGAAACAAGGTGAGTTCTCCTTTACGCGGCTTGCTTATAAAATCCTTTACGCTATCCAATCCATGCTCCAGCTCATAACAGTTTCCCAGGAACTTTCGGGAATATAGAAAGTCGCTTTCATGGGCGTGTTGGGAGCACGAACCCTTGCTATCAGTGCGCCCGCGGGGAGGGGAACCGAGAGAATTTGCGCCTTGCAGCCCTAACGATGCGTCCGTGAAGTGCTGACGAGAGCCTGTTTCTTTCCTTTTTTTTACGCGTTAAAGAAAATGAACGTTTAACGCGAACATAACGTGACTGAACGTCGCTTTCATCGTGACTGAATTGAATGTTATCGGCGAAACGTGTCTTGGCAAAAATTAACAGTTAGAAATACGTTTTCCCATTCGTTCTGTATTCAAAACATCTGATACATAATATCCATATTTTTATTTGGTAAAGTCATGAAACAGGCAATTGAATTAAAAAGAGGCACAAAGTGGATTAAAAAGTGTGAATTAAAAAGAAATGCATTGTGGGTTGTAAAGTGGATAACATTTGATGAGATTCATTTCTTTCTTTCCTCCAATTGAAAAGGGTTTCTTGAAAGACATTGGTGTACAGAATATTTTTAAGTGGATCACACTATGCAGACTTGAAGTATGTGCATTATTAAAAGGACATGGCCCTAAAGGTTTGAAGAAAATAAAATGTTTGAAGAAAATAAACGTTTATAACACACACTAATAGTATCTTTGTTGACACCTCTCTTTCGGATAGAAGCTTAGGTGGTCGTATTCTCCTATCTTATCCTTTAGTGGAGTTACAACGAAATTAATAGCACATAAACCTCCTGGGCTAAAGAACACGTAGATATGCCAACTTTCATGGACATGGGCCACACGGTGTCGGAGTTTACCGCTCATATATAAACCAACATCCATTTATATATATATATATATTATGTTCAGAAGCTCCCGTTGCAAAAAATACCCCAAATTCTATGTTGGCATTCATGAAGAATGAAAGATTCAGTTTTCTGAAAAAAAAATTGTTTACGAGAGAATTTAGTTTAAATGTTACTTCCGGCCGCGAAATTAAAACCGGCTTCCTCAGACACCGACGCGGCGCCTGCAAACGGGGCTGGTCGCAGTGTCATCTTTCCTTCTTCGGGGAAACTGTCGAGTGAGACAAACATCGCTTGCCACACGCTAGATTTCCATAATAGAAACAAGTTTTATGCGAGCTATTCATTTAATGTATTAAATCTACTAAAATTCATTTTTGTAGAGACCGGATTTTTATGTAATTATATATTTTTTGTTTTTGTACTTACCGTTCACAAAATTTTAATTTTGGCGAATCGTCGTCGTCCTAACCTAATATCCATTTTTTTCGTTACATATATTTACATAATTAATAATATATTACATTTTTTGCAATTTTTGCAAAATATTTTTTTATTGTGTCAATTTTCTTCAATTTCATTACACTTTCTACGAAAAGTATTTTCCAAAAATCAAAAATTGTCCCTACATTGTTACTTAGTGCTGTCGACTCGAAGTGTGCTATATGAAGGCGCCGTCAGATGTTCTGACAGACAACAGGCCTGCTTCAATTATTTCATGGGGCGGCAAGTGCACGTCAGCGACTGAGATCATTTTCACCTTTGGGTGTGAAAACTATTAACGACGCCGCGTTTGTGTCCTTTAACCTTAATTTCAAGGAAAATTTGGCGATCGCCGACGTGTTACCTTGATGAGAATGCTACACGCTGCAGTGATTGTTTGCTGGTCGTGGATATCGCCAGTATGTACGACGGCTTTTGTTCCTTGTAGTCTGGCTGCTAAACTACGGTCCTGGATAGCAATAGATGAAGTATTTATTTCTGCCGAGAAATTTGTATGGTGCAAACTGTGCATCAACCTGTGCTCTCCAAATGATTTTTAAAACGTTTGTCTTATTTTTAAAATCTGTTTATGAAATTTTTTATAAATGAAATTTCTTATTATGTAAATATGTTTTATAATTAGTATATTGTAATATTACATATTTTGTCCGATTTTACATATGTATTACATATTATTTATGTTTTCATTACATATTTATGTACATATTTGACTTTCATACTACATGTTTTTCCGGTCTCTTGTTATAATCACGGTATGCAGCGACGTAACAATGAACGCTGAATATGAACCAAGCTTTATGGAAATTAACAATATTCCTGGAAGGTTCAAATTATGTTTTGCATATCTTCAGTGTGAACTAATGTCATGTTTTAGAAAGCCACATACGATAAATGATAGTCCCTGCAATTTTTTCCCTTAATATCATGACATATGTTAATAGTGTTTTGCAGCTAAAATGTTCATTAAAATCGTCTAAGGGCTGCAATACTGGCACAATTCAAATATGATGTTTCGAGATAAACGTGTTTAAAGTTTTCAGTGGTGGTTAAATTACAGGTATCACACGCTTAGTGACTGGTGCATTAAGGGGCAAGCAGTACTAATAAAAGGCTTCATAGAAGTTCTGTTCATAATAACAATTATAAAATATTTTAAAGTGAATGTCACGCCTTAAAATTCGTATTTTTTAGTTGTACCAGAGTTGCAACCCACGAACGAAATATTGAGTGTTACTTCTTGGCTTCCAATTCGAACTGATGCTTCCGCGAGTTTCGTTTTGGGTAACTCCAGCAGAAGACAGCCTGCTCAGATAATCCGATAAAGGATTGTACACGAATTATCATGTAGGTTTTCTCTTCCTCAGATGTAATTGCACCCAATGAAGGTTAATCCCATGATGGTTACTTCAAATAAAATATTTTTGGGAATCGTGGGTATTTAATGAGCATTTTTAAAACGACTTTCCCAATTACTTTATTTCGTAGGGATAATTCTGTGAGCTGATTTGACAAAATGTTTGCTTCCGCTTGGTATTTACTTTCATTGGGTCTGTTTTCGCAAAACACGCTAAACGGATTCGGTGGTACGCGGATTCGGTGGTATAGCGGTCAGCATACCGGACTGTTGAACCCGAGTTTGCGGGTTCAAACACGATCGAAGCCGTGGATTTTTAAGGGCGAAAAAATCCCTCGTACCCTTCGGAGGGGAAGTAAAGCCGGCTGTGTCATGTAGTAGATTTACTGCATGTAAAAGATCCTCAAGCCTAAAAGAAGCCTCTGAGCAAAATTGAGATCCGCCTGTTTCGTCACCCAAGATAATACCTCCTTTCTCCGCTAGGTAGTGAAAGCAGCGTATCGAAATTTGCGTGGTTAGACGGAAGAGCGGGCCTGATGGCCCGAGTCTCGCCACGTAAAATAAGGTATGAACAAAAACTAAAACATCTCCGTGGAACATAGACGACGCGACAATGACCTCCAGTATCCCGCATAGAGTTCTCACAGACGAATGTGGCCTTCGGTTTTTTTGTTTCGTATGCGAGGTGAAAGCATGCCACTCTCCCGAAGCCTTGAGATAATTCGTGAACAAATTTTGTGATGAAATTGGCGGCGGGCTGGGAAAATTTATGCTTGACTGATTCTCTTACGTTGTAGATAGCTGCTACGAACATTAAATGCGTGTCATGTTCTTTCTCAATTGATCAGTGTGGCAATGCCAGGTTCAGCTTCTGTCTTCCCCAATACAATGCTCGACACGACTAAGCAACGAACTAATGTGAATGAAATATAAGCTTTTTCCCTATTCATTTACTCTTTTGCACCAACAACATATTAGTAATGAAATAATTATAGGAGTTGTCATTGCCAACACTATTATTTATTTCGATAGCAGCTTTCGATGGCTTAACCATCATCATCATCATCATCATCATCATCATGTTTCTGCTGCATGGAAGCCACAAAACGACTACTGTAGTCGTTTTGTCTTACATACAAGAATGATGATGATGAATATTGTTGGCAATGACAATTCCTACTATTATTTCATTTTAAATGACACTGACAACTGACCGCAAAACCAATACTATTTTAGTAAAGTATTTGGTTAGTCACCATATGGGGCCTATACCTTTTTCCCACTGTTAATCATGGACACAGCGTAGGATTGCTTGACTGTGCACCCAAATGTATCATATATATATATATATATATATATATATATATATATATATACATATACATATATATATATATATATATGTATATGTATATAATAAAATATTCACCAATGCAATTGACGGCTTGCGGCTACACAAAATGAAGCTGGCGGAAGCTTCAGTTCAAACTGTGCGCTCATAAATAATTAATAAACTGAATATTTACAGAACGAACACTTTAGCTGCAAAACTGTTAGCTTGTGTCGTGATATTAACGAAAGAAACGAGAGGGGTCTAACATAGATCTCTAAAGCACAATACATTAGCTCACACGAAAGATATGCAAAAAATAATTCGAGCAATCCGTGAATTTTGTTAATTTCCATAAAGCTTGGTTCATGTTCAACGTTCATTGTTACGTCGCTGCATACTGTGGTAATAACATTCAACAAAAATGAATTTTAGAAGATTTAATAGATTGATTCTATTATGGAACTCGAGTGAGTGATTAACCCCTGTGCGGTATACAACTCAACAATGCTTCTCTTCATCAGGGGGACAAGTCCCCGGGGTGGGCACCTTGGCCTCTGTGGGCTTTCGTCCGCACCCCCGCCGACGCATTAACGCCGACAGGCTGACGGCCGGAACGCAGATTGCCTTCACGGCAACCTCCCCATACAATGCCTGGTTAGGGGCCGCCCTGCTAGCTCAGAGCTCCTAGCTATCCAGGCTAGTACCGGAGTCTCGACAATGCGCCACTCACATGCGCCGGGAACATGTTCATTCCTCCTTGTCCAGAGTATCGGGCCACTTCCACGACGAATCCGAGAGCCCAACTGCGGGCCACTTGGACTAAGGCCCAGGCGGTTCGGGGCCCCCATCCCGTCTCCCCAATGCTTACCGCCAGCTCACGACGTGGGTAACACCGGTACCGAAGCAACCTGACGGTGTAACTGGTTTCCAGCCGGACTTTAAAGTGGGATCCAGAGTCCTTCGAAAAGCATCCTTCGCCCAATCCTGCTCCAAGGTCGACGCCCCATACGCCCAACTGGTGGGAGGCCGGTTGCCTGGTCACCAGCTTAGCATCGCCTTCTCATGGCCTGCACCTTCAAGCTAACGACGTGTGCGGCGCCGCGAAACTCAGGACCCGGGTGGTCGTCTGCGTCACTCCACCAGAGACCACGACGACTACGCCATCGCGATCCCCCCCCCCACGCCCCTTCAGGGGACTGCTGTGACGCGGCGGCCGGTTTGAATTTCGCGCCTGAATGTAACATTTAAACGAAATTTTCTTGTAGACATTTTTTTTTCGGAAAAACTTAATCTTCCATTCTTCATCAATGTCAACATAGAATATGGGGTATTTTTTGTAACGGGAGCGTCTGGACACCGGATAAATGGATGTTGGTACATTTAAGAGCGGTAAACTCCGACACCGTGTGACCGATGTCCATGAAAGTTGGCACATCTTCGTGTTCTTTCACTGAGAAGGTTTATGTGCAGTGAATTTTGTTGTAACGCAACTGGAAGGCGCTGTAGAAGAAAATTTCACTGTATTGAAACGAATTAAACCTATGTTGGGCTGCCGAATTATGATCTCTCTCTCACGTTGGGCTGTCAACGTAACCGTTTGCCTACTCTCTCTCTCTCTCTCTCTCTTTTCTCTCTATCTATCTATCTCTTATCTAATTATCCTCTCTCTATCTGATCTTTGCTGCGAAATAAATATGGGCACCTGGCTAACAACACATATCTTTGCACCTGTTGGACTTCAACCTTGCCGTCTGCTAGCCAATTACTTACTCTGATTCCACTACTGGCGTGAATCTGTGGTTGCTTCTATACAGAAGCGACAGCATGGTACCTATGTGCGTGCGTGCGGGTCAGCATCTATCTACTAAATTATAACGCATTGTTTCAGAATTTTTCTGACAACACAACTATGTTTGTCTTCATTTATTTTGATCTCCAAAATTATTTCTCCCTCTTCCCTTCCAAACACATTGAATAGCTAACATATGACCATCATCATTACCCTCCGAAAACACAATACATAAGCAAATACCCTTTACGTAACACAAAAATCAAAAAATAAAACAAAAAAAGAAAACAAATCATTCACACTGAAATTAAAATTACAAATCTCATTCATGAATGCGCATTCTGTATACTCTTTATGAATTTACTTATATGCTAATTAACAGCACTTGATCTTCTGCAGAATGCGTCACCGTTGTTAAAACAATCCATGCAATTCACTTCCCTTTTGCTGGATCGTCGCCGCGACAGACAGCGTAATTCACTTCGTGGTCGATCTCCAGAGAATCGCACACTCCATCGGTGCAATCGCCACTACGTATCACTTGGCACCATCTTCAGCAGCCACACAATCCGCGAAACTTTAAAATTCTATTGCGCGGATACTTCGCGTCATTATTTAAACAAAAGAATAAAAAAATAATTTAATCTGCAATTATTCCAAAATTTCTTTCTATGGCGTTCAGAAAGAAAAAGACTCATTGTTCTACATATCAACATGTCCGCCATTCAAGTTTATGCCGCGATCTAGTACAAATTAGTCTTCGCACTGCCACCGTTCAATAAAACGCGCGTCATTAAATTTTAGTTCATTACGCTTTAAATGTCCGCACACTATTAACACAACTCATTAAAAATGTCTTAAAATTTGTCAAGTTCGAAAAATATTTAAAATTGTCACGACGGCTAGCGTGAACTCCGCGTCAGTCTAGTGCAATACTCCTTCTTTGCTCATTGTTGCCCAGCCTTTTTATATTCTTGACTCGAACAAAAGCGCATCAACTTCTCGCTGCCGTTAATAATTCGACTATAAAATATTTCTTATTTACGTTTTTTTACTGTATTATGTCACGTTGCTGGTTCCACATTGTATCTTATATTTTCCTGGTCATTGTGACTCGTTCTAAATATTTTCTAACGCCTTATTTCATTAAATAACGTAATTTATACTTTATATTATACGATTTAATTTATACTATTATTGTTATACGATGACGTCACCTTCTTGAGACGTCATCGCCCCGTGTAACTTCTTTTTCCATAATCTTTATATTAAAATGATTAATGTTAAATATTCAATTCGCATTCCCGGCGCCCCCAAAATCAGAATCGGTTTCAAAATTTTCCCCTTTTCCCTTAGTACTTTTACCAAGTCTCAGCCTTATCCTTTCAGGCGTTAATTTTATATTTACAAAATACGATATTTGTCTTGATTTTTTCTTGCCAGTAATGACGTCCATGCTTACTTCTTCATCGAGCGGAACTGTATGATTACGAATATTTCACAAATTAACTGAACCCCTGGCTTGATTTTGACGATTTGTGTTTCAAATTATTCCTAAAATTGCACTTTAATAATTGTTTATGTCCGGTTTGCTGCTCTTTCGCGCATTTAATTAATTTAAAAGAATTGTTCGTGCGCGGTTCTGCCGTCATCTGTTACTTCGGTGTAAATTTTATTATCCTAATGAAAAAAAAACTTAGATTACCGAATACCGTAGACTTGTTCACTAGTCGAAAATCATTACAATATATATATATATATATATATATATATATATATATATATATATATATTGACATACCAATATGGGACAATCATCCACGCAATCATCCGCGCTACCCGAGCAATCATCCGCCCAATCATTCGCGAAATTCTCCGGCAATTATCTGCGCAATTTTCCGCGCTATCGGCCAAATCATCCGCCCAATCATCCGCGCAATCATCCGGCAATCATCCGGCAATCATCCGCAAATCATCCAGGCAATCATCCGCCCAATCATCCGCGCAATCATCCGGCAATTATCCGCGCAATCATATGCGCTATCCGCGCAATCATCCCCCCAATCATCCGCGCAATCATCCGGCAATCATCCAGGCAATCATCCGCGCAATCATCCGGCAATCTTTCACGCAATCATCCGCGTTATCCACGCAATTATCCGCCCAATCATCCGCGCAATCATCCGCCCAATCATCCGCGCAATCATCCGCTCAATCATCCGCGCAATCATCCACGCAATCATCCGGCAATCATCCGCGCAATCATCTGCGCTATCCGCGCAATCATCCGCCCAATCATACCGCGTAATCATCCGGCAATCATCCCGCAATCATCCGCCCAATCATCCGCGCAATTATCCAGCAATCTTCCGCGCAATCAGCCGCGCTATACGCGCAATTATCCGCCCAATCATCCGCGCAATCATCCGTTCATTATCCGCGCAATTATCCGGCAATCATCCGCGCTCTCCGCGCAATCAGCCGCGCAATCACGCACGCAATCATCCACGCAATCATCCGCGCAATCTTCCGCGCTATCCGCGCAATCATCCGCCCAATCATCCGCGAATCATCCGGCAATCATCCGCGCAATCATCCGCAATCATCCGCGCAATCATCCGCGCAATCATCCGCGCAATCATCCGGCAATCATCCGCGCAATCATCCGCGCTATCCGCGCAATCATCCGCCCAATCATCCGCGCAATCATCCGCAATCATCCGCGCAATCATCCGCGCTATCCGCGCAATCATCCATTACCATTGAATTCGGTATAAAATTTCGAGTTCGGACGCTACTTTTCAGAAGAATCGATTTGCGGCCGAAATCTGAAAAATTCAACAGGGGGGTCGATTAAATTTTGCGGTTTCGGCCCGAAATCACGATTGTCTTTAAATGCTCATATCTTCTAAACAAATTCGAAATTTGCCATTCTGAAAGCACAGCCGGTTTCAGCAGATTCTCGGCATTCGGAAAAATTTTCGTGTATCTTATATCGGACTTATATGTCTCTTATATCGGACGAAAAATGCGGTTTGCAGACGCTTTTTTGTTTTGGTATAATTTTTCAAGTTTTTTACAACACTGTCATCTTTGACTGGCTGTATCTGCTATCGTGTATCTTATATCGGACTATATGCTCTTTGCACTGCAGATGACGAGTACTGTTCTCTTTGTTTGGTCTTAGATGACTGGTACATTGAACACGGAGGTCATAAATGAACGGCGACAGTATAGACTGCATTTTGGCCTAAAATTGCGTGTTTTCGAACATTTTCGCAAATTTGCCGAAAACCGAGACTTGCATAGAAAAGGATCATTACCATTGAATTCGGTATAAAATTTCGAGTTAGGACGCTACTTTTCAGAAGAATCGATTCCGGCCGAAATCTGAAAAATTCAACAGGGTGGGTCGATTATATTTTGCGATTTCGACCAGAAATCAGGATTATCTTTAAATGCTCATATCTTCTAAATTAATTCGAATTTTGTAATTCTGAAAGTACAGCCGGTTTTCGCAGATTGTCAGCTTTCAGAAACACGCTCGTTTGCTTCAATCGGACGAAAAATGCGGAAACCAGACGCCTTTTTGTTTCGGTATATTTTTTCAACATTTTTACAACACTGTCATCTTTGACTGGCTGTATATCCTAAACTATTCGCTCTACGACGCTGACATTTTAACTGCAAATGAGGAGTACTGTTCTCTTTGTTTTTTATGACTGGTACTTTGAGCACGAGGACATAAATAAACGGCGACAATATAGACTGTATTTTTGTCTAAAATGGCGTATTTTCCCAACATTATCGCAAATTTCCGAAAACGAAGACTTGGATAGAAAATGATCATTACCATTGAATTCTATAAAATTTCGAGTTAGGACGCTACTTTTCAGAAGAATCGATTACCGGCCGAAATTTGAAAAATTCAACAGGGTCGATTAAATTTAGCGATTTCGGCACGAAATCCGGATTATCTTTAAATGCTCATATCTCCGAAACTGTTGTGAATTTTGCAATTCTGTTTGCACTGCCGTGCTTAGGACATTCTGGCACTTCATAAACATACAACATTTGTCTCATTCGGACGAAAAATACGGCTTGAAGACGCTTTCTCTCTTTTCAGTCTATTTTCTCTATTTAATAACAGTTTTCGCTTATTCCGAGAAAACGAAGCCCTAGAGAGAAAAATGATCCTTACCATTGTAATCGCCATTAAATTTTGAGTTAGAACGCTACTTTTCAGAAGAATCGATGTCCCGTCGGAATTCAAGAGGTGGGGGTCGATCAAATTTTAAATTTTCACACGAAAATGGGGATTGGCTTTAAATGCTTATATCTCATAGCAATAATTTAATTGCAGTTTTCGGAGTAGGATTATTTGCTTAAATGACATCACACGAAATAAGGAATATTCAGAGCCCTCAATGCACTTTCCAAAGTCTTCGTCACAGGTTCCAGTCATAAATTAGTTGTGCTAAAACAGCTCGTACTCTTTTGCCCGTACTTTCGCGCAAAATTGTGCGAAAAGTACTCAAACTTTCGAAAAATGGTACATTTCTCTTTCTCTAATATTATAGTTGTAGGAAGTTCAACACGAGATCTACTTCTCTTAAACGTCCGTCACACTATCCAGCAACAAAATTCAATCAAAAACGATGTAGCTATTTTTTTATGAGTTGGAAATCTCGTAGAAGTAAACTCTAGTATTAAGTACACTCTAGAATCAATATATCAGTTTCAATGATCGAGTGTTTTTTTCGTGATTCCGGGCGCGTCAACTGCTTCGTTCATTAGTCCCGTTAGTGTAGTGCATGTTTTTTTCTCGGGAGATGGCGGTGATCTTCCCCCGCTGGATGGCGAGATCCGGCACCGACCTACTGTCGGCTAGTGGGGTTTCCCCTAACCAGGACTCTCCCACCTGCGGGGCACCGGCCCAGTCGGGACAAGCTCTAAGCTCCCGACCGGTCTCCCGGAATATGTAGAAGTGTAGTGCATGTTAGTGTAAGTGTGTGTGTAAGAGGAGAGGATAGGACAAGTAAGAGGAAGGACAGATCGCGCGCGGTCCGTGGCCTGTTTGGTAGGATACTGCTCCGGCATTCGCCTGGCGTTGATCGGAGAAACCACGGAAAACTACCGATCAGAACAGCCGGCCGCTAGAATTCTCTTCCAGACAGCGACTGAATTCGAACTAGCTGAAAAGCTAGTATCGAAAATCCTGCTGCCTTCAGGACTCGAACCTAGGACCTCCCGGACAGAAGCGCTGCAGTTATATCAGTTGATTCACTGAGCTACCACTGCCGGTATCAGTTTAAAATTCAAGAGGTCGCGACATCAGCCAGATCGATTGGGGAGTATAAATTTTGGAGAAAATCGGCTGAACAATTTGCAGCGTTGTTCACAAACTGACTTTCGATTTTTCGATATCAAGGACCCACAATACATGGCTTCTGGCTACACCACATTATAGAGAATTTTTTCTAAATTTAGCAGCTGGACTTATTCACTTTTTCATTACCAGGGCGTTGTAAGAAGAGCTTTTCTGCCGAAGATTCGCAATTTTTTCGCGCAGTAATACTGCGTAGCGAGAAAGTTAAAAGGCTCCATGACCGCAGACGCCGGCGGCGCTAGCCGAATTCGTTTATTACGCTCCGTGAATTCACGAAGGTTAAGCGATTTCGCGACTGGTTGGGTGACCGGCCAGGAACCCTGGGATCTAACGGCGTCGAGCCTCTGTCGGAAGGGATAAAAGGCACTGACTGACTGCGACGTGACGAGACTTGACAAATATAGTAATTATTCAGTGTAATAATTACTCAGTAACGGAGGATTACTCCAGAGAAAAGCGCTCAACGCCCAACAAGGGTTAAGAGACGCGTTGCATCAACAATGACACACCACCTCGCACACCGCGCCGTCCGCAAAACAAAGCGGCCGCCGCCTGAGCCCTCGGGGAGTGCGCCAGTAACCATCGAATGGGGGTGGGGGGACGGCGCGAGCGCCACGGTTCCAGCGCCCTCCGCCAGATTGCAGCGGCGGCGCCCCGGAGACAGCTGCCACCCAGTGGCGCGGCACAACCGAGACCCAAATGCAAGGTGCGCCAAATAAGTTATGTATTACTGCGCGAAAAAATTGCGAATCTTCGGCAGAAAAGCTCTTCTTACAACGCCCTGGTAATGAAAAAGTGAATAAGTCCAGCTGCTAAATTTAGAAAAAATTCTCTATAATGTGGTGTAGCCAGAAGCCATGTATTTGGACGCTAGTGATGTTCACAGGCGGACGGACAGACAGACAGACGAATTTTTTGCCGTCAGTTGTTTTTTCGGTATCAAGGAACCACAAAACGGATTCTGGCTACACTATATATTATAGGACTTTTACTTTCTCGTACACGTACGTATATACCGAGTAAAATACATAGTATAGAGAAAATTATGTAATGCTGCAGAAAATTGATTTCCAGATTTCAACGGCAATATACGTTTTGGGGTCCCCTGATACCGAAAAAGTGTTTTTTTCAAAACGTCCGTCCGTATTTCTTGTCCATCTGTCTGTCCGTCTCTGTCTGATTGTCTGTCAATAAACACCACTAGCGCGCAAACCATACGTAGGATTTTATCCAAATTGAATCAAATTGAATTTATCCAAACCGGCTCAATTTTTCTTAAATTTTTGTTACCATCAGTTCTAAATTTACACTATGAGATCATAGAAACGCCATTTTCTCTATACTTTTCTTTATTTTAATTCTCCTGTCCATCTGGCTCGAGTCGAAGATTTTAGATCTTGAAAAACAATCTTTAAAATTTAGGAGTACTTCACTTGAAGCCCGTGGAATATTTTCAAAATTTTCTCTAAAAGGCTCAACATTTTTATATTTGAGTTTCCTGTAAGAATAGAAAATAAACATATACCGGGGGAAAAGGTCCCATTTTCAGGGCTAACGCTGAATTTCCGAAAATGTCAAAAGTTTGAATTTTCTGCGACATCTTCGTTCAACTACAAAACTGAAGATAAAGATTTTTCCTTCAAGTAAAAGTTATTCTACATAGTTCGTTTATTAGAATCATTTACATTTTCTTAAAAATTTTAGTACTTTTCCCACAATATCGCAAGCAATATATACAATATTAAAAAATAACAAAAACAAGATTTTCTCAAAACCGGCTCAATTTTTTCTTAAATTTTTGTTACCATCAGTTCTAAATTTACACTATGAGATGATAGAAACGCCATTTTGCTCTATACTTTTCTTTATTTTTAATTACAAAAATATGTAATTTTTTGACTAACCTCCGACGTCGTTAATATTTACATTGGCGGCAATTTGTTCACATTATTGCATTTATGACATGTGCTTTAAAAGATGTCTTATAGATTTTCTTGAAAGTTCAATAGTTTTCGGTGAAAACGAGCCCAAAATTAAGCATTTTCAGAAAGGCTCAAACGTCATTTTCTCAATACGGCTTCAATATCTTTTTAAAATTTTCGTACAAATAGTACTAAAAGCACTGTTGAAGATGCCCTAAAATTGTTTTTCTGTATTCTTTTGTTTCTTTAATGGATTTTTTTGTGTTTTTTTTTAAATATCTGACATGCTGTTAATGAAATTTCCTGCGATACAACGTATTTATGAGGGAAAGAGCTTCAAATAACTTTAATACACTTCTGGCTTATAGTTCAAATGGTACAATTCATATAGTAATGTCCTCAACGTATATTGCCGGAATGGGGCTATTCACATAGTAATTGGAATCAGGCAATAGTTGTTGATGATATTAAAATTTTTGAAAATTGAACATGACCGTATTTCAAATTCTATCTTGAAGGAACAAATTTCATTAAGAAAAAATATATTTACAATTTTAATTCAAGAAAGACGCCAAAAAAATTAAAATTTTTGGAATTTTCGAAAAATTAGAATTTTGAACTAAAATGAGACCTGCACCATTCTCTTAAACGTCCTTCACACTATGCAACAACAAAATTTAATCAAAAAAATGGAGCCATTTTTTTGAAAATTTTGAAAATGTCCTAGGAGCTTTAAGTAAAATACCCCCCAAAATGAATATATTAGTTACACATTCAAGGGACCATGACATCAGCCAGACAGAGAGATAAATTGGGGAATACCAATTTTGGAGAAAATAGGCTGAACGTTTAGCGTTGATCACAGGCGGTCAGACGGACAGACAGAAGTTTTGCCGTCATTCGATGTTTCGGTACCAAGGACCCACAAAACATGGATATTTGCTACACCACGTATTAGAGGATTTTTTGTAAATGTAACAACTAAATTTATTGACTTTTCGTTACTAGAGTTAACAGGTTATAAGAGCTTTACGGCTGAAAATTCGCCAAATTTTTCGCGCGGCATTATGTAACTAGTGCTCTACTGGGTAAGCGGTAGCGAGAAAGTAAAAAGTAAAACAAAAACGGGGAGAAGAGATTGATGAGAGGGAGAAAGGGTACGAAGAAGACGAGGAAGAAAATAATAAGTGATGAAGCATGACAAAGAAGTGGTGAAGGAGAGTCGCCGGGGACGAATAGTGAAGCAAACAGATATTTTTGGACGTGAGGGGGGGTGGAGGTATGATCGTGGTTGCAATGTGGAAACGGGAGAGAGGGAAATCGATTAAGGCTCCCACAGACCGACGCCGAAGACCCGCAGCCTACGCGGATTGGCCGCAGCGGAAGTTTCGCATCACGTGATGCCTTATGAGCTCGTTCAGACCTGCGCGACAGGCGAGTGTCACGGATTGGCAGCGTTTAATCGACGGCGAAATTTGTAACTGGGTCAGAAGCGTTTCTTCCGCTATATCTCGAGTTTCGTGTCGCTCGAGTCCACCCCGATTCGGGAGACTTCCCTCCCCTCCGTGTCTGGCGACCTTTCCAACCGTCACCAAACTGACTCATAATTGACGCTCCAGAGCGGTCCCGCGAATTCCGCGGCCGCGTCTAGCTCGGATCTTTCCGCGTCGCCCCCGCTGCGGATCTACCGCGCCGGTCTGTGGGAGCCTCAAT